>CM076579.1:263881915-265081915 GCA_034641835.2 Pinus albicaulis
ATATATTTAGTTAAGGAGACATTGATTTCTTCAGTGATCATGGTCGGGGTGTGCCTCAATATATCTTCATAATCCTCTAGCCCCTTACTTTCTGTTAAGAAACTTTTATAATGCTGGTGTGCTGTTAGCCACCTATAAAATTTGTCATACCAAATGGTGGCTAAATAATTTTTGGAGTCTTCAAGAAACAAGTTTTAGTGCTAAAATGTTATCTCTTGAAGACTCATGAAGACATCATGCCCTTTGTTTAAATCTTCACTGCTGTTTCCATTTCAAACTCTGAAAATCTGCTATTTTCATAGAGAAAAGACTGTTGCAAAATCACCATTTTTCCCTTCTTTTCACTTCAAACTAACCTTCATTTCTACCCCTTCATTCCTCCATGGAATTCCTCTATTTTCCATTTTTCCCCATTTCCCCTTAATAAGATCCTCTTTACAAAGTTTAAAACTCACTTTTAAACTTTTCTGAAACCCCCAAATCCATAAAAAACTGTGAAAAATTTCATAAAAAATAATTTTTTTAAACTATAGGCTTAAGCCCCCTTGGGCTAAATCCTAAACCACTTCCCCGCCATATGCCCAGTTGCTAAAACTAAGCGCTAAAACCTTTTGCGCTTATCGCATCGGAGAAATCGGAGTGCGCAAGTCTATTTGCCATGTTAAAACCTCCGATGCGATTAAGCCCTTTGTTTATAAACCCCCGATCTTATTATTATTTCATATAACCGCATAGCCCGCATTCGGTGCTAAGCATTGTTTAAAACCCATCTCCGATGCATATTTCCCTTTGTAAATTCAATAAACCCACTTTCCTAAGTTTCGGTCTAAACCCGCCGGAGCAATGTTTTTTAATATAAATGGGTAGATTGAAAAGCCCCGCATCAGAGTTCCGATGCAATTAAGCCCCATTTGTATAAACTCCCGCCCTCCGTTTCTCTACATATAAACCTACACCCGGGACCAAGAGTTAAAGTCCCAAAGCGCTAATCGCATCGGAGAAAATAAAAATGGGTAGATTGAAAAGCCCGAAGGCCAGATCCCGATTGGCCCTTTCTATGTATAAGCCCTGGGCCTATCGCATTTCATATAAACCAATGGTCCCGCAGACGGGCGCCAAGCCTTTTCATATATATATATATATAATCTGCCGCGAGCCATAAAACCTTTGTATTTCCTTAAATTTTTGGTTTTCATATTTTATAAGGGGTCCCGCCGTTCATTAATCAAACCCATTCCCGACCGTTGATCTAAAGCCGATCAACGATCAGCGCAAACATCGCATCGCAGATTTTATTGGGCATATTTGTTCCCCCCTTCTGATTGGTCGCTCCTCCGATTCACTCCCCACCATCGATCTGATCCGCAGATCGACGACCAGCGCTCAATCGCATCAGTGCCATTCAAGTTCTTCCCCCCGCTGATCGCATGCCCCCGATTGAATCTAGGCCGTCCACGTGTCCAGATCAGACGGTCCAGATTGTGTTTCCCGACTTTGGTTGTATTTAATGCACCCCCGTTATAATGTTTTTCGCTAATCCACAACCGTTGATCTTTGTAGATCAACGGTCCTTATTCACCCATTCTCCGCCTTTGTATTATTTTCATTTAATCCCCAGGTGCAATCTCTGTCGTTGATCCTCACATCCAACAACTCGTATCAACCCCGACAGGCCCTACCCATGTGGGTCCTGCCTCCCTCTAGATCTGATCTCTGCCATCCAAATATTTGATCCTACGGCCCAGATTAAAACCACCCTGCCTCTTATCCCCCGCACATCTGGTCGGTTTCATGCTCACTCTCCACCATTCGATCTAAGGGCCTAGATATGATGGCGCACGCGGGGTTTCGCGCAAATTTCAGCACGGAGGTTAATTTCCAAAATTTACTCGATATAAGTTGTTTTCTGATGCCACGTGTTGGGCAGGGACGGGTATCACGTTCGAAAAGGAAATACCGCCTACTTGCCTTTTTCTCACGCGAAAATAACTGTTTTGCCCTCCGAAACCGCCTTTCCCCATTTCTATTATGATTTTTCGCGTATGCTCCCCGCCGTTGATCTCTGCAGATCAACGACTCAGATTTAAATCTGGCCATACACTATCGCCCTCCACCTCTTCCAAAGGGTTTTTAACGCGCAATCTCCGCCGTTGATCTCGTGCCCTGGTCTCATCCAACGGCCCACGATCATCCCGAAACCCCAATTTTATTTCCTTTGCATTTTCCTCCGCCAAAAAGTTTTTAACCTCATTTCTTCGCATTTTCTTCTATTTTCAAAATAATGTGACCCCTTCGCATTATTAATTCACTGCTAATCTCGACCGTTGATCTTCTTGGTCAATCATAGATCAACGGTTCTGATTTAAAATCCCCCACCACTCTCCCTTTGACTTCTATGCACGATCTCCGCGATTGGATGCTGCCATCCAACGACCACGCTCCTCCCCACAACCTCTAAAGCATTTTTTACCAAATAACGCAGGATTTCATAACACTTGTGTGTTTTTTGCAGGTTCAAATGATTTTCAAATATTTTGAAAGAAATGATAAAGCCGAGGATGACGATCCTCAAGGCTTTGTTTATTTAGCGAAAACCATTCCACGGGGTTCAAACTTCACTTTTCACCGATGCTTCATGGGCATTGATGCCATATGATCCTTTGTAAAACATGCACATCAACAAGACACAAAGAATTAAATTAAACGAAGAATATCAGTGTTGAAGACTAAAACAAGCTAGAAATGAAGGATTAAAGACTGTTTTCACAGTTTTGGAGGATTACGTCTAAGATCAAAATCAAAAGCCTAATCCATTAAATTAAGCACAATTAAAGGAAAATCAGAGATTTATCAGACAAAAAGAGCCTCCACTACCACATAAGAGGCAAATTGATTCCTCTCAGCTACCAGATTGCCACCTGTGGCCTCAAAGCATTCAACAGAGGCCTAATTATGATCAGAAAAGAAAATATTTGCCTCAGCGCAGCCTAATAGTTAATTCTTCCAAAGGAACTTAATGAAAAAAATATCAGCAGAGTTATTACATCCCGAAACAGAGCCTTAAAGTCAACAAAATCTCCCACCGAGCTTAATTCTTAAATGTAAAACCATTAATATAGACAGAACATTTGTAAACTTCTCCATCGAGCCCATCAAAGGTCGAGAAGTATTAAAGTCTGTATTAATTAACCTGGGAGATCTTTTATCCCCTCCCACCTCCTCATTTCTTCTATAAATATTCCTGTAGAAGATGAGAAAATGTTGGTTGCAGAACTTTGAAATATACTTGAGCTTGAAACTTCTACTTGTAAATAGTGTTCATGGGCTCTTGAAGCTCTGCTTGTGATTAAATAAGTTAGGCTGAGAAGTGAAGATGATTGCTGAACTGAAACATTGGACTTGAAGCTGTAACTGGTTTGAAGCATCAATACAAGCTGATTTATGGGATCCTGGTCTATGTCAACGGTGATGTTTTTCTTATTGTAAATCGTTATTTTATTTCTGTTTTCACTTTGTCCATCTTCTCTCATAAAGAACAACAAGCATAGAGTTAGGATTTACTGAATATCAGTACCCTTCTCTAACTGATAAAATTTATCTCCATGTTTTCTTCCAAAATTGTGTGTTTAGGAATGATTTATTTCAGTTTAAGCAGTTAGGAATGCTGGCGTTCCCTTGTCCTACTGTCTGGGCTAAATGTTGTTTCTAAATGTTATTTTCAGTTTATGTTAAGTAGATATGAAATAAGGAAGTTATGGTGAGCCCTGTCCTTTAGTTTTATCCCCAAAGACTATCTAAAAGTTTCCCTAAGAATGTGTTGAAAGCAGGCTAGGTTCAAAGTCCTTACCTGATCTTAGACTTTTTCTTTGTTATCTTATGTGTTTGTCTTGAAATTTTACCAAGTAAAGCAGAGCTAGGGAGGTTTATGGTGAGCCCTGCCCTCTAGTTTCTTCTCCAACAGTTGATTTTAAAGTTTCCCTTTGTGTTTTTAAATGTTTTCTATTGAAAGTGCATCAAAAGCTGGTTAGTTTCGAAGTACTTACCAGATCTTAGATTACTTTTATGTCTTTCTTAAATTTTTGTCAAAAGCAGGATAGTTTCAAAGTACTTACTTGATCTTAGGCTGCTCTTTGTTCTTCATTTGTTTAATTCCCCTTCTTGTTGTATCATTTCATTCCATAAAATCAACTTTAAAGAGATCCTTAGACATAGATGAATTGCCCCATGGACCACTCTTAAACCTTGTTGTTTCAATTAAACCCTATTATGACTCCATAGCCCAATGGACTAAAAACCAGCGTTATATCTATATTTTCAGCCAAATCTTGTTCTGATTTCTTGCAACTTCACACCTTTGAAACTCTTTCCATTTAGAAATTTCCACTCAAATAATAATCATGCTCAACCATCCAAAACAAACAAAAACCCTCGGACTTCATAACTAGCCTAATATCATTACCCAAAAGCTTTTAAAGATAAATCCATCTTTGCACTTATTGGAGATATCCCTCTCCGGATTCAGGAGGGCTAGATCCTAGAATCCCAAAGTGGTTGAAATAATGTTCTCCCTGCAGTTGGACTTTTGCCAGTCTTGCTAATTACAGGGAGCTAACATGTGCTATAAATTTGATCTCAACTTGATCATTTAAGGCGTTACCCTCATCGTCTTTTATAACTGTGATAATGTTTTTAGAAGTTATGATT
Organism: Pinus albicaulis; assembly: GCA_034641835.2. Lineage (NCBI taxonomy): Eukaryota > Viridiplantae > Streptophyta > Pinopsida > Pinales > Pinaceae > Pinus > Pinus albicaulis. The sequence continues at coordinate 263,886,620 of CM076579.1, forward strand.
TTTTATTGGTTATGTAATAATGTGGTATTCTTGTCCCCTGCTTGGAGCCAGAGACTTCTGGACTTAATCCTCCATTTTTCTTCCTCGTTTCTGTTCAAGTTATACATTTCCCAAAACAAATCCCTCTCTTGAACTTGATTTTCCTTGGTGATGCCTTTATTCTCTATTTCATTTTGTTTCTCCTCTAACCTCCGTTTAATATCCTGCTTGACCAAATTCGATTCTCTATAATTCTCTTTGGCCCATTTTCGAAGAGCTATGCGAACGAGTTTTAATTTTGTCTCCCATATGAAAAAAGGAGACCCTTCTACTTGCACTCGCCATGTGCTTTCAACAATTTCTCTTTCCTCTTGGTAGTCCATAGAGGATTAAAGCGGAAAGGTAAGGGCCCAAAATTTGATTGCGTGCCTAAAAACAAAGATACGGGGTAATGATCTAAAGACGAGCACGGCATAATAGAGGAGGTGGCAACATTTAGAAGGGTGATGAGAGAGACTGCCACAAGAAAATGATCCAGTCACTCCATGATGTTACTTGGGCCAATCCTCCGGTTGTTCCAGGTGTAGCTTCGATTCCTTGGTATTATATCCATCAGATCGTGGTCTCTCATAATACGTTCCAGCTGATCTCTTGAGGGATCAGGAGTAAAATTCCCCCCTCTTTTCTCTTTTGGGTGCATAACCAAGTTTAAATTGCCTCTAATGATAAATTTTCTACTGCCTTCACTTTCCATATCAGTCTGGAGAGAGCGCCAACACACTTATTTTTCACGATAGTGATTTGGCCCATATATGTTGTAAACTGTGATCACGATGTCTCCTTGCACATTTTGTAACTTGGATTTTATCCAATGATGGTTCTTTGAGATTATTTGATGTTGCCCTGTATTCTTGTTCCAAATTAGAGCTATTCCTCATGGTGCACCTCTGGATCCTACAACTGTGCCTGAGTAGTGTTTGATTCTGATTATGATTTTTTCCATATCATTTTCTTCCTCTTTGGTTTCTTGTATGAAAATTATGTCTGGCTATTCTTGATTGATGAGGTATTTTAGGGTATTGGTTTTAGAGGGATGCCCTAATCCCCTATAGTTCCAAGTGAGAGCTTTCATTACTTAAGGGTTGAGGGTATAGACCCAGACTTCCCTCCTAAGATTTTCTAACTTGGTTCTTTGTTACTATGCCCTCCAATAAAAGAGTCTATTGGCTGCTGTGTTCCTAGGGCTATATCCTTCTGAGCTGCCTCATCTCTGTGGTGTTTGGTTGTTTTCCTTCCTGGTCCTGTTTTTTTGATAATTCCAAGATAGATCCTAGATCCTTAGCCACATTTCTTGTGATAATCCGGGCGAAGGAGGGTTCAGAGGATGAGGGAGGAACAAATTTGGAGGGAGAGGGAGGGGGAATAAGTCCGAAGGGGGAGGGGGGGGGGGAGGAATATAATGGGGGATATTATTCCAGAGATTCCAAAGTGGAGAAAGGGTTTGTAGAGATGGGTTTGGTTGGGGGTTGGGAGGAGATCGATGAGGGTTCAGGAGGAGGAGGGTTGCTAGGGTCAACCAATAAAGGGGGGGGGGGAGGGGGGGATGAGAGGCCAGGGGCACCGAGTTTTTAGAATTGGAGGATAGTTTTTTCTTTTTGATAACTTTCCACTGGGGTTCAGGATTGTTTGAGTTTTCTATATCAATCATTTTCGAGCATCTATTTTAGAAATGACCATATTCATGACATACCTTGCATTTGAATGAAATTTTTTCATAATCCAGCTGTTGTTTTTGCGTCCAGTTATCCACCTTCATCTTGATTTCTTCCGAGAGTCCTTTGCCAAGATCTACCTCAACACAGATTCTGGCACGTGCCTGCATTTTTTCCTTCAGTTCACTTCTGTCCACAAACTTTCTGACTACATGATCTGAAAGGAGCGTATTAGTTCTACTGTGCTAAGTGTCCTTTCAGTAATATAAACATGTATAATTTGTCTCCATAAGTTTCCTTAAGGAATGAGTGTTTTAACTATGAAACATAGATGAATTAGTGAACTTTAAGTATGAAATTAAGCCTTAAAAATAATGAACAACAATGTATAATAGAGAAATAAAATCACACATAAGTTTTATACAGTAGGCATGGTGAAGTAGTTCACCGCTCCTGGGCTACATCTGCTGGTCCAACTCCCAATGGCATGTCCCTCTTTGTAATTATGCTCAAAATTGTAAATTACATGTGTTTATAGGCCTCTAATGGCTATTTTTTCTGCACCAATGGCTCCAGAATTCTCAAATTAGTCTAGATAGACTCTTGTTTCACCAAAATTGGTCGAAAATTGACCTCCCCATGCATTTTTCCTAATGTTAGCTATAAAAGCTCCACCAAAAGTGGAGACAAGCACTTAACTGCAGTAAAATTTAATAAAATTCCCTAAAAATAGGGATGCACTCCAACTCCTGCCGAAAAGACCGTTAGGTTTAATTGCTAGTGGTTAGGTTGGGGTGGTCACAAGCCGACCCCCCGCCTAAAACCACGCGGTCATGGAATTAAAAAAATATGCGTTTGAACCGTTTGTATAACTTCTGCTATGGGGGACAAAATCTAGAGTTGCATGGTTCCGATAACCATGGAATTATATGCCATAACACCGCACATGTGCTATCATTCAAACTCCGTCAAGGTTATAGTTTGGATTAACCGTTAAATACAACCGTTACCTGCACTTACCTTTACCGTGTGACATGTCATCACATACGATACCGCCAATGTTATGGTTCATTGCCGTCGGTTACATGGATTGCTGCAGTTTATATAACACAGTTCACGTGAACGCTCCTTGGGGCCACCAGCGGGTTGGGATCGCTGGTGGTCCCCTCCCCTAACACTAAACCTTTAACACATAAATTAATGTGGAGACCTATGTAGGTAAGAAACATGCGGTAGGCGAATTGGTTAAGACGTGCGCACGTCAGCTTGGAGGTCGGGTGGTCAATTCCCGTGCAGACCCAAAATTTTACTGAACCCTCTTGAGGACACATGGCAGCCTCGGGGTTTTCCATGTGTTGCTCATCCGACGGCTAATCAAAACACATCAATGGTCAATATCACACCTCCGTACCCCAAAATCAACGGCCCACATCATGTCACATGGCGCAATTTGGTTAGTTGGAGAAAAATGGAATATTCCCCAGAATATACCTGCTGACTGTACTTGCATGCTGACTAGGTATCCAGTCACAAATTTTTGCTGTTTGGGATAATGGATAGAACGTGATATCTTCCTCATACGACATCGGTTTTTTGAACCGTCCGCGACGCTGGAATCATAGGGGGAGGGGGGGGGGGGAGGAATATAATGGGGGATATTATTCTAGAGATTCCAAAGCAGAGAAAGGGTTTGTAGAGATGGGTTTGGTTGAGGGTTGGGAGGAGACCGATGAGGGTTCAGGAGGAGGAGGGTTGCTAGGGTCAATCGATAAAGGGGGGGGGGGATGAGAGGTCTAGGGCACCGAGTTTTTAGAATTGGAGGATATTTTTTTCTATTTGATAACTTTCCACTGGGGTTCAAGATTGTTTGAGCTTTCTATATCAATAATTTTCGAGCATCTATTTTAAAAATGACCATATTCATGACATACCTTGCATTTGAACGAAATTTTTTTATAATCCAGCTGTTGTATGTGCGTCCAGTTATCCACCTTCATCTTGATTTATTCCGGGAGTCCTTTGCCAAGATCTACCTCAACACAGATTCTGGCACATGCCTGCATTTTGTCCTTCAGTTCACTTCTGTCTATGAACTTTCTGATTGCATGATTTGAAATGAGCGTATTAGTTTTGCTGTGCTAAGTGTCCTTTCAGTAATATAAACATGTATAATTTGTCTCCATAAGTTTCCTTAAGGAATGAGTGTTTTAACCATGAAACATAGATGAATTAGTGAACTTTAAGTATGAAATTAAGCCTTAAAAATAATGAACAACAATTTATAATAGAGAAATAAAATCACACATAAGTTTTATACAGTAGGCATGGTGAAGCAGTTCACCGCTCCTGGGCTACATCTGCTGGTCCAACTCCCAATGTCATGTCCCTCTTTGTAATTATGCTCAAAATTGTAAATTACATGTGTTTATAGGCCTCTAATGGCTATTTTTTCTGCACCAATGGCTCCAGAATGCTCAAATTAGTCTAGATAGACTCTTGTTTCACCAAAATTGGTCGAAAATTGACCTCCCCATGCATTTTTCCTAATGTTAGCTATAAAAGCTCCACCAAAAGTGGAGACAGGCACTTAACTGCAGTCAAATTTAATAAAATTCCCTAAAAATAGGAATGCACTCCAACTCCCGTCGAAAATATCATTAGGTTTAATTGCTAGTGGTTAGGTCAGGGTGGTCACAAGCCGACCCCCCGCCTAAAACCACGCGGTCATGGCATTAAAAAAATATGCGTTTGAACCATTTGTATAACTTCCGCTATGGTGGACAGAACCTAGAGTTGCATGGTTCCGATAACCATGGAATTATATGCCATAACACCACACATGTGCTGTCATTCAAACTCCATCAAGGTTATAGTTTAGATTAACCGTTAAATACAACCGTTACCTACACTTACCTTTACCGTGTGACATGTGATCACATACGATACCGCCGATGTTATGGTTCATTGCCGCCGGTTAGATGGATTACTGCAGTCTATATAACACAGTTCATGTGAATGCTCCTTGGGGCCACCAGCGGGTTGGGACCGCTGGTGGTCCCCTACCCCAACACTAAACCTTTAACACCATAAATTAATGTGGAGACCTATGTAGGTAAGAAACATGCGATAGGCGGATTGGTTAAGACGTGCACACGTGAGCTTGGAGGTCGGGTGGTCAATTCCCGTGCAGACCCAAAATTTTACTGAACCCTCTTGAGGACACATGGCAGCCTCCGGGTTTGCCATGTGTTGCTCATCCAACGGCTAATCAAAACACATCAATGGTCAATATCACACCTCCGTACCCCAAAATGAACGGCCCACATCATGTCGCATGGCGCAATCTGGTTAGTTGGAGAAAAATTGAATATTCTCCAGAATATACCTGCTGAATGTACCTGCATGCTGACTGGGTATCCAGTCACAAATTTTTTCTGTTTGGGATAACGGATAGTGTTGGGGTTCCCATGTTTTGGCCAGGTTGAAAGAGACCAAAAGATGAGACAACACAGAACCACTTTCAGACCTTAGGATCTAGCCCTCCTAGGTCTAGAGAGGGATCTCTCTATGATAGTCAAAGGTTTATGTCTTTGAAGCTCGGATGTTGTGATTTTAGGCTAGTTATATGCACAGGGTTTGTTTGTTGGTTTATGTTTGGTTGCTGGGAATCAGGAATGAAAGGTCCAATATAAAACAAGGGTGAGCAAAGAGGAAACTAGACAAAGATAGATAACTCAGGGAACATCAAAGCCATTGGGCAATGGAGTCAAGAAAGGATTTACTTGTGTTCAATGTGCAAGCTTTCAGTTGGGCTAGTCATCTAGAGCATTTGGATCTTAAAGAGGGTTGATGGAATGGAACATCAAGGACTGAAAATGAGTGAAGGGGAAACAACCAATTCTGTCTATAGATCAGGTCAGAGGTCATTTAACTCCAGACCTGCTTGGAAAAAACCGGAGGCAAGACAAGGGATCTTAGAAAGGCTTAATGAGATGAAAAGATCCTAGTGAGGCAGAGACGAGATTCTAGACCTCCCTGTGTTCTCAACTCATCTAACTAAATCCTAACAAGAACATCTAAACATGGATCTCATTAATTCACACATCAGAGAGCAGGAAATGGCATCCACTACACTAGTTAAATCAATTGAAATCAACATTCAGATACACATATAAGCAGAAAACATCAAGGGCTGGGAGAGCAGCAACATAAGGTACCTATCAAGGGTAAATCTTATGCTAAACTTCTGATGCGAGCCTGAAGAAACATAATGAAATGAAAGCAAGTCAATCACAAATACAGAGAAAGGAAAACATCACCATCTGCTTTAGATCAGGATCCAAAGAAACATGCTTGTCATATTAAAAACAACACCAATCAGGTACATCATAGCCCATAGCTTGAACATTCAGTCTGAATACATCATATCTCAGTCTATCTTACACTATTACACAGAGAACTTGTCTCAAGAGGAGAAATGCTTGCGTTTATCTGATATCTCATCAACAACATTACAATATTTCTCTCTGAGCTTTATAGCAGAAGAAGAGCTCAGGAGACAGGTGAAACACTAAATGTAGTATTAAAAATTCTGAGAGGGAAGGAAGCCGAAGCCCACCCTGCTTGAATGCTGAACACTTAATCTCTGTCATTCCTTGGATGATAGGGTGATCTTCTTTAGTTTTCCAATTACTCTGATATGACCCTGGATTCATTCTGGCTGTGGTACTGTGCTGTACTTGCGGGGAATAAACAAATGGTGCACAACTGCTGAGAGGTCTGCTTCATAAATGTCTGACTGTTTTTGAACTAAAGTTAGGGTGGAAATTCTTTCAGGGACATTCTGCATAATAAGAGCTGTCTGGGTGCCCTGTACTTGATGGAGAAAAGCATTCTGTTGATGAATAAACCCAGATGGTACCTGCTACTGTGCTCAGTATCCTCCGGATCGATCCTCGGGGTCTTCAAACTGCTGCTTTGCCTTCTAAACCTCTGATTAAAGGCTCAGGATCGTCATTAGCTTGCCTTAATATTCCTTTTGATCTGTACTGAAACACTTTATCGCTCCATTTTGCTTCTGACAGGGTAGCTCAGGTTTTAATGGCGTTGAAAGGTTTCCCATGTTCGAAACCCTGATTCTTTAAATGATAGTCCTGTTTTCACCCTCCCGGGCCATTTCTCATAAATTTAGCCGCTGAATATGATCCTCCTTGATTTCTCTGTCACTGTAACAGAGGCTGCGTATTTTGGCGGTCTTTCATCGTTTTCAATCCTGCAAAAAACACGAAAACTGTGAGGAAAACCCTAGATGGGGTGGCGGCTGATGTGGAAGACGAGCGTGACCGTGCAGATGGCGTGGTGGAGGGAAAAAATTGCAGAGAAACGATGTAAAATGCCATGGCGAAGGTGACGGTATGCAGAGAGAACTGTGAATGAAAATCATTAAACAACACGAAGAATGGAGCAATATATGCGACGGAAAGGCATGTGCACGGAGGGTGCACGTGGGATGCTGACGTGGAGGGACCGGGTGAGGGTGGAATATTCAACAAAGGAGGATGGATGCGGGACGGTGATCATGAAAGAAATCGATGACTAACAGTGTAGCGGGAAGCGGTGACGATGGGCCAGGAGTACGGAAGTTGTGCGCTAAACCCCGCGCTACTTCGTCGATTGAGGACTGTCGGATGGGGCGATCGGAATCGGACGGCTAACATGGATTTCGCTGCGTGACTTGGACCGGATTTTACTGCGCGGGAAGAAAGTGGTTTCACCGTCGTACAAGGGACAGGTGGCAAGCGCTGAATGGCATCGCTGGGTCTCCGGGGAAAACCGCCCTGGCGCACAAGCGGTGCGGAATAAACCGTGTGGATTTTTAAAACCGCGAAAGCAGGGGGGTCCACCATTTCGGGCAGGCTCCGCGTCATCGATCTCGTGTTTAACGGACGACGGAGATTCATTGAAGGGCCAGACCGGAGGCAAACCTTAGAAACTGATTTAAAACCCGAATTTCATAATTCACAAAGGTTTTCTTTTTAATGTTTCGGGCGGACGAATTTCATTGGGAGGATAAGCGCCTGATGGTTAAAGCGGTTGGTTCTGGCGCTCGGTCCTATGGAAGAAGGGGCGCGGGGCTATCAGAAGAAAGGCCAGGCCTGCCATAAGGTCGGAAGTGGGTTTTTAACCCATTTTCGTTGTAATTTATGATCTTTGGCCCATTTCAAAGTGTTTTAAGGCTAGTCAATGGCAACGATAGGGGGGTGAAGTGTGGAAATTCGAAGGAACAAAGGGTGATGGTGGGGTTTAGATAGGATTTAGGGGGAATTTAAGGGGATAATGGAGAGATTTAAGGGAAACTTCAACAAAGGGAAAACAGATGTTGTGATGGGGAATTTTGCCAGGATATAGGGGTAAAAGAGGGAGTAATAGGTCCTTTTGAGAAATGGATCAGCAGAGAGGATTTGTGTTGGGCACAGCTCATAGAGACTTCAAGGAGGATGAGTTTTCAGGGGAGAGGCATTCCTTGAAGGCTCCATAACAATTTAGCCCCCCATCTTGCTTGTCAAGACTTTCATAGGGGGGTTAACAGTGGCTCCACATGGGGATGGCTTCTTCTTGAAGGAGTCAAGAAACCAGAGATGATCTTTGGAGTAGGCCAGATGCCTGCCGCTTAGCACATCCCCTTTTTTCTTCAATCTTAACTGCCACAATATGATAGAAACACCAGCAGAAATATTTCCCAACCAATCTACCTACCCAAACTACAGTCCTAACAATTTCCCTTTGGGTGCATTTGAGCTAGTTGACCCTTTACATTTTATTTTTCAAAACAAAAACAAACCTATTCTAAATCTACCCTTATTGCTCCATGAGGCCAAATTAAACAGTTGGCCCCATATGCTTCTCTACCTAATCTACTACCTGTTGGGATTAAACTGTCCAACAGGTTTCTTCTCCTATATTATAAACGGGAAATTGAGAAACAGCCAAGTCAGGATTGGACTGTCTGACTTGCTGGATTGAAAACTTGTAGACAACTGCAAACAAAACTGTGAAGGCAAGAAATCTGCAGCTTTGAAGTATCCTTCTCTAGGTGTGACTCAGATTTTGAGCATATTAGAGTCACCCGTCCTCTGATTTCAGCTCTGGTTTTGGGCATATTAGAGCTAATTCTCCTTTTCACTGCTGGTTCAGGTTTTGAGCGTATTAGGACCAGCTATTCTGCTCTTCTTGGTTCAGATTTTGACCATGTTTGAGCCATTCTTTTGCATTTCAGAGGTTCATGTTTTGAGCATGTCTGAACCTCTACCCTTTCTATTTTTGGAGACATTTTCTCTATTTTCTTGAAAGTAAAACTACAATGGTATGTACAATGGAAATGGAACTAGAAATGAAAAATTAGCAGAAATAGTGCTTGAGCATCCTGCCATTGACAGGACCCCCAAACAGCTCTGTACCATTAAGTTCTTGTAAGAAAAATGCATTAGGACCCACAGTGGCCTGGATGACAAATGGACCTTGCCACAAGCTGTCAAATTTTCCATGTTTGCCTTTGTCCTCTCTTCTTGAATTCCATCTCAGAACCTTGTCACCAATTCTGAAATCTGAAGCTTTGGTTCTTTTGTCGAACTGCCTCTTCATGTTTTGCTGAACTTTCAATGCTCTGTTGTAGACCTGATCCCTTGTCTGTTGAAGATGTATTGTTTCATTTATTCTCCTAATCATGTTGTCTTCTTCTGATTGGATCTCCTGGACAAGTTTGATCACTAGAACTCCAAGACTAGTAGGAAAAACTGCTTCGGTCCCATAAACCAGCTGGAAGGGTGACATGCCAATAGATTTCTTTGTAGTGAGCCTGTTAGCCCACAAAGCATGCACCAACTTTTTGTGCCATGACTTTTTGTTCTCTTCCAGCAGCTTCTTAATGATTGTAACCAGGCTTTTATTTGATGATTCAGCTAGGCCATTACCCTGGGGGTAATAGGCAGTTGAATGTCCAAGTGCTATTCCGTACCTGTGACAGAAATCAACCATTCTTTTGGATCCGAAAGCAGCAGCATTGTCAGTGATTATTTTCCTTGGACAGCCAAACCGAGATAGGATGAAGTCTTCTAGGAACCTAATAATGACAGAATCGGTGGCATTCCTAGTGGGTATGGCTTCTATCCATTTAGTGAAGTAATCTGTGGCAGTCAGGATCCATTTGTGTTGCCCAGAAGAAGAAGGGTGAATTTCCCCAATAAATTCTAGGCCCCATTGCAGGAAGGGACCTTCAACGGTGATGGGTTGTAGGGGAAGGGGGAGGAGTTTTCTTTTGCCTTCAAAGATCTGACATTTGTGGCAAGTGGTTATCATTTTATGGACATCGTTGAATAGTGTAGGCCAATAATAACCAGCCCTGAGTATTTTATTTGCAGTGGCTTTCCAACTCAGGTGGCCTCCACACTCCCCGACATGAAACTCCTGTTTGACATTTTCAGCTTCAGTTTCAGACAGACACTTCAGCAATAGGCCATTTGGATTTTTCCAGTATAGATTATCATTCAGAATGCAGTAGTTTCTAGCTTTGAGTTTTATGAATCTGGCCTTGGTTTTGGACAGTTCTAGAGGGGCTTTGAGGTTAGTGAGCACGTAAAGGATATCGGTATACCAAGGAGAGTTTTGAAACTGCTCCTCGACAGTCGGATGGGGCAATCCCTCCTGCTCATCCAAGGCATTTATCATATTAATTTCAAGGGCCTGCAAGTTTGATTCAGCCATTAACTGGGCCAGGCCTTGACCTTTGATCAGTTTAGTGGGCTTTATTTCAAGGTCGTATTCCAAGATGGTAGCAATCCATTTGCCCCTTTTCCCATAAGGGTCCTGGGACAAGATATCTTTGACCACTATATTTGGCACGAAAGAAATGGTGTGAGAATGCAGAATGTACACCCTAAAGTCCTTTAAGGCCTTAATCAGGGCATAGGCCTGCTTTTCCATGATGTTGTACTTTAAGGGTGCATCTCTTAAGGCTTTACTGAAGAAGGCTATAGGCTGTTCATTACCTTCTGAATTTTTCTGCAGCAAAACTGCAGCTATTGTGTGTTGGGAAGCAAATGAAAAGATCAGAAAATATTTTGAGAAGTCAGGGCTGATAAGTACAGGGGCCTGAGTGAGCGCAAGTTTTACTGACTCAAAAGATTTCTTGGCTTCAACAGTCCACTTAATTCCTGCACCTTTCTTTAGCATTTCAGTCATTTTTCTAAGGTGCTCAGCAAGATTAGGAATGAATCTCCTAAGGAAATTGATCTTCCCTATAAAGGACTGCAACTCCTTGATGTTCCTTGGATGTGTAATTTTAAGTATTCCCTCAACTCTCTGTGGGTCTATCCTAATCCCTTTCTTAGATATAATGTGTCCCAGAAGTTTACCTTCTTGCAACCCAAAAACAGTTTTCTTAGGATTTAGGGACAGACCATACCTTCTACATTTTTCAAAGACTTTCCTCAGATGTTTCAAATGTTCTTCTTCAGTTTTATAAAATACAGTTAAGTCATCCAAGTAGATAACTATAAAGTGTCCTATTTCTTCTGAGAAAGCTATGTCCATCGCTCTCTGGAAGGTGGCGCCAGCATTCATCAATCCAAAGGGCATTTTCACATACATGAAGGTGCCCCATGGAGTGGTAAATGCTGTTTTGAGTTGATCTTCTGGGAGTAACAGTATCTGGTTATATCCTGAAAAACCATCAAGCAAGGAGATTCTTTTAGAGCCCACCACCTTTTGCAAGATGTGTTCCATTCTAGGCAACGGGTAGTTGTCTTTCAGGGAGGCTCTGTTGAGGTTTCTAAAGTCTATGCATAACCTGATCTCCCTTGTTTTCTTCCTCACCGCCACTAGATTTGACACCCAATAAGAAAACCTCACAGGAACTATTATGCCTGCATCGTACATCTTCTTAATCTCTTTCTCGACTGCGGGCAATTGTTTCGGATTGATCCTACGGAGTTTCTGTCTGAAAGGATTTTGATTTTCCTTCAAGGGTATCTTGTGTTGAATGATGTTGGTGTCATATGCCTTTAAGTCTTCATAGCTCCATGCAAACACGTCTATGAATTCCTTGAACAGGTCAATGTATTTTTTCTTCATGTTAGCAGGTATAGACTTAGCTAGTTTGATCCTTTTGGGTTTGTCTTCAGTGCTTATGTTGCATTCTTCCACATCAGAATTAGCATGTTATATTGTGGGATTTTTTGCTACGTCATCAAAGTCAAAAAGGTCCTCTAAGGGTGCCAGGCCTCTGGGAATGTTCTTATCTTTGGCCTGCAACACCTCTACCTCTTTGGTATCTGCGTTTTCACAATTTTCGGTTGGATTTCCAGTTTGCTCAGAAAAAGAATTTATTTCTATGTTACAGGGTGTTTCTTGTTCATCGGGGGGATCCTCGCTTGGGCAGCTGTCATCAGAAATCGAGTCTAAATCAGAAAATTGAAACTCATTCCTGCCCACCAGGAAATCTTCGATCCGTTTGTCTCCTTCAAAGACATGCCAATATTTTTCATTGTCTGGCACTGCAGGCCTGAATTTGGTCTGAATGATGATCTGTTGGTCAACTGGGGTCTTAGGATATGAGCTAGCTAGACAAGCTAATCCATTTGAAATTGCATTTTGACCCCTAGGAACGAACGCTAATTCATATTCAACAAACGTTTTTAGCAAATCCAGAGTGTCATTCCTGTATGCCCTAAGCCTGGGGTGTTTTGCTGAATACTCACCATTCACCTGTTTGATAACTAACTGAAAGTCTCCTCTCACAGCTATCCTATGGGCTCCTAATTTCTTCAATAAATTCAGACCCAGGATGAGAGCCTCATACTCTACAATATTATTCGTGCATTTGAAATGCAGATTCACAGCATGACTCTCTGCGTGGTCATTTTCTGTGTTACGTAGCCACACTCCTGCTCCAACATTTTTCCTAGTACAGGACCCATCGAAATTCATTTCCCATAGGGGTTCACCATTATGTTGCGCTAGAGGGTCTATACTAGGTTGCAGGATATCTTGTTCTTCACATGATATGTTAGTTTGAGGGATGTGACTAATGGGTTGACTGCATTGCATTCTTGGCTCATTCTGAGTTAGGCCCCCACCGCATATTCTACAGGTTTCACTACTGTTCTCTTCTTCAATTTCTTCCATGTAGCCATTATGTTCAAGTCTGTGCTACCGGCCTCTACGTTTGTACCCATGTTTCCAAATTCTGACTCCCCCAAGGATTGGTTGTTATAAAGGATAAAAGAATCTAGGTTAGTGTGCACAGAGTACAATGGTGAATTCTCAGGCTTCTCGAGGCTACTGACTAATAATTTCATCTGAGACTCTCTATACAGTCTTCTAAGTTGGCCAAATATAGGGATAGTGGCATATGAGCCACCCATCTGCATTGTTCCTTGCAGTTTGGCTCCCCATGATCTAGACAATAACATGCCATACTTAGGTGGCACATCTACCACCACTACATCCATGACCATACATTTGGCAGGAATCTGGGTCAAACTCACACATAAGTCTTTGATTAGGCCTAGGAATTTTACTCTGCTAGAGTCAAATGAGTATAAGTCTTTGTAGGGTCTGGTGATTTCTAGGCCTAGCCTTTCCATCACTACCTTAGGCATTAGATTGTGGGATGCACCAGAGTCATGCATGGCATTATGAAGGATCTTGTCATGAATGTTGAGACTGACATAGAAAGGTGGAACTACCCCTTCCTGAAACTTTCCCTCAATTTTTGGACCAAAGAGTAGGGCTGGTTGATCATCATTCAGGTTCACAGAATCATTTATTTCTCCCAGATTCAATGCTTTCAAAATTTTTCCTTTATATACATCCCGAGTGGCCAACTCAGATAATGGTACAGAGATTTTGATTTTTGCAAGTTCACTCTCTAAATTGAAAGTGGACTGGACCTTTGTAATACTCAATTCTGTTTTATTTTCTACTGCTTTAGTAGCTGAATCAGTTTGTGATTTATCACTATGTACAGGGTTAGGAATCGTTTTATCAGGAGCACTGGCTGCAGTGCTAGTGCTACTAGCTGGTAGGCTTGGTTTTTCGGTGTCTTGGTTGTCTTTTTCCTTGTGTTTACCAGAATTTTCAGCTACTGTTTTATTATTTGCAGTAGATGCTTTAGAGGATTTATCAGGTCTTTTCTTGATGGTTACCTCAGGAGTTTTGGCTTTGGGATTATCTGGGATTTTCTTGCTCCTAAGTTCATATTGTTCCCTGACCTATAACATGGCATTTTCAAATCCTAATCTGTAATCTTCAGTTTCTAACCAATCCTCATCCCAATATGATGGTGAGGGTTGGTCCTCCCCTGAATCACAGTTAAGGACCGAGTCTTCTGTTTCAAACATGTTAATTGCATCCCCTCCAGACTCTTCTATAATTCCCTCATCTTCATCTAAAAAGTTTTGAAATGGGGGAATGACTTGCTGATCTGACTCCTTTTTTCTGTTGGGAGCATTGTTGTTCCTTCTAAAGTTTTGGTTCTGATTTTGGTTTGTGTTATGATTGCTAACTGTGACAACCATTTTTTCCATCATCTGTTGTAGTCTCTCCACATTTTTAGACAATTTGTCATAGTTTGGATCGGATGTGGAAGCTACATTGTCATCCCTATAGGTTACCCTCCTCTCGGACCTTAGTCTTGCTCTTTTCTCAATCAAATTGGCTTCTATGTTTACAACCCCTTTCTGCATGTCTTCCAATGTGGTGTATTCTTTGTCCCTAAGCTCATAGGCCATGTCAGCATCAAACCCATCTGGGTATTTTGCAAGGGCCATACCTTGTGGAGGTTTCATATGTGGAGGGAGAGCATTGTAAATGCTGTTAAATCTAGTGGTATAATCATGAACGCTCTCTCTTACGTTTCTTTTAAGGGTCAGGTATTCCGCCAGGAGTTGACGAGGGTTTGCCCTAGTTTCCCATTTGTTTATGAAGGTCTGATATAATGCAGGAAGATCTGGGATACTGCCAAGAGGTAAGCCCTTAAACCATTTCTTTACATCACCACCTAGGCTTTGGGAAAAGATTCTCATTTTGATTGATTCATCATCAATCTCCATGTAATCAAAGGAATCCTCCATTTTATCTACATGTTGCTGAGCTGTTATGGACTCTTTTGCAGTGAAGTGTGGGATTTTTGACTGATAATCATTTGGTAAGGGTAACATAGGCTGAGGTAAAACCAGAGGTGCATACCAAGCTGCCATGACGATATTCTGGTGAGGCAAAGGGTTAGCTTGAGCAGCTGGTATTTGGATGACAGGGATATTCGGACCAGTAGAAGTCTGTTGAGAAGATCTAGGGTGAAAGAGCCCCAATTTTTGAAGGAAGTGCAAATCAGGTGGTGTAGATGGAGGGGTTTCTCTATTCCTAGTGTTTTGACCACTGTTAGATGGTGTGCTATGAGGCTCAAGTTCTTGCTGGTCTAGGTGATTGACTGACCTGGTTCTTGATAAACTGTTAGGTAGGTCTAGGTTAGGGAGAAAAGGTGCTAGAGCTGTTAGGTTTTCTGGTGCAGAATTATCTCTAAGAATGCATCTGGAAATAGTTGGTTTGTTGGGTGTAGGAGATCCTTTGAGGATACTCTCCGTATTGTCAACTATTTCAAGTGGGTCAGGGTTGGGATAAGCTCTCGTGTGAATGGTTCTAAAAGCCATAATGTTATACTTCTACCTAAGCAGCTTAACCCCACTTGTTATTTCGGTTGTGGTTAACGTTGTTTCGAAGGTTGGTCTCCCAGTGGAGTCTATTGTGAAACCAATACAATCAGCAGGCCTACTAATCACCAGTGGAGTATTTTCATTTAGGAGCAATGGAGTCGCCAGGTGGAGAGTTTCAAGGTATGTCTAAGGGGTTACACTATCCACCACAGTGCTCAGGCACTATCACCTTTCAGGAATCTCCTCATGACAGTAAAATCCGACCAGAGATTGACTGGGAGGGCATTTACCAGATATGTCACCTCCTAAAGAGGATGAGATCCGGAGGCTACCTGGCCCTTTCCAGGCTATGTCTAAGAGTATGGTGGTTATTCAATAATGGAGGTTGATTCAAGAAAGGAGTGACTAACTGTCAACCTAACCAGAGTTCTAAGTTTCTGAGCCTCTAAGAATGTTTAAGGTGAAATGCACTCAGTTCCCCAGTGGAGTCGCCATTATGTTGGTGTTCCCATGTTTTGGCCAGGTTGACAGAGACCAAAAGATGAGACAACATAGAACCACTTTCAGACCTTAGGATCTAGCCCTCCTAGGTCCAGAGAGGGATCTCTTATGATAGTCAAAGGTCTATGTCTTTGAAGCTCGGATGTTGTGATTTTAGGCTAGTTATATGCACAGGGTTTGTTTGTTTGTTGGTTTATGTTTGGTTGCTGGGAATCAGGAATGAAAGGTCCAATATAAAACAAGGGTGAGCAAAGAGGAAACTAGACAAAGATAGATAACTCAGGGAACATCAAAGCCATTGGGCAATGGAGTCAAGAAAGGATTTACTTGTGTTCAATGTGCAAGCTTTCAGTTGGGCTAGTCATCTAGAGCATTTGGATCTTAAAGATGGTTGATGGAATGGAACATTAAGGACTGAAAGTAAGTGAAGGGGAAATAACTGATTCTGTCTATAGATCAGGTCAGAGGTCATTTAACTCCAGACCTGCTTGGACAAAACCGGAGGTGAGATAAGGGATCTTAGAAAGGCTCAATGAGATGGAAAGATCCTAGTGAGGCAGAGACTGGGTTCTATACCTCCCAGTGTTCTCAAAACATCTAACTGAATCCTAACAAGACCATCCAAACATAGATTCCATAAATCCATAAATCAGAGAGCAGGCAATGACATCCACTACACTGGTTAGATAAATCGAAATTGATATTCAGATACACATATAAGCAGAAAACATAAAGGTTGGGAGAGCAGCAGCATAAGGTACCTATCAAGGGTAAGTCTTATGCCAAACTTCTGATGCGAGCCTGAAGAAACATAATGAAATGAAAGCAAGTCAATCACAAATACAGAGAAAGGAAAACATCACCAGCTGCTTTAGATCATGATCCAAAGAAACATGCTTTCCATATTAAAAACAACACCAATCAGGTACATCATAGCCCACATCTTGAACACTCATCCTGAATACATCAAATCTCAGTCTATCTCACATTATTACACAGATAACTTGTCTCAAAAGGAAAAATTCTTGCGTTTCACTGGTATCTCATCAACAACCATTACAATATTTCTCTTTGAGCTTTATAGCAGAGAAGAGCTCAGGAGGCAGGTGAAACACTAAATGCAGTATTAAAACTTCTGAGAGGGAAGGAAGCTGAAGCCCACCCTGCTTGAATGCTGAACACTTAATCTCTGTCTTTCCTTGGATGATAGGGTGATCTTCTTTAGTTTTCCAATTACTCTGATATGAACCTGGATTCATTCTGGCTGCGGTACTGTGTTGTACTTGCGAGGAATAAGAAAATGGTGCACAGCTGCTGAGATGTCTGCTTCATAAATGTCTGATTGTTTTTGAACTGTAGTTAGGGAAAAAATTCTTTCAGGGACATTCTGCATAATAAGAGCTGTATGGGTGCCCTGTACTTGATGGAGAAAAGCATTCTGCTAATGAATAAACCCAGATGGTACCTACTACTGTGCTCAGGATCCTTCGAATCGATCCTCGGGGTCTTCAAACTACTGCTTTGCCTTCTAAACCTCTGATTAAAGGCTTAGGATCGTCATTAGCTCACCTTAATCTTCCCTTTGCTCTGTACTGAAACACTTTATCGCTCCAATTTGCTTCTGACAGGGTAGCTCGGGTTTTTAATGGTGTTGAAAGGTTTCCAGTGTTCAAAACCCTGCTTCTTTAAATGATAGTCCTGTTTTCACCCTCCCAGGCCATTTCTCATAAATTTAGCCACTGAAGATGATCCTTTTTTATTTCTCTATCACTGTAACAGAGGCTGCGTATTGTGGCGGTCTTTCATCGTTTTCAATCCTACAAAAAACACGAAAACTGTGAGGAAAACCCTAGATGGGGTGGCGGATGATGTGGAAGATGAGCGTGACCGTGTAGATGACGTGGTGGAGGGAAAAAATTGCAGAGGAACGATGTAAAATGCCATGGCGAAGGTGATGGTATGTAGAGAGAACTGTGAATGAAAATCATTAAACAACACGAAGAATGGAGCAATATATGTGACGGAAAGGCATGTGCACGGAGGGTGCATGCGGGATGCTTACGTGGAGGGACCGGGTGAGGGTGGATTAGTCAACAAAGGAGGACGGACGCGGGACATCGATCGCGAAAGAAATGGACGACTAACAGTGTAGCGGGGAGCGGTGACGATGGGCCAGGAGTACGGAAGTTTTGCGCTAAACCCCGCGCTACTTCGTCAATTGAGGACTGTCGGATGGGGCGATCGAAATCAGACGGCTAACATGGATTTTGCTGCATGACTTGGACCGGAGTTTAATGCATGGAAAGAAAGTGGTTTCGCCGTCGTACAAGGGACAGGTGGCAAGCGCTGAATGGCATCGCTGGGTCTCCGGGGAAAACCGCCCTGGCGCACAAGCGGTGCGGAATAAACCGTGTGGATTTTTAAAACCGCGAAAGCTGGGGGGTCCACCATTTCGGGCAGGCTCCACGTCGTCGATCTCGTGTTTAACGGATGGTGGAGATTCATTGAAGGGCCAAACCGGCGGAAAACCGTAGAAACTGATTTAAAACCCAAATTTAATAATTCACAAAGGTTTTCTTTTTCATGTTTCTGGCGGACGAATTTCATTGGGAGGATAAGCGCCTGATGGTTAAAGCGGTTGGTTCTGGTGCTCGGTCCTATGGAAGAAGGGGCGCGGGGCTATCAGAAGAAAGGCCAAGCCTGCCATAAGGTCGGAAGTGGGTTTTTAACCCATTTTCGTTGTAATTTATGATCTTTGGCCCATTTCAAAGTGTTTTAAGGCTAGCCAATGGCAACGATAGGGGGGTGAAGTGTGGAAATTCGAAGGAACAAAGGGTGATGGTGGGGTTTAGATAGGATTTAGGGGGAATTTAAGGGGATAATGGAGGGATTTAAGGGAAACTTCAAAAAAGGGAGAACAGATGTTGTGATGGGGAATTTTTCTAGGATATAGGGGTAAAAGAGGGAGTAATAGGTCCTTTTGAGCAATGGATCAGCAGAGAGGATTTGTGTTGGGCACAGCTCATAGAGACTTCAAGGAGGATGATTTTTCAGGGGAGAGGCATTCCTTGAAGGCTCCATAACAATCTAGCCCCCCAGATTGCTCGGCCCAGCATCGAACTTTCATAGGGGGCTAACGAAGGAACTAGCATGTAATTTTAGAATTACCTAGCACACCCCTTCAAGGAGAGACATTGCATTGGAAATCTCCCTGCAATTTATTTTGACCAATATTAATGCTCCTTGCAACTTTACGAGGGTGCGTTGGTCTAGGGGGAAATGCTTAAGACTTAGAGTCATCAAAAACCTAGAAAATTTGCATGAAATCAAAAAATGCCACCATGAAATGAAAGAGAAAGGTTTTAAATCCTACCTAGAAGTGACAGTGCTTGAAATCGTCCAATGTATTTATCACAATCAGCTATAGAAGATTGAGGGAGAAAAATACACATAACTCTAACATCATAAGTTAAATGTGAAATGGTAAAAATGAATTTTCATTTTCATTACTTACGATCGTTTCTTCAATTATTTTATTCATATTTAATGTTTTGACCATGTTATGATTAAGTTTTATCATGGAAAAAGTATTATTATTTTGCGATGTTTTGAGTAGGTTGACAACTATTTGACGACTTTTTTCATGTTTTTAATAGACAATTTTGACCGGAGATAATACTTTTAGTAGTTTTTCGGGCTCTGTAAACTCATGAAAAAGAAACTCCTTGGAGTCCTCTTTAAAATATTTTCGGACTCCCACAATATGAAAATATTGGTAAGAACGTGTCTTTCTAGCTCATTAAATCAAATTACGTCTACTCAGTATAATTTTAATCATTTTCTGGACAAATATAAACCATTTAAAAAAAAATAGTACCTTATTCGATCATGGCTAAGAGGTTCTCTTGGTTATTGTTAGAAATTTATATATTACAGAGCAATGGAACACATAAAAATGTGCAGAAATACAAACATAGAAAACATATAAAAGAAGAGAGACACAAATATATGTGGTTCAGCCAACTTTGGCTACATACACAGAGAAAAAACTAGTCCTTCCTTTATATTATCGAGCGAAATGAATACACACAACCTATAGTAGATCCAATGTAATATCCTCTACTCTCTCACATAATCCCCCTTTCTCTTTCTCCCTCAGAATACACACACAATACCCAACCGCAATACAATTCCCTCATGAACCGAAGGGTTTCATTATAGGGAAAAAAATGCTAAATTAAACATAAATTCTATCATTATATCATCCGCCTAATGAATGGCCCAGATTTACTACGAAATTACAATATTTTATAGGGAAATTTTACATCTATTTTTAGCTTCGGGGATGTTGTCCACAAACCCCTGCTAAGGGACCGCTGGCACTGAGACCCCCAAGCCAAGAGGGATGGACCCCCCCAAACCCTCGAGGGGGGGAAAAGGTCCCCCAAAATGGAGG
This sequence comes from Pinus albicaulis, assembly GCA_034641835.2. NCBI lineage: Eukaryota > Viridiplantae > Streptophyta > Pinopsida > Pinales > Pinaceae > Pinus > Pinus albicaulis. The sequence goes on from CM076579.1 coordinate 263,906,977, forward strand.
GCTGTATAGCCTGTGTGGGGTATACATCCAACTGAAACAAAGACCTCTAAATTAGGATGATAATGACGCTCCACACTTAACAATCTCCCACTTGGAGACTGATTGTAGCAACTCCACCGTTTCTTCATTTACTGGAAAATGACTCCACTTCTGACCCTGTTGTTTCTTATCTTCATCATCTTACTTGAAGACCAACTAAGACTGAGAATAACCTCATTTTCTCCCTAGTTACAGCTTTTGTTAACATATCTGCAGGATTCCGGCTAGTCTCTATATTTTCTAGATTAAACTATCAATATTCTAACATTGACCGTATTAAATTGTACTTGAGTTGTATGTGTTTAGTATTATAGTATAATGTTTTGTTTTTTTCAAGATAAATGTCACTCTAGTTGTCACCGTATAACCTTCCCATCTCCTGTTGTAATATTCCCAAAAGGGAAAAGAAGGAATGTAGTGCAAAATGTTGGAGCAAAATTGGAGATCATAATTTATAAAGCAGGAGGCCAATATGGAGACCTTTCATATGTTGTTACAGCAAAAACATATGTGTAAGAAATGTCCCATAATATGCATAACAAGAAATACATGCCTCTAATGAACAAAATCCCTCAATAAGAGGTGCTGCAATCATGTAGAGAAGTTGGAAGACCTTTATAACGTTATTTTATTAGCTCTGCTACAGAAAATGATTATACATCATATCTAGAGCTGATATGTGCCTCAAAAGTTAGATCTATATCAGATCTGTGCACTATACAAGCTCCTCTAAAGAACCCCTCAAGGGTTTTCAGCGAAACACCAAGTACAAGATGTAGATCTGACATCTAAGATTGTAGATGTAATGAAAATAAATATCTGGAAAGTGTGGCTAATCTGATATGATCAATAAAGTAGCCTCCTCCAATAGATCCCCAAAGTGAAAGGCATATCCCCATCTCTTGAAAATAAGCTCTCCAAATGGTGTGCTAAAGGACCCTGCAACTCCTCCTATAGAAATAACGCAGATATAGAAGTAAAATGTGCTGTAGGGATCAAAATAAGGTTGGTCTGATGCCAAGATTTGAAAATGAGATCAAAGTCCTTCAATATTGTCCTCCCAATGAAGTGGAAACCTCCTCCACTAAAAATGGGCAATGAAATGGCCTAGATCTAGAGCTCTAGTCTCCACTTGATACAACTAGCAAAAACAACCAAACCCTCAATAGGATCTACACTATAGTTGAAAGAAGAAGCTTGGCCTTAAGCCAGATAGTGGACAATGTAGTGCAGGACTCCTCCAAGAGCTCCTCAATGGAAGAGGTGAGATTCTTGATTAGGATCACCCTGTGCTAAATAACACTCTATCTCATCTAAACAGCAAGAGAAAGATATATGTATAAACAAACCATATATTCAAAAATATCATATACATAAACAACCTCCATATGGTTGCCATCCTCTTCCTTAAATAGAATATGAGCTTCCAAAACTTAAGTCCCATCCAAAACGATCACTACATTCAGACAAAGCATCTCCATCTAAAACTCCATTGTACCTCATTGATGGCCACTCCTACATGACATTGTTGTTGATTTGGTCAAGGTTGACCCAGTCAAAGTGATCTAGCCCCTTTCACACCAAGGGTGCTTCAATTAAGCTGCGAAGATTTGTCTCTTTCCCATTTGGCATTGATTTATTCATTATTAAGGAGAAATTTGGACCTCTTTTTCCCTCTTATCCTTTAACAAAGAAATAAAACAAAAATGAATATTCCAATTAGCTCATGACTAATTGGGAATATTACAGTCCTCCCTTCCCAAATGTTTCTTGTCCTCAGGAAACTGACAAGGTGAGTGCTACAAAACTCCATCATTGGTGACACCAACATATGATAAGCTTCCCTCATAAGCTAAGTGTTCACCAATACATCCCTCCATGAATTTCTCCTCCAAAGTTCTCATGAGATGAAAATAATCCATCCCATAAGGAGACAATAGTTCAAATGAAACAAACATGGTTTACCAAATGTTCTCCCTAGAACATGTATCATAGTGAACATGGAGAATCTCCATCCCATAGGGAACATACATACCTCCCATCCTCCCTCCATACATTCCCATAAAAAGTACAAGTACATCATCAATGTATGTGATCAAAATTAAATACATACAAACAAAAATTTGTGCATATGGAGGTGGGTCATAGTCCCACATGTGGAACCAACGAAAAAAATTTCCTGAATGCATTAGATCAGGATGTGGTAAGTGGTTTCCCTGCCACTTACTTGATGTCCAAGTCATCTCACCATGGCTGAAAGTGTGAGATATATTTTGTTCTTTAGGAGTGCACCCACAATGATACAATATCTCCCTTTGATCTCCAAGGGAGTGGCCATATTCAGAACTTTTTGTGGCCAAAATTTGACCGTGAAGTTTATATGGTATAGTGCTCCTCCTTGGAGCTATCGCTTGCATAAACATGGTAAAGTAATGCATATCTTCATCAAATAAAAAATTTATTTACATGAACATATTCTTCACCAAAATTCCTCCTTAAACAAATGGAGTGGTGCATAGATTTATGTACTCTCTCAAAAGAAGAAAGAGATGGCTGAATTAGCTCCTTTATAGAGTTATGCTGCTGTCCCAACTCCACGTGGTTCATGCATATTTAAAAATTCTGATATAATTCCTCTTCAAAGCCCTTCCAAGTATAACTTCTCATGATGATGTTGTAGAATCTCATGGAATATGTACGGCTGAAAAAGAACTCTTCATAGGCTCTTTGTAGCAACTTCTCCTTGAGCTTGGAGGCCCTAGATAATAAGTTCCTACGATGATAAAAGGTTACTCTTTCTTGTACTGAATATCCCTCTTCATGTAGCTAGTCATCAAGTATCATGCATGTGTGAAGATCCTTGGAATAATCCACCAACAGTTGGGATTTCCAATATGGATCAATATCCCATAGTGATAGCACTGATGATCTATCACAAAGAATGTATGTCATATGGATGTTCTCCTCGTTGACATCTCCCATGCCAAAGGTACATGTTGGAAGGTCATTCCTTCCATGCATCTCCTCCCACAACGCATAATCTGAAATGAGAGTGGGTAATGATGATGTTGGGAAAATATCTCCCTCCTCCTTGAGCCTACCCAAGACTCCCAACATTGTCCTATGGTTTTCTAATGCTCCCATCCCTCCTAGATATATTCTTGGAGCATCATGTTGTGAGATATCTCCCACAAAATCTGAATCAGGTGGCCTCCCAGGTGGTTTTCCCCTGAATAATAGTGTCCCATGCAGCAATCTCATAAGCATAATATATGGGACTGTAAGGTCCTTGCTTCCACTGTGCAAATCCATCTCTGATTTATATGTGGAAGTTGTATGTGAGGGCTATGTATGCATGCCTTTTATCATTTGAGTCTTACCACCCTTTTTATCCACCCATTCCATCTACAAAGCCTCCTAATCAGTGGTGACTTTCCCCAAAGTAATAAACCATTGAACACCGAATATCACATTGGTGTCAGGTATGTCAACCACAAAGAAGTGATCAATCAATGTATATGTTCAGATGGTGACTGATAATTATGGAACATAATGCATGCATTTCATAGTTCTATCTCCTGGGACCAAAACATAAAATCACTCAAAAGCATCAGTGGGTATTTCCCTCCTTTGCACTAGCTGGGCATCAATAAAATTGTGGGTAGCCCCACTATCAACCACAAAAAAAAAACCTTTGATTCAATATGGAATCTTCAAATCTTAAGTTCAAGTACTTAGGTACTCCTCTCAATGATGCAAGAGCCCCTCCAATAGGATAAAATGCTCCATTCCCATCTTTTGATGGTGTTGGTTCATCGCCTGCAATGTCAACATTGTGACCTCTTCTTGGTTCATCTTCTTCTTCCTCCTCATCATATGAGAAGACCTCTATGTAATATTATTTTCCAGCTGCACATCTATGTGCATGTGCCCATGATTCTTGGCAAGTGAAGCAAAGCTTCCTTCTCCTTAAATCTCTCTGGACATCATCATCAAGAGGTTTCTTGTATTGAATCTCCTTTGAAGGCGCAACCTTTTCTTCTTTTCCCTTTGATGGAAAAGAGGGCTTATGCAGAAATGTTTCCTTTGCTTTTGGCAAGGTAACTTGAAGGTTTCTAGCCCTTTCAATGGAATCATGTAGGGTAGTGGGCTTGGTAGACTTAACCAACCCATGAAGAGGTTAATCTAACCCATCAATGAACATGTACACCCTTCTTGCTGCATACAAATTAGGAACCATAATAGAAAACCCTAAACATTTAGAGATGTAAGTTTCTGCATTACCTGATTGTTTCAACTTTGTAAGGCTCATGAATGGTGCTTCAAGATCTCTTCTATCAAATATTTCCACCATCCTTCTAGTGAACTCTGAATAAGCAGTCACATTGGTATGACCCAATGTAGACAAGGCATGGAACCACCAGTCATGTGCTTCACCCTCAAGGTGCAGTGCTGCAATCTTAATGGCTTCCATTTCTAGAACCTTGTTTAACTAAAATTAGATGTCAATTTTTTCTACCCAAAATTTGGTAGTGCACTTGGATGAACCATCGAAATTGGGTAAAAAGAATCTACCCATAGTGTGATGTCAATCATGATTCTGAATGAACCCACCACTTCTATGATGACGCCTTGGTCTTCTATTGTCCTTTATTTGAAAAAACTCCTGAAAACTCAAGTGATCTTTGAACCTCTAACTTTGAGATTAATACTCAAAAAAATAGTCTTCAAGGTATTCTTGCTATTGAAACCCTTCATTTCCCAAAACCAAAAAGGTAGGCATGGTAGAGCATTGGGAAACTTGTGGTTGATGCACTGGCTTATCATTCTAGTGATGAGACATGCCAGAGCCTTCTGCATGATGAAATCCTTTAGGGGATTCCTTGAATCTTTCCATCCTCATCTCTTTGATCTCTCTAGAAATGTCTTACATGGCTTTAAGAAGGATCTTAGGGAACTCCTTCTCTTAATCTTCACCTCCAGATAAAGGGGTTTTACCCTTGTCTTCTTTGTCATTTGTATAATAAAATATTTTGTGGCTTCTTCTTTGATACCTCTTATTTCTATCCATAAGAGGCTCTCCTTCTTCATATGACATATTATCTTTTAGAATGTAGAAGTTGTGCCAAGATCATGCTCTGATACCACTGTAATATTCCCAAATAGGAAAAGTGGGAATATAATGCAAAATGTTCGAACAAAATTGCAGATCATAATTTATAAATCAAGAGGACAATATGGAGACCTTTCCTATGTTATTACAGTAGAAAAATATGTGTAAGAAATGGCCCATAAGATGCATAACAGGAAATACAAGCCTCTAATGAACAAAATCCCTCAATAAGAGGTGTTGCAATCATTTATAAAAGCTGGAAGAACCTTACAACGTAATTTTATTAGCTCTACTATAGAAAATTATTATACATTAGATCTAGAGCTGATATATGCCTCAAAAGTTAGATCTATATCAAATCTGAGCACTATACAAGCTCCTCTAAAGAACCCCTCGAGGGTTTTCAACAAAACACAAAGTACAAGATGTAGATCTGAGATCTAAGAGTGCAGATCTAATGAAAAATATAGATTTGGAAAGTGTGGCTGATCTGATATGATCAATAAAATAGCCTCCTCCAATAGATACTCAAAGTGAAAGGTAGATCCCCATCACTTGAAAATCATCTCTCCAAATGGTGTGCTAAACCACCCTACAACTCCTCCTACATAAATAACACAGATATGGAATTAAAATGTGCTGTAGGGATCAAAATAAGGTTGGTATGATGCCAAGATCTGAAAATGAGCTCAATGCCCTCCAATAATGTCATCCAAATGAAGTGGAAACCTCCTCCACTGAAAATTAGCAATGAAATGGCCTAGATCTAGAGATCTAGTCTCCACTTGTTGCAGCTTACAAAAACAACCAAACCCTCAACAAGATCTACATTGTTGTTGAAATAAGAAGGTTGGCCTTAAGATAGAGAGTGGAAAATGTAGTGCAAGACTCCTCCAAGAGCTCCTCAATGGAAGAGGTTGGATTCCTGATCAGGAACACCCTGTGCTAAACAACAATCTATCTTAGCTAAATAGCAAGAGAAAGATATATTTCTAAAAATACCATATATTCAGAAATATCATATACATCAACAACCTCCATATGGCTACCATCCTCTTCCTTAAATAGAATAATCTTCAAAACCCCAAGCCCCATCAAAAAAGATCACTACATTCACACAAAGCATCTCCATCTAAAACGGTGTTGCACCACATTGATTGCCACTCCTCCATGACAATGTTGTTGATTTGGTCAAGGTTAACCCAGTCAAAGTGATCGAGCCCCTTTCACACCAAGGGTGCTTCCATTAAGCTACCAAGATTTGTCTCTTTCCCATTTGGCATTGATTTATTGATTATTAAGGAGAATTTTGGACCTCCTTTGCCCTCTTATTCTTTAATAAAGAAATAAAAAAAATTGAATATTCCAATTAGCTCATGACTAACTGGGAATATTACATCTACTTCTTACCCAATTCATCCATAAACCTTTATGACCAAACCATTTATTTACTAGCCTCTGTAGCAGCAACATATTCTGCTTTCCCTGTTGAACGTGGAACAACACTTTTCATTTTAAAAACCAAATTGAAAGTTATTCCACCTACAGTAAATATATACCTTGTAGTGCTCCTCGGGTTTTCTCTATCAACTTCTATATCTACATGAACAAATCCCTATAGAGCAATGTTTAAAACACCAAAGCATAATGCTTGATATGTGGTACCTCTTAAATAGCTGAGAATCAATTTTACTACCATCCAATCTTATTTTCATGGATTGTTCATGTACTTGCTTACAAATCCCACTACATGTGAAATATGAGGCCTTGTGAAGACCATTGCATACATTAAGCTTCCAATTGCTGATGCATATGAAACTTTAGACATATAATCCATTTCTTCTTGGGTCTTGGGGAACATCTACTTACTAGTTTTGAAATGGCTAGCCAAAGGTGTACTAATAAGTTTTTCATTCTACATATTAAATATTTCCAACACCTTTTGTATGTACTCATTCTGAGACAATATTAATTTTTGATTTTTCCTCTCTCGAGTTATTTTCATACCCAGGGTTTTTTTTCCAGCTCCCAAATCCTTCATTGCAAATGAATTTTCCAATTCTCCTTTGAGCACATTTTTTTTCTGCATGTTATACCCTGAACTAAGCATGTCATATACATACAATAATAATATATTGTAGTTGCCATCATTTGATTTTTCATATTAATAATGATCAGAGTGACATCTAGTATAACCTTGTTCAAACATAAACCTGTCAAATTTTAGATACCACTACTTCAGAGCCTATTTTAAGCCATACAAGCTCTTCTTCAATGTGCACATTAATTTTTCCTTCCCTTTGACCTCATATTCTTGTGGTTTCTGTATATATATCTCTTCCTCCAAATATCCATAGAGAAAAGTTGTCTTTACATCTAACTTTTCAAGATGCAAATCTTCTGCTTCTGCAAGACATAAAATAGTTTTGATGGAAGTCATTTAAACAACAGGAGAAAATTTTTCATCAAAGTCAATACCTTTATTCTATGCAAACCCCTTCACCACAAGTATAGCTTTGTACCTATGTTTTCCTCCATATTATTCCTTCAACCTATAAACACATTTATTCTGTAATGTTGTTTTGCCTGCAGGAAACCTGACTAATTCCAAAGTATGGTTATGTAAAAAGGAGTACATCTCTTATTTCATGGCTAGCTCTCACTTCTTATTGGTTTTTACATGCATTGATTCTTCCTAACATTCAGGTTCACCAGAATCAGTAAACAATACATAATATAATGAAGGAGAGTATTGTTCAGGGGGTCTACTTATCCTGGTCGATCTTCTGATACCACTTTCAGGCGTTTGAGGTACCTATGGCTGTTGTGGTGGTTGTTGTTGTTGTGGATGTTGAATATTATTATTTTCAAGAACCTTTACTTTTCATGTGATATCATCAAGAACTGTGTATTCTTGCTTTATATTTCCTGTTTCTTTTCTTGCAACTGATCCTTATACAGGAACTTTTAAATGAATATTGCATCTCCACTCATAATTATTTTGTGATTTCCATAATCATATAAGTGATAACCAAAATCATTAACACCATATGCAATAAATGTATACTTCTTTAATTTTTCCTTAACATTTTTTCTATTTTCTTTATTTATATGGACAAAGGCCCTTTGTTTATTATATAAACAAAAATATCTATATCATCTTCCCAATATTATCAGGAAAATCCTACATGCAATCTCATGCACATTCCATGCTCCATGATTGTCTTGTTCACCCTTTCTAACACACCATTTTATTGTGGTGTTCTTAGAAATATCTTCTCTCTGCAAATTCCATGCTCTAAACAATACCTAATAAACTCATTTTTTCAATATTCACCTCCATTATCTGATCTGAGACACTTCAACTTCTTTCCTGTCTCAATCTCGACCATGACTTCCCATTTCTTTCAATAATAAAATACATCATATTTGTTCTGAATACAATAAATCCAATTTTTCCTAGTTGCATAATCAATAAAAGTAACATAATAATGAGAGCCACCGAGAGATGATACCTGAGCAGGTCCCCATACTTCTGTATGCACAAGCTCTAAATTTTCGCTCTTCTTTTCTTTCCCAACTCTAAAAAATATGACTCTTCTGTTTTCCATAAACACAATTCCCACAGAATTCCAAATAAATATTCTTCAAACCTAGTACTAAATTTCCTAAATGAAGAATATTCATCCCCTTCCCACTCATGTGTCTGAGTCTATGATGCCATAATGTTGCATCTGATCTTGTGCAGTTTAAAGCATTAACATAACTAGAAATACCATTACATAAATAAAATTTACCAATATTTTCTCCTCTTGTGATTACTAGGGCTCCTTTAGTGACCTTCAAGGTTTTATCTGTACAAATTGTCAGAAAACCTTCACCGCCTAACTGCCTTGGTGAAAAGAAATAAGAATTGCTGCATGCATCCAATGGACAAGACAAGATATAAATTTTTTCAAATATATTATAACACATGGGAAGGGAACAAATAATAATGTTACTAGTCCCCCTCGATGGGATGGGTTCTTGGTTTTCCTCAATGCTTTAGATCTAGAAGTTTCTCTCTCTCAATGGTGTAGAAAATTCAAAATGTGTTGAAGTCTATGGGAGCTCAAGAAGCAATGAAATTAGTAGTAGCAATAAGAATGATCAAAGGGTGACAATGAAAGTGATCAAAGTGAAGAATGAATGGAAAACCCTCCTATTTATAAAAAAAAATATTCAGTTATCCTCGATAATGACGCATAATTAAATATTATTAACGAAGATCTACATCTAACCGTTTGGAATATTTTATTATATTTTTTTGGAGGGAAAAGTTATTTAAATTGGTTAAATTCCTTTATTTAGAAATAATAAACAAATAAATGATTTATTTATCATTTCAAGAATGTGGTTAAGGAAAAATTAACAAATAATGAATTGTTTAATTATTTCTAGGTGATTTAGACAAATTTAACAAGGAATAAGAACTAAATAATGATTTATCTAATTATTTCTCATAATTGGGTTAAATATGACGAGGCATATTATTTAAACAGTGGTTTAATTAATTATCTTAGAGGAAAATCAAATAAATAAGATTTATTTAACTATTCCTTATGGAGTTTCTTGTTTTAACCAGAAATAACTTCATAGAATATGGTTTATCAAATTATTTCTTATAGTGAAAGCAATTTTACAAGGGTAAAATTGATCTTAATTGGTGTACTTCGATCGATCTATGTATATGGCAAAATGAAAAAAATTTGGTGTAACAGATTGTTCTCCAACGTGTGAGCATTAGGAGGTAATCGTATGAATGAAGTACATTGTAAGAACACAATCACTAGACACTAGAGGGGAGCCAGAGAGAGAGAGAGATACATATATGGAGTGAAGAGAGAGAGGAAAATAACTGAGGGGGCGAGACCTACAAATGATATAAGTCTCCTTTAATGTTTGGGTAAATGTTCTCAGTGAGGCGGTGGAGGCATTCCTATGCCCATCGAGATGGAAAATTAAAAATAATTATGGTGCGCCCTACAAATTGAAACTGAGCAACAAAGTACATGATAAATGGTACATGACATACTGCGATAAAATGGGCGAGAAAAAAATATAATGGATCCCACATACACATTGCAGCTGGAAAAACATGAGCCAAGACTTAATATAATAATATCTGAGTACATGAGACATAATAACAAGAAAAGAAGCCTTGATAAATAGGAAAGGGCTATCAAAATATGAATGCATCCTTTGAATGATACATGCATGTTATGGGCACTACAAGCGACTGGAACCAAAACCGTCAAATCTCTAGAGTTGCATTTGAGGTTTTTAATCGGAGGTCATCCGGGCATGTGCAGGGCTACCTGGAGGGCCACCCTCTCGTGAGGTCTGAAACATTTCACACACACCTGAGAATCACTGGTACAATTTTTTGAATCACCGAACCATCAAGTATACGAATCTCGATCATGCAATAATGAGTTGAAGCTGAGCAGATGAGAAATAATAAATTCAAAGGTTAATGATGAGTCCCTTTTCTTAATTCTAGGCACTAAACAAGAATCAAGGTTGGAACCAAGGTACACTACCCTCTAGACCTATCTTCTAGAATGAGTGTGTTTATGTCGATAGAAGGAGGTTTTCTATAGGTGAGGTAATGAGGAATCCTCAACTAAGGCACGAGGGATCGTAGTAACGTGACTGATGGACTGACACGAGGGATGATGATGGAAGAGGGGATACTGAGTAGAGGACAGACGAATTCCCTTGTTAGAGCATAAAAATCATGGATGATCTGGAAGGGACTAACTCGACTCTGGGGGGATGAGGGATAGTATGACTCGGGGCCAATATGGGCGACGCGAGAGAGGGACAAGAAAAAATGGATGGAATACTGTAGCGGGAGGCAAAGGGGCTTGGAATAGACTCCATGAATGTAGTGGTGAATCAACTCAGATGCTCTAAACAAGGGTTACTTGATGATGCTGTCACAAAGTATAGGTCCATTAGGGGCCTTAAAAAAATGCACAAAAGATGGTTACTCATGACAAAAATCAATGCACGCTTTAACAAGTATGAAGGAAAAGTGATGCCCTAAGTACAAGCAGTGCTAGTGAAGAAATCTGATTTTAAGAGGCGACTAAGTCACCCCTTTTAGAAAAATGGCTTCCTGGTGAAGTTTCAAATTACAGAAATAAAGGATACACATTATAGTGCTCAGTGAGAGATTTCCAATGGTGTTGATGGTTTGCCAAACTGAGATACGGTTTGGTTGCAATTAGCGAAATAAATTTTAGGTTTTTTATTTTAATAGGGTGATTTCCCTCCAATTTAATTCTTTTTATAGTGGAGATATGGTGAATTTGGAGAGGAAGATCAAGCCCTAAAACTTGCAGCGATTGTAGTAGACAAACTGACTATTAGAATCAAGATCCTTCAGTTGCAGGTAGGTGGCCTAAACTTACTCTTTATTTTAGAAGTTTAGTTTTTCAGATTAGGTGCCCAAGGCTCAAGAACACACCTCTACCCCTCGTCACGGCAAACTCGCACCTTCTGGAGCCTGTACTGTGACCTGGCTTGTAGTTTCCAGAGAGGAAAACTATGATCTCATATATGTAGTGGCTGAAAAGCGTGAATTCACCTGAAGGTGAGATGTTGGTTGTTTTTTGGCTGATGTCTGGGACTTGATGGATTATGATGCAGTTTAACTTCTTTGAGAAAAAAAACATGATCATTTTGTTTAGGTATGGCATAATTGAGGATCAACTAGAGAGAGAGGGATTTGGATGTGCTTCATGCCGAGATCTAGTGGGATTAGGTGGTACGAGGAGCATTTGCGATATATGGGGTTCTTAAGTTGGTTGAGAACCCATTGATGAGGGCAGGTGAGCCCTTACTATCGAGGATAGTCAACTATTGGGATCCATAATAGGAGGCATTTATGGTGCAGGGATAGAAGATCGAGTTGACCATCCAGAATATTTACTTCTTGAATCGACAACTGCCACTAGGGGTGGTGGGAAATATACATCCAGTGTTACCATGTGGGAGGAATATATCAAAGTTTGTGGAGTGCCACTATAGTACAGATGTTTGTGCTAAGGGCATGACCATTCTGATCCATGATCTAGAGATACTAGAGACACGGGTTGTCACCACAGTAGTACTACAAATCCTGGGAAACCAATTGTTCCATCACATCACTAGGGGGAAGATAGTTGGTTGAGACAGTTTTGAGTGGGACCTACTATGGGTCAGCCTATATGATGTTTTCGTCGACGAAATGACAACTGCCATTGTGCAAGAAATAGGTGAACCGTGACTGTGCTTTTGGTAAGGTGTTGTGCTCATTCTTCTTTGAGAAGATCCCCATACTTCTACCTCATGTGCATATCCAGTATGGGTTCCCACGATAGCACAGGATGTGCTGCTGGGGCTAGCTACTGCGGAGAGAAGGAGGTGGGGGAGTCAGATGGGTGCTCCAAATTGATTTCTTAAGACATTGGAATAAGATGCTTTTGTAAATAAACAACTATCCATACAATGGTATAAACTTTCAGGGCGACCCTGACTTGCCACTTCCACCAGGTCGAGAATGGGTACCATATGGTAAGTGAAAGTTGCTATATATTATGGAAATTTTATATATATCATTACTTTTAGTATGCAGATATAGCACTGGTGAAGCCGACAAGGTATATGGGACGACCCGCAGTGCCTGGGGTTACAGAATCTAGTTGAGCAAGAGGAGACCAGAGACCTGACTATGAGGCTCTGTTGGAGGATGTGTGACAGAGGTGTGAGTTGATGCTAGACGGTGTATCTGAGCGCGTAGGGAATGTTCTTGAGGACCAGTACATTGAGGGATGTATAGGGCTACACTTTGAGTGACGAGGGGTCATGCGATGCATGGCGATGGCAGAATAGGTAGTTCAGGATCTGCGAGCTGGTGGAGGAAGCCATTGGCTCAAGACCCTATAGATAGTGATTATGTGTAGGGACATGCCATGCCCAAAATTTTCATTGTTGTAACATGCTATGGGCATGTCAGATGTATTTAGAGTAGTGGACTGCAAAAATTATGATCTTGTCGATACATAATATGGATATGCATATTTTTATTATATGACAAGTATATGGTTCAACATTTGTTTTTATGATTGTCTTGTGCTAAATGCATGTGATAAGTTCCAATCTAGAATATTGTTTATAGTGCTATCTACATAGTGATTTTGGGCTCTAGGAACATGAATAAATGCAATGGTTTCAAATTCACACACTAAAAACTTCACTCGTAAATATATTCTAAAAAGGACTTGGTTATTCACACGATACATGACATTCAATTTCATGACAAGTAGCAATGAATCTAAGTGAACATGAAGATGAAGGATGTGATGATCATGGGAATCGAATAAAAAACCTATCACTACATCATATTCAGCCTGGTTATTGGTGGTAGATCCAATGCATACGCTGTTGGATAGGACTAATGAATGCAAGGGGGTAAAAATGGTGCAAGCTGTCAAGGATAGATTCCAGGAGAAGTGGCTTGCACCATTGGGATAGCTGATATATGATGTGGATGATGGATCCATATTAAAGGCGCCAAAATAAAACAAATGAGATGATAATGTAATCTACCTAAATGCATGATAGAAATAAAACATGCATGTTAATGGGAGATGTTATGGATAAAATTTCTTGAGGTAGAGTGCATTGCGAGGGTCAGGAAGGAGTTGGCCTTGGAAATCCTCTAGAAGGTATGCCCCCTTGCCCAAATATTTACTAATGATGTAAGGCCCTAGCCATAATGAGACAAACTTCCCATGACCAAGGACATCATGAGCCTAGTCATTCACTATAACAAGATCACCCTTGTGAAAGGTACGAGGGTAGAATTTTCAGTCATATTGAGCCTTGGTGTGCTTCTTGGATGCTTCAATGGCTTGCAATGCAACATGATGGTCTTCTAAATCACACTCAAGCATGATAAGTCTTTGTTATAAAGGTTGGGTGTCAGGGAGAATTTCGATGACTAGGTGAAGGGAGGGGATTTCACACTCGATCGGTAAGACTTCCTCCTCTCCAAAAACAATGCGGAAAGTAGTAAACCCGATGGTGGTTTTACCAGAAGTTTTATAGGCCTGTAAAGAAGGGAAGAGCATAAGGTGCCAATTGGTTTTGTGCTTTTTCATTTTTCATTGAAACATTGTTTTAATGATTTTATTGACCACTTCAACTTGTCCATTACCTTGGGGGTGATAAGATGAATAATATTGGTGCTCAACGCCCAATAAAGAAGATAGCTCACACCATATTTCATCTTCAAAATGTCAGCCATGGTCAGAGACCAATTGTTTCGGAACCCTGAATCGAGCGATAACATGGTTAAAGAAAAAGAGAACTATGGTAGTTGTAGTGTTATTGAACGTTGGCATGGCTTCAACCCATTTGGTGAAATAGTCAACAAATACTATGATATACTTGTTGTTACGAGTAGATGGAGGTCGAAAATCCATAAAGTCAATGGAACACTTACTGAAGGGACTGATTGATATGACAGGATGGAGGGGAGCAGGTGGAGCTTGCAACTTTGGGGCTAATAGTTGGAAATTTGAATAGTTTTTTACTGCTTCAATGCAATCACCAAAGCGAGAAGTAAAAAAATACCTAGCGCGAATGATTTTCTAGGCAGTATCCAAACCGGAGAGGTTGTCAGCAAAAGCACCGCTATGGCAGGCATTAAGGACTTGCTGAGATTCAACGTGTGTGAGACAATGATGGAGAACTTAATCAACACTGCAATGATAAATATTGTCACCAATGAGAAGATAACAGGGAGCTTGGTGTTGTATAGGTGATTGAGCATCAGAATAAATATGGAAAGTGAACTTCTGGGTTTCAAAATTTGTAAGGATATCACCATACCAAAGGATGATCTGAAGTAATGGAAAATAAGTGCTCATAGGGTAAATCATCATTAATCCGTAGATCAAGCATACCAGTAGGAAATTAAAAAATGAGTTTAGAAAGGGCTAAAAATTTCTTACACTTGGGTGTGAAAAATTAAAGATTGAACTCCTAAAGGATAATGATCCAATGGACATACTTCCCGTTGATGATCCATCGACTCAATAGGAAAGCCATGGGGTTTGAATTGGTCACGAACTTGGTGGAACATGTAATAATGTAATGATAAAGTTTTTGGACCAAGAACACGATGACCAACACTAACTTCTCTTCATGCGAGTAGGACGCAAGGGGTCTGACAAGGGTTTTACTAACATAATAGATAACATGTTCATTTCCGGTGTCTTTTTACTGAATAAGGAACGTAGTGACCGAATGGAAAGACGCTGAGATGTACAGGATGAAATCCCTCTGAAAGTTAGGTGGAATAACCAAGGGAGCGAAAGTGAGAACATGTTTCGCGCCATCAAAATATTGTTGAGCATATTCATCCCAAACAAATGTAATGTTAGATTCAAGGAGTATTAGAAACCCACGCGTAGTGCTAGAATAGTCAGGGATAAATCGACGATGGAATTTCGCTTTTCCTTAAAGGCTTTTCAACTAGCGCAAGGTACAAGGAATAGGAATATTAAGAATGGCTTGAAATTTAATGGGATCAAGCGTTATACCTACTATAGGGTAATATGCTTGGGTGGTGGTTACTAAGTATCCCTCTCAGGGATTTTTGGTGCCCGAGGCAGACATTCAGATTAGCTATAAAGTTCACAAAGAAGCTACATACATGTTCATTCTAATATCTATGATTGACAAAGTAAGATGGAGAGATTACCTCTTTATCAATAGTGGATCCTATGGAGAACAACGAGCAGCGAAGTAGAGATCCTTCTTCACCAGCTCCAAATCCAGATCCTCCAATCAATCAAACCACCCGTGTAATCTCTACAACATTATAGTTTGTTATTGACTAAAATATAATATAAGAAACATGAGACAATATAGATCTAAGCCATTCATATCACGCTACATAAAAGATTGAAAAACAATTGTGACACTGATGCATCGAATGGAAAAAACAGATACAATTCTATTGATTTATAAAAAGGAGGATTACAATCGTCAGTTGCACCAAGCCCTCCTCAGTCTCCCAATTCCTCTCCTTATTTCTCTATTTCTGAGTTTGATGATGCTCAAGGAAGAAATCTCTCAATTAACTTCGTCGATCTTCAAACCTCACACTACAACAATGAAACTCTACTCTACATATATTCAATCCTTCGACCTTAGAGCAAGAGCCCACAACTCCATTTTATAGAAGATGGAGAGGGAAAACATTGCCAACCTATTCAATCAGTTTGTAATGGGAAATATCAATATTTCTCCATGTTCTTCCATGCTTGTGCCTCCTTATTTGTCTAGTTGTATTTGGCAAGGCCTAATAAAAGGTTTGTGCCTTTTAATTTATATTTTGCATTGGTCCTTTATGATAAAATGCTGGAAGTGCTAGTGACTTTTCCGCAAGATATTTTCCCTTTTCACACTAAAACATGGACAATGCTACCCCTTGGGAAAGACAGAGCGTTACCCTTGGTACTAACGCTCCCTTTACATGTCTCAAGTGTGTTATAACACTATCTAGCTGCCTCTGGGGTGCGTTACCTTGGCAGAAATGGGTCTTTTCTAGATCATTTTATTCCTTCCAGGTTACCTTCTCCTCCGAGCTGATGAGAAGGTCATTTTTCCTGTAACATATGCCCCCTAAAGTGTGAGGTCAAAGACGAAGACAATGGCTGAAATAATTTATAACAAGTGTATAAGAATAGGAGGAATTGGAGGACTAAGGAAAACCTGAAACAACAACATATGTCAGAAAATATAGTATCCGCCTTGAGTCAGGAATTCCCATGGTCAGTAGCTAATCAATATGATTTTTGTAGGACAGGTATATGAACATTATGTCCACCGATAAGCATAATGTGAAAGTGTATGTCATAACAAGATCAAACTAAAAAACTATCTCCAAAAAAAAATATCGCAACTTGGGGGAGTGAACACAGCTGTAATGGTGTAACCCTTGACCCAAGGTCTTGGTTGCTGCTTCACTAAATTTCATATTCCCATACATTTGAATAAATGAGTCATAGTCGAACATGTAGGAAATATTCTGATTACTAGTAAATAACAAAAACTGTTAACAGATGCGAGGGTGACCACAGATAATGATGATGGTCCCCAAGATGCACAGTACAATCTAGCGAGTGTGAATAAAAGGATTTGATGTCGAACACTCATAGAATCATTCGATCGGGAGCCAATAATGAAAACGCTCAACCAGACACAAGATGACCTGCCACTAATGTCTGCAAGTATCCAGGTACTGACGTGTTTTTGGATCAACTTCCTAGATAAGATGTTGAAGTCGATAGGAAGAGATCTATCAAAGGGTAGGCATTGAGGCGTCCTACATCAGTTGACACGAAAGAGGAAAAGTTGATTTTGTACTGATGGAGATAAAAAAGAGTAAATTAGAATAAATGGCGATAAATAATTCCTGGCATATGATGAATTTGGTTGATACAAGGAGCAGTAGATAGTAGGATCCTCTTGAACAATAGAAGCCACTTGAACAGGGTACTAGGAATATTAGGCTTAATGAACACCAAAGAGTGTTAGGATTCACCAATGCAGGAACACTAGGAGACGAAGGCTAAAATCATAGATGGTAGGGTTCGGATAAGTGCGAAAGAGCTTTCTGGGAAGCACCATGTTCAAGATTTTGTGCTGCCAAATCGACCTTTAGATAATGTAACAGAAGAAGTATCCATGATGTCCAAATTTTTTCCCTGTTTGGTTAAGTTTAACGAGTCCAAACGGGTAAACTCAGTGGTTTTTCATATTTAGACAGTCTGAAAAACACCGTAAAAGACAACTCCAGGGGGTACCTTTGTCATGTTTGATAACCGAGTGCGACGAAGGGAGAATAGTAAGCCTGAAACAATTCATTTTTCGTGAGTTAGTCCATTGAATCTCGAACAGTGAGAAAGCTATGTTCGATGGATGTCTACCTCAGCTTGTTATGAGTATGAGGAGATGGAGCATAATCAATGTTCTTT
The DNA here is from genome assembly GCA_034641835.2 of Pinus albicaulis. Classification (NCBI taxonomy): domain Eukaryota; kingdom Viridiplantae; phylum Streptophyta; class Pinopsida; order Pinales; family Pinaceae; genus Pinus; species Pinus albicaulis. Next base: position 263,925,208 of record CM076579.1, read on the forward strand.
GTGAAATTTTAACTAGTCCAACAAGGAAAAACTTGATGTTTTCCATGAAATTTTAATGATTCACGTGGAAAAAATCTCGATTAATTTTTCTATTTGAAAATCTTAGAAAAAGATGAAAAGAATGGCTCATATGTCTTTGTTGTGGTAGTTTAATATCCAGAAAAAGGAAACTCGAGATTTTTCAGTTTTACGAGCTAGAAAAAGTCCCTAAAATGAAAGCTCGAACTGAGTTGATTCTAGGGAGGTCCGACAGTAATTCGGAAAAGACTAGAGATTTCTTTTCTTTGGCAACAGTGAATACTAAGTAAAATTGTTGGAGGATCACTATCAATTTGGAATATTTTCCTCCAATAACTTGGTGAGACAAAATGTGTTGCATGGGATTCTCCAAGGAAATAACGGTAGTCTGACATAGTAATATATAGTGTTGGAGTCGGGTGACAGTGAAGACCACTACAAGAGCGAGTTTGTCCACATGTGAATATCGTAGTTTGGGTACAATGAGACCTTTTGACAAGTAATATATCACATGCTCACTATCTTCATCGTGAACTTGAACTAGAACCATGCCAAGTGAGGATGGTGAGGCTGCTAGGTAGAGGAGAAAGTCACATGAATAATTGGGGGCACTAAGAAGTGGGTCAGAAACAAGTGCTTGTTTCAAGGCGTCAAAGGACAACTGAGCTTGGTCATCCCACAAATATAGTGTTCCATTCTTTAATAAGCGCATAAAGCCTTTCGTCATCTTGACATAGTTTACTATGAAACGACGTAAAAAAATTTCCTTCCCTTGAAAACGTTGGATTTGCAGAATGGATTGAGGTGCGGGTGATTCAATGATTGCCTTAACCTTTGAAGATCAACCCTAATCCCGTGCTTGGAGACAATAAATCCTAGAAGGTGTCAAGACTCGAAAAAAAAAACGCACTTATGTGGATTTAGACGTATATTGTAGAATCTACATTAAGCGAAGATTTGCTTCAGATGCGCGAGGTGATGGGATCGCTGCTTGGAATGAGCCGGAAGGTCATCCAAGTAGGCTTCTAAAATATGCCTAATGTCATGAAAGGCATAGTCCATAGCCCTTTGGAAAGTTGCTCCTGCATTCCTCATACTGAATGGGAGTTTACGATATGAAAATGTGCCCTAAGGACAGATGAAGGCGGTTTTATGGTGGTCATATTTTTTAATCGCAAGCTAGTTATATCCTGAGAAACCATCCATAGAGGAAAAATACTCACATCTGGTTCAATCATCAAGGACCTGATCTATGAACAGCATAGGATAATTCTCTTTGGGACAAGTGGTGTTAAAATCACAATAATCAACACAAACTCGGATGGTGCCTTGTTTTTTGTCTACGGGGACCGGATTGGAAACCCATTCTGTCAAAGGAACGAGATAGATAAAACTAGAACTCAAAATTTTTTCAACTTCACTCTTAATGGCGGCCACTCTACCCAGGTGGACAGGTCAGAGTCTCTGTCGAATAGGTTTGGAATTTTCATAAACTTTGATTTCATGCTCGAAAATAGATGGATATATGCCAGGCATTTCGTCGTAAGACCAAGCAAACACATCGTAGAATTCCTTAAAAAGGGATGTGAAGCATGCAATTTCCTCATGATTTCAATATGCTCCAATATGAATATTTTCCACGATACCCATTTTGACCGAGATATATACTAGAAAGGTTTTAGAAAGTTTGCCAAATTTCCCCTCCGAATCGATACTTTGAACAGTCATGTAAATAGAGGAGATGATCTCAGGTGGGTCAAAAGATGGGATTTGAGTAATTATCGTGTCCGAATCGAACATCGAATTGCGATGGTGGAACTCTCCCAAAGGTCGTTCTTCTAGAGACATGATCTCTTGAATAGCTTCATTCGTAGGTAGGAATTTATCAAGGAGATCCTTAGAAAGAACTGTGATGGGTGGGAGGTTTGAACCATTGGTCGAAACCATAGCTGTGGAGGGTTCAGATGTAATCTGGATGGCTTGGTAAGCCAACTTAGTTGGTAAGAGTGACATATGATCTCCATAGGAATCAATTTATGAAGGGGTCGGTAGGATCCATGGGTCGATAAAGCTATCCAAAGTGGTAGATATCATTGCAACCATATATGGAACCTCAAGCGGCGGGAGAGGAAAGCAACCCATCAGGGAAGATGCCTTCAGAATATTGGTACCAATACTAATGTACAAGTCAAGAAGAGCTTCAATTATGGGTACAATGCTACTTGGTAACGTGGTATAATCAAGGGGGCAAAATTATAACTGATCCACTATGACTATTTCCCCATCCAATGGAAAGAGGATGAGTTAGAAGATCGAGGAAAAAATGGCAGTCGTTGCGTATGACCAACTACGACCCAGCAATAGATTATAGTCAAGATGACAATCTACAACTTATATGTCCACCATTATCGTTTTCCCACTAAGGAAAATGAGAAAGCTAGCAAGGTAACCTTTTGGGAGGAAAGTGTGGCCATCAAAAGCTTTAACGGAATTTGACGGCAGAGACAAAGTGGGAGAACCCAAAGTGAGCCAGCAAGTAGTTGACATAACGCAGGATGAAGCACCTTCGTCTATGAGATTATGATGGAGTGATCTCCTTTTTGACACATATTGCACCTGGAATGCAAGTTGGTGTGAGAGGTGAGGTTTAGATTTCTCCATGTCAAAGATAGCTAGTGTAGAATCCTGAGGGTCAATCCCACCAATGGACGAAAGCAAGGCTTTCCTTTATGGTAGGAAAGTTTGCAATACTTCGAGAGAAGATATAGCTGACAGTGCCTGCATGAAATCTTCTACAATATTGAAGTTTTGGGCGGCACGTGCAAAGGTGTTATGAGTCCTGCGTCGAGGTGTCCCTTTGGGGGATGAATCGCGGGGTCAACAGCGGGCCGTTTGAGATGAAAATCATTGGGTGCCAGTGGATTTTAACTGGTACCAGGTTCCTGAGTATCAATGATAGGATTTCCATAAATTTTGGCTCGTGTTTAGAGTTTAACACTTTCTATGCCATAAATGGCGGATGATCCTTCACCAGAAGGAGGCGTACCACCGTTGCCCCTTTGCGGGGGTTGTGGTGGATTTGCAATCATGTGTTGTTGTTGCTGTTGTGGATTAGAGAAGGGATTATGAAGGACGGAAAGTTTCCTCCTAGAGTCCTTTTTTGTGATAAAATTTGTGCATTCTTGCAGCTGAGGACATTTGTATGTCAAGTGGTCTTCCACACATATTTTGTAAGGAAATTTCATGGGTTTCTCTTTCCCTTTGTCATTTTTAGTAGAGTTTTCTGATTGGGATTATTCTGATGATCCGATTTCTCTTTCGAAGAAGCGGACTTTTTCTTGTTCTTGCTTTTTTTTCCACTAGATTTTTGTGAAACTTGCACAAAATTTACCTCAGCGGGAGGAAGAGTAGTTGATTGGTTAGGTGTAGTGGCAGCTGAAGATGGCTGGGAGGTTCGCCCACTAGGTTGTTTTATGGCTATACTAGAGATTTCACCAATGATACCATCAGCGTGTGCTCCAGGCTTCTGAGTAGCGGGAGGATTTGGATTATCAGGGGTATAGGGGAGTAAATCATATAGCGTGCTAGATTGCGAATAGATAAAATCCAAATGTTGTGCACGACAAATGGATTGATCTTTCATGACTGCACCAGATAGACAAATGTCCTTAGCTAGGTTTGGTAAGAGTGACTTACAAAACCAGTTAGATAAGAGATGATATGGGATTGGCACTTTGGCTAACATCCTCCTACGTCTCCATTCATGAATGTGATCAGAGATGTGGGTGGTGGTGTCTTGGTGTAGTGAGGTTAAGAGTTCCATGTCAGTTTTGTATCTAATAGGTAGTTGGAATTTTTTAAGAAATTTTGTAGCTAAGGTGCAGAAAGTGTTGACAGCTCTACGTGGTAACTCAATATATCATTTGGCAGCATTTTCTGTGAGAATGCATGGGAAAATTCAAAGCTGGATACTATCATCCACCATGGAGTTAGAGATAGACCATAGATGAAAGGTGGTGACATGCGTGGCCGGGTCATCCCCTTGTTTCCTGTCGAATTTAGGGATGTCAGAAAGAATCTTGTGCGGTACTAGAGGCTAGAGTGGGTTGTGATTGATGAGATCATTAGTTAGTTTGTAGATGTCAGGGATGTATAGAGCTGCCAAAAATAGCAATTGAATGTTTTCCCCTGGGTCTAACCAAGGAAGAATAGGATGACTATTCGGACCATAGGGTCTGCCCATCAATGTGTTACCAATAGGATAAGTAGGAATTTGTTGATAAAAGTTCCCTGTGGGTGGGGGTGTAGGAATGTATGGTTGTTGTCTATATGGTATATTGTACTGGGGGACTAATGGTTGGTTACCCCTAGCATAAAAGTTTCCCCCTTGTCCAAATGGATTTTGGGGTTTATTTTCCCATATGGACGCAATAAAGCTAGCTGGAGACATGCTGCTATTCACATAGTCAAGTAACGACATAGATCCTATACCGAAATTTTGACCACTTAAGGGAACAGTGTTAACAGTGGGTTTTCCCATTTGTCTGGATAATTACAGGTGTACCGAAGTGCTCCCACTCATCTGTGTGTTGGTGACACTACCCCCTGGCATGATAGCCAAGGGGTTTGAACTCAACAAAGAGTTCCAACTGAAAGGGTTGCTAAAAGGAACCGAAGTAGCCCCGCTCTTGGGAGCGGGTACCGTCGGTCCTGGCGTAGTCACCGTAGGAGTAGGTCCCGAAGGATTCGAAGACCCACTAAGAGTTGTGGTGACCACAGTGCTGAGACCAGGCATAGGCTAGCTACTAGAGCTGCCAATTAGTGGTGTAGAACTGACCAATGGCGAGGAAGATGGTGGCGAACCTGGGTTGGTTGCCATCGGCATGGACCCCATGGGTGCCAGTTGTGAAATGGATGTTGGTGCAACCGAAGACATATCTTGGCTTGGTGTAATCTAAACTAACATTGGCACTGACAGATCAGTGAGTGGAGGATTGCAAGGAAGTATGACTCCTTCCGTAAAAGGATCCTCTAGAAATTTCGTGTGATATGGTGCTATGTGAAAATCAAGGGTTTGTCACTGGAGACTGCTCTTCCAAAGAAGGCACGAGCTCACCGAGACTGGACTCCTCCTTTGGTGTTAATGGAGGGAGACCTCACTGTCGTCGAGACAGACGGCGAGGGTTGAAAGATGCCACAGTGACCTGTTTCTTTTTATCAAATTTTTATTATTTGTGATGTATTATAAAGTCTCAGTGATAGTAACCACACACCTAAAAAAGAGAAAATAAAAAAGGAATTTCTAAAATCAATCAACAAGTAGCTAGAATAGGGTGGCCCTGTCTGAGTACTACCGTTTGTTGAAGATGAAACCTAGTATCACAATAGCATACAGACAGGGTTAGTCGTAAAAACAATTACGGTTACTCTAGAGCTTCACCTAAACCTCAGAAAATATGTGTAAGAACTCTCGTGGAGACGAGTACCCTCCCAAATACCAAAGACAGAGTAGGTTCATCTGTTTTAGGTACCAAGACAACCCGTCCCAGTCACCTCGTGTAAGTCCCTAAAAATTTTGGCCACTAAAGATACATCAAATCACAGACATCATCAAGGGGGTCACAACATGCTATATGGGTAGAACACCTAGATCCTTGATCTAGTTTCGACATCCCCGAAGGGAAACCTAATATATAGCATGCCCACTGAATGCACTTGAAGGTGGGCTACCTTCTCATGCAACCTGGTGTTGTCTCGCTCTTAACTCCAGTGGTAGTGGAGTGGTCCCGATAATATGAGTGCAGTAGGATTTCACTTATTAATGACTCTAGTCTCAGGTTTTGTGATCTTGGGTGATCTTCTCACTTCTCCTACCCTAAGGTCCTAGCATAAACTACTGTTGGTGTGAGTTCAAAAAAAGTTATATGATTAATTTTATTATCGCTTGATTCTTAGTGTACTTGATTATTAGTCTTGTGGAGGGGAAGTGGATGTATGAGATGTGATGAGACTCTGAATCAAAAAACATGTAGAAAATATGCTCTAAATATTCAATTTCAATGAAGAGTTTTTCTACAAGGAGAGATTTCTTTCAACGTCCATGCACCAAAAATTCAAATCACATAGTTCAACCTTAAAGATTTAGACATCTATCTATCCTCTCTTAACAACCTTTTAACCAAAAGTTTTTTCAAAAATAATGCCGCTATGTTCAGAAAACTAAAAGGAAAATTTCTTCTTTCAAAAAGCAGATGCGATTTACATTAAACTTTTCAAAATAAGAAAAAAAGACAAAAATTATAGCTAGTAAACAAGCATAGGGATCCAACAAGAGAAGCTATTCTGATGGCCAATAACTCCACAACCAAAGGGGAAACACAACAGAGGTGTAAACAACAGTTTTCGCTAGGTAACACAGGAAAGCAGAGGCTACAAAGCATTAGTATTGAGACTAATGCACTGTATCTAAGAAAATACCACATTATAACACTCTAAAACACTTACAGGGGAAGCATTAGTCAGGGTAAAGTTGCACAGATGGCTAAGCAGGGTTTGATCTAGACTCTGTGAGCTTTTGAAATTTTCATTGAGCATATAAGCTGGTCGGAAGGATATGTGAATAGAAGGAAAAATGGAAAGTCATAGGAACAATCCGGAAACTTGGGGTTTACTCTCTAGTAGAGTCGCCAATTCTACTATAGGGTGATATGCTTTGGTGGTGGTTACTAAATATCCCTCTCAGGGCTTTCCAGTGCCCGAGGCAGATAGTCAGATTAACTGTAAAATTCACAAAGAAACTGTATACATGTTCATGCTAATATCTATAATCGACAAAGTAAGATGGAGAGATTACCTCTTTATCGATAGCGGATCCCATGGAGAATAATGAGCAACGAATTAGAGATCCTTCTTCACCGACTCCAATTCCAGATCCTGCAATCAATCAACGCACCCGTGTAATCTCTACAACAGTATAGTTTGTTATTGATTAAACTAGCATATAAGAAACATGAGACAATACATATCTAAGCCATTCATACCATGCTACATAGATGATTGAAAAAAAATTATGACACTAATGCATCGAATGGAAAAAACAGGTACCGTTCTATTGATTTATAAAAAGGAGGATTACAATCTTCGGTTGCACCACGCCCTCCTCAGTCTCCCAATTCCTCTCCTTCTTTCTCTATTTCTGAGTGTGATGATGCTCAAGGCAGAAAGCTCTCAATGAACTTTGCCGATATTCAAACCTCACACTACAACAATGAAACTTTGCTCTACATATATTCAATCCTTCGACCTTAGACCAAGAGCCCACAGCTCCATTTTATAGAAGATGGAGAGGGAAAAAATTTACAACCTATTCAACCAGTTTGTAATGGGAAAGATCAAGATTTTTCCATGTTCTTCCATGCTTTTCCTCCTTAAGATTCCAGTTGTATTTGGCAAGGCCTAATAAAAGGTTTCTTCCTTTTAGTTTCTAGTTTGCGCTGGTCCTTTATGAGAAAAAGCTGGAAGTGCCAGTCACTTTTCCGCAATATCTTTTCCCTTTTCAGACTCAAACAAAGATAACACTACCTCTTGGGCAAGACAGAGCATTACCCTATGTACTAATGCTCCCTTTACATGTCTCAAGTGCGTTATAACGCTGTCTAGCTGCTTCTAGGGTGCACTACCATGGCAGAAATGGGTCTTGTCTAGGTCATTTTATTCCTTCCATGTTACCTTCTCCTTTGAGATGATGAGGAGTTCATTTTTCCTATAAAAATACCATCTTTAGACATAATGAAGTCCAGGAGATGGCCGAAAGGAATGCAAAAGACACACTTCAACAGGTTGAGATAGATATTATACTTGCGACATCATAGAAAAAATTACACAAATCCTGAATGTGTTGTGCCCGATGCCTAGAAAGAGAAGTGAGGTAGTTGAGGTAGGCAAAGATAATATGAGCCAAATCATGAAAAGAATATGACATGGCCTGCTAGAAGGTGGATTCGGCATTATTTTGGGTGAAAGGCATGCCCCTATAAGCAAAAGTTCCCCACGGACTAATGAACACAATTTTTAACTGATCATCATGATGGATAACAATCTCATTGTACTCAGAGAAACCATCCATAAAGGATAGAACCTCATGCCCCACACACTCATCGATGATTTGGTAAATAAACTATGTGGGTAAGTTGTCTTTGGGAAAAGATTTGTTCAGGTAGCGAAAGTCAATGCAGACAAGGATGGTGCCTTGTTCCATGAGAATGGGAACCATGTTAGAAACTCAAGTCATGTATTCATGGGATAGATAAAACCAACCTTCTTGAGCTTATCGATTTCACCTTTGATAGCCTCCCATCTAGAAGGGTTAACGGGTATCAACTTTTGATGGATAGGTTTGGCATCAGGCCATGTATCGATATGGTTTTCGACAATGGTGGGATCAAGTCTGGGCATCTTTGAATAGGACTAGGTAAAAACATCACACAGTTCCATGAATAGCTTAGTGCAAGCCTCAATTTATTCCATTAGAGTAATTTTGAGGTCTAAAATGGCCCTCCTAAGAAAATGTACAACCAAAATAGTCTTTACAAGAACCAATAGGATTCAAGATGATGATCTCAACCATGGGGGATGACTCACCTTTTTTGGAGTAAAAAAGTAAAAAGAATAAAAGATAATAAAATAATAAAACTACTTTTTCAACTCGTATTTCCAACTTATGTTCCTAATTTTTTACTCAAATTTCTAGTGAGAGTATTTGTTGGATGTAAAATTTAATTCCTCATACAATGAGTAGCCATGTTGCATACTTTTGATAGACCCTGCTACACGAAAAATGAGAAATACATGAAAAACATGATTGCAATAATTTTTTTCATGTATTTCTCATTTTCCATGTAGCAGGGTCGATCGAAAGTATGCAACATGGGTACTCCTTGCATGAGGAATTAAATTCTTCATCCAATTAGTACTCCCACTCATAATTTGAGTCAAAACTTTAGGGAGATAAGTTGAAAATACAGGTTGAAAAATTAGTTTTATTATTTTATTATTTTTATTCTTCTTAATTTTCTTTTTTCCCTCCAAAATTTGATGATGTAATCTAATATTATTTTATTATTTCCACTATTATTTTATAATTTCCTTAGGAGGCCCATTTTAGACCTCAAAATTCCCGTAATGTGGGGTGCAATGTGCCCCCAAGGTAATGTTTTCTTCTACCCCTGGTTTATCGGAAATGTTAATTTTGATGGTAGGAGAGATATTGGCCATACTTCCTTCTTCAAAAGCGTTCGCTACAGGAATGGGATTTCTAAACCAATCAAATTCATCATGGATGAAGTATTTAGACTCCACAACATACTAGTCATGATACTACTGCGGAAAGAAGTACGCACAGTGGTGCATATTATCCCAGGGAAAGTCAGGGGTGGTCATTACTTCCATAATATCTTAATTATAATGAAATATGGCAGGACTGGCAGAAGGGATACCACATGATGTAGAGGGGATACCTGATGCATCGTCATGAGAGATATGGTTCACATATGCATCACTACAGACGTTAGATGAAGATCTCTCAAATGAAATATCTACTGATGTTGAGACTGCTAGCACAATGAGTCACTCCTTGATTTCAAATGAGTAAGCCTTAGACATCATGGTTCATTTCAAAGTAAAAGGTTTTGAGTGGTGGTATGACTTATTAAAGAGTTTTAAATTATTTTTACTCTTTTCAACTTTCATGCATTTGGAAATTTGTGGAAAGTATAAATTTTATGGATAATTTTGTAGTATAGGGAGTACATTGTGATGGATGAAAGGTGACAAATATTTGGTACTCAATATAAGAAATATGCATATCCTAAATTAGTCACATAGCTACAACAGTGGCCTTTACATAAAATCTGTTTTATGTAAAAGAAACAACATTAAGAAAGTAGAATACATGCATAAATAATTTCATAAATCCTTCATGAAACCTTCACTAATGTTCTCTACACAACATATAGATGATTTGTAGAAAACTAAATAGTAGATAATTAACTATTAGATCCTCTAACAGTTCTCTTACTAATACCTCGTTAGTTGCTGCAAGTCATAAATCAGATGAAAGAAACAACAAGAGAAACACACCATACATTAGGTAGTCCTTGAAACAAAAAATCCTCCAGCATGAAGTGCAAAAAGGAGTTTTCTTTATTATGAAGAGTCTTCAGGTCGACCAAAATCCAACCATCAAATGGCATTTCCAAATGATATTTATAGAGAGAGGCACCAACTCCATCTCTCCTAAAAATAAGGATCCACTCTTCCTCACATTACATTGGACTTATATGACATTAAAGACATATCATATTGAAATATAACTAATAGGACAAATGTAGATAAGAAGAAATAAGACAATTTGAACTTGTGCTGCTCAATGTGCTGACAACCTGCCTCCTTTTCTCTTGATTTGTCTCTCCATGACCTTGGTTCTTTAAAAACCACGTGTCTTCATTAAATGTGACTTTTAAAAACCTCAAAACCACTTATTATCCATCACTTGACATGTCCATATTGTTAGGTGTCATTATCATTCTTGGACTAGCTCGAAAATTCTGCTGACAGCTGTCAAAAATCATTTAAAATAGATGCTACTCAAACTTCTGATAAAAACCTGTAACTACACAAAAAATGTATCGCTACTGAAATTTTATATAACACCTTGTTTCCATTTCAAAAATGGATAGAAAAATACTTGAAAAATACTCTACAGACTTATACATTATGAAGATTGAGCTTGTTAAAAAATATGACTAGTAGGAAAAAAGGTATTTCACTGGGATATCTGTTTACCTATCCTCTATAAGAGCTGCAACTTCTACAAGCTTGACCAAATCTATTATTTTTTCAACTGCTGATTTTGACCTCATGGTCCTGGTGGCTATCCTTTTTGTAAGAATATTTTTCTCTTATGAATTCTTCTGGATTTTTCTTCTTTTAGAGGATCCTATTTGCTGGTTTGAAGGGTCTTTACCCTTATCTTTCTTCTTGGACCCACTAGAATCTCATTTAGTAAATTATATTTCGTAACCATTCAACTGATGGATCCACATCTAAGTGACTTTGTCTCTTATATGCCTTTTCCTACTACCAGCAACTTTTTTTGAATATTTTTGTCTTCTTTTTCTGCCAATATCATACCTTGCATCATTTAGGAGATCCTCATCTGATTTGGTGGATTGATAGTCCTTTTAAGTCTTTTGCTGAATGTTTTCTTCCGAAACTTCCGGCAGCACTTGTTCCTTTGATTTTTTTGCAGGTACATTCCTTCCTTTCCATGCTCTGGCACACACCTTGGGAAAAGGAGAATTAGAAGACACAATATTCATCGATTTGGGCTTGCTTGTCGACGAAAATTCTCCCTTCTCCAACCTATCTTCAACATTGGTTGAGGGATTCTTTTCCTTTCTTCCATTGGCCTTCTCATAGATGTTCTCCTTATTAGTTTTCCTTTTATTCCTTTTACCAACTAATGAAGTAGTTGGATTCTAAATTTTTCCCTTTTTCTTGGCAGGTTGAGAATGTTGCTGTGAATCTAGAGATAGCTAAGAAAGGATGTCCTTTGTAGGTGTAGGTTGGCATGCCCTATAAAATATAATTTTTTCCATGATTGGTTTCTTTTCTGAGTTCTTCGACAACCAATACCTTGATAAGAGCCTGATGATAAATGTTATATTTTGATTTTTTTGCCTAGATTTGTATCCTAGCTAACATCTTAGTCAAGCTCTTCAGCAGAGGGAAAGGTAGGTTGAGAGTCTTGATATATGCAATGTGAAACAAAAACCTCATGTGATAAAGAAAAAAAATAGTATACCTCCTCTCGCAAGTAAGGTATATCTTGATGAGCTTGATAGTTTCAGCCCATTCATTCTTGAGATAACGACTGGGAATCCCCTTAGTCCATTTACGGTCTCTTTTTTCATCCTTGATGAAGTTTTTGAGGTCTCCTCGAGTGATGGCTTGGCTTTTGAACCATTTTTATCCTTCCTGTGGAAGGTGGAAAGTTTCAGCAATGGACTCAACTAATACCTCCAACCTTAGCCCATAAATATTTGCTTCTTAGCCATAAAATGAGACAGAAAATTCCTTAGCTACTCCTAGATGAGATCTTCTTAGCCTTGAACAAAATGGATACCACCCTACCTGAACAAAGAACTTCCTCACATTCGGATTAGCATCAACTAAATTATCTCCTTGGGGTTCAATGAATTTTAGTTTTCTTTCTTTTCGTTGTCATCTTCAGCAATAAAGAATGTTTTCTGCTATAATCTGATAAGTGTCAAGGTTAGGGGAGCTCACCTAACAAGTGTTGCTATATCTTCAATGAACATTTTCTGAAAACTATGTCTCCCTCTTCAAGGTTCTCACTAGAGTTACTCATTCACCAACAACTGCACTCAAAACTAATATTTTTCCTTTTCTTTCATTGATTTAAAATGATATGTTGGTTCACCTTTCCATGCATGAGATTTTTCCATAATGGGAAATATCTGGACCGTATAACACACCTTGTGGTAGTCATGATTAACTTCAATTGGCTGATTTATTTCAGATTATTCGCTACAAGTGGCTAAAGATAAATGAAGTTGGAGTTGACAATCATCTCCATCGTATTCTTATGATAGGGATGAAATTTCAGTATATTTCATGCGTGATCAAATCAAACAGTCATCACATTAAATTGTAGATCCACAATATAACTTGACACTAGATACGTACCTTGACATGTGGATATAACAACTCAAACTGAAAGAGGAAAAAAAATGGTTGGATTTTATTAACTGCAAATTGACACCTAACACTTTATGTATGACCACAAATTAACTCGACATCACTCAACATAGACCTTTCCTATCATGTCACATAGCTCATGATAAAAGGTTTTACACCTTCGTTAATATTGGGAACACGTGGCTAACATAAAAGTGGATGCACCTTTTTATTTTTAAACAGGGGAGATTACTGGAATTTCTAGTAGCATCAGGTAAAGGAAGAACATACATAAGATAAAACGTAACATTCAACAATGCTAAAAAATATGCTACCGAAAATTTCGGTATCATTCTAAATTTTTTTGAAATGTAAAATCTTTTATCTTAAAAATAAAAAATTTAAATCACACTCATGACATAGCATAGAACTGTGCTATCAGAGACCAAGGTGTTTTCCGAGGGAGGTTCGACTGAAACATAAGGGGATGCCCCAGAGGGGTCTTCTACCGTGGATATCATAGATGAAGATAGATAGAGAATAGCGACCAAAGAGACCGTCATATTGACATCAGGGGGAGGTATCACAATGGGTGCATAAATGTCCTCCAGTTATACTGACGCAGAACTCATGAGTAGAGGGGTACAAGATCCACTACAAGCGGTCTGTATTTCGCGAACTGCCTTAAGGGTATCATGAAAGTCATCGAGATAGGGAAAAATATGAGAATAATGTCCATAAGGATCGCACAAAGCACAAGGGTGGTTTGTGCACAATGATTTGAGTTTATTGGTTGAATCAGGTAAGGTAATATGGACCTTTGGGATGTCAGATTCAGGAAACATCTCATTGACCACAATTTTGAGATGAGGAAGCTCAGGACAGTTATGGGTGGCATGCCCAAAAACATCACATAAAGCACATAGAGGTGAATTCTTTGGAGGCTTAGGAGGAGCAGGAGTTGTTTGGGGATCCTTTACCTTAGGTTCCTTGTTTTTGGCTTTGCCCCATCATTGGATGCTTTCACAACAGGAGTAGGTTCCTATTGAGGTGCCTATGGCATCAAAGCAAAGGGAGGGGTCATGGAGACCGGTTGAACCAAGGTAAAAGAGGTATATGGTTTGAGTTGACCAGGCAGAGTGTTTGCTAGAGGACCAATGTACTAGACTGGTATCCCTAGGGTCAAATTGGGAAGGCTCAACGTAGCCATGACAAGCACTTAAAAGATTTATGAGGTTGGAGCGAAAAATGGTATTTGACTGGAAGGGTAATGCCTAGAGAAATGGCTCCCAAATGGTTAAGGCTTTGGGAGACCATTCCTGGTTAAAAAATGTTGGGAGAGACACTGACAAAAGAAGATGGTCCTTGAGGAGAATGTCTTGAAGGTTGTGTTTAGTGAAAAATAGCAAGTTGTAGACGCACTGGTTGCTGGCTAGTTTAACCAGACCTCTTTTGGCTAGCTTAATACGCTTGCATCATGTAGACACTCGACAATATGGGGTCAGTGATGAGACGTGGGGGGGGGGGGGGGGGGGAACTAGGGAATGAACCAAGTAAGGTGGAACCTTTGTAGACTCCAATGATAGGCTCAAGGGATGTCTACGACTTTGGGTTGTAATATGTCAATTGATTGATGGTGATGATCTTTCCATTATGAGGAATTCACATCTTACAGTGAACCTCAGATGCGACAACTAACATCGTATAGGTATAAATAAGACCCAAGAGGATATTTTAATCCAAGGGGGCATCAATGAATTTTGTGTCAATACAAATAGTCTTTCCTGCAAGTGTGACATGACGATTGCAGAGCATGCAAAGGGGCTAAGGAGGGTGATCATCCCATGCATGCAAATTTATGGTGGATGGGGCTTAGTCAGGTGATTTGAGCTGATTCCAAACATATGCGGACATCACATAGGTGGATGTGCCCTCGCCAATGATACATTTATGAACATGGGCATTACGAGCCTTGAATGATATTTGGAAGGCAATAGATGAAGCCAAAGAGGGATGTTCTGATTTGTCAACATCAAATATGATAAAACGATCATTTGAAGGATCCACAGTTCCCGAAGAAGATAGTAGATATTTTCGTTGAGATGGGAACAGATAGAGGACCTCCAACATTGAAATGGCAACAGGTGATTGTGCCAAGTCATCTACTATGTTGTAGGTGTGGGTAGCTTTGGCGGAAGTAGTATTTCGGCGTAATTTCCCTTTGGGGATCTTGTGAATGACCTTTGCCTTAGGCAGAGTGATATATAAGGGGAAATTGGGTGTCGAAATGGACTTTGTGGAATCTTTGGCTTGAGACTCGATTGCAGGTGTAGTGGGTTTCTTTTCATATTGGCACAACCAGGTCAGAAGGTTAACATCAGCAGTATTGACCTCTTCATAATTCATCATGAGAATATGGTAATTATTGGTACCAGACTGTGGAGGTTGAGGAGCGACCTAACCTTGAGGTGGTTGGGCATCAACATATACTTACTGAGGGAAAGGATTAGTGAACATAGTGGGTTGAGATGGCACAATGTTTGGAGGAAGCAAAGCGGTGGCTTGTTATCCTCTAGATGCTACTTGTGCTCTCGACAACTGGCACATCTAGGTAAAAGGGGACAATCATGAGTATAATTTCCATTGATAGAACAACAGAAGCAAGGTTTTTTCATATAAATATGCTTTTTTATGCTTGGGTTGATCACCCTCTTACTGGTTTGCGGTGGTAGGTTGGTTCCGTTAGGGTCTATTTGGTTGATTACCTTGGCGCCCTTGGTTACCCTACACTATTTGGTTCTGGTTTCCTTTCCCCTTATTATTTTTATTCGAATTAGGATTATTAGTCATGCTTTGTCACACATACACCTGAACTTGAGGAGGTGGTGGCTACTGTGGTGGAGGTTGAGAAGGCACGTGAGGCTAGGGCGCTGATGTCGGAGGGGCTCAAGCACCTGGCTTTGGATAAGGATAGAAAGGAGGTTGAGAAAAATTGGCGTAAATAGGTTCAGCAAAATTTGGCCCTGTCATTGGTTGATGTAGTTGGGAAAATGCATAAGGTGTGCTTGGATAAGATACATCCTGCTAGGAGGGGAATAAACGCTAGAGGAGCTAGTCCCCCCTTGGGGAAAACCATAACCCATTGAAGGATGAGTATACTGATGTGAAAGAGATCCAACGATATCATTGGAAGTGTGAGATTTGCTCGATGCGTTGGAACCACCAGGTCTAGGGAGATCCGGCAAAATGGTATAAACATAACCATACTCGACATAGATCAAGTCATATTTCAATGCGACTTGGAGAGATTCTTCTTTTTTCCAAGGAAAGTGTGATGTGACATATTTACCAATGGAAGGAAAAAGTGTTCTAAGAAACCAATCCATATAGACACGGTCGTCGAATGTAGGAGCTCAACACAAGCTCCTCCTTCTATGCCATTCTTGGACATGACTAGAAAGGAAAGTGGAAGAATTTTGATGGAATGAGATCAACAAATAGGTACCGGTATCATAATGGAGAGGTAACTGGAATTAAGAGAAACATTCTTTAGCAAGAGTCGCGAAAGTGGAATGAGACATAGAATTTTGGTCAAAGTACCACTTTCCAGCTTCTCCAGTGAGCGTATGCTGGAACAATCGAAGGGGAATGGAGTCATTGATAATGAAATTGGACAAACATCACATGTGAAATGAGCAGACATGATTATTAGGGTCCTCTCGACTATTTCCTTCAAACCTAGGGATGTTGGAAGGAAGTTTAGTTGACATAGCAAGCCAACGTGGATTGTGGAGTATAGGTTCATTGATTAACTAGATGAAATTGGGAAGGCTTAAACCTACCATGAAAGGTAGAAAAGGAGTAGCCAGAAGGGTTCTAGTAGTGGCTCTACTAGTATAAGCTCTAGAATTAGGGTCGGGGCCACCACCATCTTCAGGACCTGCACCTACATTGGCGCCTAACATGATCACGGTATGAGGGTGAGGGGAACTGGGCTCATAATCAGAGGAAGAACCCAATGACCCAGAATCAGAGTCAGTATAGGGACTCGACGGAGGAATAACCCGGACCCTATGAGGTGGAGTATGTATTCCTAATGAAAACTAAGGGTGAAGGCCTTGGAGTCTCCGACATAAACACATTAGGAGCGCTATGATGGCATGTCATAGATTGCACAAAAAGGTTGAAAAGTGTTAAACAAAGGCTGAATGAGGCAGATTAATTAATTAAGTTGTTTATGTCTTTGATTGGCGGTGTAAACCAAGCACTCTTCGATTTAAGTGTGAGTGTGTGGAAGCCATGTGCTAATGTTAATTAAGCCCAAATGGTTGTATAAAGAAAAAGAGAAAATGTTGAAGGATTGTAAATAAAACTAAAACGACAGTAAAATAAATAGCTACACATGCATAGATTCAACCAAAAAGAAGGCTTCCCTAACAACTAGTATAAAAGGTGGGAAAAATTAACTCAAAACACACAAAATGGCCAAAATATCTAAGGTTTGAGGGACAGGGTTCTAATGACTTAGATTTGCTGAAAAGATGCAGAAAACATCTATAAAAAAGAGGGAAAAACTGCTGCAAAATGGGAGGCGAAAGGTTAAAACCGTAGGGGAAACAAGGGAACCCTAATGGAAAGACAAAACAAAACTCAAGAGGGGGTTTTAGATGGAATACTAAACTATCAAAAGGAATCTGAAAAAATGATAGATCAGACCCTCAAACAATGGCTCAAAGCACTGAAAATCTCAGACTACTTACTTAGCTAACCCCCTCCTAGAAAGGCAGAAGTGTACTGAAACCCTAGGGGCTTGGTTATACTTCAAGGAGATAGACTAAGCATATCTAGGTCTAAGACGGGCTAAGACAAAGGTAAAAAGACCAAAAATAATGCTTGTGAGAAACCTTGACTGTCACATAAAAAACTTACAAAAAAGTTGCAGCTCGCAGGTACTGACCTATAAGCTCTAGAAATTGCAGTTTCTGCACTAATAGGTGTGATTTCAAGCATAAATCACAGGTTCTGGGCCAAAAAGTGTGAGTTCTAGTTCCTAGATCGTCGCGCTGGAGATTGCGGAAAATTTTTCATCTCTAGAGTGGCTTATACCAGTTACCTATGGAAAACACCTGAAAACATCCAAAAGTCAGAATTTTTATTGTTTGTGGGTGCAAAAGTTAAAAAACAACATCAAGAGACTAAAAAAAACTGAAGACAAACCATCATTACTAAAGTTGTGGGTCACGCAGGAATCTAAATTACAACAATGGAGTCATCACTTGTTGACGATAATGTGTACGAAAAGAGATCACTTTAGTTGTGTGTGAAAAATAACCCTAACAACATAAATGGCTTCCTAACTTCTTTATATATGCAATAAATAGTTAAAGAAAATGCTTCAAAAAAACTGATCTATGCAGTAAAAGCAATTAAACAGTGAAAATAAATAAGAATTGCTCCATGAATCCAATGGACAAGAGAAGATATAATTTTTTTTGAATATATTATAACACCTGGGAAGGGAATAAATAATAATGTTACCATTCCCCCTCCATGTGATGGGTTCTTGGTTGTCCTCAATGCATTAGATCTAGAATTTTCTCTCTCTCAATGGTGTAGAAAACCCAAAATGTGTTGAACTCTATGGGAGCTCAAGAAGCAAAGAAAAGAGTAGCAGCAATGAGAATGATCAAAGCATGAAAATGAAATTGATCAAAGTGAAGAATAAATAGAAAACCCTCCTATTTATAACAAAATATTGAGTTATCCTTGATAATGGTGAATAATAGAATACTATTAACCAAGATCTAGATCTAATCATTCAAAATATTTTATTATATTTTGTTGGAGGGAAAAGGTATTTAAATTGGTTAAATACCTTTACTTAGAAACAATAAACAAATAAATGATTTATTTATAATTTGAAGAATGTGGTTAAGGAATAATTAACAAATAATGATTTGTTTAATTATTTGTAGGTGATTATTCAAATTTAATAAGGAATAATAACTAAATAATGATTTAATTAATTATTCCTAAAGAAGAATAAGAAAAATAATGATTTATCTAATTATTTCTTATAATTGGGTTAAATATGACAATAAATATTATTAAAAAATGGTTTAATTAATTACTCCTAGAGGAAAATCAAATAAATAAGGATTTATTTAATTATTCCTCATGGGGTTTCTTGTTTTAACCATAAATAACTTAATAAAATATGGTTTATTAAACTATTTCTTATAGTGAAAGCAATTTTACTATGGTAAAATTTGTCTTACATGGTGTAGTTCGACCCATCTAATTGTAAATGGTTAGATGACCAAATTTTGGTCTAACGTTGCCTTTTGATCATTATACATGTAATGTTATTTAATGTGTTGGGTATGGGTATACCTCCCTCAACAAATATGTCATGATATAAATGTATTGTAACAGAAGGTGATCTCACAAGTTGTTTTTGATCCTGACTTGTCACAATAAAGAAATTTAGTCATCAGTTGTAATTTCTGACTTTTCACTTTAGGGGGAAATATGTTATAGGCCACTTTTTTCACATTTAGTAAATAGGCCTTCAAATAGGATCATTCACATCCTTGAACACTTTTCATCATCCCTACAGAAATCCCTAAGCATGACTCTCTCAGAAACCTGAATTTATGCCTTTAACTACTTCATTTCAGTGATTTTTAGGCCTAATGCACCGTGGCCCTTTAGAGACCAGCATTCACCAGTAGGCTACCTGGCTTTCGATTTTCATTGACCACCAATATGTTTCCCCTTGCTCGGGGTGCACTGATTCTAGAAATTCAAGAAAAATAAAAATTAATTTTGAAACTTCTTATTCCAGAAGCTTCTAGGATTTGTTATAAATGTTTACCTTGGATGAATGTATCAAATCCTATCCTACCCTAACTTAAATATTTCACCCCTTATCCCTTGAGCTCATACTCCCATCAAGAGAGGATGTGAAGCCTAGATTGGTAAATCGATAACAACTCTTAACCTACCATCCGCTCCTATATTTACTGGCATCTGTTGGTCTCTGATTTTGGCTTATTTTTTACTTGTAACATATTTCATCATTTATGATCTTTTCTCACAATTTTATTACCATATTCACTTAATTTTTCCTCTTTATGAACATCAAGGTAGTAAAACTATGTATTTTAATTATTTTAGTGTTTTTATCAATATTGACCATTAAAATTAAATTTGGACAAAACTATAAAAGCTTGTGATAGCTCGTTCGAAGTAATGGTTGTAGGAAACATGGGCTCGAATAAAATGCATATATGGAAAATATGGGAAACAAAAATGTATGAACACCTATTTTTTCACATCAAAGGAACTAGATTGACGCCATTCAACGCTTGCCAAACTAGACTAGCTGTTCAGAAATATCCTATGTTTTGAGCATGAAATATGGGAAGATTGTGATTTTAAGGTATTTTTCCCAGATTTTAAGGATCAAAGTACTGATTTCGAATTATAGGCCATATATATGGTTATCATAATTGTATTTGAATGTTTTTAGTCAATTAGTTTCTAAAATATTGTATAAATATGTGACATTTGAAGGAGGAAGACATCCATTTTAACTATATGAATTTGAAGACTTATGAAAATCAGTGAAAGGAGTTGGTTCAAAGTTTTTTTATTCTTCTATTATTCTTGATGGATTCTTCTTTATATAGTTTCCAAGTTATTCTAATCTTATATTCACCTAAAGTGCGTAGCGGAAGCGTGGAGGGCCCCCATTACTGAGCTTGTGCACTAGTTTCTCATTGTTTTGGTACTTTCATTTCAGTTTGATTTACTTTAATTTCAGGTTGTTGTACTTTCATTTCATGTTGTTATTATTTCCTTCAGTATATTATATTTTTTTCTAATTTCTTATTGATATGCTTGATAAAAGGATATTTTGAATTAACCCCTTCTAAAAGGGCTTGGTATTTCCTTCACTGTCAATAACTAGACTTGTCAAAAGTTGTTCGTTTATGTGTGTTTGATTTGCTAGTATTTAATTCATTAATTTATTAAGAAAATTGTTGATATGAAGGTGTTAATATTTCCATTGGAGCCTTTTTGAATCCTTCTCCTGTAAGGGAGAATGAAGCTTGCTTGGAAATAATACTGAAGATTTCAACTAGGTAGTTGTTAAACTTGTAGAATCTTCCTCTAAACCATACATGTTGGAGTGCTTCTAATATTATGAAAATGGTATTAATAATATAATTGATGTTCTAATTTTAATCCTTAAACTGGACGAATATTTTGGCTCCGTTGCCGGGGAAGCACATTTAGAGGGTAGAAGTCTAGTTAATTCATTTCCATTTTTCATTAAAAAAAAAAAATAGAAACAACAACAAATTCTAGTTTATCACTTAGTTATGTTTCTTTATGCCTAGAGAAAGAGATGAAAAAGGTATATTTTCCAAACAAAACCCCCCAACCACTCGACCATTCATGGGAGCAGGACTATTAGGACTAATTACACCAGTTATTGGAAAACCAACTTTAGAAGAATTGGAGGAAAAAAAACATTCAGGACAAAGGTTAGATTTTGTTGAAAGACAAAATTTGTTAGCTTATGAAGTAAAACAAAAAAAAAAACACAAACATAAAAAAAATCCATAGGAAAACAAAGAGAGATAAGAAAACCAACCCTTGAACAAGTAGATCAACCAATCCTTGAACAAATAGAAAAATTTGAAGAAACAAAAATTCAGCTTCTTACCTAGACATTTCAAAGAGCTGAGAAAGAACTGAGAAAGGAAGGAAAAGGATCTAATATTCCAATATTAACTCCAAAACAAAGGATACAGTATGAAAGGAAACAAAGAGAATCACAAAGAAAAAGAGAGGAAGAAATGAGAAGAGAAGAAAAAGGAAAGAGAAGAAGATGCCAAAAGAGAACATGACAATAAGAGGCGACATGATGTAGAAACAGACAATAATTAAGAAGCTACTTTTGGATTGCCAATTCTAGACATTAGAGAAATTCTTGGAGAAGAGATAAAAATGAAGAATATTCCACCTTCTATTTTACGAAATTTCTATTGAATGTCTTCTAAAGATCGTGATTCATTCATGTTTGAATTTGATATCTTATATTTTACTTATGGTTATACTGATGATACACATAAGCTTCATCTTTTTCCTTCTACTCTTAAAGTAGCAAACATTAAATTTTTTATGGGATTAGGAGAACACATTATTACTTCTTGGGAAGACATGAGGAAAATTTTAATTAAGAAGTATCAGGCCTATTGTAGGCCTAGAGATTTGAAGGAAGCTATTTTTGGGATGTCTCAACAAGAAGATGAGAGTTTGGAAAAATATTTAGAACAATTTGTTTATAACTTACAAAAATCCAAACAATAGTCTTTAAATCATGATAATATTCCAACAATTTTTCTCAAAGTTATATGAGATTAATATCTGGATATTATCAATGTAATTTATCCGGATGAGGCATAATGGAAATGAAATATCTAGGGTGCTGGTAGCGAATATCGGAGAAGAGATGTGTCAACTACCCACCCCTGAACTGTGTTACAATACATACATGATCAGAATAAGCGAGCTAGGGAACTTGTAGCGCTTATCCCTGAGAAGAGATGTGTCAGCTACCAATCCCCTAAACTATGTTACAATGAGGCTTGAAGGCCTATTTATTGTTGAGAAACAATGTAAAATCCCAAATGTCCAAAAACCTAACCCTAGGAGATGAAGCACCAAAACTCTGGGTCACGTTTAGGTAAATTGGTATTTCAACTTCCCGGGGACGTAACTTTGGCATCCGATCTCCATTTGATGCGCTCAATAGCTTGTTAGAAATATTTATCCAAGGAATACAAAATCCCTATTTTCCCAAAAAGCGTCGTTTAGGGCCTCAAAACGGCTCTGGAAGTTCAGGACTCGAAAAAATGCTATAAATAGTAAGTTTTTCTGAAACTTACAAACTGAAATAACTGATGGTGGGGGTTCAAATGGACTCGGTGGGTGGCCACCAATATCCACCTAAATCATTAAGTCCCCAAAACGGCTCCAGGAGTGCAGGACCCAAAAACCTGCTAAAAATAGTAAGTTGTGCTTAAGCTGAAAGACTGAAATAATTGATCCTGCGGGTCCAAATGGAATAGGTGGGAGGTCACTAATATCCACTTCGATCATTCCTCCCTCCTTAGGAAGCAATGGTCTCCATTGCGTTAAGTTCCTCCATGAGGGGGGAAATTTTTTTGAACTTGGTATTGGATTTGTCTAGGATGTTGCAGACCTGTTGGTGGATGTGCTAGATGTAGATGTGCTGCTGGTGGGTAGCTGTTGAAGGATCTGGGAAAGTTTATCCTTCATCGCGTTCCTCTATTTCTTGAGGGCCTCCTTGAGCAAGATTTTGATAGGATATCCTTCTCCCTCGTCTTTCTTTCCTTTCACCATGGGGGGTCATCATGGTTGCGAGGTTGAACTCCTTATACCCTGGCCACATTGGGGACATGAAAAGAAAAACAGAGAAAGAGTATACCACTCTGATCTCCCATTTGGACCCCCCATGGAGGAATGCAATAGATTACACATATAGCCATAGATACACAGATGCAGCGGAAATAATGCTTCATTTTATTAATAAAACAAATGAATGAAATGAACAACTAGGGCACTGGTAGGTGTATCTCTGAGAAGAGATGTGGCGGATACATGCCTCTAAACTGTGTTACAGTGAGACATAATGGAAATGAACAGCTAGGGTACTGGCAACGCTTATCTCTGAGCAGAGATGTGTCGGCTACCAGCCCCTGAACTGTGTTACAATACATACATGAGCAAAACAAGCAAGCTAGGGCACTGGTAGCACTTATCTCTGAGAAGAGATGTGTCGGCTACCAACCCCCTGAACTGTGTTACAATGAGACTCGAAGGCCTATTTATTGTTGAGAAACAATGTAAAATCTGAAACGTCCAAAAACCTAACCCTAGGAGATGAAGTGCCAAAACTGTGCATCCCGTTTGGGTAAATTGGTGTTTCAACTTCCTGAGGACGTAACTTTTGCATCCGATCTCTGTTTGATGTGCTCAATAGCTTGTTAGAAAGATCTATCAGAGGACTACGACCCATTTTTCTCCTTATTTTTCCAAAAAACGTCGTTTAGGGCCTCAAAACGGCTTCGAAAGTTCAAGACCCGAAAAACTGCTAAAAATAGTAAGTTGTGCTGAAAATTAAAAACTAAAAGAATGATGGTGGGGGTTCAAGTGGACTCGCTGGGTGGCCACAAATATCCACCTGGATCATTAAGTCCCCAAAATGGCTCCGGGTGTGCAGGACCCAAAAACCTGCTAAAAATAGCAAGCTGTGCTAAAGCTGAAAAATTGAAAGAATTGATGCTGCAGGTCCAAATGGAATAGGTGGGAGGCCACCGATATCCACCTGGATCATTCATCCCTCCTTAGGAAGCAATGGTATCCATTGTGTTAAGTTCCTCCATGGGGGGGGGGGGGGGATTTTTCTGAACTTGGTATTGGATTTGTCTAGGATGTCGCGGACCTGTTGGCAGACGTGCTAGATGTAGATGTGCCATCGGTGGGCAGCCATTGAAGGATATGGTCAAATTTTTCCATTATCACGTTCCTTTGTTTCTCGAGGGCATCCTTGAGCAAGATTTTGATAAGATCTCCTGCTCCCTCGTCTTTATTTTCTTCTGCCATTGGGGGTCGTTGGGGTTTCGAGGTTGAACTCCTTATGCCCTGGCCACATTGGGGACATGAAAATAAAAACAGAGAAAGAGCAGACCGCTTTGATACCAATGATTCAGATTTTATGCAGGAATACAACAGAATACACATATAGCCATAGATACAGAGATGTAGTGGAAATAATTATTCATTTCATTAATAAAACAAATGATTGAAATGAATAGCTAGGGCGCTTGTAGGCGTATCTCTAAGAAGAGATGTGGCGGCTACAGGGCTATAAACTGTGTTACAATGACACATAATGGAAATGAACAGCTAGGGTACTGGCAACGTTTGTATTTGAGCAGAGATGTGTCGGCTACCAGCCCCTGAACTGTGTTACAATACATACATGATTAGAACAAGCGAGCTAGGGCACTGGTAGTGCTTATCTCTGAGAAGAGATGTGTCGGCTACCGACCCCCTGAATTGTGTTACAATGAGGCTCAAAGGCCTATTTATTGTTCAGAAACAATGTAAAATCTCAAACTTCCAAAAACCTAACCCTAGGAGATGAAGCGCCAAGACTGTGGGTCCCATTTGGGTAAATTGGTGTTTCAACTTCTCGGGGATGTAACTTTGGCATCTGATCTCCGTTTGACGCGCTCAATAGCTCGTTAGGAATATATATCCGAGGAATACAAAGTTTGAGTGAGAAACATGGGTTGTAACCCATGTTTCTCCCTGTTTTCCCAAAAATCTTCGTTTAGGGTCTCAAAACGGATCTGGAAGTTCAGGACCCAAAAAACTGCTATAAATAGTAAGTTGTGCTGAAACTTAAAAACTGAAATAACTGATGGTTGGGGTGCAAATGGACTCGGTGGGTGGCCATAAATGTCCACCTAAATCATTAAGTCCCCAAAACGGCTCCAGGAGTGTAGGACCCGAAAACGTGCTAAAAATAGTAAGTTGTGCTTGAGCTGAAAGACTGAAATAATTGATGCAGCGAGTCGAAATGGAATAGGTGGGAGGCCACCGATATCCACCTGGATTAGTAATGGGAAAAGGAAACATCTCATATTTAGCATTTGAGGATATTGCAGAATTATGTCAAAGTTATTCAAGAGGAAGAGCCAAAAGTGGAAAAAGAGATGAAAATTCGAAAGTTACTAAATCTGCAACAGGAAGCATAACAAGAGAAGAATTATGGAATTTATTTGAGAATTTTAAAAATGATATCTTGAGCACATTAGGGACACAATTCGATGTAATAAAGGCTAAGAAAAAGAAAGATGAATAAGATTAGGTATTGATACTTTTAAGGCTTTTGTGGTGTGAGTTTGTAGATTGGGGATTCATAATCTTCACAGTATTAAGTTTTATGTCTATGCTTCGAGTCTAACCAAGACTCATCATCAGGACACAAATATGACAAGAGAAGAGGAGGATCGATGAGATAAATACAATTGAGTGAAAGGCGTGAAAGATGAGAAAGAAATGGCCAACGAGTAGAATACCAAGAAAGTTTAATTAAAGCTTAATAAATAAATAATTTAAAATTAATATTATTAATTTTAATTTATAATAATGTAATGAAATTTATTTTTGTTTAAGAAAGTTATATATTATGATTCATTTTAATGCTGTAAATGTAATTTAATTAATATCATTAATTGTTAATAATTAAATAATGTTTATGATTAATGTAAAATGTGGTTGATACTAGAATTAATGTTGTGAATTACTGTAAATCAATGGCAGATTTTTATAAAATTAATTGATTAAAATCTATTATAATTCTATTTATGATTACTAATATTATTAATGTTAATTAAAGTAATAATTACTAATAGTCCACCTTACCAATAATTAATAATAATATTTTAGATGTTTTTATTTTATTATTAGATAAAATAATTATAGTATATTTTGATAATTGAATATTATTATTAATAATATTAACCTATGAATATAAATAACCTAATGCAATTTTATTTTTTTAGGGAGGAATATCTTTAAGATTTATTATAATGCCTACTAGACTTAACTACATTCATCAATGGGTTGTTAATTTGCAAGCGTTATTTATGATTGATATTAGAATGAGTAATGTTAATAATACTATACTTTTTTTAATTAATTAATATTATTAATATTAATTATAATATTAGCCAGCAATAGTCAACTATTACCAGTAATATGTGTTTAACTAATACTAATAATGAGGTCACAAGTTTATGTTATAATATTAGGTCAATTGAGAAGGATTAATTAGGGGTTACTTTTAGGGGATAATTAAGGAAATAACCTCAAGAGGTGTAGTAAGGGGTTTATGTTAGGGGATGGTAAGGAGGAAAACTAGGAGAGGCAGAGGGGTGACATAAAGTCTAAAGAGGGGTGTGATGAACATCAAGGAGAAGGAGTGGGGAATGAAGTTACCATGTGGAAAGAAAGATATCCAAGGGGGTAACTTAGAGCAAGGAGGGGGGTTAACGCATGTGCGAGCACATGGTTCTACTATCAACCTTTTTTCCTAAATGTGGAAAGAAGCATCTATTAAAGAAATTTCCTTTAGATAGTATTAAGGATTGTGGAATTTGTACAGAAAACCATTCAAACGATAATTTTCCAAAGCTCAAGGAACTTCAAATAAACTCAAGGAAAAGGGACAAGATATTGAATCTCCCTATTATTTGGCAACTAGAAGAACCTGGAAACCATGGTTTACATGTATGCCTTTAAATTTACCTCAGCAATTTACTCAAAAAACTCCTCAGAATTATCAATATCCTTCTTAATCCTCATGGAATGCTCCTATCCCATAGCAGGCTTGGTCTCCATAGCAAATCCAAAACCAACATCCACAAAGTTTGTGAGGATATGCTTATGGAGCCCAATATCCTCAACAATTTTATCCTCAACATCCATATCAACAATAATATCAACCTTATCCTGAACGCTCATATCAACATCCATATCCTCAAGAACCATTCCTGTATCAAAAATTCCAACAACCCCCTCAATCAAACCCATTTGAAAAACAACCATTACCTAGAGTACTTCAACCTCGGTATCTTCAACTACCATATAACCAACCTTTACATAGACCAACTCAATTACCAGCTCAACTAGTAGCAAATATGAGTAATAAAGTAGTAAGACCAATTTACAATACTGAGGAAGGGAATTCATACTCCATCATTCCCATTAAAAACATCCAGTTAAGGTCTGGGAAATTTTAAAAAAATACTCTCCTGTGATTATAGAAGAACAAGTTGAAGAGGGGAGAAATCTTGGAAAACATGATGAAGAACATCAAATTCAGAAAAATAAAGCAATAAAAACTCAAACACCTCCTTTTCTGGAAAGTTTAGTATAGAAAAAATCTATAGTTCCTCTTCCTTAATTTGATATTTTGGATGAATTGAAAAATTCCTATGTTAAAAATTACTTTGTTGCATGCTATCAAATATATTCCTATCTATACCCAAGAAATTAAGGAATTATGCATCAAAAAAATTGGTAAAAGAAAGAGGGATCCACCTAAAATTCATGCCATTGGGAAATTAGTCAGTCTAATGTCAACAAATACAACAGTTGAGAAATATGTTGACCCTAGAATAGCTATGGTAACAATTTCAATAAAAAATTTCTCAGTCTCAAAAAATTTAATTGAGTTAGGAGCTACTCACAATGTCATGCCAACTGAAACTATCAAGTGTTTAAACTTGGCCAACATCTGACCTACCACTACAATTTTGGAACTAGCTGATAGATCGAAAGTAGTGCGAGAAGGAGTACTTGAGGACATCATTGTTTCTTTGGATTCATGGGAATATCCTATAGACTTCCTAGTCCTACAACCAAAGCCAAATTTAGGAGGTCATCCTTTAATTCTTGGCATACCATGGTTAGCCATAGCATATGCCTTCATTCGATGTAGATCAGGAAGTATGATCATATGACATGGAAGTGAAAGGAAGCACATATCACTCTATCCTCCCACCCAATCTCCATCTTTACTATAATGGCCTGATGAAAAAAACGAAAATACTCGGTCTATCTTAAACATAAATCAATCATTTGATTTTAGAGAAGAGGATAATGAGGACTTAATGGATCTTTTGATTTCAGAATGTAATATTTCTGAGCATCTTAGAACCATCTAATATGAAACTACAAGTCAACTTTT
Source organism: Pinus albicaulis (assembly GCA_034641835.2). Lineage (NCBI taxonomy): Eukaryota > Viridiplantae > Streptophyta > Pinopsida > Pinales > Pinaceae > Pinus > Pinus albicaulis. Next base: position 263,953,847 of record CM076579.1, read on the forward strand.
GAATCAATGATACAGGAAAATTGCACTATTAATTTATTACAAACATCATTTGTAGCTATTTTTCCTATTAACTCAATCAAAAGCTCTCAAAGTAAAATAATTCAAATTAGCCCCAGAAGTAATATTAATATTGGAAACAATTTACAACCATCACAAGAAGAACAAGTAATTTCACTATTAAAGAAATACTGAAAATATTCTTCTTGGGATTATACAGGTTGTAGAGAATTCATCCAAAAACATGCATGCATCACATTTAGACAAATGAAAATATCAAAATTGTAAGACAACCACAAAGAAGAATGAATCTAATGATGAAAGAGATAGTAAAAGAAGAGTTGCAGAAATTATTGCAAGTAGGTTTTATCTACCCTATCTCAAACACTCGATGGGTTTCTCCCTTAGTTGTGGTTCCCAATAAAGATGGAAAAAGGAGAATCCATGTAGACTATAGGGAATTAAACAAATAAACACTTAAGGATCATTTTCCACTAGCATTCATTGATTAAGTCCTAGATTCATTAGTACAGAACAAGTACTTTTTGTTTCTTGATGGATTTAGCAATTATAATCAAATTAAGATAGCATTAGAAGATCATGATAAAACTACGTTTACCTGTCCTTAGGGAACATATGCTTACAATGTGTTACCTTTTGGATTATGTAATGCAAAAACTACTTTTCAAAGAGTTGTCATGGCCATCTTTACTGATCTTATACATGAATGTGTAGAAGCTTACATGGATGATATCACTATTTATGGAAATGCATTTGATTATTTTTTAAACAATTTGGAATTTTTTTTACAAAGATGCATTGACAGTAATATATGTCTTAGCAATGAGAAATGTTTTGAGATTTTAGCTGAAGGGATAGTGTTGGAAAACCATGTTTCATCTTCTGGAATAAAGGTGGATGGAGAAAAAATAAACATAATTGTAAACTTATTACCACCAAAAACTAAAAAAGAAGTAATATTTTTTCTGGGTTATGTACGGTATTATTGAAGATCCCTTGAAATTTTCAGTAAGATGACCTTGAATTTGTTTAAATTTCTTACAAAGGACATGGAGTTTCAATGGAACACTAGTTGCCAAAATGCATTTGAGAAACTAAAACAAAAGTTGTCCACAACACCAATTCTTAGAGGACCAAATTTGTCATTTCCATTTCACATATCCATAGATGCATCATATACAACTGTAGGAGAATCGTTAGGCCAAAATTAGAAAAAATTACACTATTTAATCTATTTTATTAGCACGAATTTAACTCAAGATGAGTTGAACTACACTATTACTAAAAAATAAATGCTTATTGTAGTACACAAAGTAAACAAATTCAGACATTACATAACAAGGTCTGAATTTTTCATTCATACTGATCATTCAACCATTAAATATTTAATGAATAAACCCATTACCAATGGCAGGATTACTGGATGGTTGTTATTGATGCAAGAGTTCAACATTACTGTTCTAGATCGACCTAGAAGGAAAAATGAAGTGGAAGATTTTCTATCTTCACTACATACATATGGTGAGATTGTTCATGTTTCAGATGGCTTTCCTAACAGAAATTTATTTGAAATATCAGTTATAACTCCATGGTATGATGGTATATCCAATTATTTATCAACAGGAAAACTACCTCCACACTTTACATCAATGTAAAAGAGAAAAGTAATTAGAGAAAGTGCTAGATATACATGGATTAATTGAGATCTCTTTTATACTGGTTCTGATCTAATCATAAGGTGATGTGTAAGAAAAGATGAAATCATAGATATTTTAAAATATTATCACGATGAACCTTCTGGTGGAAATTTTGCAGATAAGAGAACAACGTAAAAAATACTTCATTTGGGGTAGTATTGGCCATCCAGATCTAAAGACTCCAATAAATATGTGAGAAGTTGTTACAACTTCCAAAGAATGGGCAAACCAGTACCATCTGATGAAATGCCATTAAAGCCACAAGTCCTCATAGAACCATTTGAAAAGTGGGCAGTTGATTTCATTAACCTTATTAATCCATCGTTAAATGGAAAAAGGAACATCTTGGTTTCTACCAACAATGTGACTAAGTGGGTAGAAGAAAAAAACATTTCCAAGAGAAATAGAACAGACAATGCTTAATTTTATCTTTGACGAAATTTTTGTTAGGTCTGGAGTCCCTAGAGAAATTTTCACTGGCTAGGAAGCACAATTTACCTCTAAATTTGTTGAAGACATAGCAGACAAGTAAAAAATCAATAATTTAAAGTGTACACCTTATCATCCACAAGCCTATGGTTAAGTGGAATATACTAATAAGACCATTGAAGCAATAATGACCAAGAAAGTGAGAATGAATAGAAAATAATGGTAAGAAAATCTTCATGAACCTCTATGGGCATAGAGAAACACTTGGAAGAACACAACACGTTTCACTCCTTACCAATTGGTATATGGTAAGCAAGTCTTACTCCCTATTGAATTGCCAATTCACAGTTACAAATTGGTAGCTGATATAGGGATGAACCTGGATGATGCACAAAAGGAGAGGATAATGCAATTGAATCAGTTAGATGAGATAAGATAATAAGCGCTACAACATACTCAAATCATTCAACCACAAAGAGAAACATGGAAGAAAAAATTCATTAAGGAAAGGTAATTCAAAGTAGGAGACTAGGCATGATTATTTTACTCAAAGTGTAAGGACTTTCAAGCCAAATTCACAACACACTCGCTCGGTCCATATGAGATTCATGAGATATATGATAATGGTTCAGTCAGAATTAATATGATTGATGAAGAAAAAATTTCATTTTTGTTTAATGGACATAAGTTGAAGTTGTATAACAAGCCTATAGACAAAGAAAATTTCTTGTAGAAAATAAGAGAACAAAATGAGATGGAAGCGTTAGGAATACATAGTCATGTGTCTACTAACATTCACCATTAAAAAATAAAAAACAGAAATAAAAAAGAAAAAGAGAAAGGGGAGTTTAGATTTGATAACCAGGATACTGGCACAACATCAATTCAGAATTGTCATTGAAAAACCAATTTATATTGGCTTATCAAAATTCACAAAATAATACTTCATTTGTTTTATTTTTTTTATCAAGTAGTCTCTTGAATAAATTAAAAAAGTGAAAGACTTGAGGAAAAGTCTCAAAATAAGAGAGGGGGTGAAGGCAACAAAAGAATTTATGATTTTTCTGTCCTTTTCATCTCAAATTCATCATCATTAAAAATCATTTATTTCAAGATACTTAAAAGACAAGCTATACAATTTCAAGTTTATTACAAAGACAAGGTCATTACAGAGAAGGGACCCGAGCAACAACATTACATATAAGGGACCTTAGCAACAACATTACAAAGATGGACATGAATAGAAACATTATAGAAAAGGAACCTGAACAACAACATTACAAAGACCTGCACTTAATCAAGTTCGTTTATCCATAGAAGGGACCTGAATATGAATCAAATCCACAAAGGGACCTGAAGTTGAAACAAATCCACATAAGGGACCTGTAAAAAGAAAACATTCCAAGTGTCAATCAAAGGAGCCACTTCAAAAGAAACAAAAGGATCCTACTTCTACAAAGCCACTTCTATGATCAAGCAAAGAACCATTGGAAAGTACTATAAGTTAGATGTTTTTTTTTTAATGCTTTTGATTTTGATTGAAACTTATAATTAAAAGGCTAGGCAACCTTGATGCATATTTCTATTTATGCATAAACCTATCCTTCAATCCATGTACCCTTCCATAAACCCTCTCTAAACTTCCATATTCATTCAAAATTAAGCCAAAATCAGAGAGAAAACCTCCTTTCATTTCCAAAAAAACAATGCAATATGGTCAAAAAGAGAAAGAAGGAAATTTTTTTCTACAAACGAAATGAGGAGGGGTTAGTGTCAAAGTAGATTAGTACAGTAAGAATGAGACTATGTTTTTTAAATAACCCTGAAGTGGTCATCTAAACAATATTTCAAAAACATATATGGGAAATATGATCCAAAAGATTGTTTAAAAAAAGGTTCAAGAAAAAAAAAGTCAAAGAGAAATATCATGAACCGATTTCATGAATGAAAATAGGATAGTGTTGAGTAATCATAAGAAAAATGATTATCCTAATATAACCTCATATTATTATCCTCATAAGGGCAACCTTTTTCTCATCATAACAAACTTGGAGTACTGTTGCAAAAATCACAAAAATTGACAATAGGATGATATAAAAAACAATCAAGTATTCATTTATGATCCTATTAAAGCCTTGAAAATCGTTGCGACAACATTGGGGGATAACCACCCAGTTCGGACCTTAATACAACTGCTTTTCCATTTATGATAGTGGCTCCGACTAGTTTAACTAGGTCCAGTTACCTTTTCTCTATCGCTATTGGTTTACGATGTTTCTTTAACTACCAATAGACATGGATATCAGATCACTTATTCTTGCTGATCGGGAAAGAGAATGACCCTTAAGTTGATTTGGGTTTAGCCAAAGCACAACTAAGATTTTTCCTCTTTGAGAAGAGGACTTAAAAGAATGTAGAACTTAATCTAAATGCAAAATTATTCTATAATGTAAGAAAACGAAACTAATCTAAATCCTATCTCAATTAGGTAGATATAGATCTAACCCAACTAAGAGCAAGATAAATTAAATGATGAGAATTTAAATATGTCTGGATTTTAATTAATGTCAAGCTAACGAAAAAATTCAATTAGCTGACTTTTGTGAATACCAAAACACATCTTATTGAGACCATTTAACTAAAATAATAAATCAACAACACTCTGGAAGAAATTCACAAAAATGACATTGATTGTCAAATCAGTCAAGCCAATAATTAAACAATAATATGCGGAAGAAATTCGCAACACATTACTATTTAATAAATCAGTTTTATAAGACAGATTTATGAGTAAATAGTTACTCAGAAATCAGATTTTAATTCATAAGAGGAGAGATACATAACAATATTGGGAAAAATTATCCATATCAACAGAAATTCATAAACATGAATAAAATGAAACAACCATTTTATTAACATAAAAATGAAACTGGTATTTGATACAGAAATCACAAAAATACTAGTTAATTGAATCCACTTCTCTGATCCTGGTCTCTAATAGTCCTTTACATTACTTGAATTTCTGCTTTCAAAACTAGAGCTGTAGAAATTCAAACTCTGCCCATCATACATAATTCAAGATATAAAGAAAAAACCCTCAATAATGTTCAGATCTGAAATTTTCTCTCCTCCCTCCTACAACTCTAAATTCCTATTATAGAAATGCTTTTAGAAGTCTAGAATTGTAGAGGAGAGCAGCCCCTTTCACATTCTACAATATTCCATTTATAATATTTTCAAAAGAATTTTGAGAGGAGAGTTTGTTGACGAAAAATCTACCCAATTCAATTTTAATTGCTCAAAAATTCCAATCTTTAACTGTTGGAGCCTTCTCATTGATTGAGATCTTTTTCTCGATATCCCTTCTACTTTTTTTCCTGCAAAAAGAAATCAAAATGAATTAAAATGCAACGATAAAATCAAAATATCATTTTTGGCATTAAAACAAATCCAATCAAATTCTATTTGAATAAATAATTGAAAATAAAATATAAGCTCTCTATTGATGTCTGGAGTGGTTTAATTAACCAAGGATATCATTGATTAGCGAATCTGCAATTAAAAGAGGCTTTGCGCAAATGAAAATGAAGAAAATAAAACTCAGAAAATTGATTTTGTTTTAGAAATTCGGATCTTTATTTTCTGCCTGATTTTTGACCCAATAAATGACCAAATCTGTTAGTGAAACCTCATCAGAAATGTTCTCCTTGATTTTCTCTTTCCAATGAGCCATCCTCAACCTCATTTGGCCAAGTAAAACTCAATCTATGAGCCTCCAAAGTTGATGAGTCAAATTTGATATAAATCTGAAATTCCGTTGCTGGGCTAAAAATTAGAATTTTAATTAAAAATTTAATCCTAAATTAGACTCTAATTATCTAATAATTAATCCTAATTTAATTTTTAATTATAAACTAAACTAATTATTTAAATTAATATTAATCTAACTAACTAATATAATTAACTAAACAAATTATTCTAATTAATAACTAATTATGATTTAATTAAATTAATTAGATTCTACATATTAATTGATTTAACTAATTTAAAATTAATTATTTAAATATTAAATACTAAATCTATTTATTAAATTAAAACTAAACTAACACTAATTAATACTAAAACTACACTAACTTAAAACTAACGTAGCCTTAACACTATGCTAACACTTAAACTAACACTACCCTAATACTAACACTACACTATGCTATCTTAAACTAACACTAACACTTCAATATTCCACTCACACTCATGTGAATGAGTTTGAAATTAATATGAAGTGACATTTAATTGCAACCACAATCGGCATATCGGGAGGGGTGGTGCTGTCAGAGTTTCCTGGCAATGCATTTCATGAAAACTCCCGATGCATGAAAAAATCCCGATGCGATGTTTTTATTATATTTTTTATTTTATTTTATTTTTTATACAAAATTTTAATTAAATTAAATTAATCATATTTTAAATAATAATTAATTTTATTAATTTAAGATTTAATATTAAATATCAATTTTTTTTAATTTGGTTTTATTTTAATGATGTTTAATTAAATTATGAAATTATCTAAAGTGATGATTTGTCTATCTAAACTGCAACCACTTTTTCATTTTGGATTTTTGAGATTAGTAATTTATTTAAAAATTGAAGTAAATTACTAAAATCATGATGCTTTGTGATTTGGCTGTATAAGTAAAAATAAATTTTGTTAGTAATAACTAATTAGGGGTTAATATTTAAACTAAATGCATTATTGAAATAATTTAATTAAAAATGGAATATTGTACATTTTATACATTTTTTAACCCGGGCGACATAATTGATTAGACTTAAAATGAGTGCCATTTACAAACCAGTTGACCAAATGAGGTGAAACAAGCATCAATGGAAAGCTTATAAAAAATTGAACGTAACAAAGTAATCAAAACAAGAATCTAAAAAAAATGAAAAATTAACCAAATCGTAGGATAATTAACTTAATAAAAATCCTAAAAGGCGTTTAACCAAAAAAATTTATAGTAAAGCTCCCCATTATTTGAAGTGAACAAGTAAAAAATGGGGGGGTTGTGTTTTACCACAACAATTGGCGACACATGGGGGAAGAACCAGTTATCTCTGTTTGATATGAATGAGATTTTCCTAAAACTAAAGTAAAAATAATTAAAGAAGAGAAAATTATTTTTGGAATGCTTGACTAGGTTCATTGGTATGAATAAAGGCAGTAATCATCTTACTGTAATTTTCTTAAAATTCCTCATAAATCAAAATATCTTATAACTCTATATCAGTCCTTAATTAGTTGTAGAGATAAAGCTGGGGTCACTTTACAACTTAGCTTTTAAAATATACTCATTTGTCACAGGTAGAGACACTGCTACCAACAAACATCTATAGTCTCGACAGGGTTACCTTTTAATCATGAATGATTCAGAATCTCATCTATTTAAGAATTATTGACCTAGAGATAAATCCATTTATATACATTTTATCTTTTTTTTTTTTTTTTTTTTTAAGTTCTTAAAATCCATTATCCTGGTTTGGTAGCCAGATAGTTGACAATGCCATTCACTGGTTATAATTGGACTGAACAAGCTGGCTCGTGATGAGACCCCTTGTCTTATAATTGTTTGCAGTCATAAGCCATTACCCTGGTTTGTTTAGCAGTATTGGTAATGTCAGCCTATTTTTCCCCTATGATGATGGTAAGCAAGATCGTGATGAGACATCTTATCTTTTAAGTTTAAATATATTTTTGGATTACACTTTATAAAAATAAAACTCTTTTAAATAGGGGGAATCGTTAACTCCTTAAGTGTTTTAGAATGACAATTACAAAGTTAAAAGTGCTTTTCTATAAAGTGTCTTTACTTGGTTAAAAATAACTTTTCTTGACTGATAATAGAATTTTGGAAGATCTTAATAAAATATTGAAATCTCGAAATAATTACAATTTGGATGAAAAAGGAATTTTCAGATTTTATGATACTTCGTCAAATTCTTTTGTTTTATAATATCTTCCTTAAGTCTCTCTACCTTTATAATAAGAAAAACAAACCTTATTAAGAGATTTTAAGAAAAAGCTAATAGTAAACTATTAACAATTTTTTCCCTATATATGCTGACCAAGATTAGGTAATAAGAAGGCCTTTCATAGAAATCATGGCAGAATCACCAAAATCAAAATTGAAAACCAAAAGAAAATAATTCTTAAGCTAAAGTGGGAAAAGAAATCAGCAATAAAAAATAAAAAATGAAGAAATTTAAAAGTGGAAAGGAAAATCCTAATTTTGAAACATAAACTATAACAAGAATGTTTATATTAATGTCTCAAAAAAATGAAGTAAAATAAAATAATCATGTATTCATTCCTTCTTATGTCAAGATTCAAAAAACATATACCTTGCAGGGTTATAAGTGTTTTCGGCTTTAGATAGCAGTGGTGATAAAATTTAGCCACAATGAAAAATTTCTGTTTGATGTCAATCTTCTTATTTTAAAGCATTATCTTAATCATTTTCTAATAAAAGGAATGCTTTAAAGAAATAGATTAAAGGTTTAGAAACTTCCTAGTGTAGTTATTTCAATGAAGACTATCGCTGCTTCTTGAAATGAAACCAGGAGAAGAGCATAGGGCTTCCAAAATATGATTTGGCAGATGATTGAAAGCTTTTATGAAGAGATGTAAAACATATTTAAATATCAACATAATTTAAAAACAAAACTGAAACTAAAGTAATGAAATGGAAATTAATGAAAGTGGGTATATGAATCTTACCATTGGATAACTGCATTTGATCTTACCTTAAAGATATTAGTTTCTCCAGTACTAGTTGAAATCTTCTTTTAGTTAACATGAAAAACTGAAGAAGTCAAACTAACCAAAATCCTATAACCCAAAATCATTATTTATTTTATTTAAACTAAAGCAAGCAGTAAAATGTAAAAAGGGAATGCTTTGTGTTCAAGAGAATTGAAAATAAAACAAATGCATCAGAAATGAGATTGAGAATTTACAGTGATGAATATTCTCAAAATATTATAAGTTTTATACAAATTCCATGACTTTATAAACTATTCAGAGTTAAGACCAAATTTAAGATAATGAAATTTAAAATAGAGAGGTCTTGAATTTCATATTTAATTATGGAATTATTTAAAACTGATATATATGAGAAATGAAAATGATTTGAATATGCCGTAAATTGTCATCAATCGCTTTAGTATCATAGCGGTTACCCAAGATTGCTTTAAATTAACACAATGCCTTATCGAATGATTTGTATTGCATGTAGAGGCATGCATTGGAGTTTATCGCATCAGGGGTTGTAGTAGCAAATTTCTGATATGATATCATGTGAAAAGAATATGTGTGATGAAATGGAGTGATCATACCATTGAGGAAATGTTATATTTAGGATTGGAGATGGTCATGTCGTACATTTTACATCACACACCGCATATCGCGATTTGTACTTTGCACATTGCACATTGTGCATCACAGATTCAGAATAGTGACATGGCATTGAATAAAAATGCGATGAAGTGATTACGATATCGGCAATGAGATGGACGACGTGACTTTCAGCATTATGATATGAGTATCAAAAATGCGATGAGCAATATCGATATCGGCATATCAGAATATTGGAAAATAGTCATGTTGGAAATGCCAATATGATTCTTGCAATAGTAGCGATGCAATGTTTATAATAATCGGTGATGAGCGAAGAGCAAAAAGCGATAGCGATGAGCAATCAACGATGATTTATCGCATCACAACTTTTAGAATGAGTGCACAGGGATGTATTCAATTTTCCTCCCGATTTGTGATTTGCGATTAGACTTATCGCATCAGAGGTCTTTCAAAGTTAACTTGTTAACCAATTGTGATATTACTTTACCGATTTGTGATTGCGATCAAGTTTTTATCGCATTGGAGCTCTTCGAATGGAAGAATTAACCTTATTCCTAATGCGATATGTGCGTTTGCGATCTGATCCATCGCATTGGAACTTTTGTAATGAAAAACAAACTTTTAAATTTATTCCAATGTGATATGTGATTTTGCGTTTCATTTTATCATATCGGAGTTAAGAAAATGATATGTTAAACTTTTTCTTTCATATTTTTGTGAAATACGATGAATGGTACGGCTCTCGACAATCGGTAAAATTAAATGCAAGATGTAATATTTTTGATATGCCGATATGCGATGAAGAATGGACCCGATAAATTTATTATGAGATTTTAAAATCATATCGGATCCAGGACATTGGTACGTTTAAAATTATGCCCATACCATTATTGCGATTGAACAGATGCAATATTTCTTATGAACTTGATTTAAATTTGATATTGGGTCCGGAATTATGTGTATATCACAATATTGGTAAAGTTGATTACCGAAGATCGATGATTCAAGATAATGGAAGTATATTCAATTGAAAACCTCTGAGATGCAAAGTGCGATATGGTATTTTATGAAAAATTGAATGAGGTAGCATATCAGAGGTCTTGTATCAAAAATATGAAAATCAAGTTGAAATGTTTCAGGTATGAATCTTGTGATACTATTTTAAATTTCTATTGGGTTTTCTAATGAATGAAAGTAAAGTTAAAGAATGCTCAAATTCTAATGAATCACAAAATAAAATTTCCCTGAACCTGTTGCAAATTTGAAATGGGTTTTCTTCTTACTTCAAGTTTTGAAAACAAATGAAAACCTGTAAATAAAACCTAACAAGAATAAAAAATAAAATAAGGAAAAGAGAAACTATTAATAGATGAAAATTAACTTGTAAATGCGTATCTGGAAGAAAATTTACGGTAAATTTTACCTTTTTTGAAGCTTCAAGTTCTCCCAATTTTTCTATAAGTTCAACATCATTTTCTCATTTTAATCTAAAATGCCAAGTAATGATTGCATCCTTTCCAAAATTACATCAGAAGACTAGAGTAGTAAAAATGAGTTCTTAGAATTACTTGTGAATAAAAAATTGTCAAGTGATAGAGAATTCTTGGAATTTCTTCATGTATGATCAATGTTATGAATTTTCAAAAAACAATAAAGTTGGAGTCTTGACAAATAAGTATGATCAGATAATTCAAGAGTTTTTCAAATGATCTAGGCTGCTTCTCTATAATTGGAATGGATGCCAAAAGGAAATTGGATTCATTACTAGTTTTATTAAAAATATGAAATAATGAAATAAATGCAAACGGAAAAGAAAATTAATCTATTCTTATTTCTAACTTAATGAAGGGAACATGACTAGGTATAATCATACTTCCAATGAAGCCATGTAAGCATTTTAATTCCTGCATGTATGTACATGTCAAACATTAGTAGAAATGTAAATATAATTAAACTACAAAAACTAAACTTGAAAGAAAAATGTTTCTTTATTGTTGGTAGATTATTCACCATTACCTTCTCTTGAAATGCCCTTTCCAACTGAATTTCAATTGGATCATAGAAATCTGGATGGATTTCCGTTATTGAGTGGGAGAGGTTTAAAAGAGAAAATGACAGGCCGGGTTGTAGAATAATGGGCTGTGTGATTTTGTTAGTCTTATGTTTAAGTGCTAAATTATTAATGATCTTCCGTGAAGGAAAGCTTTCGAAATGTCTTTCAAATTGATCAATGAAAAATGGATGGGAGTCTAATAAATCCAACAGAAGATTATTAATTGGATTAGATTGCTGGCCAGATATCCTGTTGACACTGCCTTTGGGAATATAGAAGCTTTTGATAAAACATTAGTATTGATTGAAATTTAAATATTAATAGCTTTGATGTTCATAATTATAATATTAAAATTCAATTTCCCAATAAGGAAATGCTTCAATTGAGTGTTCACTATTAAAATGCTCAATATGCTAGCATAGAGTGCCAAAAATTTGAAAAATAAAATATGAAAAATAAATCTAAAATTGAACAAAATAAGTCTGAAAGAAAAAATAAAGTGAAATTACTATTGGTACAATTAATTTTACAGCACAATTGGGATTGTTTTGAAATATTTTTTTTTTTTCACAAGGATTGGACACAATAATGGAATTTGAATAATTGCCAATTCCAACTTGTGAATTATAAAGAGAATTATGATTATGAGCAGGAATGGCAGTTTGATCATGATATGAATCATAAATTGAAATGTTTTCTCGAACGGTGAAATCATGAAGATAATTTGATACTCTAGGATCAGGATTGGTTGAAATAATTTCTAAATTGAAATGTTCCTCATTCACAGATGTTATTTGAATTTTATCACAAGGATTCTCTTGAGAAGAACATAAATCAACATCCTCGATGTCAGATTAATTATCATAAACGACTACAGAATATTCTCTAGAATTCTCTTCGATCTCGTCCAATATATCAAAACAAGAAGGAATAAAAAAATTGTGTTTATTAATGGCAAAAGAATGATCAATAATTGTTTCTCTATCTTGATAAAAATTTATTGGTAATTCATTTAGATCAACCTCTTTATTAATACTAAGAGGGGGAAAATTACCATCATTAAAAATATTAGGATAAAGGGAAAAATGTGAATCTAAAACCATGCATTTAAAAATTTCTCTGTTTGAGAATTCTCATATGTTATTCTCATTGTAAATTTCATATTGTAGATAATTCATTTGTCTATTTGCGCTTTCTTGAAGAATTGTGCTTTGGTTCTCTAAACTTGGCACTTGCTCATCATGAAAAAATTCAGAAATTTGTACAACAGTTTGCGTATTATTATTTACTTTGATTACTGCTTGTACTTGATGATTTGTAATTTCATTTACTGTAGGGTAAATTTCAGATTTCAAAGCGATTCTTTCTCCAAAATTGCTAATGTTGCCTTCTTGCATTTGATAAGAAATATTTTCTAAGCTTTGTGAGACAAGTTCATCATAATTTATTTGCAAATCCATATTGGAATTCTCATTTATGTTGGAAGAGGATGGAACAAAGATTGAACTAATTTCATATGGATTGGGAATAGGAGGAAGAGAAAAAATATATTCAACCAATCTAGTGATTCTTCTTCCGTAGGTTTATCTTGAACTTTAAATTTTAAGCAATTCAAATGAAATCGAATATTAAAATCTCTAACAGACTCATCTTCAAATCTTCGTAGATATTCAATTTCATTGCATACCTGTTCATAATTGTATCCTTCAAATTTACAAATGAAAATAGTAATAGATTGATCCCAATTGTGAATTGAGGCAACCAGAAGAGTTCTACACTAGTTTCTAGCTTTTGCTGCAAATGTGCGAGTAAAAATTCTGCACAAAATGCCTTCATCAGTTCCCTGAAAATCATAATTTGAAACATTTTGAATAAATTGAAAGACATGATTAAAACCAAAATAACTTTTCTTACCATTAAACTTTACCTGAGATAAGAGTCTTACCACTTTGGGTGGAGTATTGGAAGATGCATTTCCATGGATACAACTCCAAATTGGAAGTTTACGAGGAGCCATCGTGATTTAAATAAAATGTTAAAAATGAAAAGACTCCAATAGACAACAAGTTTCAGGCCCTCTTTCTAGCTCCAAAAATGTTGAAGCCTCGAAAATTGTTGCGACAACATTGGGGGATAAGCACCTGGTCTGAACCTTAATACAACTCCTTTTCTGTTTATGATAGTGGCTCTGACTGGTTTAACTAGGTTCAGTTTCCTTTTCCCTATCGCTATTGGTTTACGATGTTTCTTTAACTACCAATAAACAAGGATATCAGATCACTTCTTCTTGCTAATCGGGCAAGAGAATGACCCTTAAGCTGATTTGGGTTCATCCAAACCACAACTAATATTTTGCCTCTTTGACAAGAGGACTTAAAAGAATGTAGAAGTTAATCTAAATGCAAACTTATTCTATAATGCAAGCAAAAGAAACTAATCTAAATCCTATCTCAATTAGGTAGATATAGATCTAACCCAACTAAGAGCAAGATAAGTAAATGATGAGAATTTAAATATGTTTGGCTTTTAATTAATGTCAAGCTAACGAATAAATTCAATTAGCTGACTTTTGTGAATACTAAAACACATCCTATTGAGACCATTTAACTGAAATAATAAATCAACAACACTCCGGAAGAAATTCACAAAAATGACATTGATTGTCAAATCAGTCAAGCCAATAATTAAACAATAATATGCGGAAGAAATTTGCAACACATTACTATTTAATAAATCAGTTTTATAAGACAGATTTTTGAGTAAATAGTTACTCAAAAATCAGAGTTTAACTCATAAGAGAAGAGATACATAACAATATTGGGACAAATTATCCATATCAACAGAAATGCATAAACATGAATAAAATGAAACAACCATTTTATTAACATAAAAATGAAACTGGTATTTGATACAGAAATGCCAAAAATACCAGTTAATTGAATCCGCTTCTCTGATCCTGGTCTATAATAGTCCTTTACATTACTTGAATTTCTGCTTTCAAAACTAGAGCTGTAGAAATGCAAACTCTGTCCATCATACATAATTCAAGATATAAAGAAAAACGCTCAATAATGTTCAGGCCTGAAATGTTCTCTCCTCCCTCCTACAACTCTAAATTCCTATTACATAAATGCTTTTAGAAGTCTAGAATTGAAGAGGAGAGCAGCCCCTTTCACATTCTACAATCTTACATTTATAATATTTCCAAAATAATTTTGAGAGAAGAGTTTGTTGAAGAAAAATCTACCCAATTCAATTGTAATTGCTCAAAAATTCCAATCTTTAATTACTAGATCCTTCTCACTGATTGAGATCCTTTTCTCCATATCCCTTCTACTGTTTTTCCTGTAAAAAGAAATCAAAATGAATTAAAATGCAACAATAAAATCAAAATATCATTTTTGGCATTAAAACAAGTCCAATCAAATTCTATTTGAATAAATAATTGAAAATAAAACATAAGCTCTCTATCGATGTCTGGAATGGTTTGATTGGCCAAGGATATCATTAATGAGCGAATCTGCAATTAGAAGAGGCTTTGGGCAAATGAAAATGAAGAAAATAAAACTCAGAAAATTGATTTTGTTTTAGAAATTCGGAGCTCGATTTTCTGCTTGATTTTTGACCCAATAAATGACCAAATCTGTCAGTGAAACCTCCTCAGAAATGTTCTCCTTGATTTTCTCTTTCCAATGAGCCATCCTATGTCTCATTTGGTCAAGTAAAACTCAATCTATGAGCCTCCAAAGTTGATAAGTCAAATCTAATATAAATCTAAAAATTCTGTTGCTGGGCTAAAAATCAGAATTTTAATTAAAAATTTAATCCTAAATTAGACTCTAATTATCCAATAATTAATCATAATTTAATTTTTAATTATAAACTAAACTAATTATTTAAATTAATATTAATCTAACTAACTAATATAATTAACTAAACAAATTAATATAATTAATAATTAATTATGATTTAATTAAATTAATTAGATTCTACATATTAATTAATTTAACTTATTTAAAAACAATTATTTAAATATTAAATACTAAATCTATTTATTAAATTAAAACTAACGTAGCCTTAACACTATGCTAATACTTAAACTAACACTACCCTAATACTAACACTACACTATGCTATCTTAAACTAACACTAACACTTCAATATTCCACTCACACTCACGTGAGTGAGTTTGAAATTAATATGAAGCGACATTTAATTGCAATTGCAATCGACATATCAGGAGGGGTGGTGTTATCAGAGTTTCTTAGCAATGCATCTCATGAAAATTCCCGATGTGAAGAAAAAATCTCGATGCGATGTTTTTATTATATTTTTTATTTTATTTTATTTTTATATAAAGTTTTAATTTAATTAAATTAATCATATTTTTTATAATAATTAATTTAAGATTTAATATTAAATATCAATTTTTTTTTTAATTTTGGTTTTAATTTAATCATCTTTAATTAAATTATGAAATTATCTAAAGTGATGATATGTCTATCTAAACTACAACCACATTGTCATTTTGGATTTTTGAGATTAGTAATTTATTTGAAAATTGAAGTAAATTACTAAAATCATGATGCTTCATGATTTGGCTGTATAAGAAAAAATAAAAATTGTTAGTAATAAATAACTAGGGGTTAATATTTAAACTAAATGCATTATTCAACTAATTTAATTAAAAATGGAATATTGTACATTTTATACATTTTTTAACCCAGAAGACGTAATTGATTAGACTTCAAAGGAGTGTCATTTACAAACTAGTTGCCCAAATGAGGTGAAACAAGCATCAATGAAAAGCTTATAAAAAGTAGAGCGTAACAAAGCAATCAAAACAATAATCTAAAGAAAATGAAAAGTTAATAAAATCGTAGGATAATTAACTTAATAAAAATCCTAAAAGACGTTTAGCCAAAAAAATTTATAGAAAGGGTCCAAATTATTTGAAGCGAACAAGTAAAAAATGGGGGGGAGGGGGGGAGGGGGGGTGGGGGTTTGTGCTTTACCACAACAGATCCCAATATAAAATGCCAAATTATTGCAAAATAGAAACTATTATATTTGAGAATCGATGCTAAAGACAAGGTTGTTACGTATGACAAAGTCATGTCATAAAGAAATTATGAAGAGCAACATTTCAGCAAAATAGAGTAATGATGAAATAATAAGTTTGAATAACTCAATGATGCATAAAAAAATTGATTTGAAAGGGTTGTAGGGATCTGCCTACAGTTCAATAATTAAACAAGAAGTATGTACAAAGATGAGTTAAAATTATGAGTATGGGTCAGAGAAGTCTACGGGAATCATAATTGTTTGACAATAAGTAAAATGAGAGGCAAGTCTTATTTCAAAAATTACCCAGGAAACTAATGATCTTGTAAAAATTTATGAAGCCAGTCTTTCTTAGATGTGAATCAAAGGAGCAGAAGCATTAATATAAACCAAAATTTGTTAGAAGTGAAGCAAAGGAGCACCAGTGTTATCATAAACAGTATTTGTTAGAAGGATAAGGAGCAACATTCGCATAAATCTTTGTGTAGATTCAAACCAATAACCACATGAACTAAAACGTCGTTGAAATTTGAAAGGAGAGGCTACATGCATTAGAAAATGAAGCTATCAAAATGATAAAACTAAATCCAATGGACATAATAGTGACAATTCAGAAATTATTTTGACGTTCACTTTCTACGTAACAAATCCCAAAAAGCTTCGTAATAGGAAATTTGAAACTAAGCTTGAAAATACAAAATTGGTCACAAAAACTTGTGATTGCAACGTGTCAATAAACAATTTATCTCAAGGATTTGAAAATAACATGACAAAGAGAATAAATGTAAGAACTCCAGTTTTCTTACTTTGACAATTGTATAAGTAAGAAAATACCCAGAACTGAGTATGGAAGCCTCAAGAGAAAATAAATAGGGTAAAAATTGATTTTATAATGTTTTCACATAACTATTTTTAAAATAATTTTTTGGACATACACAGGAGCAACATTTTTAAAATCGATTTTTTTTCGAACATAGGAGAAACATTTTTTAAATTGATTTTTGCAAACACATGAGAAAAATTTTTTAAATTTATTTTTGTAAACACACAGTAGCACCCTTTTCAAAATAGATCTTTGTTTGCAAATACACAACATCATAGAAGAGTTTGTGTGAGTTTAAAGAAACACCAAATCGACCTCAGCATCAAAGAAATCTGGTATGTAAAAAACACATTTTTTAAGGTATTCTTGATTTTTTTTACAGAGGGATAGTGGTGAATTATTTCAATATTCTGTTGAATGCCATTATAATTTTTCTAATTTGAATTTTAGAATTTACCTCGTAAGAAAAAATCCTCATTTTTAAACCCACAAATCGAAACTCATGACAAAAGGAGGGGTAAAATTCTTGTTTATCGTTGAAAATGAAGTTATTAATTTATTTGAGAAAGTTGTTAACCTCTGTAGATATAAAGCACAAAGTATTCCAAATGGAAAGAAGAATCGAACTAATTATGTTTCAACAAGAAAAGTGGAAAAAAGGAAGTATTAAAGAGCTTCAAAAGGCAGGTCTACTCAAATTTTTCCATAAATTCAATGGGTACAATACTAATGTCCCAAAAGAATTTATGGAAAATTATAAAAATGGGAAGACATTGTTAGGAGATATAAGTATTCCTGTAACAGAGAATTATATAGCATTTGCGACAGGATTGTTGAAAACAGGAGAGAAATATCCCAAAGGAAAATATTTCCAAGGGAAGACTAGAATTGTTTTTCGTAAAATTCGGAAAAGGGAGCCTTCAACTGGAAAAATGGAGTCATGAGATAATGGTTTCAAGAGAAATGGAGAGAAATTATTCTCATTATCTAAAAATACCTAACATGTGATGGAAGGTATAGTGTGGTACATATATACCAGATCAAAAACTTCCAACACATTAAGGGAGACAACAAGGTTAACCTGCCATATTTATTTACAATGAATCTATTAAAGATGATTGAGTGTGTCAAAGGAAAAAGTGACGGGAAAAAAACAAGCTATTACCACCATGGACTGATAAAAATGCTTTTTTGATATCATCTAAGGAATACAACAACATAAACTTGGATAAGTTTACTCAAGAGGAATGACTTCATAGGAAATCATGAAAAGGAAGAACATTCAGATGTAGCCTTCAAGGCTAATACACAGTCACACTCCTTCAAAGAGGTAATGTATGCATCTTCTTATCCCAGGAAAAGGTCAAAAAATAAAGTTGAAATTGAAAGCATTGAAAAATATAAACCACTTATTTCTTTTCCTAAGAAATATAGAAAGAAAATAATAGAAGAGGTTAAGACAATGGAGGAACCTACTGTTGATATTCTATACATAGTTGAACAAGAATATTTTAAATATTTTTCCAATAATGAAGAATATACGAATAAAATGTGGGAAGAGGATAAAGCATTCGAGGAACCTCATGGTGAAATCCGAGACTTGGTTGAATATGAAATTTTTGAAGAGGTGCCAATTGATGAAGCACAAAAATAACATCATGATCTTCTTGATAAACTTGGAAAAAAAAAAAATTTGAAAAACTTAACTAATTAGAGAAGAAAGATGGTATGAGTAAAATGAAAAAAAGGATTCATACTCTTATTCTCCATATGAGAAGTTAAACACGAAAATAAAAAAATAGCATAAGAGACTTATGGAGAAACTTCAAAACCAGGCAAGGAGGATGAGACAAAATAATTGGAAGAACTGAAAGCAAAGCTTCAAGTGATAGAAATAATGGAAAGACATTTAAAGAAATAAAATGACATGTATAAAAGCCAAAACAACAAGATTTTGGAAGAAAAAAAAACTTACATAAAAGGAAATGAAGCTCGAGAAACAAAATGTGCTTATTTCATACCAGGCCTACAGATGGCTAAAGGAAAATAATAACCCACGGTACAAGTATGAAAGACGAAAAGGAAATACAAAAATTTATAAGGTGGGGAAAGATAAGTAGAAGGGATAGAGGCTCTCCTAAAATCAGGCCAGGTATAGGTAGAAAAATTAGCACCCAACAAAAGAAAGAGATCCAAGAGGATCAATCAAGCATGAGCACATGCTTCATGCCCATCAAGGGGGAGTGTTGGTCTCAGATCTTGGCTTATTTTTTCCTTACCTATTTCATCATTTACCATATTTTATCACCATTTTATTACCATATTCACTTATTTTTTCCTCTTTATGCGCATCAAGGTAGTCAAACTATGTCTTTTAATTATTTTAGTGTTTTTATCAAAATTGAGCATTAAAACTAAATTTAGACAAAACTAGAAAAGCTTGTAATGGTTCGTTTGAAGTAATGGTTGTAGGACACGTGGGATCAAACAAAATGAATATCTAGAAACTACGGGAACTAAATATGGATTAACACTTTTTGGTTCGCATCAAAGCAGCTAGATTGAGGCTGGTAAAAAATTGTCAAACTAGATTAGCTTTTCAGAAATATCCTCTGTTGTGAGCATGAAATATGGGAAGATTGTGATTTTAAGGGATTTTTCCCAGATCTTAGAGATAAGAGTACTGATTTCTAATTATGGGACCTATCTAGGGTTATCATAAATGCATTTGAGTGTTTTTAGTCAATTAGTTTTCAAAAAATTGTATAAATATGTGACCTTTGAAGGAGGAAGACATCCATTTTAACAATATGAACTTGAAGAATTTTGCAAATCAGTGAAAGGAGTTTGTTAATATTATATGTTACTTCTATTATGCTTCATGGATGATGTTTTATCTGCTTTCCAAATTCTTCTAATCTGAAATTCAACTAAAGTGCGCAGGTGAAGCATGGAGGGCCCCCATTGTCGAGCTTGTGCACTAGTTTCTCATTGTTGTGGTACTTTCATTTTAGTTTGTTGTACTTTCATTTCAGTTTTTTATCTTTTATTTTAGTATATTAAATTTTTTTCTAAGTTCTTATTGATATGCTTGATAAAGGATATTATGAATTGACCTCTCGTAAGAGAGCTTGGTATTTATTTTAACCTTCAATAGGCTAGACTTAACAAATATTGATTATCTTATTTAAGTTTTGATTAAGTTATTATTGATATGCTTTAGTGGGAGATATTATGAATTGACCCCTTGTAAAAGGGCTTAGTATTTATTTCACTGTCAATAACTAGACTTGTCAAAAGTTGTTCATTTTATGTGTGATTGATTTGCTACTATTTAATTCATTAATTGATTAAGAAAATTGATGATATGAAGGTGTTAATAGTTCCATTGAAGGATTTTTTCAATCCTTCTCCTGTCAGGGAGAATGAAGCTTGCATGGCAATAATACTCAATATATCAAATATCTAGGTGTTAAAATTGTAGAATATGTATCTAAAGCATATATGTTGGAGTGCTTCTAAGATTGCAAAAACCGGATTGATAAAATAATTGATGATCTAATTTGAATCCTTAAATTGGACCAAACTTTTGGTGCCATTGTTTAGGAAAAACATTTAGAGGGTAGAAGTCTAGTTAATTCATCCATTTTTCATTAAAAAAAAACAAAACCAACAACAAATTCTAGTTTACCATTTAGTTATGTTTCTTCATGCCTAGAGAAAGTTATGAAAAAGGTAGATTTTCCAAAAAAAAAACCCCAACCACTCAACCATTAATGGGAGCAAGATCATTAGGACTAATTACACTAGTTGCTGGAAAACCAACTTTAGAAGA
The DNA here is from genome assembly GCA_034641835.2 of Pinus albicaulis. Classification (NCBI taxonomy): domain Eukaryota; kingdom Viridiplantae; phylum Streptophyta; class Pinopsida; order Pinales; family Pinaceae; genus Pinus; species Pinus albicaulis. Next base: position 263,975,177 of record CM076579.1, read on the forward strand.
ATTGGAGGAAAAACATCGTTCAAGAAAAAAGTTAACTCTTGTTGAAAGAAAAACTCTGTTAGATTATGAAGTAAAAAGAAAACATACACAAACACAAACAACTTCCATAGGAAAAAAAAAGAGAGACAAGAAACCCAACTCTTGAACAACTAGATCAACCAAGCCTCGAACAAATAGAAAAAGTTGAGGAAACACAAACTCAGATTCTTACTGAGACATTTCAAACATCTGAGAAATAAATTACAGAGGAAGGAGAACGATATAATATCCCAATATTAACTCCGAAAAAAAGGATACAATATCAAAGGCAACAAAGAGAGTGGAAAATAAAAAGAGAGGAAGGTATGAGAAGAGAAGCAGAAATAAAAAGAGAAGAAGATGTCAAAAGAGAACATGACAATAAGATATGACATGATGTAGAAATAGAAAATGATCAAGAAGCTACTTTTCTATTCCCAATTCTAAATACTAGAGAAATTCTTGGAGAAGAGTTAAAAATGAATAATATTCCAACTTATGTTTTACCAAATTTCTATGGAATATCTTCTGAAGATCCTAATTTTTTTATGTTTGAATTTGATATATTATGTCGTACTTATGGTTATACTATTGATACACATAAGATTCATCTTTTTCCTACTACTCTTAAAGAAGCAACATTAAAATGGTTTATGGGATTATGAGAACGCACTATTACTTCTTGGGAAGACATGAGGAAATATTTTCTTAAGAAGTATCAAGCCTATTGTAGGCCTAGAGATTCGAAGGAAGCTATTTTTTGGATGTTTCAACAAGAAGATGAGGGTTTGGAAGATATTGGATCATTTAATGGTTAATTAAATCCTTGTCATTTAATTTTCAACCCGTGTTTCGTAAACTAACGAGGTATACCTGCACTATATGTACTGGGTTGTTATCCTCTAGATTAGATTAATGTAATGCAATTAAAACTAATTCCATAGAAAATTAAATGAAGCTAATTCAAACCAAATTAAACCAAATATAATGAAATTGAAATCACACTAGCATGAAATTTAAATCACTCTTGCAAAATTTAAATCACATCACACTTGCATAATTGAAATCACATTTTCAAAAGGAAAAGAACAATTGCATAAATTAAATGTTGATTTGAAATCACACTCACACCTTCTGAAAATTAAATCACACTTTGCTGAAAGTAAAAACGCAGTTGCATAAAATGGAAACACACTTGCTGAAAATAAATTAAATAACATAACTAAACTATGTTACCAATAGGTACAAAGGTATGCAAACTGGGGTTGATGGGGGGCCTCCATTCCTCAGCAACCACACCAAACAACTATAACATATTAGATATAAAAGTGGTGTATGTATTTCATAAAATGACTACAAGATATTATAAGAGTTCTCTTTCCTCACGTTACCAATGACATCTTGAATGGAACTTGGAACCTCCAACTGTTAACTAGCCACTAGCTACCCCTAATCTCTAACAACTAATAATTTACAACCAACCATTTACTACTACAATTGAAACCCCTTTGTTTCAAGGGTGCACTCCTATTTATACAAAAAATGAACTATAGATCTTGGAATCTCTCCTAAGTCAACATTTACCTCATGTGGTTACAACAAATCTCCTAAAAATATAAGATACAAATCCTCTTCAAATTCTCTCATAGTTTTGATAAGGACACATATCAAAACATCCATGATTATTCTGCTTTGAATGTGGTTAGCTTAATGATCCATATATTCTTCAATATTCTACAAATCCTCATGGGTTGGAATTTGAAATTCGAATTTGTAGTTAGGAGGCCAAGTAGTACCCTTCTATATTCTCCAAGTGGGACTACAATATCACAAAACTTATACCACTTTCATGTATATATGAAAACATGCTAATTTTATAATATTTAATCACAAATTCACTTAAAATACATAAAATAAATGACTTTGGAAAATATAATGTTAAACCCATATGATCATGAAAATGGTTACTTAGTGTAGGGTTATGTAGCTACGAAATTACAGAATGAGGGTAAAATGATGGAAATGTGGATAAAAGTGGATGACATTTTGGAGGCTCAACAACATCCACAAGCTAGGGGTTGGATTTTGGAGAGAGCTTCCACCCTCATGTTGTTGTTGGGAGATTCATTATTACATGCATTAGGGTGACATAGTGGTACTATTTGTGGCAAGGAAGGAGAAGTCAATTTGGAGGAGCTCTTCTACAATAGCAACTCCTATATTTGTTTGTAACTCTCTCCATTTCTATTAATACAAATAGTTCATTTTTTCCTATATGTGGTGTTGTGATTTCATGTATTTTAATGCCTTATTGATCCATTGAATAAAGTGATTAGATGATGCTACATAGATGTCATAGATCGTTGGATTGTGTTGTTTTATTTTGTATGTTCTAATTATAACGATAGGACCTAGGATTGGAGTGTACAAGACATGAGAGGAGTGAAGCATAAGAAATATTATAGGTAGGCATTATCTCATTCTCTAATTAATTTAAGAAAAAAACTACCTTCTTTGCATTATGTTTCTCTATACTAGGCCATCAAGTCTAGCGAGGATACTTATGTCTGCGGTCATAGATTCTGTATCTTATATTGTAAAAAATGGAACCGCTATAGAGTAAGCGAGAATTGGGAGGTAGTAGATACGATTGGAATAGATTGAGTTACAAAGGTACATTGTAAAGGTTGGATTAAATTTATTTGAGGCTTTTGAGGCGTATATTGATAGGTAGGAATTTGGAATGCAGATGGTATACATTTAGAATATACATATTTACTCACAAGCAAACTAGATTGGAAGGGAAAAGTAGGTTTCCAAGAATTAGTAGTAAAATGATGATAAGTAATATTAAATTAACGTTGAGAAATAATATATGGTATAATGACGATAGGTTTCCCCCTAACAGAGGAGGAGAGGAGGATGGAGAAAACTTCCCACTAGGTGAAGGGTACCCAATATAAGGAGAATTGGGCTATTGAAGTTTTCCACTAATATAAGGACCAACGTGTTGTTTGAATATAGGTGTAGATGGAGGAGAAGGATAAGACTGTATAGTGCTCACTAAAGAAGTGCTAGATGGAATTACAAAAATATATGTCATCGGCGAGGTCTAAGGACTAGATGTCGCACCAGAGAAGGTACTAAACAAAAATTGAGAACCATGTGGGATGGATAGGCCACTTTACAGATGTGTCTCTAGTGTAGACATTTGAAAAAAAATATGTATACCAATGGATTCAATCCAATCATGTAATATACTAAAACAAGATACTGAATCGTTCTACAATGTTTGCAGAAAATAAACATGATTGCACAATCACACCAAGTAAGAGAAAGAAGAAAATCAATCACACAACACAGATATTTTTCATTTGGAAATATTACTGCTCGAAAGCCCTCTATCTTTATTGTATAATCAACCAAGGAACCATGAAACAATACAATACACTATTCTCACAAGAGTCTATCACACTCTACCAATTGTCTCACACTGATCATGACAAAATCGACCAACACTTAGCCAATTTATTGACTCTACTTGGCCTACCTGCCTTGCACAATCATAAGAACAATTGATCCCCATTAATTAGGAAATTAAATATTCCAAAACTGTGTAATAAATCATGGGAAATCCTATGGTTGTTTAATTGTGCACCAGCAATTTACTAATAATACAACTGATAGATAACATCCCTTTAACCTTTGTATCAATTGGGTCTTCATCACAACTGACATTCATGAAGCTATTAATAGTAAATCATTAGTCGTTTGACATATCACTACATGTGAATTAAATATGATTTAATTCACTTGACCTCTCACTAGTGTGACAATCAGTTACAACTAGTTAGAGTGACTTTAACTCACTTAATTGAGTTAACTGATTTACCATGCATTAAACTAATACGCTAACTGAAACTTGGACTCTAAAACAAATATAATCACTCTACATGCCTCAACAACCATCCTCAACTCGAATTTGATGACCTAATAGAGTCTATCACACTCAGTTAACTATTACAACTGATTATGAGATAAGATTAAATTTTATTGTCCAATTTAATTAACGGAAAAAATAAAATTAGACACATATTTCGTTTTAACCTTTCAACACTCCCTCTCAACAAGAAAGGGATTATCAATTACCGTGATCCTGCCTCTATTGTATTCTAATTTGATATTGGTGAGTGCCTTCGTCATAATATCTACATCCCGATCCTCTGTGAGAATGTACTAAAGGAGCATAATGCGTCTCTAAACACAATCTCTGAGATGGTGGTACTAGATGTCAATATGCTTGGACCTATCATGGAATACTAGATTATATGAGATTTTTATGCAACTCTGGTTATCACAATGTATCACCATCTGATCCATCTGATGACCAAACAAACCAATAAGTATCTTCCTCATCCAGATGGCTTCACATGCCGCCTGACTAGCTGCCATGTACTCTGCCTCTCCTGAACTGAGTGTCGCTGATCTCTGCTTCTTGCTATACCAAGAAACTGTTTTTAACCCTATGCTAAAGATCCCTCCTGATGTGCTCTTCCTCTCTGATGGATTACCTACCCAATATTCATCAATGAATCCTTGAAGCTTCACTCCCTCTATCTGTCTATGCAATAATCCATACTCCGTAGTGCCCGTGAGATATCTCAACACATGCTTCCCCAACTTCCAAAAGAGCATGGTCGACTTAAGAATAACTTGAATAAGTTGGTTAACTATGTAACATATGTTTGGTCATGTGTTCACCAACTACATGAGTGAACCCACAAGATTCCTGTAAACAGTAGTGTCTACTACCTCACCTGAAGTAGCATCCTCTTTCCTCGAGTTTCCTACAAGAGGAGTCTCCATGGGTTTATAGCTCTCCATGTGGAACTTCCTCATAATCTCTTTGGCATACTTTCCTTGAGAAACAAATAGCTCCCCATCCCGCTGCCATATCTCCAAACCAAGGAAATAGTGAAGGAGTCCTATGTACTTCATCTCAAGCTCTCTTGCAAGATCCTCTTTGCAAGAAGTTATGAGTAGCTCATCACCTATTAGAATAAGATCATCTACATAAAGTACAATAATAAGAATCTTACCATCAACCATAATCTAGTACAGGTTCGCATCTGATTCACTCTTCATGAAGCCAAACCTAGGGAAATATCTGTTAGTCCTGGTGTACCAAGCACGAGGTGCCTGCTTCGGCCCATATAGTGCTCTCTTGAGTCTACATACGTGAGACTCCTCGTCAAAGGTCTCAAAACATTATGGCTGCTCAATGTACACTTATTTCTCAATAACTCTATTGAGAAACGTAGTATTCACATCCATCTGATGTATATAAAAACCCATCTGTGCTTAGACTGCAAGGATAGATCTAATCGATGAGTACCATGAAACTGGTGCAAAAGTATCCTCAGAGTTAATCCCATCAACCTGTGACAATCCCCGGGCTAAAACACTACCCTTGTACTTCTCCACACTCCCATATGTTGCCTGCTTCACCTTATAGATCCATCTAGATCCAACCAATCACTTTTTGACTGGTCTTGGGACAACATCCCATGCACTATTCCTGATGATGGAGTCATACTCCTCAAACATGGTGTCAACCCAAGTTGGTTGTTTCACTGCTTCCTCAAAAGAGAATGGTTCTATCACAATATAGTTTCTCATAAGAGACATGCATCTAGTATACCTATCCGGTGACTTTCTCTATCTGCACTGTGATGTAGGTTCTCCTACATGTTCTACCGCATCAAGTCTCAATCTGTCAGCCTATGTGGTGTGCCTGCTACCATGTTTTGTGGATGGCTCTGCATGACTGGTTTCTGGCAGCCCATGATCCTCCTCATGTGACTGCTCAACATCTTGAGGTTCATCCTTTGGAACCAAGAGTTCCTCATCTGCATGCAAATCAAGCACCCTCTCAAGGGACAATCACATGGATTTCTCCTCCTCAAATTATACATCCCATCTAAGAACTGTGATCCTGGTGTTCAGAAAATACACCCAATAGTTGTGGGGAGTATCAGTGTACCCCAAAAATATCCCAATCTCTGTTGTTGGTTCTAGATACTTTTTGCAATATTTGGTCACATGGAAATAGACATATGAGCAAAAAATTTTAAAATATGAAACATCAAGTTTCTTACCAGAAAAAGCGTCCTCTGGTGTACTCATACCAATTATTCGATGACGACTGCAGTTCTTCACAAATACCATTGTGTTGCATGCCTCTGCCCATAGATGAAATGGTAGGACCTGATCATGTAACATAGCTTGTTTCGCACCCACAATTATTTCGTTCTCTCTTTCTATAGCCGCATTCTGTTGTGGGTTATGAGGCACAAACAACTCTTTCCAAATTCCTTCTTTGGCACAAAAATTCTTGAATTCATTGGAGATGTACTCACCACCATTGTCACTCCTTCGAACCTTCACCTGCTTCCCTATTTCTTTCTCAAGAATTGCTTTGAACTCACAATATTTTGATAACGTCTGACATTTCTTCTACATGAAGTAGCTCCAACACTTTCTAGAAAAATCATCAACAAAAATCACATAATACCTATGCTTTTTTTAGAAGCTGTAGAGAATGGTCCACACACATCTGGGTGAACTCTCTCAAGTATTTCCACTGCTTGGTTCTCCTTGTCATGAAAATTTGCCTTAGTATACTTCCCCATGGTACATCCCTTGCATGTCTCTATCTGCGCAAGGGTACCCTTTGGAAGCCCTGTAGAAATATATTGCATGACCTTCAAAGCACTGTGGTGTAGATGGCCCAATCTCCTGTGAAATAACTCACCCTCATCCCAGCTCACCACTTTTTCTACTTTAATCATAAAAGTATACACAACCATTTACATCAAGTTTGTAGAGGTTCTTCACAGAAACCCCAATCTTCTTAACATGTCCTGTGTACTTGTGACGAAGGAATAATTTCCCTACACTGAAAAGAACATCATATCCTCTATCCTCCAACATAGCAACTGAAACTAAATCCTTTTTCAAGGCTGGTACATGCATGAACCCTTTGAATAAGAAAGGTTTACCTAACTGTCTTTGGAAGGTAACTGTACCAATATCAATAGCGATATACCTCCTATCATCACCCATATCGATGTGCGTCTGAGGATCCATCTCCTCCAATCTACTAAAGAGTTCTTTGTCTCCTGTTGTGTGGAAAGATGCATCACTACCCAAGTACCACACTGATCCCATTACACTAGACACCATGCATGCGATGATTGAGAAGTCGAATTCAAACTCTGAAGCCAAAGCATCACCTGTTGCAAATCCTGAAGCCTTATTGTTGCTATTCTTATTCTATGGACAATGAGTGGCATAATTTCCATGCTCGTGATAGTGAAAACATTTCACTTTGGACATGTCATACTTCTTGCCTTCTTTATCGGTCTCAAATTTGGAATAGGATTGCTTTCCCTTCCCCTTCTTTGCCTTACCAGCCAAGCCACAATTTTCCTCCTCATCTGCCTTGGATGAGGATCCATCCTTGGTATTCCACTTGAATTCTTCTTGTACCAAATCCGACCAAAGACACTCCCAATATGGTAGCTTCTCCCTCTAATTGAAAGAGTCCTGATAACTATGCTAGCTCTTGGGAAGGCCTAGAAGTGCTAGGCTCACCAAGTCATCATCCACTATAGTAATCTCGACACTTCCAAGCTCATCTTGACATTGCATGAAATTGTCAATTATTCCATAATAGTGTCTCCTTTCTCCATTTCAATTTTCCTGAACTTTTCCTTTACTGCCAATTTTTTGTGGTCACTATTGTTCTGAAATAGATTTGTCTGTAAAACTCGTGTATTTCATAGTATCACAACGTGCTTGATTATTGATTAGATTTTTTCATTACTAAAAATAATATTTGATGGCTATCATTTAATTTTAGAGAAAGAAAAGGAGCTCCTGACTGTGAAGAGCTTCAAAGGAATCAATCTTCGTGTTCGTCCAGTAGAAGGAAGGAGGTGTTGTTGAATAGGTGTGATGGGAATCAAACTTGATTTCTACCCTCATTTCATTTGATTTCATTCACCCTCTTTTCCCCCTCATTTCCTCCATATTCTCCCACACTCTGAATCCCTTTCAAACCCCCCCAAAAACCTAGATATGTAACCTTTCGGGGCTTATTACTTTATAAACCCATTTATTATAAAGTTTTGGACTTTATATTATAAGCTCCAGCACCCATCGACAATTTTTTTATTTAAAACATAGACCTTATCGTTATATATATAACAAGATTCTCTCAAAACATTGGTGGGACCCCTTGTGCCTCATCGCATATCGCCATGACAAATTTTTGTTACAACAATCTAATGCCAAACTTATACATCACCGATGTGATGTGAAGTGGGACCCAATCCCCGCCACTCTTTCTTTTCTGTTTCATTTTCCTTTGAAAAACATCAAACCTTACCTTTTCATCACTTTTACCTTGCTCCACTTTCCATTTCCCGATCGAGATTGAAGTGGGTTCCCTCAACACATTTCACACTTTTTATGTGTTTCACATTGAAACTAAACTCTAAATAATGCAATTTCATATTTTTCCATATCACATCGCCTTTGAATTACCTTTGTGAGAATCCGTAGTCTATCCATGTTAATTTTTGATGCGGTAAGTAGGCCCCACCTCAGCAGCTCCGCCCCCATTGCATAGCCGTTGCAATACATTGATATTCCATATAAAATTTGAAACACTTACTACTTAAACCTTCACGAATTCATAAAATTTCCGCCACATAGCCAGTGGGTCCAGCCTCCTCACGCTTCGCAAATTTTAAGAGTTAACCCCACAAATTATAACTAAAAATAAGAATTGTGATGTGTGCCTGCGATCCGGTTCCACTTCCTCCCTACCACATCACTCATCTCCTCCCCCACGCATTGCATTTCACAGTTTTCAAAGTTTACATATTCTGCGTTGATAAATAAATGCTACAAATTGTGATGTTTGCTTTGGTTCAGTCCCACATACCCTCCATGTCATTTACCCTCCACGTCACCTCCCTCTCACATCGCATCACCGATCGTATTCTTTATAAACAAAATTGTAAAGGTTGCGAGGTGCGCGGACGTGATCTGACTTCATAACTAAATTCCAGAGAATTTGAAGTCCTTGTGAATGAGTTTTCACTATGTTTTGTGTGTATAAGAGGTCAAGTCGGGCCTACGAGGTTTATCTCTTATTTCAAGAATAAATATCCCAAACACAGCAAAAGGAATCTGGGTAAAATACCCGGCAAGGAGTAAAGGCTTTCCACCTCATCCAGCCACCATAATCTTTAAATCTGTGGCCTACATTTCACTCCGGCCCCCCTTTACCACCCTAAATTTATCCTTGCATGGGGGGTCTGGAACGAGTGGTTTTCAAGAAAGGGACCCCCTTATAAGTCATTCTCTCATAGAATTTGCACCCCCCATCTTTATTACCACTTACCACTTTAGGGTGGTCTGGAATACCGTTTTTCTCCTTCAAAACTACTTTCCCAAAATAAACAAGTATCAGATCGTAACAAAGAAAGGGGTGTAGGATCAGAGAAGCAGTAGTGCTAGCGTTGCATTGGAATTTATGATCCAGCAAAGGTGGTCCGAATAAAAAGGCTAGATGTTAGATCATCCATTGGTGGCCTCTTCAGAACCATCGTAGCCACCTCCAAAGCTTATTGTTTGATATTTCGAGGAGCGATCGAACCGTTTGAATATACGAAGATTTTCCCAGAATTAATTCCAGAGGCAGTGTTGTTGTTAGTGATGTTTGATCGGGCCTTGCATGGCCACCACTTGTCTATTTTCTTCTAATTATAATCAATGAAAGGTTGCCAAATAATATAGGGCAACTGACTTAGATGCTACTCGAATACTACTAGAATTATCATTATCAAGGGTTGGATATTTTAGCACCTGTATTATAAGAACTACTATTGGAGCACTGTAATTTTGGAGCTACACATCAATAATGAAAGACTATTTACAGGATTCTTGAGGTGTGTTAAAATGGTGATTTGTTTCTTCTCTATTTAAATGCTTCCGTTGTTTTCTCTGCTATGTATCTTCTTATCTAATTGTAAATCAGAAATTTTAGATTAAGATTCACTGTTGGAGTGCCTTAATTCTGTCTACATTTACAATCTGAATGTTTTCTACATAAGTCTTATTAAAGAATTCTTAATTTCTCTTGAGTCAGTATTGAACCTTACTGTTTCTTTCACCTCATAATTCATAAAACTCTTAAGATACGTTTAGCACATTTAGCTTTCTCGGTGATTTTCTCTTGATTTTGGTGTGCCATTCCAACCTTTGACTCCATCACCCAATGGAATAGCTTCTGCAGCCATATTTTTCCAACCACACAATCAATCAAACAAACAAACCTGATCACTATAACTATCCTAATATCAGCACTTAAAATTATCAAGATAAATCATAAAACAGAGAGAGCCCTCTCTTAGTCTAGGAAGGCTAGGTCCTAGACTCCAAAGCGGTTTGATGTTTTCAATTGCTAGTTTTTTTTGCTAATATTACAAATTATGGAGGGCTAACATAATGGCAACCATAATGGGAATGAGTTATTGAAAAAGCTTAAGATTTCATCAGAACTCAGAGACCCTAGTCAAAATATTGTATGATTCAAGTACGTTCCAAGATTCGTATCTGGTTGTTGATGGTGGATAACAGCTAGACGTAAGAAAGTTGAAATCATCCACCTGGCGACTCCATAGTTTCTAGTTGACCTAAAGACTCCACTGGTAGAATAATCTAGATTGGTTATGAATATACAACGAACCCACTCTTTGACTGATTGACAAGATGGATCCAAGAATACAACGCAGGTGTGCTCCAATGAATAGATATCACATTCATGGATTCTCACATAAAATTCCTCAGGTAAATTCGCAAATAAACCTTCATATTTTTCAAGATCAGAGTGTTGATGATGCTTCCTTACATCTCATTAAATTTCATATACATTCATGGAAGTTGAAGGTGAAATGGAATAAGGATTTCCTCATGAAGATGTTCATGGAAACATTAGAAGGGAAAGCGAGGGAATGGTATGAATATTTGAACCCTGGTAGTTTGTTTTCTTTAAAATATTTCCACAAGGTGGTTTATGAGAATTATAAAGAATATTATCCATCTTTATCATTAGCTGAAAATTGTTGTGATCAATCTGATGATATCATACAATACCGTGTAAATATTGATGAATTTTAGGAAATTGGAATCCTGGGGATCTCTTAGAATAAATTCAAGAATTTCATTCTAAATTTAACTGTCATGACAACCAAGATAAGTTAGTTAAAAATGAAAGCAATGAGGAAATGAGAGAATATCCACAAGATCTCTCTGTGGGGACAAATGATAATTCATCTTCTCTTTTGTGTGAGGCTAAACAAGACATTCAGCCTCATGATCAGTCTTCAAAAGAGAAAGAAAACAATTTTTGTTCAATCCAAAGAAAACAAAGACTCCCTCCTCCTTTAACTGAAGAATAATTTAATCAGATTCTAAGCATGCAACCAACCTCTAAATTTTTATGTAATGAAGAGATTATGTCTGTTTTTTCTACTACTGATTTATGTACTACAGAGTTTCCTCATGATGAAACAGAAGAAAAAATTGATACTGATGTTGTTCAACCTTCTCAAGAAGGCCTATTGCCAGAAAGTGCTCCTATTCATCAGAATGAAGGCTTTCCAATAGAATTCAGCCAACTCAGTCAAGACATATCAGGTTTTCTTGAGGACATCATAATAGTATATAATGAGGATGCCATTTCATATTACCATAAAAAATATGTGGATATTCTATTTCAGAAGGATCCTAAGAATGACAAAGGGGAACAAGGAGTAGTCCTAGATGAAGTGTGTTATTTAAATCCTCAGGACCAGGTATGGTTCCAACATCCTTTTGTTGGCTTCTTAGAATCATCTAAAGAGGGAGTATGATATGCCAGGAATGCTTCATTACAGTGTTTAAGGAAAGGTTTGAGCATTTCTGTTCAAGGGAAAGTAAGATGGGAGTGGCTCTTTTGTTTTCTCAACCCACTCAAAAAAGTGAGCAAGAATCAATAATGTATCCATTTACTTGATTGGTTGCAATGGAGAAAGGATTTCACTTAGTGTGTATATCATCCCCAAGTCATATTAGGGTAGATAGGTGTGAAAATAAGCTCAACACTTTGAGCATCTTACAAATCTTAGTTTTATATTTCTTTTTATTTTCAGATCAATGTGTTTCATAATGTAGTTTTAGCACAGTTATGGTCTCATCATTCAAGTTTTCAAGGTACAAAAATATGTTCATCTTGATGGATTATAGTGGATAATTTCAATTTTAGTTTCAGTTCAGATTTCAATATGCTAATAATATGGTCGACCAAGCATGTGGTCTATTTTATCAGTGAAAGCTCAGGAGGAACAATTAGCTAGTTTCTAGTCACTTAGTCGCCTGAAATCTCAAGATATAAGTTGTGGGATCAACCCAATGGATCAAGAAACTAGTCTATAGTGTTCTTGACACCTCCTAAAGTAGCTATCATCCCCAGTTGGAGCCATTGTTAGACTCTTGTATTTCACAGTATCATAAGGTGACTGATTTTTATTAGATTTGTCATTACTGAAAATAATATTCTATGGCTATCATTTATTTTCAGAGAAAGAAAGGGAACTCTTGACTGTAAAGAGCTTCAAAGGAATTAATTGGTCTCTCCATCGAGTAGAAGGAAGGAAGTGTTTCTGACAAGGTGTGATGGGGATAAAAATTCATTTCTTTCCTCGTTCCATTTCATTTCATTCACCCTCTTTTCCCCCCTCATTTCCTCCATATTCTTCCATGCTCTAAATCCCATTCAAAACCCCAAAAACCTAGATATGTAACCTTTTGGGGCTTATTACTTTATAAAAACATTTATTATAAAGTTTCAGACTTTATATTATAAGCTCTACCACCCATCGATAATAATGTTATTTAAACCATATACCTTATCGTTATATATATCACATATTATATATATAACAAGATTCGCTCAAAACATTGGTGAGACCCCTTATGCCTCATCACACATTAGCATCGCAAAGTTTTGTTACAAAAATCCAATGCCAAACTTATAAATCTCCAATGCGATGTGAAGTGGGACCTAATCCCCGCCACTCTTTCTTTTTCGTTTCATTTTCCTTTGAAAAACATCAAACTTTAACTTTTCATCTCTTTTCCCTTGCTTTTCTTTCCATTTCTCAATCACGATTGAAGTGGGGCCCCTCAGTGCATTTCGCACATTTTACGTGTTTCGCATTGAAACTAAACTCGAAATAATGTGATTGCCAATTTTGCGATATCACATCACATTTGACTTACCTTTGTGAGCAGTATATCCATTTTAATTTGTGATGTTGTAAGTCAGCCTGTCTCAACAGCTCTACCCCCATTACACAGTCATTGAAATACATTGATATACCGTATAAAAATTGTAACACTTACCACTTAAACCTTTGCAGATTCATCAAACTCTGCCACATAGTGAGTGGGTCCCGCCTCCATGCACTTCACAATTTTTAAGAGTTAACCCTGCAACTTATACCTAAAAGTTAAGAATGGTGATGTGTGCCTGTGATCCGGTCCCACTTCTTCCCTGCCACGTCACTCATCTCCTCCCTTGCGCATCGCATTTCATAGCTTTTAAGTTCACATATTCCCCACTTATAACTAAACACTACCAATTGCGATGTGCACTCGGTTTGATCCCACTTACCCTCCATGTCACCTCCCCATCGCATAACATCGTTGATTGTATTCTTTATAAACTGAACTATAAAGGTTGTGAAGTGCATGGATGTGGTGCCACTGCATAACTAAATTCTATAGAATTTCATGTCCGGGTGAACGAGTTTTCACTATGTTTTGTCTATAACAGGTCAAGTTGGTCCTACGAGGTTTATAGCTCATTTAATGAATAAATAGCCTGAAACACGGCAAAAGGTCTCAAGGTAAAAGAATTGGCAAGGAGAAAATGTTTACCACCTCATCCACCCACCATCATCTTTAAATACGATAGCCTACATTTCATTCCAGCCCCCATTTACCACCCTAATGTTATCCTTGCAGGGGGGTCTGGAATGTGTATTTTTCAAGAAAGGGACCCCCTTATGTGTCATTCTCTCATATAATTCACATCCCCCCTTTTTATTACCACTCACCACTTCAGGGGGGGTCCGGAATACCATTTTTCTCCTTCAAAAATACTTTCCCCAAATAAACTGGTATCAGTTTGTAACAGAGAATGGGGAGTAGGATCAAAGAAGCAGCAGTGCCAGTACCGCATTGGAATATATGATCCGGTAAAGGTGATCCGAATAACAAATCCATATGTCAGAGCCTCCATTGGTTGCCTCTTCAAAACCATCACAACCACCTCCAAATCTTACTGTTTTATCTTCCGAGGAGCCATTGAAACGTTTGAATCTACGGAGAGTTGCCCAGAATTAATTCTAGAGGCAGTCTTGTTGTCAGTGATGTCTGATCAGGCCTTGCATGGCCACCACTTGTCTATTTTATGCTAATTAGAACCAATTAAAGGCTGCCATATAAGATATGGCAACCGAATTAGTTTTTAGTTAAATATTGCTAGAATTCTCATTATCAAGGGTTTGATATTTTAGCACCTATATTGTAAGAACTACTATCGAAGCACTGTTATTTTGGAGCTGGAGATCAATAATCAAAGATTTTTTACAAGATTCTTGAGTTGTGTTAAAATGGTGATGTGTTTCTTCTCTGTTTAAATGTTTCCATTGTTTTCTCTGCTACGTATCTGCTTATCAAATTGTAAATCAGAAATGTTAGATTAAGATTTGTTGTCGGAGCATCCTAATTCTATCTGCATTTACAATCTGAATGTTTTCTATTGAAATCTAGTTAATTTATTCTTAATTTCTCTTTAGTCACTACAAAACCTTATTGTTTCTTTCACCTCATAATTCATACAACTCTTAACATCCATTTAGCACAGTTAGCTTCACCTGTTATTTGCTCTTGATTTTGACGTGCCATTCAAGTCTTTGACTCCATGGCCCAATGGAATAGATTCTGTAGCCCAATTTTTCCAACCACACAAAAATCAAACAAACAATCCCCATCACTGTAACTAGCCTAATATCAACACTTAGAATTATCAAGATAAATCATAAAACAAAGTGAGCCCTATCAGAGTTTGGGAAGGCTAGGTCCTGGACTCCAAAGTGGTTTGATGTTGTCCTCTTCCTTTTGTTCTTACCAATATTACAAATTATGGAGGGCTAACACTTTCAAGGCCTTCCACATTGCATATTGAGTTCCCTTGCCATGGAGACCCGAGATAATGTGATCTCCAACTTCCTCTAATAATATCTTCCTCACCTTTGCAACCTTTTTTTTTCCAAGCATGAGGAAGAGCAGTGCCTGGTGTTGCGGGCCTTGGAATATCAGTGTCGATAAATTATTTCAACCCATTGTCCTCCATAGCTGCTTCCATTCTGTCATTCCACACAATATAATTAGAACTTGCCTCGAGTTCATATTCCAATCTTAATCCATTGAAATCCATCTTGATCTGCTTGTCACACCAAATAATATTTTTGAAAATTTGAATGTTGCTCAACCAAAACTCAATTTATTCTCCACTACAGTGATTTATGGTGCCCTGATACCATGTATAAATTATACAAAAAATATTTATACCAATGGATTTAGTCCGATCATGTAATATACTAAAACAAGATACTGAATCCTTCTACAATATTTGTAGAAACTAAACATGATCGAAGAATCACACCAAGTAAGAGAAAGAAGAAAATTAATCACAAAACACAAATATTTTTCCTGGGGAAAGATTGCTGCTTGAAACCCCTCTATCTTTATTTTATAATCAACCAAGGAACCATGAAACAATACAATTCACTCTTCTCATAAGAGTCTATCGCACTCTACCAACTGTCTCACACTGATCGAGACAAAATCGACCAAACACTTAGCCAATTTCTTGCCTCTGCTGAGACTACCTTGCTTGCACAATTATAAGAACAATTTATCCCTATTAAATAGGAATTTCAACCTTCCAAAACTATGCAATACATCATGGAAAATAATATGGTTGTCTAATTGTGCGCTGACAATTTGCTAATAACACAATTGATAAATAACATCCCTTTAACCTCTGTCTCAACTGGGTCTTCATCAGAACTGACATGCATGCATCTATTAATACTAAATAATTATTCACTTGACATATCACTACATGTGAATTAAATCTTATTTAATTCACTTGACCTCTCACTAGTGCAACAGTCATTTAGAAATAGTTAGATTGACTTTAACTCACTTAATTGAGATAACTGATTTCTCTAGCATTAAACTAATACAATAACTACAAATTGGACTCTAAAACAAATAGAATCACTCTACATGCCTCACCAACCACCCTAAAATCTAATTTCATAAGCTAACTGAGTCTGTCACACTCAGTTAACTATTACAAGTGATTATGAGATAAGATTACAATTTATTGTCCAATTTCATTAAGGGAAAAAAAATAAATTAGACACACATTTCTTGTTGACTTTTCAACATCTAGTGATGTGGGGAACATGGATGAGGAGGAAACATTTGATGTCTCGGTCATAGTAGTAGATACATGCTAGGAAACCATAGAGGATTGAGTCATGGCTAACGAACCAAAATATTATTGCCAGGATAAACTCCCCGGTGAACTGAAAGGAAAATAATCAGATAAAGGAACTTGAGATGGAGTTTGAAGAGGAGGAAGAGGATAAGCCTTATAAAAATGTATCCCTATCAAATGAACATGATAATAGGGATGAGCTTCTTCCTATGGGATCTCTTCAATACTCACAAGGCCAGGTGGAAGGGGTTCACCATCGTGTCCAAGCTATATAGTTTGCAGTAGTGTCTGATACAAAGGAAGAGGAGGAATATCATGAAGTGACAGGTGTAGTTGGAGAAGGTATATAGGGTTGAATAACCTCAGGTAATAAGGTGTTTGATTCGGTAAATTTAGGCTCAATAACATAAAGAAATAAGGGTTAAGGAACTTTTGTTTGGCTTGTGTCAAATTCACTAGCAAGAGAATATGTAATCTTAGGCTCAGTACTCAAAGAGAATGATGATTTTAGTGGATCAATTTTTGGAGTAGGACCAAAAGTTATTCCCAAATTTCCTAATTCATTATTTTGTGTTTTTTTATGCTTCTGATGATGGCTAGGAGTTGCTTCTGGTGGAGGAGGAGGCTTATTTTTCATTCTACGTGAATGACAGAGGGTAGGTTTTTTTATTTCGCATCAGATTAGTAAATTTTAACAATTAACACAAAATAATAATAAAAAAGGGGTAAAACTAGGCATAAAGGTTTACCAAATAACCATGAATTGTAATATACACCTTGGAGAACCAAGTACTTAACGTACATGCAGGAAATCTCCCAAAATGTTGTGTTTGGTGTATCATGGTATACAAGGCGGCCAACTCGATTACCTATGGCGAGGATAGCAACCTATGGTTGACTTCCAAAATATACTCGATAGTACGTTGAAGTGCAGCCTATAGTAGTGTTTTCTAATGTGTAATCGTTCAATGAGAGTGTTCCCATATACTTATCATGAAAGGAGCACCATCCAATATACCCGAATTTATGTGGACAACAATCATATACACTTAGATAAGTGGAACGTGATATCACCCCCGACATACAGTGATGGAAAAAAAATACAACTGTTATCTTTAATAATTTCAGAACACGTCTCTAGACTAGACCTCTAAATTTTTGTGTTAATGCTACAAATGCTCCTTAGGTTGATTCAATAAATCTTAATGTTTATCTTCAATCAATTTTTAGTTTTATTTTATCTTCAATCAACTTTCAGTTTTATGGCTCACCACAAGTTTCACCTAATTTCCCTAAAATGAAGGCTAACATGAATAAATTAAATATTTCACTTTCAATAAAAAATTATCTAAAGGAGTGAAGATACAAAGAATGTGCAACATACAAAATGTATCAAACAATATGATACATGAACTTCCATTTTCATGCCACTGTTCCAATGTTGATGCACACACAAAACCATATATTCGAATGCAAAGAGATTTTTCTTTTCAATTCCACTTAATTTTCAAATATGATGAAAAATAAGATGCATTTCTATTCACTGATAAAAGAAAACGTTTCAGAAATATGACTAGAACACCAATGCATTCAAGCACTCATTGATCAAAAAAATCAGTTCGCTAATGACCTAATGATAATAACAAAGGAAAATCAAAACAAATCCTTATGAAAGGCACTAAAAAACAAAATAAAAGAAAATGGAGGCTTTTGAGAGACAACAAGACACTCAAAGGATTAAGGAAGAGCACGTGGAACAAAGCTGGACAAAGAAAGAATCAATCAAAAGAAAATTTATGTATGAAAAAAGTTCAATGTTGCCTATGGAGGGGCACCAATGCTATGCATTACAAGCACAACGGAGGCTCAAGAGTGTTGCAACTTTCTATCTCTAGACGAAAGGGGGAGACGATAAATGGATGCAACGTTCTGACACAAAATTTGCAACTGAAACTCACTGAAAGGGTTTTCCTAGGTATGTTCTTGATTGAATATGATAGTGAAGGTCTAAAGAAGAGGTAGATCAAGAACAAAGGAAAAGGAAACCACCAAGGTAATACAATGATCCCTAGTGGAGTCGCCAATTTTTTATGCAAAATATACGACTATAGATAGAAGTTTCTTCCCTAAAGTTGATAGTTTGGTCTGGAAAAAAAGAAAGCAAGGAAGCTAATATTTTCCTTAAAGTAAATAGGCAGTGGGATGAATCCTTGCTAGAATTCATTGTATGCTTCACTCCTCTCTTGACTTATCCACTCTAATCCTAGCTCTGGTTGTTATAATTAGAACATGAACAATCAAACAACACAAGACAACAATCTATGACATTTATGTAGCATCATCTAATCAATTTATTCAATGGAGCAACATGGCATTGAGATACCTGAAATCACAACATCATATATACGAAAACAATGAACTCTTTGAATTAATATAAATGGAGAGAGATAAACCAAATATAGGAGTTTATCTTAGAGAAGAGCTCGTCCAAGTTGAATTGTGCTTCCTCTCCACAAAGTGTGCCTATATATTGTCACGCTAATGCATGGAATAATGACTCTAACAACAACAAAATGAGGGTATAATATATCTCCAAAATCAAACCCCTAGCTTGTGGATTGCAGTAAATATATAGGAGATAATGGTAGGTTAAGTGTTCTTATCCATTTACCAATCTAGGCTTGAGATCTACTCTTCATGGGAGGATGATCTCAAGGGATAAGGGGTGAAATATCCAATGTAGGATAGGATAGGGTTCGGTAATTTCATCCAAGGTAAATAGTTATAACAACTCCTATAAGCTTCTGCAAGAGAAAGCTTCGAAATATTTTTATTTTTCCCAAATGTCTACAATTAGTGCACCCCCAGAAAAGGCTAACCTATTGGTCATCAACGTAAGTGCTAGTGAACACTGGTATCTAAAGGTCCATAGTGCATTAGGCCTAAAAATCATTGAAATAAAGTAGTTAAAGGAAAAAATTTACAGTTTTGAGAGATTCATTCTCAGTGATTTATGAAGGGACAATGAAAAAGTGTTCACGGATGTGAATGACTCTGTTTGAAGGCCTACTGACCTTATGCAAAAAAATGGCATATAAAAATTAGCCTACATTGTTTGTCTAAGGTAATCATTTAAATTTTAGTACATTGTATAATCTAGAGAAAATGGGTAGACACTAAGGGGAAATTAGGTGATTAAATATATGTTAAGGATGTATGTGATGAACAAACCATCAAAATGGAAAGATTATTTTATTTCGTAGATTTTGCATGTAGAAATGGTATGAAACATATTTAAATATGTTCCTATCTAAGATATTATATTGTAGAAGATGCAAACCATTTTTGAGTTGGAAAATACAACAGATAGACCCATTATACATATATATTTTCTTTGAGAAATGGAAGAGAAAATGGTGAAAATCAATCATAACTTTAAGTATGCCTCGGAAAAACAACAAACTTATTAATATAAGGTCAATTTAAATAGGAAATTCAATGTAGGTGATATTTTTTTCTTAAAATTAATGACCAAGAATATTTTATTAAAATTGGGAAGCTACTTAAAGTTTATGGATAAATTTTATGGGTCATTTGAGATCCTAGAGAGGATTTCTCTAGTTGCATATAGAATTGCATTGCCAAAATCAATGCATATTCATAGTGTGTTTCATATTTTATTATTTAAAAAATATGTTCATAATTTTAATCATGTAAATGACGAAAGCATGTTTCAAATGGATCCTGGGGGGAAATTTCAAGTCTAACAAGTGGGAATTTTTAATAAGTTTAAGGTTATGTAGAATCAAGTTATCACCTTAGTAAAGGTATAGTGGAAACATTTTAGTCATAAGGATGCCATATCTGAACATGAAAATTACATTAGGGAGTACTACCCTCATGTTTTCTAATATTTTTTTTTTTTGTATATATATGTTTATAATGCTCTAAGGAAAAGATATAAATATGGGGGAGGGAAATGTAACACTACTATGATGACCCCTATGTATGCAATGAGTATGTATTTTTTAATATGGTGAACCAATGAATATTTTGGGGCTTGTGTGCCCATAGACATATGTTTTTAGATTAGTGTGTTTATTTCCATATGTTTTTGAGGCTAGAGTTCCTCTGTAAGTTTAGGCTAATGAGTTTAGGTGCTAAAAGCCAAGTGAACCTAGTTTTGTAAACTTGTAATTACACAAATGTTAATAAAATACATCACTATTGATAACATAGTTAGATAATAGAATATGGGGAGCTAAGGCTCCACGAGTGTGAAATGTGGCTAAGGAATAAATTATGAATGACATAATCCTAGGGGAATAAGTTATTACCAAATGCCAAAATAAAAAAATTGCAAATGTTTTTATCCTAAGTACATAGAATGACTTTTTTTAGTGTCATTTCACAAAAAAGGGACATGAACATAAAAGTGAGAGTACTGATGTTATTCCAACATCCACTATTTCATTTTAATTGGTGAGAGGTGACTATAAATCCCTAGAAGGGAAGAAGAGGTGACTTTGTGAAATGATTGACTCTTGGTAAAATACTACATGGATTTGGAGAAAACGGGATACAGGTTCCCTTGATGTGAGGTAAAAAAGTTGTTGGGTTGTGTGCCATAGCTGGAATTAGGTAAGTTGTTGTGGTTGTGGAGTGGGTGTCCCATCTCTAGGCTGATCCATCACTAAGAGACTAGGAGCACCATGGTTCATATCTAGGTGGAACGTCTAAGGTCTTCATATAGTCAATTTTTCGTTTAAGAGATATATGTTTATTTTCATGTTATATGTTTTATGTTGTGATTTTTTATGTATTTCCATTTTTTGCAGGTGAAGAATAATTTCAATTGTGTCAATTATGCATTAAAATTCTTGTATATGATTGCATTGCATGGTAAAATTCATTAGACATGCATTGTCAATCAAATGTTATAATAAT
This sequence comes from Pinus albicaulis, assembly GCA_034641835.2. Lineage (NCBI taxonomy): Eukaryota > Viridiplantae > Streptophyta > Pinopsida > Pinales > Pinaceae > Pinus > Pinus albicaulis. The sequence goes on from CM076579.1 coordinate 263,996,835, forward strand.
AATGTATACCTATTAGGAAATCAAATGCTTAAAAAATATTTGTTAATTATATCAAAAATATATTATTAATTAAGAAAGTTGTAAGTAAATATAACTTGAAATAAAGTTAAGGAGAAAATGAATTACATTAGAAACGAAGCAATAACTAGTGTAATATGCAACATTGTTTCTTGCCTCTTATGCAAAAAATAATTGATAACTGTAAATAATAATATTAATTTTATTGGTATATGTTTAACTTACATATATATATATATATAAGTTAAATATACATTAATATAGTAAAAGCCAATATAGCACATAGGGAAAGGATCAGTTGATTATTGAGTGTTTTGTTAAGGCATTGGTTTGTAAATGATAATAGTTCAACCCTCGTGTGTTATCTTGTTAGGGGTAACACTCACTTACTGTTGTGAAACCAGCTCCGAAAATAGAAGAAAAGAGATATCAACGCCTTAGAAATAAGCTGCTTCGAGGGGGCAACCTCCAATACATTACATGAATGAACAATTCTTGGATTATACAGATGAAAAAAACCTCCTTCTATATATAGGAGTCCATGGGGCCACAATATAATCCTAGTGGGGCCACAATGTAATGCTAGCCGACTTAATAATAATAATGTAAGGGCACAATAATAACAATATGGGGGTTACAGGGGTTCAAAAATAACAATAAGGGGGACTACACTAACATAATAAGGGACCACACTATTAATATAGGGACTTAACATGCCCCTCTCCTTCAAACAAGTGTTGTCCTCAACGCTTCATTATTTCTTGATGCTTCTGTATAAAATTCTGATCCTCCCATGTGGAATCTTCTACACGAAACTTCTTCCACTTGCTGAGATACTCTGAAATTGATCCTACTTGTCAAGTTCTTGTTTTTGAGACTGCTTCAGAAATTCTTTCGATGTGATGTTGATCTTCCTCTTGTTTCACTAGATTCTGCACCAAAGTTAGGTTATCTTTTGAGAGTTGGAGAACTTCTTGTTGATGCTCGATGTGATCTTCCACTAATTTATCATCCATATTAGTTATTATTTGATCCTTAAAACCATCCAACTTAGCCTTCATTTATGCTTTTAAACTATCTATGTCATCTTCAGTTGCTCTTCGTAATATCTAAATTTGTTGCACTTGGTACCGTAATTTTGATATCTCATACTGCAGTTCTTCCTCTTCATACATCATAGTATAGATTTTTGAGGGCTTAATGGGTATGGAATTATTTTTTGGAGGCATTATAGAACCCAATATGATAAAAATTCTAAAATATTCCCTTGGAATCACTTCTAACTGCTTTTTCAAACAAATGTTATGCAATTTTAAAAACCAAATACACACCTTTTTCTTGATTTTGATGAGCTCAATATTGAAACCTAATTACCTTTGTGATTTCAGATATTCAATCTCTAAAATTTGGCATTGGGGTAGCCCTCTGAATTCTCTTTAGAATGCCACAGGTCTGACCTAATTTCGATTCTTTAAGGAAAAGTTGTACCCAATCTCCTACAATGACCTAATTATGGACTGGTTCAGTAGAGCGAAATTGTACGACTTGCCACGTGTCATTGTTTTCTCCTTCAGCTCTGAAATTTATTGACAACAAACTACTGTTGGTGTACTTGCAGCCACTTTTTACATCATTTCAATCCAATGCTCGAAAAGAGAGTTATGACGATTTTCCCACGCTCACCTCTTTGAGAAGAAATTCGGGAGCTTGAAAAAGACCTAACTTCCACAGATCATATCTCTGAAAATGTTACGAACCAAGGTTTCAAATTTTGTGAAAATGTTCCTCAGGAGTTCCGCTTCGCACTCTACAAATTTCAGCTTTGGAACCTTCGTAGAAAATAAATTATAGGAAAAATGGCACGATGACCTGTTTAGGTTAAATTTAGGAGCCTACAAAAAGACCTAACTTCCACAGATCATATCTCCAAAAATATTGCCAACCAAGCTCTAAAATTTTGCGACGATGTTCCTTCTGTTTTCGGCTTTTCCCTCTAAAAATTTCGGCTTCTGACCCTTTTTAGACAAAAAGTTATAGAGAAAATTCCACGATGATGTGTTTGGAGTAGCGAAATCCTAGAATCCAAAGCTCTAAGCTCTAATACCAAATGTTGTGAAGCCAACTCCAAAAATAGAGGAAAAGAGATATCAACGCCTTAGAAATAAGCCACTTCGAGGGGGAAACCTCCAATACATTACATGAATGAACAATTCTTGGATTATACAAATGACAAAACCCTCCTTCTATATATAGGAGTCCATGGGGCCACAATATAATCCTACTGGGGCCACAATATAATCCTACTGGGGCCACAATGTAATCCTAGCTGACCTAACAGTAATACTGTAAGGGCACAATAATAAAAATATGGGGGTTACAGGGGTACAACAATAACAATAAGGGGGGCTACACTAACATAATAAGGGACTACACTATTAATAAAGGGACTTAACACATACCTTACATATCAAATTTAATTTTAAATTTAGAAAAACCTAATAAATCATCAAAATGTTATAAAAATAAAACTAAATTAAAATATTTATAAAATATTTTGATTTTGAAATGATTTATCTTTTTTGGAGAAGTGGTATTAATAGGCCATGATATTGTTGAATTGTATTGTAACAAAGGTTATTTACATGTTAATAATATCCATGGTATAATAGGGGTAAATAATAATTATTAACGATCTTGTTATATTGTAAATACTAAAGTCTACATTTTTTTTGTATGTCACAACTTTCTATTAACTGAAAATATAAATATCTACATGGTTGTTCCAGAGAATTCTATTGGTCACACCTGGACTCGGTTTGTTGACCAATACTACCCGACCCTCACAAACAGACTAAAAATGACACAAACTAACCGACCATAATCGTAGAGGCAAAATATGCCAAAAATATGGCAGATTAAACAAAAAAATAGTGCACATACTCAAGCATCAGAGGTGAAAAAAGCTAGATTATATGGATTGATCCCTAGTGGAAGGGGAGGGTAGAAAGGTTACCTGACCCGTTGCTCCATATGAGCCATCGAGGCTTCTAGCTTCTCCATTTTCTTCAAAATGTGAGTGTGGCCATGCTACACCACCATGAATCACTCCTGAAGATGACACTGAAAATATTGGATTTGGGTCAGAGCTAACATCAAAACTTCATGATCCTCCGAGAAATATTTTTCGTAATTATCAAGTTGCAGATTGATTGATTATTATTGTTTTGTTGAAGCCATTTGGGCAATATTTCCATGCTTTCTTTGGGATAACCAAAATTCATGGCGAGGGCCTAGACTGTTGGCCATTCCTTTCTTTCTCAGCTTAGTGCCCTCCTTCATCTAGCTATGAGTCCTATGTGTGGTCTTTGGGGATTTTCCCCTAGCATTGATGCCCAACGAAGATATTTTTCTTAGAACCATGAATAAAATGTTCATAAGAGGGCTTTCCATCAATACCACCTGCAGTACTCCCCAAGTCGCCTCCAAGCTCAGCGATGTTCCAGTAAATCCCATGGTTGTAGAATTCTCGTAAACCACCGAAAGTGCTACACCACCAATTTTTTATGTTGTTTAGACTCATCTGCATTAGAACCAAATATTTGTTTCCAAAGGATCCAACACCCAGATCAAATTTAACAATGAATGGGTCGAATTCAGGTTGCAACTTACATCACTCACCAAAGCCCACCATATCATTTCCATGCTTCAAACCACTAGCTCTCGCTTCACTTGCTAGGGTTTGCACCACCCTAGGAAGAAATACTAGAGCCCATGGGAAATTTCCAACCAAATATCGACCGACACTTCACTAGTAAAACTCAGAAACACAGATAAATAAGAAACTAAGGAGAAAAAAACCAATTGGGAAGACAACTTTACCTTTTCCCCTCCAATACTCTTTATAGTTCCAAAAACACTCTAGGGGGTGTACATCAAGACAACCCACATTCTATGAAGACTGTTAGGAAAAAAAAAATTAATTTAATGAATAATTACCAAGTGGCTCTGGAAGCCACCACTAGAAATGTTGGAAAAGAAGAATTTTTGTGTCATTTAGCTCACTTCCGCCAACTCCCATCACCCTTTTCACCCACCAAATTATAATGCTTCCCTCCTTCAAGCTTCCAATGACTACCAAATAACTAGAAGGTATGGTCTTGGCATCAGTATGACACTCCTTTCCCAAACCAGCTTTAAACATCATGAAGTAGTGCGTAAAACAAGTCATGAAAAAAAAACCATAACAAAACCATAGCATAGAAAAGAGACAAGTGGGAAACAAGAGATTAATATGGATGCTTCTTATCATCCTGCAATGGTGGTTGAGGTGGCTCCTCCACGATGTGGCACATGTACTTGGAGATGTCTTCCGTGAGCTTGGCCATTTGGGCGTCCAACGACAGAGAGGAGGACGAGTGGGTACTTGTCTCAAAATCCTTGTCATCTTCATTTGAGCTATAGCTATTGTCACTGTTCAAGTCTAGCTCGACAAGCTTTACTAGTAGAGCCACCATTTTGCATGGAAGGTTGGGGGAGGCTGGGAACATGGTGGATTTGCGCTTGTGATTCCTTGAGTGAGAGCCAGAGGGCTCAGAAGAGGCTTTAGGGGGATGCATTTAAATATGAGTGGAGAGGCTGGGAGGATCGAAGACATCAGGTGCCACCCAGTTAAGAAAAAATACACAATTATACCAGCCAAGGTGGGGATGGGAGGATGAGATGGAAGGCCATGACCAACCACTCTGCGGCACCGCATGCAGTTGCGACGCAGCATGTTGAGGCCGAACTGTAGGGATGTGAAGGAGGTGGATAAGGACGGCCGATAGTAGGGTAGCAATAGGCTGGGGGGTGATGCAAGACTGTGGTAGGAGTAAGAGAATTCATAGGAGGAGACAGAGCCGAAGCTGAGAATGACAAAGAGGTCGAAGGAGAATGTCTGAGAGACATTGCCTCTATCCATATAAAGCTGTAGGAAGATTAAAGACGTGGAAGGATGATTTAATGCGTAGAGGACAAAATAAATTATCACTTGGTGTAGAGAGGACGTAGAAAACTAATCTAGGTTGGCAGAGTTAATATCACTCATGCCCCAGATTTTATTAAGCACGCCTGGGCCATGTGCCTCCTCTAGACGAGGATGACTGCGAGACGACAACTTAGCTAGGTGATGACTAACTAGATCCTGTATTAACACCCACATTCGAGAACTGAGCATAATTGAGCACCAAGTGGGTGCATTTTGTGCAGAGTGCTTCATCATCAAAACTGTGGTGTCTACCGTAGAGAAGAGGAGCGCTCTAATCCACCCCTTTATTGGCTAGGAGATCCGCAACATAATTGGTTGATTTTCGAATATGTTTGAAGGAGATATCTTTAAGGAGATATAACCAATGCTCCAGAAATTCAAAGCAGCCAGCCAGCCTCCAGCTTTTGGAGAGTTTGGAGGAGGAGGATCCAAGGAGGAGATGATGAGCAATGTTGATAGTGACTTGAGAATCTCCTTCAACTTCAAGAGGGAAGAATTTATTGTCCTTAGCCAGAAAGAGACCTTGCATGAGGCTTTCAAGTTTAACAGAGTTTTTGGTGTCCCATCCTATGGAACCAGGATAAATCAGCAAGGGGTCTCCTTTAGAGTTTCTGATAATACCCCCAAATCCTGCATCCCCTCAATTGCCTTTGGAGGCCCCGTCAAAGTTGAGTTTGAACAGGCCTTGTGGAGGAGGGCTCCAAGAGCAAGGAGAGTTGGGAGAATGGTTTGAAGGGGGCTCATCGACCGAGTGGGAGGGGATGGAGAGGTTCCACTTATCCTAGATGATGCTCTCAGGAGGTTGAGAGGGAAGATAATTTTCCTTCAAATGACGCAGAGCTAGATTTTCCTTAATATTGCTACATAGATTGGTCCAAAGTATCCCTTGAGGAGTGGCATGATCCCTAAAGATGTGCCTCTTTCTCTCTTTCCATATCTTCCAAAGGAGGAGCCCCGAGAGAATACCCCAAAGAGAGTTGAGGAGGTTTTGGCTGAAAGGGGAGGTCTGCAAGAGTCGAATAGAGTCGAAGATGTCCCGTTTTTTCCTATCAGTTCATCTGAAGAGTGTAGCTATGTTGTCACACAGAGAGACTACCAAGGGGAAAGAGTCCAGGACATTCTCGATGGTTTCCTTTGAGTTTTGGCAATTCGGATAGTGAGAAGGGCCTATGAAGCCTCTCTTCAACATATTTTCCCATGTTAGAATACATTTCTTTTTGAGAAACCATAAGAAGGTGGATATTTTTTTCCATATTCAAGGTTTATAGATCTTAGCCTAGATGGCATCTTGGGGAGCTGGAGTATTGGGGAGGAGCAGGTTGTAAGCTTCTTTGGTGGTAAATGTTCCTTGCATGGAGTACCCCCATCTTAGGATATCCTCTCCCACCATAAACCTGATTTTCCTTTTGTGAAGCTCCTTATCGGTTTCCTCATACAGTTCCTCGTGCGAGTGATCTTACCATTTCTCAGCAGGAAGCCATTATAAATAGCCATTGTTGAAAGGGGCATCCCAAAAATGTTTAATTTTATTATTCTCCCATTTTTGGAGGATAGATTTCCATCGTGGAGTTTGAAATAGCATGGCCAGTTTTGGCATCTATTGCCATGAGTCCTCCCACAGCTGACCGTGCGATCTAGAGTGGATTTCCCCAAAAGCTATGCTCCCAGATGATGGACCTGTGCTGCTTTGCTACTTTCTAAATTTGGGAACCCACCTCTTCTTATTTTAATCTAATCAGAGCCCAGGGAGGTCAATTACCTACATATTTGGACACCCACAACTAAGCCCATGGAGATGATGGGTTGGAGACCCATTTCCACCAGATTCATGCTCCCATGAAAAAATTGTTATGACTACGGTATTTGAGCCCAAGACCTCCATATTTTTTGGGGATACAAGCTTCTGTCCATTTTACAAGAGCCCATTTCCTATTTTCTTTCTTGCTACCCCAAAGAAAGTTTCTTTGTAGATTATGGATTGACTTGAGAACCCATTTGGGGGCTGCCAGAACAGAGAATAAGTATAAGGGCATGGATTGGAGAATAGATTTGATTAGGATGAGACATGCAGCGATGTTGAGGGCACGGTGAGTCCAGAGGGAGACCTTGCCTTCTAACCTCTCCATAAGATCCTACCAGGAAGATTGCTTGATGACAGAATTAATGAGGGGGGCTCCAAGGTATTTAGAGGGGAGATTGGAAATGGATAAGCCTAGGATGTTGGAATGTTGCGTTGGGTTATGGCTGGGTGTTGAAGAAGAAAATATGAGATTTCTCGGCATTGATTATGGTTTCGTAGAATCTAAGAAGCAATCAAGAATGGCTTTGAAGGAGCATGCTTCTTGGACTGAAGGATGGCCTAAAAACATATTATCATACACAAATTGCTAATGGGAGATGGTAGAATTATGGTGGATTGATAATCCTTTAAGAGAGTCGGAAATGATGGCTTGTGGAATAAGCCTCCCTAGACCTTCTGCCATGAGAACGAACATGAAGGCCGATAAGGGATCTCCTTGATGAATTCCTTGAGAGGGAGAGAAGAGGGTGGAGGGGAACAGTTGACCAAGATTGAGAAGAAGGGGGAAGAGATGAGGCACATGATCCATCCGACCCAAGTTGGACTAAATCCAAATTCCAGAAGCATCGATTGGATATAATTCCAACTAAGTTTATCAAAAGTTGTTGAGAGGTTAATTTTGAGGAGCATACCTAGAACTTTCTTATTTTTTAGTGAGTGAGTGACTTCATGCATGAGGATGATGTCGTCTAGAATTTGGCACCCTTCCACGTAGCCTTTTTTTTCTAGAGATACTAGTAGTGGGAGAAGGGTTTTGAGAATGTTGGCTATTACTTAGGAGATGAGTTTGAATATAACATTGCGAAGCACAATTGGTATATATTTGTTGGGGGTGGATGCATCCTCCTTGGGGATGAGAGAGAGGAAGATAGCGTTGAGTGCTAGGAGGATCCAATGTATCCATTGAGATTCCTTAACCAATTCCCAAAATTCCATCTTAATGTTCTCCCAGAATAAGTGAAAGAAGTTGCATGTAAAACCATCCAAACCAGGTGCCTTCCCATCCTTGAGCTGTGACATGGCCTAATCAACCTCCTACAACAAGACTGGTTTTATAGCATTTGGTTATGATCCTCTGTAATGATCTTTGGGATGTGCTGAGTGATTTTCTTGATGGCAGGTTGTCGCTCAACGTTTGGCTCTGTAAGAGTGTCCTTGAAGTAGCTCAAGAGTTCTTGTTCAATAACTTCATGAGATTTTAAGTTATCTCCTTTTTCGTTTTTGAGAACAGAGATGCGGTTGATTATTCTTCTCTGGACGGTGGATCGGTGGAATAATTTGGTGTTTTTTTCCCCTTCTTTGAGCCACCAAATTTTGGATTTTGCTTCTAGAGGATTTCTTCCTAAAGTCTTCGATCCTCTAAATGACTCATTAAATCCTATTCCTGAAGGGCGCATTCCTTGGTGCATCCTTCACGGATGATTATTTACTGAAGCTCGACCATTTGGTATTCCAATTCACTTTGGTTTGTAAATATTTTGTTGAAAGAAGTCTGGTTCCATCGCTTTAAGTGTTTTTTCAGGATCTTCAATTGTTGCTGAAATTGGTACATATTGAAGCTGTCCGGGGGGGGAGGGGGGTGATGTCGTTCCACCAAGCGAGGACCATTTATTTGAAACCAGGATGTGAGAGCTAGAATTTTTCAAATCGGAATGGTTTATTACTGGTCGTCCCTGGGCATGACAATTGCAGTTGAATGGGCTAGTTATCATAGCCTGAGTTAGGAAGGATGATGGAGAAGATATCACCTCCCAAATGGATTGAGTTGTCCATGATTAGGAAATGGTCCAATCTCGATGCAATTTGTTGAGCTCCTCCTCGACGATTGTTCCAAGTGTGGAGGCCATTTGAGTTGGGCAGGTCAATTAACTAATTTTGATGAATAAAGTTCTTGAATATGAGGGAGTCTACATCCAGAGGGGGTTTTCCTCCATTATTTTCATCAAGATTAGTGATCATGTTAAATTATCCTCCAAAAATCCAGAGGGGGTGAGGTCGATGAGAGTTGAGAATATCATTGGAGTTCAAAATTTCAATTTTCTGTACAATAGGTTGGCAGAAATAGACATTGGTGAGGTGACCATGGATGTTGGTGCCGATAAGATAGAAGGATACTTGAATGTAGTTGTGTGAGGCATGGAGGTCGTTCAGGGAGATGATGAGAGGATTCAAAGCTATGGCCAAGCCTCCAGAGGCACCAATGGCATCAAGCGCTATTGTGTCGCATCCGGACCGGAGCCTAGATGTAATGGAGTTTGAAGTGGAGCTAGTACATTTTCTTGCTTGCTTGAAAAGATGTATGGATTATCTTGCTTGATTCTTTTTTTGATCATTCGGTGCTTTAAGGGCCTATTGAGCCCTCAAATATTCTAATATATGAGCTTCATCATTGAGAATTATGAGGGATGACGTTATAGCACCTGGTTAACTTGGGATAACGTCCTGATTCAACTAATTGGATTCCAAGCAGGATGAGGCATTGAAGATAAGTACATCAGCCTCTTTTCCTTGATTCTCTCAAGATCTTCGAACTATCTTCAAAGAATATCCCTCCCAGTATGCTTAGGGATGGAAGTTTTTGTGCTCTAGTGGGAACTTCAGCTAGATATTCAATCTGCCGAGTTGGGATCATGTGATATTCATGATTTTTGCAGGCTATCTGCATTCCAAGGATGTCAAGGTCAACAAAGTCTATGCTTTCCAGCTCTTATTCCATATGGGTGGTCTGGTCCCCATCTATAATCTTGTCGTGAGTACCCTGCTGAGATTGATTCAGATGAGTATCTTCCTCCATGTGAGCTAGTTTCTCTTGAATCTGAATAATTGTTTTCTCCTTCTGCGTGACCTTTATCTCTTTGTTCTTATCTAGGTTGGGTTCGTCGCTTTTTCGAGCTTTGGATAGATCATCATTATGCGGGGATGAGGTGGAGGGGATTAGGGGTGTCAAAAGGGATTGAGAGGTGATAGGGGGAGGGGGGGGGGGGGGGGGGGGGGGAGTGACAGGAGGAATAGATGGGCTTGGTTTGAGGGTTGCAAATGGGGTATCTTCCGACAATGTTTAGTTGGCAAGAGTATCAAAGTTGTTTCTGGTGGATGGTTTAAAGGTTTTTGGGGTGGAAGGTTTTCTAACATGCTGTTTGCGGCTAATGACTTTGGTGAAACCATCAGGGTCAGTGTTGTTAGAGGATGGGGAAGATTTTGGAGGATGGTTGAGGGGGAAATCACGAAAAATATGCCCATGTTCATGGCATTTGTGGTATCAAAATGGCACATGTTCATAATCAATCGACTGGGCCCATTCAAAATCATCATGAAAAATACTTACCTAGTCCAGGAGAGCTTTGGCTAGGTCCATGTAGACACAAATCCTGGCTTAGGCAGTGTAGTGGTTGAGTTTCATTTCCTCGGCTATTTTGATGAACTCTCTTAATAGGTGACTGCTGATTTCTTTGAGGGATAGCTTGTCCCAGTATCTTGGGGGAGGGAGTAGAGACGAATCCAAACAAGAGCCCAGTTGAAATCTTCTTTGTCGAGGTTGAATCTCTCGATCCAGTTCCTTAAATAGAGGCCTGCAGAGTTAAAGAAATAGGGAACTCCATCCATAATGCAGTTTTTTTCCTCAATGCAGGTGAAAACGATATTGAAGAATCCCTTGGGTCCAAGCTGAGATTTGTCTGTTGGGCTTCCATTTGGAGGAAATCCATCCATAAAGAGCCTTCTCAGTGGGCCACAACCCAATGAACTTCCCAGTAAGGGAATGGCCTTTCATAAACTATATTCTTCCATTGATACGATGGGCAGGTAGATAGATCTTGGGCCTATTGGCTGCAATGGGTATCTAGGTGGAGGAAGAGGCTTCTGAGGTGGAGGGCAAAAGAAACCCCAAGTTTCCATGACCTAGATGAGCTGCTCACCCAAGGATACATATACATACTATTTGAATTATAAAAACATAAATACTATATTATTTCCAATTCACATGGCTTTTAAGTTCCATAAAAACCATTAAAATGAATTCACATACTATTTGAACCATAAAAAAACATAAATACTATATTATTTCAAATTCACATGGTTTTTGAGTTCCACACACAAGTGATGTTACATTTATGAGATATTTTTGGAAATTATCTTATATACTAACTACTTTATGTTTTGGAAATTTTGTTTCATATTTGAATTCCATAAACTAGCCATCCTATATTTATGAGATATTTTTGTTTAATATTGTATACTAACTATTTTATGTTTTGGATTTTTTTTGGTATAATTTTAAATTAATTTTGTGAAAAAATAGAAAATTGGTTATTTTTGTATTTTAGGGTTTTACAGATTATTGAATTATAATAAAAACAAATTTCAATAATCATAGATTACAATTTGTGTAACTCAATTAAAAAAGAAAAGAAAAATAAAACATAAAATAATTAGAAAACTACTATGTGGAAAGGTGGAAGGACCAACTAATCTGAGATTGAATAATCCTTTCTGCAGATAGAACGAGTATTAGTTTGAGGGATTTTCAGAAGTTCCTTTGAAGATACATTACTTCCCAACACCCATTAATATGCGAAGGATATTGTCGACTGCTCCCTTATCTAATGTTGTGTTTTCAACTGTTATCGGCATCTCTTGAAAGCCATGTCATACCATTCAAAATCATGAGGTGAAACAAGCATGAGGTGGAGAGGCTGATATAATGTTTGATATGCATGTAGGGTGTGTGGACCAGGTGGGAAATTACATATTATCGGACCACCTTTTTAGTACACGCATGCTGTGATTTTGCTGCTTCATTTTATTCTTTGGTTACATCTTTGGTAACCAGTGGATAGTGTCTATGTAACGTAGTTGCTGTGTAGAACATTTGCAGCATGACACATCCGATTTTGTACTGCGGCCTGATTCATTTTATTTCACACAAATAAAAATTTGATGACACAATAACTTGGTTAGTTGTGTTTTGACTCATTTTTTACAACTCAAAACAAAATCCGAGATTTATTGAGATATTTTAAAAACATATTAATAAAAAAATATATATTGCTTATAAATATATATTATAAATCTGAGATATATCAAAATATATATATATATATATATATATATATATATATATATATATATATATATATTTTGATATATCTCAGATTTATAATATATATTTATAAATATTATTTATAAATATATATTATATAAAAAAATTTGATTTGTTTTGAACTAATTTTTTTGGAATTCAAAATAAGCACCAACAAGAAATATGTAAATTTTTTAGAAAGATTTCTGTTTGATATGTAATAAATATGTCATATTTAGGGCGAGTGAGTATCTATTTTGAAATAGAGTTTCTTAAATTTTAATTTGAGTATTAATAATTATTAAATGGATGTGAAGATTCAAATGAAGAAAAATAGTTTAAAATATTCATTATAGTATTTATACATTAAAGGTTGAATTAGTGTCAAATGTAGTTATATTTGTATAATTTTAATTGAATTGATTAATTAAAAAATTATGAAATGAACATTAGTTATGAATTTTGGGGCATGTTGTATGATTAAACCATGATATTGCAGAAAAACTTATTTACAAGTTGACAATCTTCATAGTAAAGTGTGAATGAATTTCTAGAATAAAAATCTTCTTACATGTTCTTTTTAATGCATATATGTTTAACTCATAAAAAATTATAATTTTGAGTTAATTTTTATGATTGCACAATGAAGTGAATCTTTGAATGTATGTGGGAGTTTAATGACCATTTAATTTGTATAAATATATTACTAACAAAAAAACTATCTTAAATATAATCTCTTGCTTTACAATGAATTCAAAAGAAAGCCATGAGAAATTGAGCTACACCCCATGGGCTATTATTTATTCAATATTTAGTTTAATAAAACATTTCAATACAATTGTTTAATACCAATTAAAAATAGGAAACTTAATATTGTTAAAAGGTTTTAACAAGAGACTTTTGACCCATGTTCCATATGGAGTCCCTAGGGTGGGGTGCACCCACCACATGCTTCCCACCCACATGTGATGGGGGGATGCCTATGGAAACGTTTTCCCATGTTCCATTTTTTTTGGAGACATGGGGAAATGAAATAGGAAACATTTCCGTAGTGTGGGGGATATATCTCCTCAAAATGGGTGCTTTTGGGTGCACCCTATTATCACTCTAGTAATTGTAAAGTTGTGAGATTTTTCTTTAAAGTCTAAGAACACTAGAGATAACCACAAACCTACTTTTAAACTCTATCATCTAGCCTTCCTAAGGTTCAGAGAGGGCTCTCTCTGTAAGATTTAACCTTGTTTTGATTATAAGATATTAGGCTAGTTATGATTGTGCAATTTGGTTTAGTTTGGTGGGAAAAATCACTTAATGAGATGGATAGTGGGAAATATGTTTTTCCATTGGGTTAAGGAGTCAAAAGTCAAGCAGACAGAACTAGGATCAAGGTCAAAAAGTCAAATGTTTTTAGGGCAAGATAGATAAGTGTTTGAAGATCTCGGAAGGTTGTTTTGGTGAAGTGGTTTGATTGGGATAAAGCGCAATGAAGAGTTCTTTGATCTGGAAAAAGGAAGGCATAGATAGAGGTCAAACGAAAAAGGGAGCAATTAAGGGTTCCCTAATCTAGAAATTAGCAGAAAACATAGAAATGATAAACAGTAAAGACAGTGTGCTTTTAAAAAATCCTGAAATAACACTCCTGTTTATTCATTCAAACATAAAATACATAATGGATGCATGAAACACGAGAAGATAAATAATGACAAGTAGAAAGTGCTTGACTTCAATGGCTCATCACATGAATCCTGAAATATGATGCTAGTTGATTTGATCCAGTTTGCTACTTTAAATTTGACACAAAAAGCTTCCAAGTCCAACAAAAATGACTATATAAATCTTCAGCAATTTATTCCACAGTAATACTTCAAAGAGTGAAGTATTTATACAAAATTGTTTACAAAATATCCTAGAATGCTTCTAGGAATTATCTAAGGGGAAATAAAATATCCTTCCAACAAAATAGTGAAAGCTACTTAACAAATCAACAAGATGTCCTATTTATCCAAATAAAATAGAAAATTGTTTGTGGATTAGGTGAGTTGGCTGCCTTGGTGTCCTCTTTGCTGGCCAAGATATTTCAAATTTTTTTTGAAATATTATCTCTTTATCTTATGCTATTTAACTTTGATTTATCTTTATCCTCTGATACTCTTTAACTCAGATACTCTTTAACCTCTGTAAAAACTGCCTTACTACTATAACAAATTCTGTTTTGAATGAAAAATCAACAAACTGTTTTTTGTATTTCTCTCTATTCTTTGACTTTTACAGTAAGTGAGTGATTGCCAAACTTCATCATTAGGAATTTGTATCTTTTTCAACCTCCTAAAATTTTCATCTGTCTTAGTATATCTAGCAAATGTTGGTTTTATGACAAATAAATGTCTTATCTCATGCTGCAGATAAAATAAATCTTCAAAAATTCTTACTAAGACCTTCCCTGTTGGAATGCCTTGTCGACTTGTCTTGTCCACTTGTTCTTTTGCATACTCTCTAATTTTCTTATTGTAGTCCTCCTGTGGTATGAGTTTGTCATTAATGACTGAAATACTAGGCAAAATTCTTTGCCTCAAATTTTCAATTTTAACCATGAACTTGGTTATGGCTATGTTCATGTTTTCACATTTCTCTTCAAGTTGTTTCATAAGATTATTTTTTGAAATGGATTTCCTTATTTCAAGGATTATCTCTGTCCTATCACTGATTTGTATTTCTTCCAAATCCTGCCTGTTTTTATCGTTGAGAAAATTTATCAATTCTATGGCTTGCTCAGGTTTGTCACCTAGCTCATCTTTTGTTTTCTGAATTTCTACCTGTGCTGCATTTAGTGAACCCCTCTTCTCATATATCACCTAGATTGAGGGCCAAACATCATTGATGGCTTCAATGATTTTACTCCATAACTGATTCTTCACATAAGAAATTGGTTCTTTTAAGGTTAAATATTTTTGTAGATTCTTCAAATCTTCATTTAACCTATTAGCCCTTTGCTCATGAGTTTGGAATTGATTTGGGCTAGTTTCTTTGTATCTTCAGGCTTGTCTATAACTTTTTTCAATCTATTAATTTCATTTGTTTGAAGTGACATTTCTTCCATGGCTTTCACTAGTTTACTAGCCTCATCTATTGATTGCACTATTGATGTAGAAGATTATGTGGCTGAAGTTGTAGATGACATCATTGACACTGCAGTAGTCAGTGGTTCTTTTGGTTCCAACTCTTCTGTGAGAGTTGAAGGCACGATAGTAGTAACCAATGGAATTACTGCAGGAGTCTCCTATGTTTTTGTAGTTTCTCTTTCATGGAAAAGCTTGTCCATTTGAGTCTCCATCTCTTTTATCTTTCCAATTATTTGAAAAATGAAATTCATCTTGTCATCCTTCTGATTTTTCTCTTGTACTATTTCTCTGGCCTGTGGATGTTCAGTTGGTGGTACTTTAAGCTATTTCCTCAAGGCTGCAATGTCCTCATTCTTCTTCTTCACTAATTGTTCTACTTCTTTAACATTTGCAATATCATATCCTAATTGGATAACTAACTCTTATAAAGACTTAATCCTTAGGTCTTTAGCATATGATGAGGCTTTTTCAACCTTCATTTGATCCCTCATGTTTATGATTGTATTCTGAAGCTTGTTGATACTCATAGCCTTGGTAGTTATAGGAGAATATAATATCTCTGAACTCTGCCTATGAAATTCAATCTTATCTAGTGCATGAATTATTTCTGTTGGCACTTCTAGATCATTTTTTTTGTATTTTGCAATTGTCTTTGAAAACTTGAATATTGGTTGTAACACTGATATAATCAAATTTTTCTTTGAATAGTCAAAAGCTGATAAAATTTTGTTTTGAATGCTTGGTGTTTCCTTCAAATACTGAGAATAAATCTCATTCTTGATTTCTTCATTATTTGTCTTAATTGTAGGGTGTGGAGCTTGATTATACTATTTATTTTGTATCACAGCGTTGGACCCTTGTACCTTAATGGGGGCGGCAACGCTGCCCGTAATTAAAGGTTGCCTGGGGGGTCCAGGGGGGGTGGCTGCGACTTTGTGGAGCCCTCCCTGGTGGTCGGTTTCGGGGGCATTACCCCTGAAGCTAAAAAGAGATGTAAAATTTCCTTGTAAAAGTATAGTAATTTCTAGTCAATCTGGGCCATTCATTAGGTGGATGACCTGAGGGTAGAATTTATGTTTAGTTTAGGGTTTTTTTCCCTAGAAGGCAACCCCTCGATTGTATGACGGTATTTTGTTGCGGTTGTGTATTATATCTATATTCTCGGAGTGAGAAATAGATAGGGAGACTGTGAGAGAGAACATAAGATATTACAACAGATCTGCTGTAGGTTGTGTCTCTTCATTTTGCTAGATAATAGAAAGGAAGGAATGGATGTTCGGGGTGGATGTATCCCAAACTGGGTGAACCATGTATATCTGTGTCTCTCTAGTTTTATGTGTTTTGTGTGCTTGTGTTTTCTGCATATTTTATGTGTTTCATTGCTCTGTAATATTTAATTTTCTAAGAATTGGTATCAAAGCCAAAGGTCTATTTGGCTGATAAAATCACATGAAAGAAGGGTTCCTACTTCGAGTGGGAGCAATGGCGAAATATGGTAAATTAAGGGTCAAGAAATTTAACAACCAAAACTTCCCACTGTGGAAGATGTAGATGGAAGATTATCTGTATCAGAAAGATCTGTACCTACCATTGAGTGGAAAAACAAAGAAGCCGACAACTATGACAGGCACAGAATGGGATATTCTTGATAGAAAGGCACTCAGAACAATATGGTTGTGCCTCGCGGTGTCAGTAGCCTTCAGTATTTTGAAGGAAACAACAACAAAGGGTTTTATTAAGGCGTTGGTGAAACTATATGAAAAACCATCGGCCTCAAACAAGGTATTTCTTATGAAAGGTTTATTTAATATGAAGATATCGGAAGGTGGATCTGTTGAAAACCATTTAAATGATTTTAATATAGTTACCAGTCAGTTAAGTTCTGTAGGGGTAAACTTTGGTGATGATGTTAGAGCTCTGTTATTTTTGTGCTCATTGCCAGAAATCTGGAATGGTTTAGTTATGGCCATTACTAACTCTGTCTCTGGATCTAGTACTTTAAAGTTTGATGATGTTGTCGATGCTATCCTTAGCGAGGAAATGTGATGGAAAAGCTCCAGTGAAACATCGGGTAATGCTTTGAATTCTGAGTCTAGGGGAAGAAAAATGGAAAGAGGAAAGAGCTTAGGATATCACAGAAAATCAAGGAAAGACAGATCCAAGTCCAGATCAGGGATAGTGTGCTAGAAATGTGGAAAGAAAGGACACTTGAAGAAAGACTGTAGATCTCGGAAGGGAAAAGAAGGAGATGCGCAACAAGAAAACAATCATGAAGCTAATGTGACAGGTGATGTGTTGCAAGATGCTTTGATTCTTTCTTTTGAAAATGTTACTGATTCTTGGGTTGTAGATTCAGGGGCCTCATTCCATGCCACACTTGATAAGAATTATTTTCATGACTATGTTCAAGGAGATTTTGGATAAGTCCATTTGGGTGATGATAAACCCTATAAAATTGTTGGAATGGGTAAGGTTCTTGTAAAAAAACATAATGGAAACCAATAGCTATTAAAGGAGGTAAGGCATGTTCCATATATGAAGAAAAATCTGATTTCAACAGGGCAGTTAGGCAGTGAAGGTTGTGTGACAACTTTCAGAGATAAAACCTAGAAGGTCACCAAAGGAGCGCTGGTAATAGCAAAAGCTGAAAAGGTTGGTACATTGTATTTATGCAATGGTATTTCTAACTCTGTTAATGCTTTAACTTCCAAAGGAGAAGATGAAACATTATGGAATCATAGGCTCAGACACATGAGTGAGAAGGGGATGAAGATTCGTCACTCAAGAAATTTGTTGCTGGGTTTGAAGAATGTTGGTTTGGATTTCTGTGAGAATTTCATTTATGGAAAACAGAAGAGATTCATATTTCTCAGAGTTGGGAAAGGAAAGAAGAGTGAAAAATTAGAGCTTGTGCATACAAATGTATGGGGACCTGCTCATGTATCATCTCTTGGTGGCTCTCATTATTATGTTACTTTTATTGATAATGCAACTAGAAAAACTTGGATTTATTGTATTCAGAATAAATCTGATGTATTTGGTACTTGCAAGAAATGGAAAGCTTTGGTTGAGATTGAGACAAGAAAGAAGTTGAAGTGTCTCAGATCAAACAATGGAGGTGAATATTGCAGCAAAGAGTTTGATAGGTATTTTTCAGAGCATGGAATTCACAGAGAGAAGATAGTTCCAAGAACACCACAAGAAAATGGTGTGTTAGAAAAGATGAACAGAACAACCATGGAGCGTGCAAGGTGCATGATATTGCATGCAGGATTGCCTTTACAATTTTTGGCAGATGCTATAGATACTGATGTTTATCTAATAAACAAAGGGCCTTCAAGTTCCTTGGATAGTGGTATTATAGAGGAAGCATGGATAGGTAAAAGGGTAAACTACTCTTTTTTAAAGCCTTTTGGTTGTGAGGCCTTTGTCCATATTAATAAAGAAACTAGAACCAACCTTGTGGAAAAATCAAAGAAATGTACCTTTATTGGATATGGTGTTAATGATTTTTGTTACCTGTTATATGATTATGAAAATCAAAAAATAATTAGGAGTGGAGATGCAATATTCAATGAAAAGGTCTTGTATAAGAATCAGTTGCAGGAAAATAAAAATTAAAGGTGCTTGAAAATAATAATAATGAAGAGCCAGAACAACAACAACCAGCACAATAGAAACAGGCACCTCAAACACCTGAAAGTGGTGTTAGAAGATCTAGCAGGATAAGTACACCCCCAGAACGATACTCTCCTTCATTATATTATTTATTATTGACTGGTTTTGGTGAACCTGAATGTTATGAAGAAGAAATGCAGGTTGAAAGTAGGAAAAAGTGGGAACTAGCCATGGAAGAAGAGCTGGACTCCTTAATGCATAACCAGACTTGGGATTTAGTCAGGTTGCCTGCAGGGAAAACTACATTGTAGAATAAATGGGTTTACAGGTTGAAGGAAGAAGATGGAGGAAAACAAAGGTACAAGGCTAAACTTGTGGTGAAGGGGTTTGCACAGAAGAAATGTATTGATTTTGATGAAATATTTTCTCCTGTTGTTAAGATGACTTCAATCAGAACTATTTTAAGTCTTGTAGTAGTGGAAGATTTACATATTGAACAAGTAGATGTAAAGACAACATTTCTCCATGGAGATTTGGAGAAAGAGATATATATGGAGCAAGCAGAAGGATATGAGGTCAAAGGGAAAGAAAAATTAGTGTGCAGGTTAAAGAAGAGCTTGTATGGCTTAAAACAGGCTCCAAGGTAGTGGTATCTAAAATTTGACAAGTTTATGTCTAAACAAGGTTATACTAGATGTCACTCTGATCATTGTGTTTATCTGAAAAAGAAAAATGATGGTAGCTATATTATATTGTTATTGTATGTAGATGACATGCTTGTTGCGGGGTCTAACATGCAGGAAATAAATGTGCTCAAAAGAAAATTGGCAAATTTATTTGCAGTGAAGAATTTGGGAGCTGCAAAACAAATCCTTGGTATCAGAATAACTAGAGAAAGTAAAAATCGCAAATTAACACTATCTCAGAATGAGTACATACAAAAGGTGTTGAAAAGATTTAATATGTAAAATGAAAAACCAATTAGTACACCTTTTTCTAGCCATTTAAAACTTAGTAAGGAGATGTGCCCCAAGAACCAAGAAGAAATGGACTATATGTCTAATGTTCCATATGCATCAACATTTGGAAGCTTAATGTATGCAACGGTATGCACAAGGCTTGATATTGCACATGTAGTGGGAGTTGTAAGCAGGTATATGAACAATCCAAGAAAAGAACATTGGATGGCAGTAAAATGGATTCTCATATATTTGAGAGGTACCACAAATCAAGCATTATTCTTTGGTTGTTCGAACGTTTCTCTACAGGGATATGTTAATGCAGATATGGCAGGTGATAGAGATAACAAGAGGAGAAATACATCGTATGTATTTACTGTAGGTGGAAAAACTGTCAGTTGTGTTTCAAAAATCCAAAGTGTTGTTGCACTTTCAACAATAGAAGTAGAGTATGTTGCTGCTACAGAGACTAGTAAAGAAATGATTTGGTTACAAAGTTTTATGGATGAATTGGGTAAGAAGCATGATATGGGCACGTTATACAGTGATAGCCAAAGTGCCATTCATCTTGCAAAGAACTCAGTATTTCATTCTAGGACTAAACACATACATCTCAAGTACCATTTCATACGGTCAATTTTGGAAGATGGACAGTTGAAGCTGGAAAAGATACACACTAGCCAAAATCCTATAGATATGATAACAAAAGTTGTAACCAGGGAGAAATTGACAACATGATCAGTTTCAATTGGTCTTCAAGGATAAAGATGAAGATGAGAAACAACCAGGTCTAAAGAGGATTCATTGTCTAGCAAATGAAGCAGTGGTGGAGTTGCTACAATCTGTCTCCAAGTGGGAAATTGTTGGGTGTGGAGCCTGATTATCCTGTTTATTTTGTATCACAGTGTTGGACCCCTGTACCTTAATGGGGGCGGCAACACCACCCATATTTAAATGCTTCTTGGGGGGTCTAGGGGGGGTCAGCTGTGACTTTATGGAGCCCCCCCCTGACGGGGGGTTTCGGTGTTATTTCCCTCGAACCTAAAAACATATGTAAAATTGCCTTGTAAAAGCATAGTAATTTCTAGTCAAACCAGGCCATTCATTAGGCAGATGATCTAACGGTAGAAGTTATGTTTAGTTTAGGATTTTTTTCTCTACAAGGCAACCCCTCGCTCGTATGAGGGTATTGTATTGCGGCTATGTATTGTATGTGTATTCTCAGAGTGAGAAATATATAGGGAGATTATGAGAGATAACATAGGATATTACAGTGGATCTGTTGTAGGTTGTGTCTCTTCATTTTGCTGGATAATAGAAAGGAATGACTGGCTGTTCAGGGTGGACGTAGCCCAAACTAGGTGAACCACGTATATCTATGTCTCTCTGGTTTTATGTGTTTTGTGTGCTTATGTTTTCCACATATTTTATGTGTTTCATTGCTCTGTAATATTTAATTTTCTAACATTAATTTATTTGTATTTTTCTCTAATATCAAGATCTTTTTCCTCTGCTATCTATGAGGAGGATGCTTCTATATTCTGTTGTTTCTCTATCATTTGTGTATCTGAATGCTCAGGATTTCCTTCATTCAAATTATTTTTAACTGGCTCATTTATGATGACTGTAGCACTATTTGTATTTGTTACTAGGACATCTGTGTCTTCAACTTCAATAGTCACTTTTTCTTTATCAATTGAACTTATCTTAGGCTTTTTATTGTATCTTAATTTGAACCTATTCTCAGTTTTGGTTTCAGCAATGTATGTTCCTTATTTTCTGACTCTATTGGTGGTTTTTCTCCTTGATTTGAAGTTTCCAAGGTGTGACTAGTATCACCTTGTGTAGCTGCATCTACCAAAGTGTTTTCTAGCCACTCATTTTGATTGAAATACTTCTCAATCTTTGGTTTTTTTTCTCATGAATATAGGGTGTTAGTTTGCACTTAACCCTCATTTTTCTCAGTATTCCTTGTGGGTCATAGTTCCACGAGAGACTCTCTTCAAATCTGTACTCAAGTAACTGTTTGGCTACTTCTCTCTCTGCATCTATGTGATTACAAATAAATGGCCCCACCTGATCCTTTAACTTGAATTGTGTTTTCTTTTTAGCTGCAAGGAAATTGATGGAATCATAATTTAAGATTTTCCTGATATACTCCAAGGCCAAGATTCTCATTGGTACATATTTATGTAGTTTGTAGCGTAAAAAATTAGACCTAAAAACTCTAATTTCAATATGTTTCTCATACAAATACCAATCACCAATTCTTGTGTGCTCTGATAGCTGTAGAATTTTCTTCATTTCATCATTGATCATTGGTTGTTCTATGTTGGTCAACATATTTATCAATGGGTGGAAAAAATTATTTGTAAACTCTACAAAAGTGAATTTTGAGGACTCTTTTCTGATCAATGAAGTCCAAAAGATGACTGAAAGTGGATTTTCTTCTATATCAGGCTTCTAGAGGGTTATAGGAAACTTGTCTACTTGAAAATACAAGAACATATGGAAGAGAAAGTATGTATATCTAAATACTCCTTCAGTTGGAAACTTAACAAGTTGATTATGGATATTATTAGCTATATACTCAACATAATTGAAAATTACATAGGGAGGTTGTCTTGGTGCAAAATTAGATAGAAACCCTACGATGAATTCATCAGTATGCTCATCTGTAAAGTATCATAGGATAAATGACAACATGGAAATGACATGCCCAGATCCTTCGGGAAATTTTGAAGTAAAATATGGAGTGACGATTTGTGGAATTTCAATATGTAAAGGCATGAATACTTGAAAATTCTGAAACCTTTTTGGAAAATCAAGCCTAATATATAACTTTGTAAGTACTTTTATTGACAAAGAAACTTCTTTGGAATTATTTTTGAGTTGTAACATCTAGTTTATGGACTCATTAGTAATTGTAAACAATACCTCTTTTTTTACATTCACTATTGCTCTTTTTTTAGGCACATAATAGCTGTGACATGACCTAATAACCTCTGGGCATTGATGAGTGACTGGAACAACATATTTGGGTAGATTTGATTCCGAAATTTGGACTTCTTCAACCTGATCTAAGGACTTTTCATAGCTGCAGCATTGGAGGTCTAACAAATTAAATTCAACTTCTGGATCTGATATTTTATAGTATACATTTTCTAATGTTGTGTGTTCAATGACTACAACAGGAGGTTGTAGAGGATTCACAACAATTGCAGTCTTGGATGCATAGTTGGATTGGATTTTGACATTTTTAAGCTTTGATAATTGAAACTCGTTTTTAGGGATTTCTGGATTCTTTTGTAAGATTAAATGGTTTACAAAAGTGTTTCTTGAATTTGACAGAGGTGCTTAGATAAAAATGGGTACAAATTGATCATTCCCTAGATTTAATTTCAGTTTTGGCTTTAAACTATATTTCAGACTCTTACTAGTTCATAACATAAGAAACAGGGGTTTCTTTTTCTTTTTTTAGTGGATATTGGGATAAAAATTGATTAAAATTGGGCACATAGGATCGGGATTACCCGCAGAGGATTTTCGAGTAATTTAGGATTCTTTTAAGTCTGTAAAATCTAAAATCAATAAAAGAAATGCAGTATTAAAACCGGGTTTTTTTTCAAAATTTTGACAGGTTTTAATCTCTTTTCTGGGCAACTAGAGGCTTTCTTGGAGAAATTAAGCTCTTATTTGTTTCAATTCCTTTAGTAATTTCTTTTCAAAATGATAACAGGTTCCCTTTTTATAGGAAGATAGTTGTTTATGCAAATATTTGGCAATTTAAACAGGTTTTGTGTTGTTTTTGCAGGTCCTTGGAAGCTTTATGAAAACATTTGGAAGCAAGCACGATTTTTTGCAGGTTCTAGGCTTGAAAACAAAGCATAGGATTATTTTTCTGAGTCAGGAGGAAGAATATAGTGAAATGGCACAGAAAAATGGCTTACTAGCATAGTTTAGCAATTTATTCAACATTTTAGGTCTAAGTTGGCCTCCATTAAATGGTGGTCATGTCGAACAGTGGGAAATTTTGGTCTTTGAAGATGAAAAACCATAGGTGGTTATCGCATTAGATTTAGGTAGTTTGTGGTTTTGGTTGGATCAGATGCGATCTAATAGTATTTTCCATGTGGCGGAGAGATAATATGATGAAATAACCTATTTCACATGGATTGGGACTATATTATAGTCGCGCAACTTAAATTGCGATATGGCCTTTGGGTCATCAGATTTGGGAGGGCTGATGCGAACGACTGAGATTATATCTTGGAGTTGCTCGGTAGTAATAGGTGGTGCGTCTAAGCTTTATTGATGCGACAAGGTTAAAAAATGTATTAAAACATAATTTATAATGAATAAACTAATGTTTACTTTGTTGATATGGCAGGGTAATGTTATATTCGTTTAAAATAAAAAATTTAATTGAATGCTAATAATCAATGGCGCGGGTATGGTTTTTAACATGGTAAATGTATATTAATAACAAATAAACACTTCTTTATTCATTTTGTGGTATATATATTATATGGTTAATAAAATGTTTTTGTGTGTTTTAAAACCATAGGGTGTGAGATAATAATAATAAGATATATTAAAACCTATGGGGAAATGGCGAGGTTTATATTTCGACAAATGGGAAAATATAAACATAGGTTTTAACTTAAAATAAGTGGGTTTTTGGGGGTATTAATATATAAAGAAATTAATATTTACGAGAGGGTTTATTATATAAGGGATTTAATACTTAGGTTAGGAATTAATATGAAATGCAGAAATAATGAATGAAATAAATTTAAAATACATATTTTTTAAACCAAGTAAAGTGCAAATAGGTCATTTAAGCATAATTTGTCCCATTTTGATTTTTTTACACATGAACTTAGGATAAAATGCATTTTATAGGTTTTTGAGTGTTTTTCGAATGAAAATTAAATTAATTAAGTAGGGATTTTACTTTCACTAAGAAAAAAAATGTTTTACTTGGGAAAATAGATCATAGTTTTGGAAAGGGTGAATATGCTGACAAAATGGGTTTTATGTGGGGAATCCAATATTTCTAACCAATCAGTTACTATGCCTTGGGTCTAGTCCCAATAGAAGTCAGAGAAATGCTCTGAGCCTTTTTAACTGAAAGTTTAGAATACTGGATCATTTGTGCAGGAGGGGAAATTAGTAATTTTTTCCTGATGATGCTTTATTACATGTCTTGCAGAACTTATTTATACCTACCCTTCATTATTCTAACATTTTTTACTTCATTTTCATGAATTCATTTAAGCTTCCAACCCTAAATCCGTTTTTCTTTCAAAGCATGAATTTATTTAATTCTAACCTTATTTCATCCGCGGGCTCAGATTAAACTATTGAGCTCCTCATTTATTCTCTAACTATTTACTGATTTGTCAAGTTTAACTTGTTTGACATATCTTTATTCTCTATCTAAAACATGAAATTAAAAGCATGAAAAGTTAAGATTAAACTGATTAACTGATCATGAATTATGGCATTTTGGACAATCTGCACATAATCATTATTCTTGCAATAAAAGTAAATAGTAGTGACATTTTGACTTGCTCAGTTTCAGGTCTTATTTTATCTCTTTTTCTTTTGGGGTCTATTTTTTCTAAGTCCTTTGATCTTTCTTTTAGGACTTTTTACCCTCTTTTCATTTTTTATTATTTTTTCAAATATGGGAAAACAACTTGTAGAAAGCAAGGTATGTACATATTTACAAGACTATCAAAGTCAATTAAAAATTATGAACTCTATTATTATAGGAGCCTAACAGTGGCTCCACATGGAGATGAAATTTCTTGGTGAAATGTCAAGAACTTTTAAGACTAGTAGACTTTGAATTTTGACTGTGATAACCCTGTAAGTTTCTTCTAATCTCTACAATTATTCATACTTTATGATGTTTTACCTCTCAAAGCTTAGATCCTTCTGTCAGGGCTTCAAATTTGTTAGGAAAACATCCAATCCAATCTAAAATATTCAATGTATATATACAATGATCATATTAAATGAAACGAACTATCTAATATCTCTAAGGAGTAGTAGTGCTTCAAAATTCTGCCATTTACTGGTCCATCTAACATATTTGATCCATCCATTTCTTTCAAATAGAAAGCATTGTTACCTCTATAAACATAAATCATATAAGGTCCCTTCCATAGAAAATCAAATTTTCCAAGTTAACCTTTGTCTTCTCTTCTTGAATCCCACTTTAACACTTTGTTTTCAATGTAGAAATCATCTTCTTTATTATTTTTGTCAAAAATTTTCTATATCTTATCTTGGATAACTTGAGACTTAATGCAAACCTCTTCTCTTGTTTGCTGCAAGTGAATGGTTTGATTTATCCTTCTTTGTATATCGTTTGGCTCAACTTGTAATTCTTGGATAATCTTCATTACTGCTACTCCTAACGAAGATGGAAAAACAACATCCATTCCATATACAAGTTGGTAAGGAAATGTACCAATAGATTTTTTGGTTGTAAGTATATTCGCCCACAAGGCATTGACTAACTTCTTGTTCCAAGTTGTTTTGTTATCTTGAAGTAAATTTTTGATGATGTTTACAAGATTATTATTTGAAGATTCAACTAGACCATTACCTTGTGTGTAATATGCAATAGAATGGCCTAGGGTGATGTCATATTTATGGAAAAAGTCAATCATCTTTTAGATTTGAATGCAGCTGCATTGTCAGTAATGATATTTTGGGGACATCCAAACCTTGAAAGTATGTTGCTTTTCAAAAAGGAGATAATGACAGTATCTGTGGCCTACCTAGAGGGTATGGCTTTAATCCACTTAGTAAAATAGTCAGTGGCTGTCAGAATCCACTTGTGTTGGGCTGATGATGGGGGGTGAATTTCTCCAATGAAGTCAAGACCCCATTTTTGAAATGGTATTTCAGTTGAAATGGGTTTTAAGGGCAAGGGTAACAAATTTTTCTTACCCTCAAATATTTGACACTTGTGACAGGAGTTCAAATACCTTTTAACATCTGCAAACAAAGTAGGCCAGTAAAAACCATCTCTAAGGATTTTATCTATAGTAGTCTTCTAGTAGAGATGTCCTCGACAGTCACCCACATGAAATTCTTGTAATACTTTTTCAGCTTCGTTTTTTAACAAATAATTTAACAAAATCCCACTATCATCTTTCCAAAAAAGTACATTGTCTAATATACAAAATCTTACTGCCTTAAGCTTTAAGAATCTAGCTTTTGTTCTTGATAATCCAAGAGGAGTTTGTAAGTTTAGTAATACAAATATGACATCTGCATACCAATGTGAATCTAAAAAGGCTTCATTGATCTCTGGAATCGCCATCTCTTCCTGATCATCTAATTGGGTAATAAAATTTATGTCTAAGGCATGACAATTTGATTCAGCCATAAGTTTCTCTAAACCTTGAACTTTTACCAAATTAGTGGGTTTTATCTCTATGTCATATTATAAAGTTGTGGAAATCCACTTACCTCTTCTACCATCAGGACTATCCTGATTTAGAATGTCTTTTACTACTGCATTTGGGATATAGGCAATAATGTGAGAATAGAAAATGTACACTTTGAAATATTTAATGGCCTTTACCAAAGCTAGGGCCTTTTATTTCCATGATATTTTATTTCAAAGTTGCATCTCTAAGTGTTCTGCTAAAGAAAGCTATGTGCTATTCATAATCACTACAACAATCATGTGTTCTGAAGCAAATGAAAAAATTATGAAATCATTTTTAAAGTCATGACTTATAAGGACTGGGGTTTTGGTTAAGGCATGTTTGATGGATTCAAAAGATTGTTTGGCCTCAATATTCCATTTACGAACTAAATATTTTTTAAGCATGTTGTTTAATTCTGTAATTATCTCAGCTAAATTGGAAATGAATCTTCTTAAAAATTTAATTTTTCCTAGAAAGGCTTGTAACTGTTTTATGATGTTAAGAATTGCCTCTATTCTGGCAAGGTCTATTCTAATTCCTTCCTTAGATATTATGTGTCCCAGTAACTTCCCTTCTTCTAGTCTAAATAAGGTTTTCTTAGGGTTTAAAGATATGCCAAACTTTCTGCATTTAATAAAGACTTGTCTAAGATGATCCAAGTGTTCATAATCAGTCTTAGAAAATATAGTTATGTCATCTAAGTAAATCACTGAGAATTCACGAATTTCCTTTGCAAAGGCTGTATCCATAGCTCTTTGAAAAGTAGACCCTGCATTCATTATACCAAAAGGCATTTTTACATACATAAAAGTCCCCAAGGAGTAAGAAAAGTTGTTTTGGCTTGATCCTTTAGTTGGACTAAAATTTGGTTGTATCCTGAAAATCCATCTAAAAGTGAAATCCTAGAAGAACTAAATACCCTTTGTAAAATGTGATCCATTTTTAGTAAACAATAATTATATTTTAAAGATACTTTGTTTAGATTCCTAAAATCAACACATAATCTAATCTCTCCTGTCTTTTTTTCTGGTTGGAACTAAATTAGAAACCTAATCAGAATATCTGATTGGTGCAATTTTCTGTGCATCATACATTCTTTTTACCTCTTTTTCAATCAACGAAATCAAAACAGGTTTGTTCCTTCTTAACTTTTGTTTAAAAGGCTTTTGATATTCTTTTATAGGGATTTTATGTTGAATTATGTTAGTGTCATAGGATTTTAGGTCCTCATAAATCCAAGAAAAAACATCTCGAAATTCCTTTAAAAGAGCAATATATTTTTATTTTTCTTGTTGAGGTAAGGCTTTGGAAAGTTTGATCATCTTGCATTTTAAAACTATGCTTATGTTGCATTCCTCAATGTCAGATCTAAGTGGCTCCATTTTGGGTTTTCTAGCAACATCATTTGAGTCAAATAAATCGTCTAAAGGAGTTAAACCTTTCGGTAAGAAATTATCTTTGAGATTTAATATTTCAGATTCATGATAAATTATCTCATCAATTTCTATTCTCTCTAAGTTATCTATATCTGATTGAAAAAACTTAGTTGGTCTAGAAAACTTTACTTTATTTACATCTATATTATTTAAATCTATTTCACTATCTAAATCCTCATCTAATGTACAATCAATGTCTATTTTACAGTTTTGAAATTCACCTTCATTGTTCATAAAATGGTAAATTTGTTGGTCTTGTGAGAAAATATACCAATATTTGAGGTTATCTAGAATTATTGGTGTATTTTTTACTTTTGCAGTATATTTATGATTGGGCTGAAAATGTAAATTACAAGTACTAGCAAAAGTTGCTAAAGAGTGTGCTTGTAAATTTTTCTTTCTAGGTATTATAAAGAAATTACATTCCAACAAATCATGAATGAAATATGATACACTCTCTCTATATCAGCCTTGTCTAGGATTGTAAAAAGAATATTCACCTTTTATTTGTTTTACAATCAATTCTGAGTCTCCCATTATTTCTATTATTTTGCCTCGTAAGTTTTTGATAATCTGGAGTCCTAAAATGAGGGCTTCATACTCAGCCATATTGTTGGTGCATTTAAAATTCAGCCTAAAAGCATGACCTTCTGCATGATTCTTTTCAATATTATTTATCCAAACTCTTGCTCCTACTCCTATTTTGTTTACTGAGCCATCAAAATCTAAATGCCATAAATATTCATGAAAGATATTGTCATTGTTTTGTGTTTTACTTCAGTTTTTTAGTTCAGTTTTGTTTTCATTATTATCTTCAAGGTTACATAAGATGAAAGAATCTAGTTCAGTAGGAGTAGCATAAATTAGGTAATTTTGTGAATCTTTTGTTGTTTTATTAATTTCATCTGTTATGTTAACTATCTTAGGACTTAGTGAAATTTTAGGGATGGAAACTTTGTGGGATGAATAAGAGTTTTTCCTATTTTCCCTAGGGAGAATTTGCAGAACTATTGTTGTTGGGGCTTCCACTGTTTTCTTATTTTCAGTTTGTGCAGATTTCTTAGAAGGTTCAATGTTTTTCTTACTTCTAAGGTTATATTTCTTGTGTACTTTGTTTATGGAAAAATCATAACCTTGTTTGTAGCCAAATGATTCACCTAAATCTAATTAAAGTTGTTGCATTTCCAATAAATCTTGGTCTTCTTGAGTGAGAAAGATAGTGTTATCTTCATTTATACCCATTAGATTTATGGTGTCTTCGTCATCCACATTTTTTTGAGAAATTTCAACTTAGTTCTCTTGAAATGGAGGTCTTATTGTCTGATCTGTAGCTGATTCTTTTAATTTTCCTGAATTTGTATTTTTTCTAAATTTGAGATTTATGATTTGCTGTTGATTATCCCATTTAGGTCTTCTTTCTATGTTGTCTAATATATCCATCATTATCTCTAAAGTTTTAGCTAATTGATCTATTTTTCCATCTGAATTAGAAGCTTCTTATTTCATGGTTACTCTCCTCTCATTCCTCAAACTAGCTTTTCTAGCTAAAATGTTTACTTCTACACCTACATCATTTGTTTGCATTCTTTCTAAGGTTTCACAATTTCTTTCGCTCAACTGATAATCCATGTATGTGTCAAATCCATCAGGGAATTTGATTAGGATAGAGTTAGGAGTGGGTTTAGGATTGGCTAGGATTGAGTTGTAAACACTGTTATATCTAGTGTAGTAGTCTTGGACTGATTCATTGGGAGCTCTTTTCATTGCATCAAATTCTGAAAGTATTTGGAGTTGATTTTTATTCTTTTCCCATTTATTTAAAAATACTCTATGAAAAATTTCTAACTTAGCTATACTACCAGAAGTAAGACCTTTAAACCATTTTTTGACTTCCCCTGTTAATGTTTGTGCAAATAGTCTCATTTCTACATCAGAATCGTATATTTCATGGAGTTCAAAGTAATCTCTCATTTTATTTATATGTTGATGTGAAGAGTACTATGTAGTAGCATCAAATTGTGGTATCTTACTTTAGTAACCCTGAGCCATGTCATGTAACTGTCCTGGAAGAACTAGGGGATCATATCTAGCAACCATAGCTTGAATTCTAGCTTGGCTAAGAGGTAGATTAGAACTGCTAGGGGCTGAACTAGTAGTACTAGATGATATAGTAACATAAGTAACTAATGAAACTATAATATACAAGGAACTAGTAGGAAATGAGAATGATGTGTTTGAAATAGTACAAGGTAAACTAGTGGATGACAGAAATAATATTCTAGGTTGTAAGGGTTGTCTATCGATAAATGGATCTGTAAATTAAGTTGTGGCTGAAACTATAGATGATGTAGTGGTATCTAAATGAGAAAGAGAAGGTTTAGATGTGTAAGCTAACAATTGGGCTAATTCAATAGCTTCATCTATTTCTTTGAGAATAGTAGCAATTATCTATTCAAGTTTATCCTGATTTTTAAATTTTTTTAATTCAGAATCTACTGCAATATTTTCCTGTTTTTTTTCCAAAAATGAAATAAAAACAGGGTCTATAACAGTAGTACTTAAATAACTTTTAGATTTTCTTCTGAATAAAGAATGTTCAAATTTCAAATCAAACTGGATATCTTGTAAACTTGCTAATTCTTGTGGTAATGAATTGGCTCTAATTAATGAAAATTTGGCATCTAAATCTTCTATCTATTTATTCTTTTTTCTAATTCTGTCTGGATTGTCTACTATAACAATAGGTTTAAGGTCCGGGTTAGACCTGGTATAGTAAATTTTTCTAGAAGCTAGAATTACATTTTTTTTATAAAATTATACTCACAACTTTTAAAATATTCTTAAAGGCAAAAAGATAATGAAAAATATTTCCTTAAGACCTATTTTAAGACTGAGGTTTGGTTAGTTCCCTAGTATGGTCACCAATATGTTATCACTCTAGTAATTGTAAAGTTGTGAGATTTTTCTTTAAAGTCTAAGAACACTAGAGGTAACCACAAACCTACTTTTAAACTCTAGGATATAGCCTTCCTAGGGTTCAGAGAGGGCTCTTTCTATAAGGTTTAACTTTGTTTTGATTATAAGATATTAGGCTAGTTATGATTGTGCAATTCCGTTTTAATTTAGTTTAGTTTGGTGGGAAAAATCACTTAATGAGATGGATAGTGGGAAATATGTTTGTCCATTGGGCTAAGGGGTCAAAATTCAAGCAGACGGAACTAGGATGAAGGTCAAAAAGTCAAATGTTTTCAAGGCAAGATAGATAAGTCTTTGAAAATCTTGGAAGGCTATTCTGGTGAAGTGGTTTGATGGATAAAGAGAAATGAGGGTTCTTTGATATGGAAAAAGGAAGGAGTAGATAGAGGTAAAACGAAAGAGGGAGATATTAAGGGTTCCCTACTCTAGAAATCAGTAGAAAACATAGAAATGATAAACAATAAACATAGGGTGCTTTTAACAAATCCTGAAATAATACTCCTGTTTATTCATTCAAATTTAGAATACATAATGGATGCATGAAAACAAGTAAAAAGTACTTCATTTCAATGGCTCATCACATGAATCCTGAAATATGATGCTAGTTAATTTGATCAAGTCTGCTACCCAAAATTTGCAACAAAAAGCTTCCAAGTCCAACAAAAATGACTGTAGAAATATCCATCAATTTATTCGATAATAATACTTCAAAGGGTGAAGTATTTATACAAAATTGTTTACAAAATATCCTAGAATTCTTCTATGAATTATCTAAGAGATAATAAAATATATTTATAACAAAATAATGACAACTGCTTAACAAATTAGCAAGTTGTCCTATTTATGCAAATAAAATAGAAATTTGTTTGTGGATTAGGTGCAACTGGCTTCCTTGGTGTCCTCTTTATTGGCCAAGATATTTCAATTTTTTTTTGAAATATTATCTCTTTCTCTTATACTCTTTAACTCTGATTTATCTTTATCCTCGGATACTCTTTAACTCACATACTCTTTAACCTCTGTAAAAACTACATTACTGCTATAATAAATTATGTTTTTACTGAAAAATCATGAAACTATTTTTTGTCTTTCTCTCTGCTCTTTGACTTTTACAGTAAGTCAATGAGTGAGTGTCATGCTTCATCATTAGGAATTTGTATCTTTTTGAGCCTCCTAAATTTTTCATCTGCCTCAGTATATCAAGAAAATGTTGGTTTTATGACAAATAAATCTTATCTCATGCTGCAGATAAAATAAGTCTTCAAAACTTCATAGTAAGACCTTCCCTATTGGAATGCCTTGTCCACTTGTATTTTCCACTTGTTCTTTTCCATATTCTCTAATTTTCTTATTGTAGTCCTCCCATGGCATGATTTTTTCATTAATGACCAAAATATTAGGCAAACTTCTTTGCCTCAAATTTTCAAATTTAACCATGAACTTGGTTATGGCTATGTTCATGTTTTCACATTTCTCTTCAAGTTGTTTCATAAGGTTATTCTTTGAAATGACTTTCCTTATTTCAAGGATTGTATCTATCCTATCATTGATTTTTATTTCTTCCAACTCCTGCTTGTTTTTACTGTTGAGAAACTTTATCAATTCTATGGCTTGCTCAGGTTTTTCACCTATCTCATCTTTTGTTTTCTGAATTTCTTCCTGTGTTGCCTTTACTAAATACCTCTACTCATATATCACCTGGATTGAGGGCCAAACATCATTGGTGGCTTCAATTATTTTACTCCATAACTGACTCTTCACATAAGAAACTGGTCTTTTTAAGGTTGAATATTTTTTTAGATTCTTCAACTCTTCATTTAACCTAATAGCACTTTGCTCATGAGTTTTGGCATTGATTTGGGCTATCTTCTTTGTATCTTTAAGCTTGTCTATCACTTTGTTCAATTTGTTAATTTCATTTGTTTGAAGTGATATTTCTTCCATGGCTTTCGCTAGTTTACTAGCCTCATCTGTTGGCTGAAATATTGATGCACAAGATTCTGTGGCTGAAGTTGTAGATGATGTCACTGGCACTGCAGTAGCCAGTGGTTCTTTTGGTGCCAACTCTTCAGCCAGAGTTGAAGGAACAACGGTAGTAACCATGGGAGTTACTGTAGGAGTTTCCTGTGTTTTTGTAGTTTCCCTTTCATGGACAAGCTTGCCCATTTGAGTCTCCATCTCTTTTATTTGTCCTGTTAATTGAAAAATAAAATTCATCATGTCATCCTTCTGATTTTTCTCTTGTACTATTTCTCTGGTCTGTGGATGTTCAGTTGGTGGTAGTTTAAGTTGTTTCCTCAATGCTACAATGTCCTCATTCTTCTTCTTCACTAAATTTTCTACTGCTTTAACATTTCCAGGATCATATCCTACTTGGATGACTAACTCTTCTAAAGACTTAATCCCTAGGTCTTTAGCATATGATGAGGCTTTTTCAACCTTCATTTGATCGCTCATGTTTATGATTGTATTCTAAAGCTTGTTTATACTAATATCCTTTGTAGTTATAGTATAATATAACATCTCTAAACTCTGTCTATGAAGCTCAATCTTATCTAGTGCAAGAATGCTTTTTATTGGCACTTCTAGATCAATTTTTTTGTAGTCTGCAACTGTCTTTGGAATCTTGACTGTTGGTTGTAACAATTATATAATCAAATTTTTATTTGAATAGTCAAAAGCTGATAAAAGTATGTTTTGAATGCCTGGTGTTCTCTTCAAATACTGAGAATAAATCTCATTCTTGATTTCTTCATTCTTTGTCTTAATTTGCTTGTATTTTTCTCTAATATCAAGATCTTTTTCCTCTGTTGTCTGTGAGGAGGATGCTTCTATATTCTGTTGTTTCTCTATCATTTGTGTATTTGAATTATCAGGATTTCCTTTATTTAAATTCTCTGTAACTGGCTCATTTGTGATGACTGTAGCACTATCTGTATTTTTTACTAGGACATCTGTGTCTTCAACTTC
The DNA here is from genome assembly GCA_034641835.2 of Pinus albicaulis. Classification (NCBI taxonomy): domain Eukaryota; kingdom Viridiplantae; phylum Streptophyta; class Pinopsida; order Pinales; family Pinaceae; genus Pinus; species Pinus albicaulis. The sequence continues at coordinate 264,031,571 of CM076579.1, forward strand.
AATAGTCACTATTTCTTTATAACTAAATTTATCTTAGGCTTTTTATTGTATCTTAATTTGAACCTATTCTCAGTTGTTGTTTTAGCAATGTATGTTCCTTATTCTCTGACTCTTTTGGTGGCTTTTTCTCCTTGATTTACAGTTTTCAAGGTGTGACTAGTATCACCTTGTCTAACTGCATCTACCAAATTTTTTTCTAGCCACTCAGTTTGATTGTCATAATTCTCAATATCTAGATTTTTTTCATGAATATAGGGTGTTAGTTTTCACTTAACCCTCATTTTGCTCAGTATTCCTTGTGGGTCATAGTTCCATGAGGTACTCTCTTGAAATTTGTACTCAAGTAACTGTTTGGCTGCTTCTGTCTCTGCATCTCTATGATTACAAATAAATGGCCCTACCTGATTCTTTAACTTGAATTATGTTTTCTTTTTAGCTGCTAGGAAATTGATGGAATCAGAATTTAAGATTTTCCTGATATACTCCAAGGCCAAGATTCTCATTGGTACATATTTAGGTAGTTTGTAGGGTAACAGATTAGACCCAAAAACTCTAATTTTAGTATCTTTCTCATATAAATATCAATAACTAGTTCTACTGTGCTCTAATGGATTTAGAATTTTCTTCATTTCATCATTGATCCTTGAATGCTCTATGTTGGTCAACATATTTACCAATGGGTCGACAAAATTATTTGTAAACTCTGAAAAAGTGAATTTTGAGGACTCTTTTCTAATCAATGAAGTCCAAAAGATGACTGAAAGTGGATTTTCTTCTATATCAATCTTTTGGAGGGTTATAGGAAACTTGTCTACTTGAAAATACAAGAACATATGGAAGAGAAAGGATGTATATCTAAGAACTCCTTCAGTTGGAAACTTAACCAGTTGATCTTGGATATTGTTAGCTATATACTCAACACAATTGAAAATTATAGAGGGAGGTTATCCTGGTGTAAAACTAAATAGAAATCCTAGGATGGATTCATTAGTATGCTCATTTGTAAAGTATCCTAGGATAAATGACAACATGGAGATGACATGCCTAGACCCTTCTGGAAATTTTTAAGTAGAATATGGAGGGTTCATTTGTGGAATTTCAACATGTAAAGGCATGAACACTTGAAAAATCTAAAACCTTTTGGGAAAATCAAGACTAATATACAACTTTTTAAGCGCTTCTATTGACAAAGGAACTACTTTGGGATTATGTTTGAGTTGTAACATCTGGTTTATGGACTCAGCAGTAATTTTAAACAATACCTCTTTCTTTTCATTCACTATTGCTCTTTCTTCAGGCACATAATAGCTCTGACACAACCTAATAGCCTTTGGGCATTGATGAGTGACTGGAACAACATATTTGGGTGGATTTGATTCCCAAATTTGGACTTCTTCAACCTGATCTAAGGAATTTTCATAGCTCTAGCAGTGGAGGTCTAACAAATTAAATTTAACTACTCGATTTGCTATTTTATAGTGTACATCTTCTAATGATGTGTGTTCAATGTCTATGACAGGAGGTTGTAGAGGATCCACAAAAATTGCAGTCTTGGATGGCCTAGTTGGATTGGATTTTGAAATTTTTAAGCTTTGATAATTGAAACTCTGTTTTTAGGGCTTTCTGGATTCTTCTGTAAGATTAAATGGTTTACATAAGTGTTTCTTGACTTTGATAGATGTTCTTGGATAAAAATGGGTACAACTTGTTCTTTCCTTGGACTTTAATTTCAATTTTGGCTTTAAACTATATTTTAGACTTTTACTAGTTCATAGATTAAGAAACATGGGTTTCTTTTTCTTTTTTTAGTGGATATTGGGATAAAAATTGATTAAAATTGGGCAAAAAGGGTCAGCGTTACCTACAGAGGATTTCTTGGTAATTTAGGATTCTTTTAAGTTTGTAAAAGCTAAAATCAACTTGATTTTCTCTTTTAAAACTAAATGCAGTATTAAACAAGTTTTTCTTTCAAAATTTCGACAGGTTTTAATCTCTTTTTTGGGCAACTAGAGGCTTTCTTGGAGAAATTAAGCTCTTACTGGTTTCAATTCCTTTAGTAATTTCTTTTCAGAATGATAACATGTTCGCTTTTTATAGGAAAATACTTGTTTATGGAGATATTTGGTCATTTAAACAGGTTTTGAGTTGTTTTTGACAGGTCCCTAGAAGCTTTATGAAGCCTTTTGGCAAAAAGCATGGTTTTTTGCAGGTTCTAGGCTTGAAAATAAAGCACAGGCTTAGTTTTCTGAGTCGGGAGGAAGCATATAGTGAAATGGTGTAGAAAAAGGGCTTACTGGCGTAGTTTAGGAATTTATTGAACGTTTTAGGTCTAAGCTAGCCTGCGTTAAATGGCAGTCATGTCGAACAGTGGGCATTTTTGTCTTTGAAGATGAAAAAACATAGGTGGTTATCACGTTGGATTTAGGCAGTATGTGGTTTTGGTTGGATCGGATGTAATACAATAGATATTTGCCACGTGTAGGAGAGATAAGATGGTAAAACAACCTATTTCGCATGGATTGGCAGTGTATTATAATCTCGCAACTTAAATTGCGACATGGCCTTTAGGTCATCATATTTGGGACAATCGATGTGAACGACTGAGTTACATCTTGGAGTTGCTCAGCAGTAATAGGTTTTTTACTTTCACTAAGCAAAAATATGTTTTACTTAGGAAAAGGGATCATAGTTTTGGAAAAGGGTGAATATGGTGATGAAATGGGTTTATTTAGGGAATCCAATATTTTTAACCAATCAATTACTTAGCCTTGGTTCTGGTCCCAACAAAAGCCACAAAAATTCTTTGACCCTTTCTAACTGAAAGTTTAGAATACTAGATCATTTGTGGGGGAGGGGAAATTAGTAATTTTTTCCCGATGATGCTTTATTACATATCTTGCACAACTACTTTCTACCTACCGATCATTATTCTAACATTTTTTACTTCATTTTCATGTGTGCATTTAAGCTTGCAACCCTAAATCCATTTTTCTTTCAAAGCATGAATCTATCTAAGTCTAACCTTATTTCATCTGAGGGGTCAGATTAAACTGTTGAGCTCCTCATTTATTCTCTAACTATCTACTGATTTGTCAAGTTTAAACTATTTGACATATTTTTATTCTCTATCTAAAACATGAAATTCAAAGCATGAAAAGTTAAGGTTAAACTATTTATTTGATCATGGATTATGGCATTTTGGACAATCTGCACATAATCATTATTCTTGTTGTAAAATTAAATAGTAGTGGCAATTTGACTTGCTCACTTTCAGGTCTTATTTTATCTATTTTTCTTTTTGGGTCTATTTTTTCTAAGTCCTTTGATGTTTCTTTTAGGACGTTTTACCCTCTTTTCATTTTTTATTATTTTTTCAAATATGGGAAAACAACTTGCAGAAAGAAAGGTATGTACATATTTACAAGACTATCAAAGTCAATTAAAAAATTATGAACCCTATTATTATAGGACCCTAACACACCCCTCAAAATGGAGATGCTCAGAATCACCCCCTTTGAGATTCAAAAACTTTTGTGTGGGGAAGCCTAATATTCAAGCCTATGGTCCTACCAAAAGTGACATTCTCCTTTATATTTCCTTATTACCATTTTACTTAAATTTTTAATATTACCATGAAATGACTCATGATGTTTGAGACTGGTTCCGATATGATTGGATTTCATATGGAGAAAGTAGAATTTTATATCTCACTCAAAATCCAGTGGACTTAACAATTTTTAAGGATATCAGGATCGGGGGAATTGCAATGTTTCCGTTGGATTTTGTCATGTTCAAGGGTATGTAACTATTATTTAATTAAGAGCACCAAAACCTCTATGTACATTCATGTTAATGGCATTGGTTTTTAAACTCCTGTATCACTACTATATTAAAAATGTACCTACCACTCAAACAAAATCTGGACTTGACATGTTAGGCTTTTTCTATCTTCTTTTAATGCTTATAAGGTGATATTGATGAAAAATATTACAATATAGGTAATGATTTTTATTGTATGTAGTTATTTGTTGTAGTATGATTTTTTTTATGCTAGAGACCACCTAGAGCTTGTTTACAGATGTATTCTCAGCTCACAAAATATAGTGTGCTATTTTGGTTATGTGCACCATTACATGTTATATAATTGAGAACTTTTGTTTATTTGTATATAAATCGTTTGATTTAATGTGGATGCACACAAATATTCTTGATTCTTGGTTATGTGCACCATTACATGCTATATAAATGAGATTTTTTGTTTATTTGTATATAAATTGTTTGATTTAATCTAGATGCACAAGAATATTCTTGATTCAAGGGGTTTTGCAGTTTGATCACGAGAAATGCTCAGATAATATTTGTATCTACTATCATTTATTTCACTTGATACTAATTATATTATAGAATGATGAATGATGGATTTAATTTTTAAATCAATTTACATTCTATAATGATGAATATGGATTAGTCTATTTCATTATTATTATTTTTTGTAAGTTTGACAACACTACATCTGCATCATGTCTAATATAGCACCGTGATTAGGGAAGGAAATTGAACAAGGGACTTCACACTGAGGAGTGCCTTAATCTATCCAATGCCTCGTAAACACTCTATTTCATTATTTAATGCAATTAATATGAATTTTAATTATATATATGTATACCTCAAAAACTCCAGTACCCTAAATTTCCCCATCATCCCAAAGTCTTGGTTTAACATTAATTTTGAAAATATTTTAGTCTATTTAATTGGAATAATTCACACTGTCTTCCATGAGATCATACTCTTAGGTTATGTGAATGGGAATGTAGAAATCAGTTCCAAAAACAAAATTACGAAAATATCTATTTGATAAATAGAGACAAAAATAATCAAATTGAATTGTCAAAATGCATATATTTTTTCTTCCAGAGAAAAAATCGAAATTTTTATAAAACTATCACAAAAAGTTACATCATAGATGTCACAGCATTCCATATGAGGTCAACCCTATGGAAAATAGGGCAGGAGTAGAAATATTTTAAAACTACTAAAATTGCACCGTGCCAGTGTGACTGGGCTTATATTTTTTTCCTTTTTTCTTTTGGACTTTTTGCCATCCAGCTAGAGGGGAGTCAGAAGTGATAATTGCGAACTCAATTTTGTTGGGACAAAGTTGTGATTCTTTATCTGAGTCAGAACTCTCTGAAACATGAGCATCTTTTGTGCCCCCCAAGACTCAGAAATCGATATCCTCCTCTTGAAGATGATCCTTTTCTTTTGGAGAAATCGTCTCATCCACCCATTCATTATGTTCTTCCCCCATTCCTTCTCTCTTCTCTTGTGTTTCTTGCATATTTCCTGCTTCTTCTTGTTTGTGATTGACTTTTATTTATTATTCCTCCTCCTCATATGAAAGTGGAAATTCCAGGAATTTCAACCCATTTTTCTTTTGTGGCATATTGTTTTTTTTTTCTTTGATAGAGTGCAGGTGTTTTGCAGGTGCCCCGTTTGGTGGCACACCTTACATCTAAAAACAATTTTTAAAAAGGTAAATTTTGTTTCCACTTGAGATTTTTGAGTATTAGATGTATGTAGCCTGGAAAACCTTTACTTAATTCCATCTTCACACAAATGCATGCAAAAGTAAATATCCCTATGTCCATTCTTTCTCTGTCCAGTTTTATGAACCATCCTAGAGAGATTCCAATGTTTTCTAGAACCTGATGGTGCCAAAAAGGCAGTGGTAGATTATGTAACCTGGTCCAAGCAGACATTTTAGAAACCACCATGGAGTTTCCATAGAATCCGAGGAACCATAAGGTTACGAAGAGGCCTCCTCTTCCCTAGAACCATGGTCCTTCATCTGTAGCAAAACTGTAATCCTCTAGAGTATCAAATTGGACCATGAAAAAACCTTTCGCGTAGAGGTAAATATCACAGTTTCTAGTCCATTTTTGTTGAATCCAAGCATTTAGCTCTTCAAGTTTTGGCCAGTATATCTTGAAACGACATATGACCACTTTTGTTTGCAACGAGTTGAATAGCCCTGTAACGTCTGGTATTTCTATGGAAAAATCTAGAGTATTCTCCATCTTCTCTACGATATATGGGCCTCGTAGTGACAAATATGGTATTTTTTCTTCTATGTGGAAGATTTTTCTCTCACTGTATCATTCAAATAAGGTTGGACCTTCCCTATCGAAGCAGGTCTAGCATATGTGCTTTCTCTTTGAGCTCTGCCTTTAAGTCTTAGGTTCAGGGAAATGGTGGAGTTCTTGTGGATTTGATAGGCTTTTATTTGAAGTTCATCGTGAACCACTTTCCCAGAAAAAATAAGAGTTTGATTTGATTCTAGGATGCCTATAGAGTGTTTAATCTTCTGTTTCAAAGCTGATACATGCTCCAAGTCCTGTACCCATAAAATTATTGTCTGCCCTTCTATAGCTTTAATAAAAATTTGGTACCAGGCCATAGGAGTATCGTCCCCTCCGCCTCTCTTTGTGTTTTAGATTTTTGAGCATATCCTCTAGGGGATGGAAACACTATTAGATCTGACATAAAATATAGGGGAAAGAGGGGCCAAATACAGGCCAGGCCTATGAGGGGGCATAACCTCGCTCCCCTGTTGTTGTGTAAGAAAATTTTGTAGCTCAAACCCTTGCAGCTCCCCAATCATTGGAAGAGAAACCCAATCCATGGATAACCAGTAATAATAAATACAAGCAGGGTGTAGACTGAAAATGACAAAGTAATGGGAAAGGGTTACCCATTTCAGGAAGAACACACTACCTCATTTTTTCATTCTGAGAACCAATGCCTCATCAAGGCCCAAGAGCTGAGAGGAGCCGAGAACCAGGGTAAAAACACCACCGTTAGGCAATCCCCTATGCCCAACACCTCCCCAACCAAGCACACTGATAGGGAAATCATCCGCCTAATTAGCTTCGGACCTCCAGGACAAAACTCTTCTATATTCGTTGCTCCATTTTCTCCCTCCATGTCATCTCAAGGGATCACATGGCACGAGGTGGGTCAGGAACTTGATGGCCTTTTCCGATCCACCAAGTGTCAGAGGAGTGACTTCCTCTAGCCGCATAGAACAAAGGCCTTCACTGTCCCTCGGGCCATGGTAGAAACCCCAACGTCATTTGGTCTATAGCCTGTCGGCGGCTGCATAGCCCTTAAACCCTAGACCAGTGGAAACACCGCTTCACTCCATTTTTTAGCTCCCAACTTTCTATTTTTGAAACTAGATAAAATCATTATCCTTGGCCCTTCAAGATGCATATATATAAATAAAATCAATATAATTAATTTTTTTGTCAGTTTGGTAGGACTGCATCTTCAACATGTCCAATAAATCACTCCACAAGAAATCCAATCAGTAACTTCACATCAAAAAGTTTCTTAACAAACCACCAAAACACATCTTTCAAAAACCCCTCAACAAAATCAATATAAATTTATTTAAAAAATGGAAATCCTAATTTTTAAAAAGTGAAAGTATTTTTAAATGAGAAAACTTATAAAACTTTTATACAGAGATAAAATTTGATTATTGTGTAGCTTGGTTCATAACATTAATTTGTTAATTCTATATTCGGTATGGCAAGCTGTGTTTATGAGATTGGACAACAGTTCTCCACGCAGCTAATTCAGTTTACAGGAGATAACAAGAGTTTTACATGTTGCCTATCTTCACTTCAAAAAAACCCTCTCGCATCCATAAATTGCATACAACTAATAGTGAACTTAGATTTGATGGACAACAAAGTAGGTTTCCATCCAAGACCTGTGAGATGGAAGGCTAAGTCTTAATGAATGGTAAAGCTGGTTGATTTTTTAATCAATGAGATTTTACGAAGTATTTTTTATTGTATATAGCAATGTTGTTAATAAAATATGTAAAACCTTATGGCCTAGGATGGTAAGCCAGAGTAATAAATAGATTATCTATGGTAGGTAATTTAGCATAAATATATGTTTAATTTATTATGTTTAAAGTTTTGTATTATTTATTATTGTTAATTTTTATAATGTTGAATTTGGTTTCATTAGATCAATGTTATTAGTTTAAGTGAACGTTAACCACCATCATCATCATCGTTTGAAAATATTTGTTTTTTAGATTTTAAATATTATATTATATATTTTAGAATTTTAAAATATATTATTTAAATAATATATTTAAATATTTGTAGGTGTCTATTTTAGATTTTTTTTCTTATTAAATTTTAAGTGGATAAATGTCTTTGATTAAATACATCATTAGGATTTGGTTCATACTCATGCCAAGGTGAAAAAGCTAATCGATTTCCATGAATAAATAGTAAGAATGCAACATTGCCTTATTGAATTAGTTAATTAGTTATTAAGAAAATAATATTAAAAAAAAAATTAGTTATTAAGAACTAGTTATTAAATGTGTTAAAAATAAATTTCCTGAAAATATTATTTTGTTAATAACTAATCAACTAATTTTTAGGAGTTATCTAGTGGTAATATTGCATCTTTATTAATTTTTTGGATGATGAACCTGGTTAACTAGTTCAAAACTTCAATCAAATCTTAATGACGTAATTAATCCCATACATTTTTCTACCTTATAAATCACAAAAATCTTAAATCTAAAATTTTAAACAATCAAATTGTTTTCATATAAAATCAAATTTAAATTCGAACATGGTAACTACACTACATAACAAACCTATTACAACTTAGTCGATAGTGTTTTGCCATCTTCAACAGCGCAGAAGTCACGGCGTTCCGTTTTCCTTTCCTTTGAATTTTCCGTACCGGAAGGCATCTTTTGAGACAAGTGTTCGGTGCGAAAAAGAAATCACAGTAGCCTTGGATTGGACGCACTCTCAAACATAAGTGTTCATGGACGAATCTTTGTAAGGAAGACTGTGCAGATGATGTTGCATTAAACAACTTTTTGAAAGGAATCTAATCAGATGAAATTGCGTCCGACACCTTTCCTGTTAACGGCCCTTTTATTAACTGCACAATGGCGCGCAATGTAGCTGAAGTACTAAATTGCACGTCATGCCGATTTAGCATGATAATGGAAGAACAAGAAGAATGATAATGGAAGCTTTGGTTAGGCAGTGCAGATATGAGAATAAAGTAGTGCTGTTGACAGATATGGGCAGTTAATTCTTTTTATGAGTGACTCTGAATCTATGGCTTTATGGAGGCGCAAAGAATCCATTGGTACTGTTGCTCTGTAGCCATTCGCGTTCAAATGACTCCATCACCTACGGGCAAGCAGCAGTACGGAAAGAAAAATGAAATCCACTTTATTGTTAGGCGTGTTCTTCCCTCCTGTTGCACGGAGTTTGAACTTCCCTTGTTCCCTTTGCCTTTGATCATGTTTCGCTATTGCTCTATCTCCACAGTAGTGTAATTAGGTGTTTTTTTTTTCAAACTTTGGGCCAAATTTCTTGAATACTAAAGATAGTTTAAAGTGTTAAATGCATTTTTTTTTATAGGCCTAGTTTAATTTAGACATAATAGATTTTTTCAATGGAATCACTTGCTGGAATTTCAGATTAAGAATAATCAAACGTGTTCAAGTGATCGTGAAAATACAACTTTAATCCCACGTAGAGTGTAAGAGATAGTGAAAATACAACTTCAATCCCACCTTGTGTGTAAGATTTTATTTACAGACAGCATACGGGCACTGGCCTCTTTACTTGACATTACACCTCAGTTCAACGTTGCACTCATGCGTTGGTATGCCATCAATTTAAACAATTGTCACTGAGATGGGAGGTTAGTTGTGGTCCACAATATGCTCCCAATAAAAATGCATCACTCTCAATATGATGTTGACTTTTATATGGATGCTTTGAAACTTTTATAATGTCTCGGATCAAAATATAATTGTGTGTTTTATTTATTTATTTTTATTTTTTAAATGTAGATGTATGTTATTTCTTTCTTGAAATAATTAAATTTCCAATTGTAGTTAATGTTTAGATAGCTTGTTTTGTGTTAAGGGTAATTTGTTTCGGAGGAAAGGCTACTATTGTAGATAGGTATTCTTTACTAACACTATAATCTTTTTTGGAATACAGATTTCGTGTTGGAATTTGGTAGAAAAATTCAAAAAATTATAATTTTCTAGTGTTTGAATCTTTTTTTCTATGGTGGAAATGGATTCAGAACAATAAAAAACTCTCTAGGACACTCAAAATTGTGAATTTTGACATTTGTAACCTAGGTTTTCAAAAATCTATACCTAATTTTTTCATAATCTTGCAGAAATTTCCTTTATTTTCCATGCTAATTTGTAAGCTTTTAGACTAAACTTTGTAGAATATATTTAAATTGGTTACTAAATAGAAATGAAGACTTTGATGTATTTCAATGAATAGTTTGATGGTATGCATGAAAGAGAGGTGTGCACAGTTGCACATGATCAACAAGTTCTGTCGGGAGCTTATGTTATGTGTTTATGCCTATTGTTGAGAAATGTTTTACCTTATTTTGTTATAATGAAAATATACAGTACATGGTTCTGTTATGATCAAAATATACAATTCTTATTTTTTTCAATGGATTTTTAATGTCGTTAGAGATCCGAGTCTGGTCAAATTAAAATATACTAAAGTTCAATGGCAAAAGATGCTCATAAATGTCGAGAATTGCGGGAGGCCTATGCATAATTTGGTGCACTGTTGTTCTAGATATTTTTTTACCATGAACTTGGTAACATCATCTGCAAATGGGAAAGGTTTATATTATGCATTATTTTGATTCTTGACTATAATAAACTAGTTTTAGATTCAAAGCAAGGGAAAAGTAAAGTCAGAGAATAATGGAAAAACTAAATTGCCAATGTGAAGATTTCTGTAAAAGAAAGTGAACCTTCATATTGAAAACATTTACTATTCTTGCACATGATTTCAATAAAATTCTTAATGGAAACTTGAAAATAATGCAAAGTGAAATGGAAATGCATCCAACCAGTACTCAAACTCATTTACCCCGCAATATTCCGAAGAGTCCTAAAGAATGTGGTAGCGAAATATAAAATATCACACAACTAAATGCAATGTTTTCATGAGTAACAAAACAAGATTTACAATTTGAATCTAAGATATCACATTGACATAAATAAATGCAATGAGATTAATAACTTTGTCTAATGAAGACTATTACAAACATGTTCAAGTAACATTACACAATAGAGATAGATGAACATACCAAAAAAAAAAAAAATGTCTATTACAAACATGTTCAACATGTTGAAGTAACACTACACAATCGAGATGCATGAACATATACACAAAAATATGATATATTTTTTTTTTATTTTTATTCCTTACATAAGCTCCAAACATTTGTAGCAAGGATGAACTAGCTTCCACACATTTTCAATAGGGACGAACTCTTAAAGGTTTCTAGAAGCATCCTTCACCAAATCTTGGAAAGACCCAAAATTAATTACGAAAGGACCCTTGTCTCCCTTGTAGGAACCAACAATTTCCCCATACTGCACCATTAGGATAGCTAACGAGTTGTTTCTCACCCCTTTTCACAACTAACAACACCCGAGAGCCCTAGCTCATAAGCTCTTTAGGTTTATAGAAATGGTTATTTCGAAATGTTTGAGTACTTCTGTAAGCACACATTGAAGGAGCAAAAATAGAACAAGCAAAGTGACATCTTGTGGGGAAAATTGAGACAAGAGGCAGTCATAAGTGAAACATGTAGTCCATGCTTGTTCGTTTTCATATTTACGATTACATTTATCGCTTTATGTTTCTATTAAAAAATAGTTAGAGGTTTTTATATTTTTGATTAAGTGTATCACTTTCAATCACAATTAAAAGTAATTAGAGTACTACTCAACCTTTGATTTGAGAAATTAAGAAATTATAAATTATGATTAAGACTATTTTTTTGGCCACTTTTCATTCTTTCAAATTTGGCATTTGGCATTTTTTATGGTGAATTTTACATTTAAGACAAGTATGTTGCCCTAGATGGGAAAATTGTTAGGTTTTATTTATTTATGGAAATAACTATTAGAAATTTTTAGAATTATCAGGTAGATTGTGTGTAGGATAAATTTAAATGGTGAGGTTGCTTCTGGCTTTTGATGGATTTCCTAGGGATTTGAGATTTCAGTATTCAAGTTGTCGAATTCCTCCTTGAGGGTATTATACTGAGCTTTCTTCATGCTCAATGATATACTCATCTCCAGTAATTTCTCATTGTCATTGACTTTCATCTAGAAATTTTACACTACGTTCATTATGTTGTAGTCCGTCTTTTACTAATCCATATTTAGATTTGTATTCTCTTTGTCCTTTTCTTATATCATGTTCTTGGCTGCAAAACCATCTTTGGGTAATCATGATAGGCGAACAACTTTGATCTCAAAATATTTGATCTAATTTGCTTCTGATCTCGTAGCAGTTATAACATCCTTTATCTAAGCTTGTACCTTGGCCATAATGGTTCTAAATATTCCAATAACCTTCCAGCAACCTTCTAGTTACCAACTCACTAATTTTTTTATGCCATTCCATTAAATATGTGTCATTGACTTTGGATAGGATGATATTGATAAAAGTATCTCTAGAACCAACAAGATACTTTTGTGCATCCTTTTCAAAATGTATCACTATCATATTAAACATATTTAGATGAAAATTAGTATTTGACAGGTATATTGGTTGTGTATATTTGGTCATGTATTTCATGCTGGTCTCATTTATAACTTCTATTTCCCTTATAGTCATTATTATCTCTTTTCCTTTAACCATGATAGGTTTATCTGTCATGACCCTATTGATTATTAATGAAGCACCCTCCCTAGAATCTTTGGGCTCAGTCTGTATTTTATTGAGCAACTCTTCAATAATAATTTTGGGTGTAGCTATGTTGACACTATAGTTTCCAAATTATACTCCTAATGTAAACTAATCCCAGTTTGGGTTCATTTCATATTCCTTCCTTTACAATGGATTGATCGATAGATTTCCACCTTCAAATTTACTACCTTAATGGATACTCCCACTATCCTCCTGGATTGGCATATTATTTATGACAAATATTACCTCCTTTTAATGATATTAGTATAATATTCTTTAAGAACCTACATATCAACTATATTTTCATCATTATGAGATAATAAGTCAACATTGGCCCATTTCTCTATTCAGCATTTGAGTCATGATTATAGGGAGATAAACCAACATATTTCCTTGCCTCTGATATGAAATGAAGGGGATCATAATACTAAGGTACATATTCTTCAAATTGATAATATTTTGATTCCTTTTAAATAAGCTCTAAGGAAAATTTGTTTAAAACTATCAAAGAGCCCACACCAAAGGGTGTAACAAGTAAAGCCTTCTTACTTTTCAAAACAAAATGGAATTCATTTATATGAATTATCTCTCTAATAACTTCTAGGGAAAAAGAGGAGAAGTAAAAAAATTGGGTATATGATATGAATTTCCCTCAAAGACATAAAAATGAATCACATGAAAAATCAAGGAAGAGGTACTAGGCACCCATACTAGTTTCCTTGGACAACCATAAATTTTTCCTAAGATCTTCATTTATTTTGTCTTGTTTATTCATCAATAACTTGACCCTTAAATAAAATGGAAAATGATTAATAAACCTCTCATAACTCCGAGGAATTATACCACAATAAAATACATGAGTCCACCTATCAATCTCCCTTTCCATTCCATTTGTACTTTAATTGCTTCTATCAAATTTGTGTCAACAAAATATTCTGGACAATTGAATATAATCAAATGAACTAACTAAGTTTCACGTCAAAAAGTATGAAGGGTTGGTATCTATCTAAAATCTTCATAAATATATCTAGTCAAGTATCCTAAAAAATTGATAACAATTTCATTAGGATTCAATAATACTTATCTCAAGCACATAAAAATCTCTTCATCCATCATCAAATCATCAGGGTAACCCTTGATAGCCGGTAAAAGTGATATCATACTCTGGTTTAAGGGTTTGAGTAATTTAGTTGTAATTGGAAATATTAATTCAAAAAAATCACCAAGGTTCTTTAGTAGGCTATGTAGAAATGCCAATTATTCCCCTTCTTCCTAGAGGATAAGCTCATCACTTAACCATTTTCTTATAATATTATTGCGAGAAGATGGTAAATTAAGCATTCTAGCTATGGATTTCTTTAAAATTTCCAAAAATATTCTACCAATAGAGGGATAAACAATTATCCCTGTATTATTTTGAAAGTTCTTAGAAAGTAAAAATATAGTATGAGTGTCATAATGGAAAACCGGTAGGGTTTTGCGTAGTAATCCCATTTTTATTAGACATTTGTCTAAGATGGGAGAGACCCTAGACTCCAATTCCACTCTCAAGGTATATACATCAAATTTTTCTACTATAGTATCCCTAATTTGGGCTACGGGGTTGATAAAGATTTCATCTAAAGAGCTGTGACCCATCTCTTTATCTTGAATTCGCATGATGAAGTATTAAAGGAAAACTAAAATTATCTAATGAAGGAAGTTGGGGTAATTACCTGCGTCCTGAGGTTGGTCACATGGAAACATCAACTAGAATGGTTGATTAGTGTGAAAATACATGTTATGTTCGAACTTTACCATTTTCATTAAATGTTGTGTACTTAACATTTATTCTATATTAGGTTACCTTATTGAAAATCAATACATTTTTATGGTGGAATGACATTCTTTGCTCGTTGGAAAATTTGGTTATGATAGGTCATGGAAACAACATATCGAGTCAAGGTGGGATTGCTAACTCCCATTAACTTAGAATTATGACATATCAAAAAAATCGTTGATCTACATTACTCACAACCGTTGGAACATATTACACACTAGAAAGGAATTATAAAAGCCTCATATTCTCACTCGACATGACTCCTCAACCATTCAATGGAATGAGTGTAGGTGTCAGATCATATATGTAGTCAAAAACACATTGAAATGTGTGCAATTTGGAGGGAAATATGCCTTATCAGACATAGGATAAAGGGATTTTCATCCTCTTGATGATATCGAACCTGTGGGATCTCACAAACACAACATGTAGAAATTCTCAAATGGTTCCACAAATATATAAAAATTATAATACTCCATTACCCGTCGAATTTCCAATGCCAACCCTATCAGATACATAGAAGGGCCATGAGATTCATCTCTGTATACTATTAATTATTTTATGCAGCCACTTTCAAATATTAAGTGTGGTTGTCAGATATTCCCCTATCAAACATCATATTTTTAACACCATAAGGTTGGATTGGGCTTTCGAATGTACACTGTGGCAATGGATGCATAGCGATAGGCATCATATTTTTTACTATTTAACACGGTATTGTTGGATTATCATCATCAAATTTGTTTAGTGTCTGACATGATGTTGTCAACTATCTGATGGAAGTGGCATCCAATACATGACAGAGTATTCATCTCTTGTTTGAATTTTGTCCGTCTAAAGGTTTGCATCAGATATATATCATATATTTTCCCCGTGAATTATTTGACTGAGTGTAGAAATTATATAGAAATTATATACCAATGGATTCAATCCGATCATGTATTGTACTAAAACAAGACATTCAACCCTTCTACTATATTTGCGGAATATAAAACAACATGATCACTCAATCACATGCAAGTAAGAGAAAGAAGTAAATCAATCACACAACACAAGATATTCTTGGGGTGAGAAACTGCTAAAAACCCCTCTATAATATATTTTACAAAGTCATGGAATCATGAAACAATACAATGCTTTCTCACACCGAGAAAATATTTAACTCTCCTCACTGTCTCACTTGGATTCTGCTTAAAACGGACTTGCAATACTCAGGAAAAATTGACAAACACTTAGCCAATTCTCAGCCCCTACTAAGACCAGCCTTGCTCACGCAATCCATATGCAATAAATCCCTATTAAATGGGAATTCCAACCTTCCTTGATTGTGCAATCCATCATGGTATCCTCATGAATTTATAATTGCACCCAGGAAATTTGCTAATAATACAACTAATAGTTATCTTCCCTTTAACCTCTGTTTCAACCGAGTATTCATCAGAACTGACATGCATGCAAATATTAATAGTGAATCATCAGTTATTTTATTGATAACTACTTGTGAGTTAAATCTAATTTCATTCACTAGACCTCTCACTAGCTCATCACTCAGTTCGAACTAGTTAAACTGATTTAAACTCAATTAATTTGAGTTAACTTATCACACTCACATCACACTAGTGCTACAACTGAAACTGGACCTTCAAAATATTAGGATCACTGTACATGCCTCATATTAGACGCTCAACTGGAATTTATTGAGCTAAGTTAGTCTACATGACTTAGTTAACTGATACAAGTTGTTATGAAATGGAATTACAATTTATTATCCAATTTATTGAAGGGAAAAATAAATTAGACACACATATTTAGCACCAATGAGTAACTAAACTGCTCACCATTATGTGACTGGAATCCCACACTAGTATGTGGTCAATTTTTTTCCTTTCTGGTTGCCAGTTTCACAGTTTCTTGTTGCAAATTTCAACACTCCCTCTCAACAAGAAAGGAATTCAATTTATCCCGATCTGGAACCTTTGGAATGTTTTGCATGTAACTCTTCTATAGTGTTATTTACACCTGCAATTCCTAAAACTGAATAGCCTTCGAACAAATGAATCAGTCTAATGCATCTATCATCAGAGTCTTCTGACTATTTGATCCTACTGTGCTTGTCTACTAGACTCTCTGCGTTGTTGCTGACATCTGCACCCATGCATTTTGCACTGCTGCCAACTCTGATCTGTGCTCCAATAAATGAATTTTTTCACTCTGATTTCTATCTTCCTGACATCTAAATGCATCAATCTAACTGATCCTTCCTACTACTTTTGTACTACAGGATCGTCGTTTCTAGGCTTGATCCGTGAGACACACCATCTCAATAGACCCTGCACAAATTTCTTCTTGCGATTATATCTACACATCACCCCACCTCACACCTGAAGGTATAACTGCATGTAATCCCTCTTCCCATTTGCATCGGAATTTCCTCCTCCTAGAGGTTTCTCCTTGAGTGGAATATTCCACTCAGTACCCTCTCTGCTTCTCCAATTGTGGCTTCTCCACAACCTTCTGTTACTTCTTTTGAGGCTGCATGTTGAGATATAATTTCTCCCTCTCAACCACCAAGTCATTAACCATTTCTTTTCTCCTCAAAGCTTTGCATGCATTCTCGACCTTGAGAGCATACAGGTTCTTGAATCTTACACTGATCTGTTTCACCTGTCCTGTGGTTATGTGTTTAAAGAAAGCCATTCCTTTTCTAAACATCACATCATAACCATAGTATTATAATACTGCTACAGAGACAAGATTCTTCCTTAGGCCCTTAACATAAAAAACATATGCTAGTCTGAGAGGGGAGCTAGAGTCCCTCTGAAAGGTAATTGTACCTATGTCATTTGCACTATACCTCTCGTCATCTCAAAAAATCTATGTTTTGCTGGAGGTCCTTCTCCTCCAAGTTATTGAAGAGATCTTTATTCCTTGTCATATAGAATGAGGCACCACTATCTAGATACCACATGCATTCAATTATAGTGTTGTCCATGCATGCTGTGATGGTAAATTCAAGCTCAAACTGTGAAGCTAACACTTCACCTGCTGTAACTGTAGGTTCCTTATTTCTTGGATTCTTCTGTGGACAATTCGAGGCATAATGCCCATGCCCGCGACAATGAAAACACTAGATCTTGGACAAGTCTGTCTTGCCCTCTTTAGCTTGGGACTTCTTTCCCTCGGCTTTATTTCCTTTTCTAACAAATGTACAATCTTCTTCTTATATGGTTCTAGAGGTCTTGTCTCTGGTGCTACGACTTATCTCTTCTATTACCAAGTCAGACCAAAAATGGTCCAAGTCTAGTAACTTCTCCCTTCACTTCACAGAGTCTTCATAAATATGTCAGCTCTTGGGAAGGCCTAGAAGTGCTAGGCTCACTAAGTCATGCTCAACTAATCTCACACCAACACTTCCAAGCTCATATCGACATTGAGTGAATTTTTTTAAGTATTTTGGTACCATCTCGCCCTCCTCCATCTTGATCTTTCTGAGCTTGTCCTTCAACGACAACTTCTATCGGTCACTGCTATTGTGAAACAGATCTGTCAAGGCCTTCCACATATCATATGGAGTTTCCTTCCAATGGAGAATGGATACAATATTATTTTGAACTCCCTATAACAATATCATTCTCGCCTTTGCTACCTTCTTCTTCCATGCATCAGGAAGTTGGGCATCTCTTGTTGTGGGCTTGGGAATATCAGTATCTACAAATTACTTCAAACCATTGTCCTCTAACACTGCCTTGATCATGTCCTTCCAAGTAATATAATTAAAATTTCCCTCGAGTGCATATTCAAGTCTCAGGCCATTAAAAGACATCTTGATCTGCTGCGAGATCCTAAAGAATAAATATCGAAATTTGAACATGTTCAAGACCAACTCAATTTTTCTCTATTGTGATTCCTGGCACTCTGATACCATCTAGAAACTATATATAAATTATATACCAATGGATTCAATCTGATCATGTAATGTACTAAAACAAGATACTGAATCCTTTTATAATATTTGCACAATATAAAACACGATCGCTCAATCACATGTAAGTAAGAGAAATAAGTAAATCAATCACACAACACAATATATTCTTGGGGAAAAAAACTGCTCAAAACCCCTCTATCATATATTGTACAATTTCAAGGAATCGTGAAAGAATTAAATGCTTTCTCACACCGAGAAAATCTCACACTCTCCTCACTGTTTCACTCAGATCCTGCTTATGACTCACTTGCAATGCTCAAGAAAAATTGAAAAAAACTTAGCCAATTCTCAGCCCCTTCTAAGCCCAACCTTGATAATGAAATCCCTAGGTAATAAATCCCTATTAAATATAAATTCCAACCTTCCTTGATTGCACAATCAATGATGGAATCCTCATGAATTTATAATTGCGCCCAGGCAATTTACTAATAATACAACTGACAGTTATCTTCCGTTTAACCTATGTCTAAACTGGGTATTCATCAAAAATGAAATGCGTGCAACTATTAATAGTAAATCATCGATTATTTGATTGATCAATAGTGTTGAATTGAATCTAATTTCATTCAATGGAACTCTCACTAACACATCACTCAATTATAACTATTTAAATTGATTTTAACTCAATTAATTTGAGTTAAATGATCACACTCACACCACACTAGTGCTACATTTGCAATTGGACCCCAAAATATTAGGATCACTCTACATCCCTCATCCTAGACTCTCAAGTCAAATTTATTGAGCCAACTCAATCTTCATGACTTAGTTAACTAATACAAATTGTTATTATATGAAACTACAACTTATTGTTGAATTTATTGAAGGGAAAAATAAATTAGATGCCCACATTTAGAACTAATGTGTAACTGAATTCCTCACCAATGTGTTACTGCAATCACACACTAGTATGTGTCAATTTTTTTCCTTTCTGGTTTCCAATTTCACTGTTTCTTGTTGCAAATTTCAACACTCCCTCTCAACAACCAAAGAATTCAATCTATCCCGATCTAGTACCTTTGGAATGTTCTGCATGCAACACTTCTCTAGTGTTTCTTGCACCTGCAACTCTTTAAATTTAATAGCCTTCAAACAACTGAATCAATATAATGGATCCGTCATCAGTGTCTTCTGATTGCCAGATCCTACTCAACCTATCTACTACACTTTCTGCAATGTTTCTGACATTTGCATCCATGCCCTCTGCACTGTTGCCAACTCTGATATGTGCTCCAGAATTTGAAATCCAATTTTTGTCTTCATGAAATTTGACTGCATCAATCTAACCGATCCTTCCTGCTACTATTGTACTATGGATTCCTTGTAGCCAGGTTTGATCCATGAGACACACCATCTCAATGGAGCCTACCCAAATTTCTTCTTGGGATTATACTTGCACATCCACCCACCTCACACCTGGAGGTATATATGTATGTACTGCCTCTACCCATATGGCTTGAAATTTCCCCCTCCTCAAGGTCTCTTCTTGTGTGGACTCTTTCACTGCGTCTCCTCTCAACTTCTCCAATTGTGCCTGCTCCACAACCTTCTACGATTGCTTTTGACGCTGCATGCTGAGAGATAATTGCTCCCTCTCAACCACCAAGTCATTAACCATTTATTTTATCCTTAAATATTTGCATGCATCCTCGACCTCAATAGCATACATTTTGTTGACTCTTACACTGATCTGTTTCACCTGTCCTGTGGCTATGTGTTTAAGGAAAAACTTTCCTTTTCTAAACATTACATCATAGCCATGGTCTTCAATTACTGCTATGGAGACTAGATTATTCCTTAGGCATGGAACATACAAAACATCTGCTAGTCTCAGAGGGCAGCCAGGCTCCCTTTGAAAGGCAATTGTACCTATGTCAGTTGCGCTATACCTCTCATCATCTCCAAACTATATGTTCTACTGGAGGTCCTTCTCCTCCAAGTAACTAAAGATATCTCTATTCCCTATAATATGGAATGAGGCAATGATGTCTAGATACCACATGCATCCCATTACAATATTGGCCATGCATGTTGTTGTATCTTAAGAGACAATTCCTTGGCCGTGAAAAGGAGTCATTGCTTAGGAAAATTTTTAACAATGTGTCATAGAAGTAATTATATTAGGTCGTACTTGTTCAATCACTTCTGAAACTAATTCTTTAAAACTATTAATAATCTGGTATAATGAAAGATTATACAATGCCATTAACTATTGATATCTGAATGGAAAAGAAGAATCGCAGAAGAAACTCAAAGTTATATGCTGTAACACAGAATATACCTCTTTAAACTTCAGAATGAATTTATGGATAGAGAGGAAACTTAAAAAAATATGCTATAAACACATAATATATTACTTTTAAGTTCCAGAGAGAATTGTGAAGGGAGAGGTGTTGGAGTGAAGGAGCGAAAGTTAAGGTTATTTAACTCTTACTCATAGATGTAATTAAGAGACTGACAACTACTTTACTTCACTTCATTCCAAGAAAAAGGGACAGAAAATGGCACAGGAAAAATGAATAACCATCAAAATTTGTAGGAAACTTGATGCCTCTTTCATTAATTCCTCAGAAAAATAAGTACCAAACCTTTAGTCTTCCAGAGGTCGAAAATTCGGAACCCCTGTTCTTTCTTTCTATCTTGCTTCAATACATAAAAAATAGTTCGTAACTACTAGAATTTCTTGAACTACTTCGACTACTTAAACTGTTAAAACTACTTATTACATTGCATTTGAGGACATCACTATAGCTTCGATCTTAATAAACAAAGAAAAAAAATTAAACTTGAAATACTATTATTTTTGCTAAATCTAGTTTATTGTTGATGCGTCTCCATGAAGTGTTGATGTGTCTCCCTAAAATATTGGACATCCTTGCCCTATATTTCTTCCGGAGCTCACTATTTTTCTTTTCTGCTTGTTGTCATGTATTTTGTGTTTCTGATGCGGTATCTGAATAGTTTTGCAAAGACACCTCTTTTCCCGACTTGACCCAGCTATTGTGTTTCCAACAGTTCCACTATATGCTCCTTTTTCCTGACTCCTCCTATGCCATTACGTTTCAAATAGTGTTATCATGTCACCTTCTTCCTGGCTCTACCTCTTATGCTCGTGCCTACAATGTTCAGTCTTCCATTTATTTACAAGGCACCGCCGCATACAACACTGTTGTGCATGGGGTCAGGCATTAATAGAGTCTACTGCCCACGTTCATGTTTCTAAATAAAACAATGCAACTACAAATAATCCCAGACTTTAAATAAATTTTAATTAATCATTGAATGACATTGCATCCACCTTTCCATCGCATTTCGGCTTTCCTTGTTGCTCCGTTATAAGCCTCCTCTTACCTTCGATGCGATTTCTCAAAGGAAATTTCCTTACTTCTTGATTTTAAATCCTATGCAATTTAATTCTAAAACTACATCGAATCTTCCCATTATTGCATTTTGGCCTTTATAACATATGCCTTAGCACCATTCCTCCTGAGCTTTGTGATTGCGATGTGTGATATGAGATAAAGGGAGGGATGATGTGGCAAGTGGAGGTGGGGCCGACCGCAAATCGCAAGCGGTGATATGAAACCTTTTTGTGCTTTTCATTTCAGCCTTTATAACATGTTCCTTAGCACCATTCCTCCTGAGTTTGTGATGTAAAATGTGCGGCTAGAACATATGGAATTATAGTTCTGAGTTGCATTGCATCTAGCCCTTGTTGCACTTCACACTTCGGCCTTTATAACATGTTGCTTAGTGCCATTCCCAATGATCTCTGCAATTGTGATTTGCGATATGCGGGTCGGCCTTCCACATGCGACTGTAATTAAGCCTCCAAACACTATTTTTCTTGTATATTTTCATGACTCAACCCTGCCTTGTGTGCAATGTTCTGAATGCATCAATTGGCCCGACGCTTAAATTGCTCTGCACGTGAATAAGCCTGACTCGACCTGCCTTCACATATTTGCACATAATGTTAATACATCAACATATAAATCAAAAAAACTTTTTCGTTATACAAAAATTTTACATTTTCTAATATATATTATTTTTTTTGTATTTTGAGAAATATTTCAAAAGTAAATGCAAATGAGCCACAACACCTGGCTCCACCTGGGGATAGTTTTTTTTTCAATGAAACTGCTAAAAACCATAGATTAGTGCCTTATCCATTGGGCATGGAGTCAAACATTTCTTGGTGACATATGAACAATGAGAAATCCAGTATTCACAATGGTGGAATGCTGACTTTTAATGCTCAAAATAATGCTTCAAATACTGCCCATTCACAGGTAGCTACAAAGATTCTCCATATAAATATTCTAGGATGAATGTATTGTTTGATATGCCTTCATAAATTCTATACAGACCATACCAAAGAGGTTCAAACTTACCATTATTTCCTTTATCCTCCCTTATGGTGTCCCATCTTAAAACCAAATCTCCTACTTCAAAGAGGATTTCCTTTTCTTTTCTGTCAAATATGGACTTCATCTTTGCCTGATAAGAAATCAAGTTATCTCTAAAATTTTTTCTATTTTCGCTTGATTGAATCACTTTTTTTAATCTTCTCACTAGATCATTAGGTTCTTCCTAAGCTTCTTGAAGGAACGAAATCGCAGGTTTGGCCAACTGAGTAAGAAATAATGCTTGAGTTCCATAAACCAATTCATAGGGTGACATTCCAGTAGACCTCCTTGTGGTTACTCGAATTTCCCAAAGAGAAAAATTCAACCTTGAATCCCAATCTTTCTGATTTTTAGTGATTGTCTTATTCAAAATCATAACTAGCGTCTTGTTTGAAGACTCTGCCAACTCATTCCCTTGTGGATGATATGTTGTGGAATGCGACAAGATTTCACTATATATTTTGCAAAAATTAATTAATAGAGCATAATTAAATACCTGAGCGTTATCATTTACAATCTTGATTTGACAACCAAACTTACTGAAGATGTTCTCCATAAATCACCACTTGGTCATTTGCTTTCTTGGTGGGGATTTCTTCAACCCACTTTGTGAAGTAATCAGTGGAAATAAGAATCCATTTAAACTACCCACTTTATGGTGGATAGATATCTCCAATAAAATCAATCCCCACTTCCTAAAGGGCTCTTCTATGAATAAAAGGATAAGAGGTAATAGAGCAAGTCTTTTCTTCTCAGTAAACAACAAACATTTCAGACAACTTCTGACCAATCTATTTACATCTGCAAATAGGGTGGGCCAATAGAAACCTGACTTGATGATTTTATGGTTTGTGACCTTCCAACTATAATGTCCTCCACATAGACTTTCATGATATTCCTTGATAGCCTCAACGGATTCACATTCAGTTAAACACAATAGAAAAACACCAGAAGGATCGTTTGAGTACAACTTTTCTTCTTCTAAGACATATGGCTAAGATTTAAGCCTAAGAGATCTATATTTGGTTCTATTCAGTGAAGATGAACAAGAAAAGAAAAAAATGTAATGAACAACATATTTATACCAATTTGAACACAAACATTTTTGTTGAATACATGTTTTGGGTTTATCCTGACTTTCTTCATTGTGAGCTCCATCCACTGGTGCCAAGAGGTTAATTCCCAATGCTTGAAAATTTGTTTATGTTGGCAACTTTCCTAAACCCTATCCTTTGATTAAATTGGTGGGTTCAATGTCCAAATCATACTCCTCGATTTTAGCTATCCATTTTACTCTTTTTCCTTCAACATCACTTTGAACCAACACCTCCTTGACAATAGAATTAGGTACATAAGCGGTTATTTTTTTATTGTAACACGTAAGTCCTAAAGGCTTTGAGTGCTTTGACCAATGCATACACTTGTTTCTCAAAAATTTTATATCTGAGCTCAACATCCCTAAGAACTTTGCTGAAGAATGCCACTCATTGTTTCTTACTATCCTCATTTTTCTGCAATAACACAACAACAATAGTAGTGGGGGAAGTGAATGAAAATTTTTGAAATACCTTTTTTATAGTAAAAAATTATTAAAATAGGAGCTTCCTAGAGTGCTTCTTTTATTATGAAAAATTCTTCTCTTTCTCATTTATCCCACCTCACTTCTGAATTTTTGTTCAACATGTTAGTTATATTTCTCACAATCTCAACATAATTTGGTACATATATTCTAAGAAAGTTTATTTTCCCAAAAATATCTGAATATCTTTCTTGCTTCTGGGTAAAGGAATGGTTTGAATTTCCTCCACCCTTGCTGGATCAATCTTTGCCCCTTGCTTTGAAACTATGTGACTCAATATTTTACTTTCCTCCAAAAAAAAAAAATATTTTTTGGGATTTAGTGACAGGCCATACTTCTTGCACTTTTCGAAATTTTTTTGCAAATGTTCCATGTGTTCATCATTTGATCCTGAAAAAACAATTACATCATCCAAATATATAACCACATACTTGTCTCCAACAAACGCTATGTCATGGCCCTCTGAAAAGTTGCACCTACATTCATAAGACCAAATGGCATCCTTGCATACATGAAGGTGCCCGAAGGGGTTGTGAAAGTTGTCTTTTTCTGATCTTCTTGATCCACCGCCACTTGATTATATCCATAGAATCCATCAACCATAGACATCAGGTAAGCTCTTGTCACCTTTTGTAATACATAATCCATTTTAGGTAAAGGATAAGTATCCTTTATAGATGCTCTGTTAAAATTCCTAAAGTCCACACACAATATTATCTCTTCATTTTTCTTCCTCACGAGGATCAGATTATAAACCCAATCAGAATATCTAAGAGGGACTATAATTTTTTTTTGTAGCAATTTCGTCACTTCCTTTTCAATTGGAGCCAATAATAATGGATTAATATGTCTGAGCTTTTGTCTGTGTGGTTTGACTCCTTCTTTCCATCATCTTCAAACACCTACCAATGTTTTACATTATCAGGAATAGAGGGTCTATGTCTAATTTCAATCTCATACCTTAACCTTTGATTCATAGGTGGTTTTAAGGTGATAGCTACAATTGCTAAAGAATCTACCAATCTATTCTCTTCCCTCAAAATAAACTGAAGTGTTAAGGCTTCAAAGTAGTTCTCTATCAGATCCCAAACTTCATTTATATATCATCTTAATCTCAGATGCTTGGTTTGACAATGATTTTCAACATTTATTATTATCAATTCAGAGTCACCATAAGTTGAAATACATTGAAATCCCATCTGTTTAGCAACTTGAAGGCTAATGATCAAAGTATCATACTCAGATACATTTTTTGTTGAATCAAACTCTAACATGAAAGAAAAGGGTTGCCTTCTGGCGATATCAACAAGAATCCGGCTCTTGCGCCTTCCTTGGAGTAGGCACCATCAAAGTAGAATTCCCAATGTTTTTTTAGTACAGCTCATTATTTACAACTGCTGAAGAGAGATTCTTCCTCGTGTCATCAGCAAATTCTACATCTTCATGCTGCATGAAACATGAAATATATTCTGTTTCTGGACTATAAATAGGGGAATTTCCTACATCTTTCTTGGTAGTGGTCTTCATGAACCTTGTTTCCCTGTACAATCTCCTTTCTTCCCCATTAAAAAAAGGAATGATACCATAGGTGAAATATAATTTTAGAACACCTCCCAACTTTTCTCCCCAAAATGTCGACAAGAGGATTCCAAATTTGGCTCGAATGTGAACAACAACTACATCCATGAATATACTCTTTGCTAGAATTTGTGCCAAAGAAACTAATACATATTTGATTAGCCTAACACATTTCACCCTTTTGGAATCAAATGAATACAGATCCCTATAAGGTTTAGTAATCTACAAGTTTAGTTCCTTCATAATAGACAATGGCATGAGATTATGAGATGCACCTGAGTCTAGAATACAATTATGGAGAGTAAACTCATGAAGCAACAGATAAATATAGAATGGTGGAATAGAAGGATATACTTGTTCTACATGAGGACCAAAGGTGACCACTAGCTTTTCTTCTTGTAAGTTCACAATGCCACTTATATCTTCAATCTGTGTGAGAGTAATAAATTATGAAATTTATTTCTAGTAGACTAGTATTTTAGCTAATTCTAGAAGAGGTACCTAAATTTTTACCTTCTCTAACTCTTTTGTCAAACTAAAAGCATGAGTTTGTTTAACATTATTTTCAGGTTCTTCTTCACTCTTTCTAGAATTTGTCACTTGTTCGAGTAGAGGAATAACTCTCTCCAAAATATTAGTATCAACTGATTTTCTTTGGGAAGGTTCACCCTGCTCCACGTCTGTTCTATTAATTGAATTTATAGGTTGCTTTCCATTAATAACCTATTTCACAGGGTACTTTTGTTGTGGAGTTTCCATTGGAGGAGGAATAGAACCTTGTTGTTCACCATGATTATCCTGCACTCTAGATCTCTTTGTAGACCTTAAATCATACATTTTATGTAAATCAACTTGCATGAAATCTGTGAATTGCATAAAGTATTCATCCATTTCATCTTGATCAAAAATTACTTCAGCTTCAACATGTTCTCCATCACAATCTTCCTCTTCATCCTCTTCTATTGTGTACATAGCAGATATATCATCTTTAGCTTCCTTTTTTTCATCTTCTATTAACTCTTTGGCTGCTACTTCTATATACAATGGTGCTTGAACCTGGTCTTGATTTTTTCTTTCCCTCTGCAAAATTTAGACGGGTTCTTTTCTGAATTGAGGGTTAGATCCTCCTCAGTTTTTGTGTACTTGTCTTTGGGAGTTTTTTCTTTCCAATTCCATCTTAACTATCTTATTTGAAATTTTTTTATCACCTTTTTCATATCTTTAACTCTCTGACCTTGTGATAATTCTTTTTTTTTCCCCTTCTCTTGGACTAACTGTTTCCCTTTCGCCTTCCCCGTTGTAGTCATATTAGCTTCAATTTCTAAATAATATATCTTTATCTAATCTAGAAAAGGGGATATCTATTCTATAAGTGTGAAACTAAAATCATCTTCAAAAGCCCCAACAAAAACTACCTTTTCTCCAACAGGAGGGGGCTTCATTTCTACATGAAAACTGTTATAAAATTTATTGAACCTTTTGATCAAATCTGATATATTCTCATCTGGTTTTCTTTTGACCCCATTGAATTATGTTAGTGAATATCCGTGATCCCTTTTTTCACCCCATATCTGAGTGAATTTATTTTCCAGTTCTTCCCATGTATTAATAGAATCATTTGGTAATCCCTTAAACCACTTTCTAGCCTCTCCATCCAAAGACTAAATAAAGCCTCATTACAACATCAAGATGTTCTACATTCATATTTTCAGAAAAATTACAAAACACAAGCAAGTGCTTTTCTATAGTTATTTCATATTCTCCAGTAAAACGTGGGAGTAATTTAAGATACTCTTGAGGCCTTTCATTCATTGGTTGTGGAAGGTTAAGTGGAGCATATATTTAAAAAAAAAAGGGTGGTTCTGCCATGTTTTCAGCTTGACTTGATGTTGCTTGGTTAGATGCAGTCGATGAACCTGTTGCGAAAATGAATTAAGGTGGAGGTAAAACTGATATGCGAGTGGGTTGATGAACAATGGCAGATGGACTAGCAACTAGATTTTGTTGAACTTGAGTAAAAGGAAAAGAAGAAAACTCAAAGGAGTGTTCTTCCAACTTAGGTTCTTGAAAATAAATTGGTGTGAAGGGTGAATCTTGCGCCAATTAAGGAAGTACTTTAGAGATATCTTAAAAAAAAGGATTACTAGAACTAGTTTTAGGAGCGGATAGTGTAGGAATAGGTGTTGAGGGGGTTTCAAGTTTCCGAACGATTTTAGAAACCAATCTTTCAGGGTCTAAAAAATAATGTACCTTCTACTGTGAGGTATCTGACCTCATGTGAGGTCTTTTGTGAGCCAGAATTCTGAGAATAATAAACACGAACAAATATTTACTTCTCAATGAACAACCAAAGGAAATAATGTGAAAAAAATTGGGAAAATAAACTTTGTCTCTCCATCCCCGAAAACGATGCAAAAAAATGTTGTATCTTAAGAGACAATTCCTTGGCCGTGAAAAGGAATAAGTGCTTAACGCATTTTTAACAATGTATCACAGAAGTAATTATATTAGGTGGTCTTCATTTATTCCCTTTGGAAAATAAATCTTTAACACTCTTAATAATATGGTATAATGAAATATTCTATAATGCCATTAACTATTGATATCCGAATGGAAAACAAGAACTGCAGAAGAAAATCAAAGTGATATGCTGTAACACAAAATATAGCACTTTAAACTTCAAAATGAATTTATGGATAGAGACGTAACTCAAAATAATATGTTGTAAACACAAAATATATTACTCTTAAGCTCCAGAGAGAATTTTTCAAGGGAGAGGAGTTGGAGTGAAGGAGCGAAAATTAAGGTTACTTAAATATTACTCACAGATGTGATTAAGAGACCGGCAGCTACTTACTCCACTTCATTCCAAGAAGAAGGGACACAAAATGGGAGAGGAAAAATGAATCATCATCAACAGTTGCAGGAAACTTGATGCCTCTTTCATTAATTCCTTAGAAAACTAAGTACAAAAGCTTTAGTCTTCGATAGGTCCAAAACTCGGAACCCCTATTCTTTCTTTCTGTCTTGCTTAAATACATCAAAAAAAATTCATAGCTACTAGAATTTTTTGAACTACTTCGATTACATAAACTGTTAGAACTACTTATTACATTGAAATTGAGGACATCAATATAGCTTCTATCTTAACAAACAAATTAAAATTGAAATATTATTCTTTTTGCTGAATATGGTTTGTTGATGATGCGTTTCCTTGAAGTGTTGATGTGTCTCCCTAACAGATCAGACATCATTTCCCTACATTTCTTCCAGATTTAAATATTTGTATTTTCTTCTTGTTGTCATGTATTTTCTTGTTTCTGATGTGGTAGTCAAATAGTTCTACAATGAAGCCTCTTTTCCCAACTTCACCTAGCTGTTGCATTTCCAACGCCACTATACGCTCCTTTTTCCTGACTCTTACTATGCCTCTATGTTTCAAACAATGTTATCATGTCCCCTTCTGCCCGAATCTTCCTCTTCTACTCATTCCCGCAATGTTCATTTTTCCATTTATTTACAAGGTGGGATCACATACAACGTTGTTCTGCACAAGGTCAAGCGATACCCAAGTCACATATCTTCATAAAATAATGCAACTAAAAATAATCGTGGACTTTAAACAAATTTGAATGGCATCACTTCCACCTTTCCATCATATTTCGGTTGTCCTTGCTACTCCGTTATAAGCCTCCTCTTAACACCGATGCAATTTCTCAAAGGAAAGGTCCTTACTTCTGGATTTGAAATCCTTTTCAATTTAATTCTAAAACTACATCGCATCCACCCCTTATTGCATTTTGGACTTTATGACATATTCCTTAGCACCATTCCTCCCGAGCTTTGCGATTATGACATGCGATATGTGATAAAGGGAGGGATTACGTGGAAAATGGAGGTGGGGACGATCAGAAATCACAAGCAACGATATGAAACCTTGTCGCACTTCTTATTTCATCCCTTATAACATGTTTCTTAGCACCATTCCTCGTGAGCTTGCGATGTACGATGTGCGATTGGAACATATTAAATTATATTTTTGAGCAGAATTGTGTTTGACCCTTGTCGCACTTCGTACTTCGGCCTTTATAAAAATTTTGTTAGCGCCATTCCTCCCAAGCTTTGTGATTGTGATTTGCGATATGCAGATAGGCCTTCCACACGCGACTATGATTAAGCCTCCAAACATTGTTCTGCACATATATTTACACGACTCGACCCTGACATGTGTCCAATGTTCTGAACACATCAATCGGCTTGACCCTTGAAATTCTCTGTACGCGAATAAGTCCGACTCGACCCGCCTTCACGTATCTGCACATAATGTCAATACATCAACATATATATAATAAAAAAATATTTTTTCGGTATACAAAAATTCTACATTTTCTAACATACATGCTTTTTTTGATGTTTTGAGAAATATTTCAGAAGTAAATGTGGGTGTTGAAGGTCTCATATTTTATGCTCCACCTTATCTCTTATATTACTAAGTCATACCACAAATGCTTTGAGTCTGGTAACTTCTCCCTCCCATTCACAGAGTCCTAGTAACTATTCCAACTCTTGGGAAGGCATAGAAGTTCTAGGCTCACCAATTCATCATGGGCTACTCTCACACCAACACTTCCAACACTACGTCCATCTTTTCCTTCCATGAAATATAATTCAAATTTTCCTTGAGTTCATATTTGAGTCTCAAGCCATTGAAATACATCTTGATCTATTACGAGATCCTAAAGAATAAATATAAAAATTTAAACCTATTAAAGACAAACCCAATTCATTATTTTCTATTCTGATTCTTGGGGATATGATACAATGTAGAAATTAAATATAAATTCTATACCAATGGATTCAATATGATCATGTAATGTACTGAAACAATATACTAGTTCCTTCTACAATATTTGAGGAATATAAAACACGATCACTCAATCACATGTAAGTAAGAGAAATAAGTAAATAAGCCACACAAAACAAGGTATTCTTGGGCAAAGAAACTTCTCAAAACCCCTCTATCATATATTTTACAAATTTAATGAATCATGAAACAATACAATTCTTTCTCACACTAAGAAAATCCTGCCCTCTCATGACTGTCTCACTCTTATCCTGCTTAAAACTAACTTGCAATTCTCAGGAAAAATTGACAAACAATTATCGAATTCTTGGCCCCTTATAAGGCCAATATTTCACATGAAATCCCTCAGCAACTGAACCCTATTAAATAGGAATTTCAACCTTCCTTGAATGCACAATCCATCATGGCATCCTTGTGACTTTATAACTGCGTCGGGGCAATTTTCTAATGATACAACTGATATTTATCTTCCCTTTAATGTCTGTCTCATATGTGTCTTGGTCAAAAATAACATGCATGCATCTATTAATAATGAATCATAAGTTATCTGACTGAACAACACTCATGAATTAAATCTAATTTATTTCACTCGACCTCTCACTGGCTCACCACTCAATTAGAACTAGTTAAATAGATTTTAACTCAATTAATTTGATTTAATTGATTACGCTTACACTTCACTAGTGCTACAATTGCATCTAGACCCCCGAAATATTAGGATCACTCTATGTGCCTCATCGTAGACCCTCAACTTAAATCTCTTGAGCTAACTCAATCTTCATGACATAGTTAACTGATACAAATTGTTATGAGATGAAATTACTATTTTTTGTCCAATTTATTTAGGGGAAAAATAATTTAGATTCCAACATTTAGCACTAATGTGTAATTGAATTCATCACCAATGTGTGACTATAATCCCACACTATTATGTGGTCAATTTTTTTGCCTTTCTGGTTGCCAATTTCACTGTTTCTTGTTGCAAATTTCAACACCGAGTTTCACCAACAAGCTTGGAAAATGAGTCCCATCGGAACGATGGGAAAACCATTGAGAATATGGCACAATTTGGTTTTAGTGCTCTATGTATTAGTGTTCCCTTAGTAGCCATTGGGTACCCTCGAGAGGTCCATGTGAGTTTGAACAATGTCTAGCATAGGTAGAAGAAGGATGTCTCCCTTGTGGTCACCCATGTAAGGCACCTAATATTGTGGAAACTATAGCCATAACATACAACAACATGACATGGGGGGAAATTCTTTAGCGGGGTCTATATGCAAGGGCAGGGAAGCTATGCCTAAAACCCCTAAGAAATTTCTCAAAGAAAGTCATACTCCTCTCAAGTGAATCCACGAGTAATATATGCTAATCAATGCCACCAAGACCACTAAAGCAGGATAGATCACTTTTTTGGCCCCGATATGACCTCTTGATTGACCCTAAAAATGGGTTCCCATTAAATGTGCCACTATAAACGGATTCTCTCTCCCTACCACAATATATTAGGATTTTTTTTGTGGTCTTCGAGAGTTGACAACACTCCAATATTCCAAGACCCTAGCCTAAGCTATTGTTGGTGTGCTACCAGTGAAAAATAACAATATCGAACTGATTTTATTAACCATTAATTTTATGGCTATTATTTACTCAAAAGGAAGTGGCATGCAATAGATTTGGTCTATAAACACCCAAGATAGAACCAAGCTATATGGAAATGATTTTTTTTCTTTTTTTCATTCGATGAATTATGTCTACAAAAGTGAAGAGAACCTTTTTCCTTTTTAAATGGAAGACAACAACCTCATACTCAGGTTTCACTCACAAAATTCATTAAATTTATAAAAGAAACCAACCCAAAAAAAAACTCAGGAAATCACTCAAAAATAACTCAGATGAAAAGAAATAAGAACACTAAGCACTAAAAATCTCAAAATTGGAATTGTATCCACAAAGATCACCAATTTTTTTTATCAAGATATAATGAATATAAAAAGGAAGTGCAAATAAATTTTTAGGACGATATTTCAATGAAGACAACAAATTCAAGTAGCAACAATGATTTACAACACTTAAAAACAAACCCCCATTCAAGGCTAAGATAAGAGAAACATGGAAACAAAAGAAAAATCTTCAAATATTAAGAAGTGAATCAATATTAATTACTCAACAAGACCTCTCACATCTATTTTTCACAACCACAACTATCAAGAAGAAACAATTTCTACCGAAAGCATGACAACTTTGATGAAGGAACCAAAATTGAAAAATTGATTAAATAACACAAAAAATGTTTTGAAGAATATTTTAAGGATATATGAACACAAAATATCAAAATATAATATATCTAACCTCAAGGAAAAATATGCAAATCAAATCATACTCAGAAACACCTCAAATAGGCACCCTCATAAAATCTGGTCTTTATTTTTCCTAGTTGTGATTAATAGTGGAAAACTAGTGACAATTCTTTATAGTGCTCTATAATGAACTCATATCCAACACCATTCAAATAATATGCCTTTAAATCCTAAATCTAAGCAGAGTATAATAAAATATGAAGCAATAAAACTAAAACTGATCCAAATCAAGTTGACAAGCAACTGAGAAAACTCAAACACCAATAGAATACCAAAATAAGAAGCAAAAGGGGAGATTTGAAATACTAAGGTAGAATCCCCAACAAATATGCCAATTCTATTGTGATAAAAAATCTCTCAATTACAAGGAGCTATTGGTTCATGAACCTTTCCTGAGACATGCATAGACACATGTGTGTGAAAAGATCAGTGAAAACCCATAACTTCGATTAAATTCATGCATAACATATTAAATAAATAGCCTGATGAAAGACACATTAACTGCCATAAGCTGGTGATGGATGTTGGATATGAAGCCTTAGGGAGAGAATCTATTTCTTCTCGATGATATTTCTTTTAGAAATCCTGATCCAAGACTACTAAACATAAGCACAACCAAACAAGACAAGTTTTCCTTTTGCAAACAACATATTAGCATGAATAAAATATCATCATTAACATTATAACCATATCATGTAGAAAAGGGAAATCGTTTTCTTTCATTAATGAATTAAACGGATACACATATAATTTTATAACTTAATCAATAAGTACTCCTCTATAGCCTACAATCATAGTCTTCCCCTCTAGCAAAGGATAGCCTCATTAATTCATAGATCTCTTGCACTATATGAGACTATGGATTTGGATCTAAATAAATCTAGCTCATTTCCTCTTGATAGTATGAGATTATATGTTTTGTTATGTCCTCTAGTATTATTTATCCAGACACCCATGGGCTTCAGAAGTTTTGAAAATTCTACAATACTAGACCCCTATCCACCTCATATACAAGTAGTTCAAGTTGATCTCCTTGCGAGTGAAAAAATCTTGAACCTTTTTTTGAATTATGAAATAATTAATATTTCATAATTATAAAATTGTGACAAAATAATTATAAGATATTACCTAATTATGTAATTTGACCCTTTTAACATAAATAACTCCCTTGTACAACCTACATTAGTAAAATACAGGGTAAAATGGAATGCACTCTAACCATTAACTGAGGTATGTTGAATTTTGGTCTCTCTCACTATATTAGATTGGAAAATAATTTTATAAAACATATTACAAACAAAATGTATCCTATGAGTAGTGATCTATGAAGACAATCTCACTTATGTTGTTGGTAACACAACATGGTTCACATAATCTACCTCAAGAAGCCTTGATGGAGAGAAGAGTGAATGACCACAGTGTCCCTCTAAAGGTTTGGATAGGCATCATTCAAAGACATTAGGTGAACCCACTAGAGTTGGGACCTCCACATTGTGGATAAACTCTCGCATCTCATCGTACGCATCTCCCTCCTCCTCCTCTTTAAATGATTCACATACCACATGTGTAGCTACTCCTTTTTAATGGAGTAGTTATTGGCCTAAGTGATAGGTTGGTTCCACACATGAATATCACACATTTTCACCATTATTAATCATATCCTCATTAAAAAATACAAAACACTCCAAAATAAAATAAAAATAAAAAAATAAAAAATCCAAAATCCAAAGGCATATGTTACCAACTGCACTGCACTATGCATCGAGGGGAAAGAATAGGTATAGATCATGCTTGAAATCCACTGCCTCATATGTCTGTGTTGTAATATTCATAATACTGAGAGGGGATGTGAATCAATATTGTGCGCATGGATAAACTTTTAGTATATTTCTCCCTTTATTTCAAACTTAAATAAATGATTCATTAGCAACACCAAATATAGATATTAGCTATTAAGTCTTCAGTAGTAAGAAATGTACACAAGTATACCATAAGAAGTATAATACATGAGGAACACATAAACCATCACAAGTAAATCATGAAATCATCAATGAGAAACATATAAACGTCATCATTCACATGGAGACACCGAATGTAAGTTGGAAACCCTTATAAGCGAAAAAACACCATTATGTGTTCGTCTCCATGTTATTGTTATTATTCAAGTCTTATTTTTACATTATCATCTTAGCTTACCAACACTAGTGTACAAGATGAAACTTGCGATCATGAGAGCAGGAACTCCCTCCAAGCCACTACCTAATGGAAGCCACCACTCCATATAATGTAGAGGCTACCACCTACTAGAATCCACCACTCTCATGACTATGTAGGCCACCACCTGTTGGATTCCTCAACACCCAATAGTATTTCCAACCATAGCTGGACAAAAGTAATCACTCCCAATTTTTTAGGCCACTATGTGAAGGATGTTGCCTCACCCTAAATCAACAAGCCAATACTAGCTTCACTGAAGGCCCCAACCTTCATGCTCTTATGTAGAATTTTTCATCCATTTTCAAGATAGGATCCATTGATCTCTATAGATAAAAACTGTAAGTCTTGTTTCAAAATTTTCAAACTAGAGCAACTTAGTCTTCTCTTCTCTTTAATAATACATCTCACTATCAAATCCTAATAATAAAATACATTCAAATATTATATGGCTCAAATATAAACTCAGTGCACATTCAAAATAATGCATATAACTCTAGGAACATACTCACAATATATAGGATTAGTGTATGAAACTAACAGACCCATACATTGGCATATATAAGAAAGATCCATCTTAATTCCATATCTATCAAGTGTCGAGAGGGATCAAATCTCTCGAGGTGCAAATGTTAGGTCCCTATATTACTAGTATAGTCCCTTATTGTTATTAGTGTAACCCCCTTATTGTTATCATTGTACCCTTGTAACCCCAATTTTGTTATTATTGTGCCCTTAAATTATTATTCTTAGGTCAGCTAGGATTACATTGTGGCCCACAAAAATTACATTATGGCCACATGGACTCCTATATATAGAAAGGAGGTTTTGTAAATTGTATCATCCAAGAATTGTTCATTCATGTAATGTATTGGAGCTTTCCCCCTCGAAGTGGCTTATTTATAAGGCGTTGATATCTATTTTCTTCTATTTTTGGAGCTGGTTACACAACATTTGGTATCAGAGCTTTGGATTCTAGGGTTTTGCTACTCCAAATAGGTCATCGTGGAATTTTCGCTATAAATTTTTTTCTATGAAGTTTCAGAAGCTAAAATTTTTAGGGTGTGAAGCTAAAATCCTGAGGAATATTTTCTAAAACTTTTAGAGCTTGGTTCGCAATATTTTCTGAGATATCATCTGTGGAAGTCAGGTATTTTTTCAAGCTCCTAAACAAGTCATTGTGGAATTTGCGCTATAACTTTTTTTGTACGAAGGTTAAGAATCTGAAATTTTTAGGGTGCGAAGCTGAAATCCTGAGGAAACGGGTTGCAAAATTTCAATTCTTGGTTCGTAATATTTTTGGAGATATGATCTGTGGAATGTAGTGCTTTTTCAGGTTCCTGAATTTCATATCAAAGAGGTTATCGTGGGAAAATTTCAATAACTCTCTCTCTGGGCATTGGATTGGAGTGCCGTAAAAAGTGGTCACAAGAACACAGACTATATTTTATTGGCTATAAATTTCAGAGGAGAAGGATGAAACAGTGGCATGTGGCTAGTCGTACAAGTTCGCTTTACTGAACCAGTCCATAATTAGGTCATTGTGGGAGATTGGACATCACTTTGTCTTGGAGAATCCAAATAAGGTCAGACCTGTGGCATTAAAAAGAGAATTTAGAGGGATACTTCAGTGCTGAATTTCAGATATTGAAGAGCCACAATCACAAAGATAATCCAATTTCAATATCAAGCTCCTCAAAAGCAAGAAAAAGGTGTGTATTTTTTTTTTCCGAATTGCATAAGTCTTCATTCCAAGGGCATATTGTAGAATAGATATCAGTATTGGGTTCTAAAAAATTCCCCGTAAAAATAATTCAACACCCATTAAGCCTTCAGAAGGCTCTACTATGACTCATGAAGATGAAGAATTGCAACATGATCTATCAAAATTAGAAGAGCAAGTGCACCAAATTTCGCTCTCACAAAGAGCAGCAAAAAATGAAATGGAAGTTTTGAAGAAAGGCGTGGAAGCAAATATGGATGGTCTGATGAATAATATGGATGGTTTCAAAAAAGGCATGGAATCTAAGATACAGGGCATGGAAGCTGGCATGGAATCTAAGATGGATGACATGGAAGCTAAAATGGAAAACATGAAGAATGATATAAAAGCAGACATATAAGGTTTGACAAAGTTGATACAAGAAATGTTTCCTAATGGTGAAAATATAGTAGAGGAAACTCATGATGAGAAAAAAATAAATGTTAATCGTGATTTCATAAACACTAATGTTGGCGGGAAGAACCACCATATTCCAAAAATGGATATGAGGAAGTTTGATGGAAAGGATCCTGTAACATGGATACTACAGATGGAGCAATATTTTGATCTCCATAATGTACAAAACACACAAAAGGTACGCATTGCAACTTTACATTTAGAACAAAATACATTTGTATGGTATCGATGGCTTTGCTCCCGTAAAAAAATTGTCACTTGGTCAATTTTTACGGAGGAAATGATAGCACATGATGAGGATACAAAGAGAAACACCTTCTTTAGCCAATTGATAAATCTCAAACAAAAGGGTTTAGTGGGGCAGCACATTGAGGACTTCCAAAAATTGAATATAAGGGTAAATGATATTCCAGAGGAACACAGGATTGATCTCTTCATAGGCACTTTAAGGATAACATCCAACATGAAGTTCGCGTTTTGGAACCTGATTCATTGGAGAAGGCATTCATGTTGGCAAGAAAAGTTGAATGTAAAATTATGGCGACAAGGAAGCCTACCACTCAATTCTATAAAGAAGGAAGTGTTGCTACGCCTAGATTTCCACAACCTACAAGGTTGACACCACAACAATTGGAAGAAAAAAGAGCGAAAGGGCTTTGCTACAGTTGTGATAGCAAATACACTAAAGGTCATAAGTGTGCTGAGAAGAAATTATTTTACATAGATTGTGAAGAGGAAGAAGAAAATGAACAAGAAGAGGATATACACCAAGAACCAACCCTAGAAGAGGAAGAAATGAATCCGACCATATCGTGTAATGCGCTGACAGGGAATTACAACTACTCAAACTCTCAAGATAGAAGGACATATCAGGAAGAAAAACGTAATAGTGTTGATTGATTCAGGTAGCACCCATAATTTTATTCATTGTAAGGTAG
Organism: Pinus albicaulis; assembly: GCA_034641835.2. Classification (NCBI taxonomy): domain Eukaryota; kingdom Viridiplantae; phylum Streptophyta; class Pinopsida; order Pinales; family Pinaceae; genus Pinus; species Pinus albicaulis. The sequence goes on from CM076579.1 coordinate 264,070,311, forward strand.
CCATGGAATTAAATTTTTTCCTATACCCAGCACCAGAATCTCAAGTGATGGTTGCAAATGGAGGAACTATAAATTTCTCTGGAAAATGCCATAATATCAAGCTAACCATGGGGGAATATGTATTTACTAGTCCAATGCTTTCCATTCCTATGGGAGGTGCTGATGTTCTACTAGGAGTACAATGGCTACAATCTTTGAGGACGGTAGCTTTTAATTTTCAAGAACTTTTCTTGAAATTTTTTTCAGAAGGAAAAGAAGTCCAATTATAGGGTATTGCAGGGAAGATGGGAAAGATAATAAGCTCTAATGTCATGAAAAAGCCTCTAAAGAAAGAAAAACGAGGTGTAATCGCACAATTATGCTCACTAGAAGTTCCAACATCAAAATCATTTATTTCTGTAGATCTCCAACAAGTCTTGGACAATCATTCCAAGGTGTTTGAAACTCCCAAAGGACTCCCACCTATTCGTGATCATGATCATGCTATTCATTTGATTCCAGGAAGTGTTCCTCCAAACATCAAGCCTTACAGATATCCTTACGTCCAAAAGAGAGAAATTGAATGTATGATTGAAGAAATGTTAGAGGCAGGTATAATTCAACCTAGTCAAAGTTCTTTCTCTGCTCCTGTAGTATTGGTACACAAGAAGGATGGATCATGGAAAATGTGTCCAGATTATAGGGAGCTCAATAAGCTCACCACTAAAGATAAATTTCCCATTCCTGTGATTGATGAATTATTGGATGAACTACATAGAGAAATTTATTTTACAAAGTTGGATCTTCGTTCAGGATATCATCAAATTAGAATGAATACTGAAGATATTTCAAAAATAGCATTTCAAACCCATGAGGGACATTATGAATTTTTGTTCATGCCTTTTGGCCTTACCAATGCACCTTCTACATTGCAAGGGTTGATGAATTCCATTTTTAAACGCTTCCTTAGAAAATTTGTGCTGGTATTTTTTGATTATATACTAATCTATAGTAGGTCTTGGAAGGATCATATTGAACAAGTTGACAGGGTGCTCAAACTATTGCAGGAGAAACAATTATATGAAAAAATATCCAAATGTTTCTTTGGAGTACAAGAGGTGGAATATCTAGGTCATATTGTATCTCACAAGGGTGTTAAAGTAGACCCTAACAAAATCAAATCCATTAAGGAATGGAAAGTCCCCACAACCATAAAGCAGTTGCGAGGATTTATCGAGTTAACAGGGTATTATCTTAAGTTTGTTAAAAATTATGGGAGAATAGCAGCACCTCTAACAACATTATTGAATAAAGATGCATTTTCATGGACTCCTGAAGCAACTAAGGCCTTTGAACATCTTAAAGAGGCAATGTGCCTAGCACTGGTCTTAGCTACACTAGAATTCATAAAAACCTTTATTGTGGAATGTGATGCCTCAAGAAATGGAATTGGTGCTATTTTAATGCAGAAAGGAAGACCCATTGCTTTTGAAAGTCGTCCAATCAAATGAAAGTGTTTACAGAAACCCATTTATGAGAAGGAAATGTTAGCAATACTGCATGCACTAAGGAAATGGACAACTTACCTAATGGGAAGACACTTCAAGGTAAAAACTAATTATGATAGTCTTAAAACACTTTTTGGAACAAAGACTATCTTCAGAAGAGCAGCAAAAATTGGTCACAAAGATGTTGGGTTATGACTTTGAAATAATCTATAAAAAAGGAAAGCTTAATGTTGTTGCAGATGCACTCTCAAGAAAGAATGAAGAGGTGGAAGCATTGCTTTGTGCCATTTCTATTATCCAAGCAGATTGGATAACCGAAGCAAGAGATGAATGGAAGAAGGAAAAAGATGTATGGACACTCATTCAAAAGTTGCAGAAAGATCCTTGTACATCTGATACATTTAGTTGGAAAAATGATTCCTTATGGTACAAATATTGCTTATATATTTGTAAGAATTCCCAACTAAAACAAAATATTCTTCTGGAATTGCACACATCTCCTTTAGGAGGACACTCAGGATTTTTAAAAACTTACCATAGGGTGAAGAAAGAATTTTTTTGTGATGGCCTTAAATATGATATTCAAAAGTTTGTGGCGGAATGTTTGGTTTGCCAGCAGAATAAAATTGAGACAATTAAGAACCCAGGACTTCTACAACCTTTATCCATTCCAAGTCAACGTTGGGAGATTTAGATGGATTTTATCGCAGGTTTACCTAAGTCTGAAGGAAAGAGTGTCATCATGGTGGTAGTTGATAGACTTACCAAGTATGCACACTTTTTTGCATTATCTCGTCCATTTAAAGCAAGTAGAGTTGCTACTACATTTATGGATAGAATTAAAAAGATACATGGAAGCCCAAGGGTTATTGTGAGTGACAGAGATCCCATTTTTATAGGAAATTTTTGGACGGAGTTATTTTCTTGTTTGGGTACTCAATTAGCTCATAGCTCATCTTATCATTCTCAATCTGATGGTCAAACTGAGATAGTAAATAAATTTTTGGAAGGATATCTTCGTTGTTTTGTATCTGATAAAAAAACACAATGGGTCAAGTGGTTACCTCTCGTTGAATGGTGGTATAACACTTCCTTCCATATTGCAACAAAAATGACCCCATCTATGGCACTTTATGGATATCATCCACCATCCATCACATCATCTTTAAGGGAAAATTTGAAGGTTCAAGCAGTGGAATATCACATCGAGCATCAGCAAGAAGTTATCCAACTGTTAAAGGATAACCTAAATTTGGCACAAAATAGAATGAAACAATAGGCAGATCAACATCGCAAAGAGAGAAGTTTTGATGTAGGAGATTGGGTATTTTTACGGCTACAACCATACAAGAAAATGTCCCTCAAGCAAACTAAGAAGGATAATAAATTATCGCCAAAGTACTGTGGTCCTTACAAGGTGTTGCAAAATATTGGTACTATGGCATACAAATTGGACCTTCCTGACTCTTCACGAGAGCATCTAGTTTTCCATGTTTCATGCTTAAAGAAGGTTATAGTTGAAAATCTTCCAGTTCAAACAATATTGCCAGAACTTAATGAGGAAGGAAAAATCATATTGGAACCTGAAGCGGTCACGGAAATAAGAACTCGACAGCTACGAAATCGATCAATTTCAGAGTATCTCATCAAGTGGAAGAAGTTACCCACGGAGGATTCTACATGCGAGGATGAGAAGTTTATACAAAAGCACCTAGAGCTACTCAAGCGTTGAGGACAACACTTTTTTGAAGGAGATGGGCATGTTAGGTCCCTATATTACTAGTATAGTCCGTTATTGTTATTAGTGTAACCCCCTTATTGTTATTATTGTACCGTTGTAACCCCCATTTTGTTATTATTGTGCCCTTAAATTATTATTGTTAGGTTAGCTAGGATTACATTGTGGCCCACTAGGATTACATTATGGCCACATGGACTCCTATATATAGAAAGGAGGTTTTGTAAATTGTATCATCTAAGAATTGTTCATTCATGTAATGTATTGGAGGTTTCCCCCTCGAAGTGGCTTATTTCTAAGGCGTTGATATCTCTTTTCTTCTATTTTTGGAGCTGGTTACACAAAATTAAACCTCTTTTTTTAGTGCAAAAATTGAGGAAAGGTTTGCATCTCGAGAGATTTGATACCTCTCAGCACTTGATAGATCTGGAGTTAAGATGGATCTAGGCTGGTTTCAGTTGTGTGCGACCAAGGAAAATATATGGATAACATGAGAAACATATTATTAATTTTATCAATAATATGTAAATACATCTAATATTAATATAACCATTTTAAATAAGCTAAATATTTTTGAGATTTATCGAGTCATTTTAATTTTAAATTTTCTTTGTTACCTGAGTTTGTTGAGATGATAAATATTGTAAAATAATTTTAATGATGAAATGAAAATTTTGTCTCGAAGTGACAATGTAATAATATTAAATGATAGAAATTGTGAATAAGAAGAATGTAAACATCATACCTTACCTCTCTTGCTCTCGAATATTAATAGGTTTAATTAATATAACACAAAAATCAATGTACATTGTCAATTATTTTTTGTGCTTAGACTGAAATCATTGCACACTATTAATAAAATGAATTTAAAATTAATGCACCATCATACATCTAATTACATCAAATTAGAAATCAATATATACATTGAAATCAATGCATCTAATGAAAGAAATCAAATAATATTAGAAAACAAAATCTACATTGAAAGAAATGCATATAATGAAAATAATCAAATAGGATTAGAAATCAAAATATATGCCCAAATCAATGCGTCTAGTGCAAGTAGGAAAATAGGATTAAAAACGAACATCTACACTGAAATCAATGCATCTAATGCAAGCAATAAAATAGGATTAGGAACCACCATCCACACTGAAATAAATGCATTTAGTGCAAGAAATCAAATAGGATTATAAATCATCTACATTTAAATCAATGCATCTAGTGCAAGCAATTAAATTTAATTAGAAATCAACATCTACATTGAAATTAATGCATCTAGTGCAAGTAATCAAATACGATTAGAAATCACCATCTACACTAAAATCAATACATTTTATGCATGAAATCAAATAGGATTGGAAATCACCATATACACCGAAATCAATGAATTTAGTGAAAGAAAACAAATAGGACTAGAAATAATCTACATTGAAATCAATTGATCTAGTGCAAGCAATCAAATAGGATTATAAATCACCATCTACACTGAAATCAATGCATCTACTACAAAAAATATTCTTCCCTCTCTCCCCCCTCCATATATATATATATATATATATATATCCCTCCATATCTCCTTCTTTGTCACTTTATCTCACCCCTCCAAGCACACATTGTCTCTCACTCCATATCTATCAATTTATTTGTCCCTCCCTCCTTCTCTCCATCTATATCTTCTTTTTTTTCACCTTCCATCTATATATTTATCTCCCTTTGCCTCTCTCTATAAACCCCAAAACATACACTCTATTTCTCCAATCTATATATCGATCACTCCATCCTCCTCTCCCTCTCTCTCTCTCTCTCTCTCTCTCTCTCTCTCTTCCCTTTCCCTCCCTCTCCCCCGATTTTATCTCTCTTCCCTCTTGCTATCCTTTCTCCCTCTCTCTCCATCTTCCTTATTATTGCCTCTCTCTCCCTCTCTCTCCACCTTTCACCCTCTATTTCTTTATTCTTACCTCCCTCTCTCACCCCCTTCATCTCCATCTCTCTTTCCCTTCCTCTCTTCACTCTCTCTCATCCTTTCTCTCCCACCTCTCTCTCTCTCTCTCTATATATTCACCTTCCAACTTTATTACCATATGCCTCTCTCTCTCTCCCCTTCACTCCCCCCTTCTCTTCATATATCCTTGTTTTCCTACTTATCTCACCCCAAAACATACACACTCTCTCTTCATCTCTCCCTTTTCACTCCCCTTGTCTCTCCACTACTCACTCTCTATGTCTTTCTTCTTCCCCCCCTCTCTCCCCCTACACCTCCATCTCTCTATCCCTCCCTCCCACCGCTCCAACTCCATCTCTCTATCCCTCCCTCTCTCCTCCTGTCTTTCATGTCCCCTCTCTTTTCATTCCTCTCTCTCCTTTTATCTTCCCCCATCACACACACACACACACACTCTCCCGTACAATACTCTATCTTCCCCCATCAATTTCTTCCTCTCTCTCAAGTCCTCTCTCTCATCCTTCATATCTCTCCATTTCTCTATCACCTCCTTCTATTCCCCCCCCCCACCAGTTCTCTCTCCTTCTCTAGATCTCTTTTTCATTCAATCCTCTCTCTCTCTCTCTCTCTCTCTCTCTCTCTCTCTCTCTCTCCAATCCTCTATATTCCCCCATATCTCTATATCACTCTCTAAATATGTTACTATATCACTCCCTTTCTCCTTATTTCTCCTTCTCTCCCCCATTTTCTCCATCACTCCTTATATGTCTCTTTATCTCACCCCTAAACATACACACTTTCTCTCCATCTCTCCCTTGGAACTCCTCTCTATGTATTTCTTCTTCCTTCCATCTATCTACCTCCAACTCCATATCTCTATCTCTCCTTCTCTCCTCCTCTCATCCTTCCTCTCTCTCTCTTTCGCTCCTAGCTCCCTCTCTCTCTCTCTGTCTCTCTCTTTCTCTCTCTCTCTCTACCTTCCAATCCTCTCTCCTTCTCCCTCCCTCTCTCATTCTCTCTCTCCCGCCTCCATATTTATGTCTCCCTCTCCCTCTCTTTCCCTTATCTAACTTTCTCAATCTTATCCCTCTCTCTCTCTTCATTCATCTTCTCCCCTCTCCTTCATTTTTTCTCCATCTCTCCCTTGTCACTCGCCCTATTTCTCCACCTCTATCATATGTCATGGTATATTAATATATATTATACTATAACAAATTGAATATTGTATTAATATAAACTTGTTAAATTTAATAATATTAATATTATAATATATTACTATTAATAATAAATTTAATAATAATATTAATATTAATATTAAAATTTTAATATTAAAGTTACGTTTAATAATGTTTTTTTGCATGGTATTAATAATAATTTGGTTCATGGTATTTGGCCCATAGACTCCATATATAATTTGATATATTTTTATTTATTTACCTTATGTCTTTATACCTATTTTATATTTATTTATTTACCATAAATATTTTATAAATATGATATTTGGCCCATGGTATTTGTCCCATGGTATTAAAAATAATTTGTCACATAGTATTTGGTTCATAGGCTTCACCTAAATAAAACCTATTTTTGAGTTTTTGTAAATATAGAGTGGTTTATGGAGTAGATATAAAAAGAAGTTTTATTTATTTACCATACCATTAAATTTATTTTTAATGAATTTTTAATTGTTCATTTATATGGTTACGTAAGTTATTGTTTAAGCCGTCATTATTTATATTTTTAGTTTTTAAATTTTCTTTAGTTTTTTTTTTTTGGCTTCTGACATACTTACACATCAGGGTCATACTAGGCTGTAGAATGTGCCTCTCGGTGCAATAAATCTAATACTTTAAAAATAAAATTACATGAAAGATACATAAAAATACTCATAGTAGCATATAAAATTTATGCAACAATATATTGCTACATCTCCAGAAACATAATTCTCTACAGTAACAACAATTTTAATAAAACCAAGCAACAATATAATGAACACTATGAATATTCTACCATAATTCCACAACTTGATCTACAATAAAAATAAGCAATAAAAACCATCTAATGTTCCTTCCTTCTAAAGCTTAGCCATACAATCTAATCATTGCTTGTATTAACCTTTAGGTGTATTCGTTCTTCTCCAAACACGTAATATTTAAAACATATGATTGATCCATGAAAAGTCATATTAAACCAATTTACCCATGTCACAAATTGAACCAAATCTAGAAGAAAGAATCTCATATAGAGAAGATCAACCCCCATAGTGCGAATGGCGTTGCTGATAAGGAGAAATTAGAAAATGGCTTAGAAGAGCCGAATATTCACCAAAATGGTAAATGAAAAGGTATAAATGTTGATGAATTGTTTTTGAGATATATTTTAGATAAATTTTATGATATCCATATCGAGTTACATCATGAAGATGAGAATGATGTTAAGATTCTTAAATTTGAATACGAGTCAACCATGATTGTGATTAATAGAAAAACAATTGATGTAAGTAACCTAACAAATACATGTATAGATCAAGAAAATATTTTTTAGATTTGTGATAACAAGGAGATTGAGTTCAAAAGTGTTACATAGTAATTTGTCACCGTCCCTACCATTCCCCGTCCCACACAATGGAGGACCCATTCTGTGACCTGTGAACATTTTCATGCCTTGAAAACATCATCAATGCATCCCTCTGAGCATGAGCTTTATTTTCCCCTGAGACATCTTCTTGCAAAAATCATGAAAAACACCCCTTTTGGCATTGGCGCGGGCAGGCAGTTCAGTACTCGCGCCAATGGGGAAAGTCCTGCAAAGAGGTCGCGCCAACTGGCGCTCTCTCATAGAGTCGTAGTCGCGCCACCCAATTTAGGAACTGTTTTTTAAATAAGGATGGCGGAAGTTGAGTTCCAACAAACTCACAAACCATTGCCTATCTTGAGTTGGGAGGTTTGGCTGCGGGAGTTATATGGAAGGGAAGTGGTTTTGCCACCTCCCATGGAACCTTCCTTGTTGATAGGGCCAATCCCATAATAATAGGGATCCCAAATCCCTCCTTCCCCATCTATAAAAGCCTGCTCAAATCCATGGCAAGCTAGTCTTGAAGTGCCTAAGCTCTGAATCTCGATATTCCCAAGAGCCTTTGTGTTGTAAATAATCCTCTCTTTCCCTTAAGGCTGACTCAAGTAAGGAGACCATTGTCACGAGACTCTGGAAAGTTTTTCCCTTTCCTTGGCGAGCTTTGCGAGACGTGGACGACTGGAGACCCGTCTGAAGGAGACCGCGACGTCAGAACTTGGTTGTAATCTCTCTTCGCTGGTTATTTAATAGATGATTATGATTATGGTTCCACTCTGTTTTCCATCATGTTAATGTGAGTAACGTCCTTTCTGACTGATGTTTATTTACGTATGTTGGTTTCTATGCTTGTATCTGTTCATTTCTTCCATGTGCAGGTGTTCATCCGCGGAGATCGTGGAGGGATTGTGATCTACCAAGGCTGAGGAACGGGGACGCTTCTTCTTCAGATCCTAGCGTTGGAATCTAGGTAGGCTTCTATCTCCAGCCTTTTCATTCGTAATTAGGAACTTGTGTCATAACATTGTTTGCTTGTTGCTAGACCCCTGCTGGGCTAGTAGGGATCGCCTCTGTCCGCAGAGGGGATTTACCTCCTCAACAAAAAGAATAAATCATCGATTGGAAGACCCATCTACAAGAAGCTAAAATAATTGAATAGGTCATGAGAAACCAATTAGAAGAGAGAGAGGGAAAAATTAAAGAGATTGAAGATAAAGTTGTCTCCATGAGGAAACAACTTGATCAGAAGGACATTTAACAAAACCAGGTGAAGAGCACAAATAATTTACTATTGAGTAGGCCTACTCAAGGCTTTACTATTGAGTAGGGAGAGGAAAAATTTCATATAAGAAAATGAAAAAATTCATAATATGAGAAGCTTGTACTAGGAAATAGTATTATCAAGAGTAGAAAATGAGGTAACAAACAATAGATCTACTAGAAATAGAAGAACAAATAAAGAAGAGAACTGACATCTAGAATATCATTCAGTCCAAGAAAATATGTGGGAATATTTCAAAGGAGTCAAAATACCTTTGCTCCTTTGATGGAGGAGGTTGAGTGTTGTCTGCCACAATTACATACATGTTGCATCAAAATATGGAAGCAAAGTATAGAAATATAATCAGTAGATGATGCAACAATATCAGTAGCCAAGGAGATTAGCGGCAGACATAATATTTCATTTAATGGTTTTTATTTTCCTTCTAACCTGTTTGGCCAGAAGGAAATTGACTGTATATTTATTCCATTGAATAGATGAGCATTATACGGAAGGCATAGATCTCGCATAGTTAGCAGAAGATTTGAATATTTGGCTACATATCTCAGTCATGGCATATGTTATGCATGACATAAACTTTTTAACATCGCCAGAGATTGCTATTTGTTCAATTTTTCAAAGAAAATTTGATAAAAAGTGCAGTAGATCCATAGCAGGCATAGTATAAAATCATAAAAAATACCAATAAGCGACCTATTAAAGTTAGGGTGAAGAAGAAGCAGGAGAAACCCATGAAGTAGGAGCATCTAAATCCCACTTCATTCCATATTTACTTGACATATCTCTTCAGGAAAGACTACATAAGAGCTGTGAGAGGTGCATAGCCTTATTGGGAGTGTATGGAAGACAAATGGAGCCATGAGAAGGCCTGAGTACAAGTAGGAATAAAAACAGTGTGATTGAGAGCCTACATGAATTATCAAGTCGTTAAGATCAATGAGGAGGTTGGACACAAAGAATGTATAATGAGCTTAGGGAGAGATATGTGTGAGACTAGGGTTTCAAGCCTTGCATATTATTTCTTATCATTTTCAAACATTTTCTTGTAGCATGATCATGCATTGTAGAATGGGTGGAAAATGAGTTTAAATCATTGTTCTATCTACTTGTCATGATAGCATTTGTTAGTTTATTAAGAAACCTTAGTACGAGTCATAGTTGGGAGAAAGAAATTTTGTCATGTAGTACTGGGACATTTAAATCTTCCATGTAAACACCTTTGAATACATTATATAGCTATATATCATTGTTGCCTTGATAGTTGGTTATTGGTCGATGTGGTATTAGTGTCAAACATGCTTATGAGAGAGAGTCTTGGGTATTGTGGCAGTCATTTATAGATTATTAGAGATATTTTTGCAACCTTGTATTAGAAATTTGAAGACCTATACTATAATTTAATATCATTTGGTCTTGGTTGCATGGTACACTTGGTCCATGAGGAATGGTCTCTTGTGTTGAGAAATATAAAGGGCTACAACTAACATCATTTCTCTTTAACTTTATAACTTATTGTGATGTATTTTTTTTTTCTCAATTATTAGAGTCTTATTATATTGTTATTTTGTTCTTATCATCAAATTAATACCAAAAAATGAATATTAACAATACACAACAACACATGATATAGGCTGCAAGTGAGCGCCAAAACCTCTTCACTTGAGAGGAAAACCTGCAAATCAATTTCCCTATATATTATTCAACTGAAAGACCAAGACAAATACCCTTCGAAGACCAAGTTCAAATTCCTTTATTATGTGCTTCCTTTCTCCAAGTCAAACCCACTCAAATATTTTCCACTTGCACAACGTCAACCCCTAGCTATAGAATTGTGGCCTCTACTGTAGGTCTAAAATGTTTGCACCCGCAACAGTTTCTTCCTCCACATGTGTGAGCCATTTCAGGGCTTCCAAGGCCTCCTTTGATCATTTCTTAGTTTTCTCTTTCTTCTAGGAGTTTTAGGCGACATAATAGACCTTCCTTCGACCTGTTTTCTTCAATTTCCTTAAGTTCGATCCAGAAACATTGAAACCCTGGCCTTGCTTCTTTGCACATGTGAGAGAGAGGGAGAAACAACCAAAACATTTGTCCTTCATCCTCCTTCATTATTCGATAGCATTTTTTTGTTCTCCATTGCTTGGATGTTGAGAAGATGAGTGGGTATCCAAAGTCCTTAGTATGACTTTACTATTGAGTAGTGAGAGGAAAACTTTCATCTACAAAAAGGAAAAAATGCATAATATGAGAAGCCTGTAGTAGGAAATAGTATTAGAAAGAGTATAAAACAAGGTAACAAATAATATTTCTACCAGAAATCGAGGAAAAAATCAAGAAGAGAACTGACATATAGAATATCATTCGGTCCAAGAAAATATGTGGGAATATTTCAAAGGAGTCAAAATACCTTTGTTCCTTTGATGGAGGAGGTTGAGTGTTGTCTGCAAAAACTATGTACATGTTGCATCCAACTATGGGAGCAAAGTATACAAATATAATCAATAGATGAAGCAACAATATAAGTAGCCAAGGAGATTAGCGAGCAGGCATACTATTTCATTTAATGGTTTTTATTTTCCTTCTAACCTATTTGGCCACAAGGAAATTGATTGTAGATTTATTCCATGGAATGGAGGAACATTATACGGAAGGCATATATCTGGCATAGTTAGCAAGAGATTTGACTATTTGGCTACATATCGCAGTCATATCATATGTTAGGCATGGCACAACTTTTGTAACATGGCCAAAGAATTCTAGTTGTTCAATTCTTCAAAGAAAATTTGAAAAAAAGTGTAGTAGATCCATAGTAGGCATAGTACAAAATCACAAAAAAAATTCAATAAGCAACCTGTTTAAATTAGGGTGAAGAAGAAGCAAGAGAAACCCATGAAGTAGGAGAATGTAACCCCCACTGCATTCCATATTTACTTGAAATATCTCTTTAGGAAATACTACATAAGAGCTATGAGGGATGCATAGCCTTATTGGGAGTGTATGGAAGACAAAAGGAACCATGAGAAGGCCTGAGTACAAGTAGGAATAAAAAATTAGTTAAGATAAAGTCGTTAAGATCAATGAGGAGGTTGGACACAAAGAATGTATAATGAGCTCAGGGGGAGATATGTGTGAGACTAGGGTTTCAAGCCTTGCATATTGTTTCTTATCGTTTTCATACATTTTCTTGTAGCATGAGTGGAAAATGAATTTAAATCAATGTTATATGTACTTGTCATGATAGCATTTGTTAATTTACTAAGAGACCCTAGTATGAGTCATAGTTGGGACAAAGAAATTTTGGCATGTAGGACTGGGACATTCAAATCTTCCATGTAAACACCTTTGAGTGCATTATATAGTTGTATAACTTTGTTTCCTTGCTAGTTGCTTATTGGTCGAAGTGGTCTTAGTGTCAAACATGCTTATGAGAGAGAATATTGGATATTGTGGTAGTCATTTATGGATTATTAGAGACAATTTTGCAACCTTGTATTAGAACTATTGAGACCTATACTATAATCTAATATCATTTTGTCTTGGTTACATGGTGCACTTGGTCCATGAGGAATGTTCTCTCGTGTTGAGAAATCTAAAGGGATACAACTAAGATTATTTCTCTTTAACTTGATAACTTCTTGTGATTTTTTTTTATTTTTCTCAATTACTAGAGTCTTATTATATTATTATTTTGTTCTTATCATCAAATGACTACCAAAAAATGAACATTAACAATACACAATAACACAGGATATAGGCTTCAAGCGAGGGAAAAAACTCTCCACTTGAGAGGAAAACTTGCAAATAACTTTTCTTACATATTCATCAAATGATGAATTCTGAGACCTCTAGACCAAGACAAATACCCTTCCAAGACCAAGTTTAAATTCCTTGACTATGTGCTTCCTTTATCCAAGTCAAACCTAGTCAAATATTTTCCACTTGCACAACCTCGACCCCTAGCAACAAAATTGTGGCCTCTACTGTAGGTCTAAAATATTTGCACCTACAATAGTTTCTTCATCCACACGTGTGAGCCGTTTCAGGGCTTCCAAGGCCTCCTTTGATCATTTCTTTGATCTCTCCTTCTTTTAGGGGTTTTAGGCGAGATAATAGACCTTCCTTTGACCTTCTTTCTTCAATTTACTTAAGTTCGATCTAGAAGCATTGAAACCCTAGGCTTCCTTCTTTACACAACTAAGAGAGAGGGAGAAACAACCCAAACATTTTTCCCTCATCCTTCTTCATTATTTGATAGCCTTCTTCTGTTCTCCATTTCTTGGATGTTGAGAAGATGAGTGGGTATCCATATGAGGTCAAGTTCCCTCCTATGCATAGGCTTCCAAGGAGGATGGTATTCATTAATGAGGCCAACTTCTTAGCTTCTAGACTAACCTGGTCTTGGAGGGTATTTTGACACTTTTACATAAAAAAATTATTATTTTTACAAGATACAATGTGTGCGATGTGGTCTTCTTCATATGAAAATTACTATTTTTATTTCTTAACCCTAGGAAAAACCCTAGCAGAACTCAATGGTTTATCGACCTCTAAATAAAATATTTTTAGCATGAAACCCATGCTACAAAAGTAACAATAATAAATTTTCTTTCTTTTTACAATGTAAAAGAATCACAAGTAAATTTCATATTTATGAATACTGAACCTAGTTACAGATTTCAACCCTCTTTATTAGCTAGGCAGGTATTGAAAATTATATATGGACATTATCAAACTGAAGAGATCATATAAGAAGATTCAGATTGGTAAGTGATCTCATAAGTTATCATATCAACTTATCTCTTTGCACCATACCAACCAACGTTGTCACATAGTAAGGCCTTGAATAACAACTCTATCTCTCCAAAAGATCAAAGAACATTTTTGGTGAGACCGATGACTAATAGACACCATCATTATTGTCTCTCAAGAAGCATAACCCACCCGGGTGTTCACGGGGTATTTCCTTTTAGGACAATTCCTATGATGGAATAACACATCCTCAAGGAATTTCCTATTTGACTAATATTATATTCGATTCCATATATCATTCTTAAAGAGTATCGGAAATTGTATGCTTACCCAATGCTCCATTATTTCCTCACAAAGTGAAGACAAGAATGATGTGCCTATCTCCACCTCTCAACTAGGGAGGATATATCAACCAATATAATATTGTCTCTCAAATAAAAAAGCTTCTTATTAGGAAGATATGTTGTCAAGATGTCAGCTACCTATTCATCAGTGGAGATATATTGTAGCTACAACACTTCATCTCGCACAAAATTGCGTATGTAATGATACTTGTTATCATTAGGGGAATTTTGAGGTCTAAAATGGGCCTCATAAGGAAATTATAAAATACTAGAGGAAATAATAAAATAAGATTTGATTACATCATCAAATTTATAGGGGAAAAAAGAAGAAATATTTTTTCAACTCGTATTTTCAACTTATCCCCCTATGGGTTTACTCAAATTTTGAGCAGAAACACTTGTTGGATGCAGAATTTTATTTCTTATCCAACGAGTACCCATGTTGCATACTTTCGATGGAACTTTCTACACAAAAAATAAGAAATGCATGAAAAATGTGATTCCAAACACATTTTTTCATGTATTTCTCATTTTTCATCGAGCAGGGTCCAACGAAAGTATGCAATATGGGTATTACCTAGATGAGGAATTAAATTTTGCATCAAACGAGTACTCTCGCTCGAAATTTGAGTAAATCCTTAGGGAGATATGTTGGAAATACTAGTTGAAAAATTAGTTTTACTATTTTATTATTTTTACTTTTCTACTCCAAAAAGGGTGAATCATCCCCAATGGTTGACATCATCATCTTGAATCCTATTGGTTCTTATAAAGTGTATTTTTTTTGTACATTTTTCTTAGGAGGCCAATTTTATACCTCAAAATTCCTCCAATGTCATGTGTTTTCTATTTCCATGGAACACTGAGTCTTAAAACAACCTTATACAACTACTTTTGTCACAATGTAGCATAATAGGGTCATGTTGTAGGGAAAACCCAACACCCCCAATTTTTGAATTATTTACTTCAATTATGGGGACCCTTTTTATTAATTTTTGGCTAAGAACCTTTTATGATTTTCATTAAGTTAATTTTCCTAAAATTTTACCATTTTTTCATTTTTGTTGGATTTCTATTTTGATTGTTTCATTGAATTTTTCACAAGCTTTCCAACATTAGTTGTTTTGCTCCATTTGGTCAATCGGTTTGCAAATGAAAATCCTTCGAAGTTTTGTCATTTTCTCGCTTGGGTTAAAAAATGTATAAAGTGTATGATATTTGAATTTTCATAATTAAAATAGTATTCATTGTAAATATCAATTTTTAGTTAATTTTTACTAATTTTTCATTTTCACTAACGGTCCTACAAAATGACCTAGCTAAATTGTACAATAAACAAAAACATGTTTCGAGATCTTGGTAATTTACTCCAACTTGTTATTTTAAAACAAATTCCCAAACCCAAAACCTCAAAATTGAAAAATAGCTGAAGTCCAATTTGTAGGATGGTTAATAACATGTGGGCCCTAGTTCTGACCAGATCCTCTCTTCCAAAAATCCTGATTTAGAAAGTCTCACATAGAATTTCTATTGTGAAATTGCGATATCACAATATCGCATATTGCAATTTCTCTTAACTCCTCGAGCTCGTTCCTTTAAAATGTGCGATATGCGATTTTGGTTTATGCGAGGGTTATTTATTTTAACTTAAGGTTTAAAACTCCGTATAACTCCTGTGACCTCACCCTAACCTCACTCACCCTCCACCTCACTCATTCCTCCACCTCACTTCACCCTACCTCATGCTTACCTCGACTTCCACTCACTCCTTAACTCCCTCCTCCCTCCATGGCATACACGTATGGATTAAAGATTGATTCCAATGGTTTGTAAATTGTTTATTTAATATTATATTTATATTATAATAGTTATATTATAATGATAATATTTATTATAATTTTAATATAATTTGAATTATAATTTTAATATAATATTATTATATTTAAATTAATTTCTTTTAAATTTTTCTTATATTAATTAACTTTTGTTAACAATTAAACTATAATCTAGTTTTTAATTAAAATTAATTATTATTAATTAATTAAAAACTGTAATCTAATTTAGGATTATAATTTAATTAAAAAATTCTGATTTTTAGCCCAAGCAGCAAAAATTTCAGAATTTTATCCATTTTCATATACCAACTTTGGAAGCTCATAAATAGAGTTTTACTTGGTCAAATGAGACCCGGGATGGCTTGTTAGATAGATACAATTATGGAAAACATTTCTAAAGTGGTTTCATGTCTACATTTGATCATTTATTGGTCGAAGTGGTCTTAGTGTCAGACATGCTTAGGAGAGAGAGTCTTGGGTATTGTGGCAGCCATTTATGGATTATTAGAGACAGTTTTGCAACCTTGTATTAGAACTATAAGGACCTATACTATAATTTAATATCGTTTGGTCTTGGTTGCATGGTGCACTTGGTTGATGAGGAATGGTCTCTTGTGTTATGAAATCTAAAGGGCTACAACTAAGATTATTTCTCTTTAGATCGATAACTTCTTGATGCAGGATCATCGAGAACTTAGCTAATAATGTGATGTTTTGGTCACATGTTCTAGCTAATTCAAAGAAAACATTAGTAGTAGTATATTTAATTATTTAATTATTATTATTTTTTTTTATGAGTATTGTTAGTTTGTTTTTATGTTTAAATAAATTAGGAATAAAATTAGTAGTCAGTTTCTTTCCTTGCGTGGATATAGAGCCAACATAGGGATAAGCACTTAAAAATATGGAGGTATTGATTTGTTGAGAAAATTTGAGAAGAAAAATATTCTAAAAGGAGTAGTTTCATATCTCAACTATAAATAATAGGATGGTAGTAAGGAAACATGAAGATTGCTGATGTGTAGATTGCAAATGCAAAAGGAAATTAGTGAAATGTTCAATCTATGTGTTAGTAGTTTTAAATTATTCAGAATATGGTTGACATTATACTTTTTATTTGAGTCTGAAATTTGTATACATGTTTGTACATATGTTGTATGTTGGAGCATGTGAATGTAGGAAGGCGAATACATTGCAGTAAGCATGGTTGGAAACCACAAGCTTGCAACAACTAAGAGGTCGCACTTTTGGTTGATTTCTTGACGTGTATGGAAGGAGGGAATTGTAATACCACCAAAATCATATGGAGTTGCATGAAACATGCAGGCAGAGCTGTGGTGTGAGCATGTCATTGCACCCAGTGAAAGGGTGGTGTGGCATTACAAGAAGCATGCAAGTTGATGCAGGAGCATTAGGCTCAAGAAAATTCCTTGTATTTTAATAGACTTAGGGGTTTTGTGTTTTCAAGGGAGTTGGTTTCTTATGTCATCTTTTGAGTGATTTTAATGAGAATTAATTAAATATTGTGAGGAATTTTGTAAATGTTCTTAAATGTTGGAGAACATGAGAGAATTAGGCTAGTTGAGAGTGTATAGGGATTGAGAGATTTAGCAATTAATGGTAAATCATAAATTAGAATTGGTTTCATGATTTTGTGACGAAATAGGATACTTAGGGGTTAGTTGAGGCAAATGAGGAGTTAGAAGATATTCAGGGTTCTGTTGAGAGGATGAAGGATCTGAAACCAAAAATAGTTTTTCAGAACCTTTTGTATAGAAATGAATAAGCCTCGAGACATTAAGAAGATAAGGTAGAGAAGAAATAGAGTAGGATTGAGAAAATAGGGTTTGGATTGTAAGCCTAATGGAAAATTAGAGGAAGAAGGCCACTGATTGAATATCAGGCCAGAGAGAAAGAATTCCTTTTTAACTATTTGAGTTTTATATGTACAGAGAAATTCAGTGTTGAATTAAGTGTGTATGTTTTGGTTAATAAAAGCATGATGTGTATGTGAAGCAGAGGATTTGGCATCATATTTATATGCAGGAGATTGGAAAATGAATTAAAAACAAATTATTTGATTGCAAGATAATGATATTCAAACTTGGGTTTGAATCAATAATAAAAAGCTACCATCGATCACAAAATGGATCGATGGTGACCCATTAAAAGGGTGATCCTTCAAATCGATATAAATTATGCTAAGGGTTTGATCCTGGAATGTGTAAGAAAATTCATATCAGTGTCAGAAAGAAGATTCAATTGCAGTCAGTTGTGTCAAATGTAAAGTGTTTCTTCAAAGTGAAGAATTGATTTTAGGTTCATGATGTTTGTGGTGATGGTTGAATCAAATGGAGGTTTATTTTATTCAAAGATAAAGGGTTTGGAGAACTGTTAATTGAATGATATTTGGGTGAGAAGGAAAGAAGCTTGAATGCAAATGAAATCGTGAATTGAAGGCGCAGTGGGATGGAGTGTTGGGAAACCATCTCTAAAAGGAGAAGAAAAGAGATATCAACGCCTTAGAAATAAGTCACTTCGAGGGGGAAACCTCCAATACATTACATGAATGAACAATTCTTGCATGATACAATTTACAAAACCTGCTTTCTATATATAGGAGTCCATTGGGCCATAATGTAATCCTAGTGGACCACAATGTAATCCTAGCCAACCTAACAATAATAATTTAAGGACACAATAATAACAAAATGGGTGTTACAAGGGTACAATAATAACAATAAGGGGTTTACACTAATAATAATAAGGGACTATACTAGTGATATAGGGACCTAACATTCTCCTCTCCTTCAAAAAAAGTGTTGTCCTCAATGCTTGAGTAGCTCCAAGTGCTTCTGTATAAAATTCTCACCCTCCCATGTAGAATCTTCAGTGGGTAAGTTCTTCCACTTGATGAGATACTCTGAAATTGATCAATTCCATAGCTCTCGAGTTCTTGTTTCCATGACCACTTCAAGTTCCAATATGATTTTTCCTTCCTCATCAAGTTCTGGCAATATTGTTTGAACTGGAATATTTTCACCTATAACCTTCTTTAAGCATGAAACATCGAAAACTGGATGCACTCGTGAAGAAGCAGGAAGCTCCAATTTGTATGCCATAGTACCAATCTTTTGCAACACCTTGTAAGGACCATAGTACTTTGGCGATAATTTATTATCCTTCTTAGCTTGCTTGAGGGACATTTGTTTGTATGGTTGTAGCCGTAAAAATACCCAATCTCCTACATCAAAATTTCTCTCGCTGCGATGTTGATCTGCTTGTTGTTTCATTCGATTTTGTGCCAAATTCAGGTTATCCTTTAAGAGTTGGAGAACTTCTTGTTGATGCTCGATGTGATCTTCCACTGCTTGAACCCTTGAATTTTCTCTTAAAGATGATGTGATGGATGGTGGATGATATCCATAAAGTGCCATAAATGGGGTCATTTTTGCTGCAGTATGGAAGGAAGTGTTATACCACCATTCAGCGAGAGGTAACCACTTGACCCATTGTGTTTGTTTATAAGATACAAAACAATGAAGATATCCTTCCAAACATTTATTTACTATCTCAGTTTGACCATTAGATTGAGGATGATAAGATGAGCTATGAGCTAATTGAGTACCCAAACAAGAAAATAACTTTGTCCAACAATTTCCAATAAAAATGGGATCTCTGTCGCTCACAATAACCCTTGGGCTTCCATGTAGCTTTTGAATTCTATCCATAAATGTAGTAGCAACTGTACTTGCTTTAAATGGATGAGATAATGCACAAAAGTGTGCATACTTGGTAAGTCTATCAACTACCACCATGATGACATTCTTTCCTTTGGACTTAGGTAAACCTGTGACAAAATCCATTGAAATATCCTCCCAACATTAACTTGGAATGGATAAAGGTTGTAGAAGTCTCGGAGTCTTAATTGTCTCAACTTTATTGTGCTGGAAAACCAAACATTCTGTCACAAACTTTTGAATATCAAATTTAAGGCCATCCCAAAAAAATTCTTTCTTCACCCTATGGTAAGTTTTTAAAAATTCCGAGTGTCCTCCTAAAGGAGAAGTGTGCAATTCTAGAAGAATATTTTACTTTAGTTGGTAATTCTTACAAAGACATAAGTGATCTTTGTACCATAAGGAATCATTTTGCCAACTAAATGTATCAGATGTACTAGGATCTTGCTGCAACTTTTTAATGAGTGTCCATACATCTTTTTCCTTATTCCATTCATCTCTTGCTTCGGTTATCCAATCTGGTTGGATAATATAAATGGAACAAAGCAATGCTTCCACCTCTTGATTCCTTCTTGAGAGTGCATCTGCAACAAAATTAAGCTTTCCTTTTTTGTAGATTATTTCAAAGTCATAACCCAACATCTTTGTGACCCATTTTTGCTGCTCTTCTAAACATAGTCTTTGTTCCAAAAAGTGTTTAATACTATCATGATCATTTTTTACCTTGAAGTGTCTTCCCATTAGGTAAGTTCTCCATTTCTTTAGTGCATGCAGTATTGCTAACATTTCCTTCTCATAAATAGGTTTCTGTAAATACTTTCCTTTGATTGGACAACTTTCAAAAGAAATGGGTCTTCCTTCCTACAGTAAAACAACACCAATTCCATTTCCTGAGGCATCACATTCCACAATAAAGGTTTTTGTGAAGTCTAACATAGCTAAGACAAGCGCTAGGCACATTGCCTCTTTAATATGTTCAAAAGCCTTAATTGCTTCAGGAGTCCATGAAAATGCATCTTTCTTCAATAATGTTGTTACAAGTGCTATTATTCTCCCATAATTCTTAACAAACTTGTGATAATACCCTGTTAACCCAAAAAATACTCGTAACTGCTTTATGGTTTTGGGGACTTTCCATTCCTTAACGGCTTTAATTTTTTTATGGTCTACTTTAACACCCTCGTGAGATATAATATGACTCAGATATTCCACCTCTTGTACTCCAAAGAAACATTTGGATGTTTTTGCATATAATTGTTTCTCCTGCAATAGTTTGACCACCCTGTCAACATGTTCAACATGATCCTTCCAAGACCTGTTGTAGATTAGTATATCATCAAAAAATACTAGCACAAATTTTCTAAGGGTTTGAAAATGGAATTCATCAACCCTTGAAATGTAGAAGGTGCATTGGTAAGGTGAAAAGTCATGACCAAAAATTCATAATGACCCTCATAAGTTCGAAATGTTGTTTTTGGAATATCTTCAGTCTTCATTCTAATTTGATGATATCCTGAACGGAGATCCAACTTGGTAAAATAAATTTCTCCATGCAATTCATCCAATAATTCATCAATCACAAGAATGGGAAATTTATCTTTAATGGTGAGCTTACTAAGCTCCCTATAATCCGGACACATTCGCCATGATCCATCCTCCTTGTGTACCAATACTACATGAATCTTTTGGACGTAAGGATATCTATAAGGCTTGATGTTTGGAGGAACACTTCCTGGAATCAAATGAATAGCATTATCATGATCAAAAATAGGTGGGATTCCTCTGGGAGTTTCAAACACCTTGGAATGATTTTCCAAGACTTGTTGAAGATCTGTAGGAATAGATGATTTTGATGTTGGAACTTCTAGTGAGCATAATTGTGCAGTTACGCCTCGTTGTTATTTCTTTAGAAGCTTTGTCATGACATTAGAGATTATTATCCTTCCTGGCTTCCCTGCAATACATCATAATTCAAATTCCTTTCCTTCTAAAAAAAAATTCAAGAAAATTTCTTGAAAATTAAAAGCTACCGTCCCCAAAGATTGTAACAATTGTACTCTTAGTACAACATCAGCACCTCCCATAGGAATGGAAAGCATTGGACTAGTCAATACATATTCCCCCATGGTTAGCTTGATATTATGGCATTTCCAAGAGAAATTTATAGTTTTCTGGTGCTGGGTATAGGAAACAATTTAATTCCTTGGCTACCTTACAATGAATAAAATTATGGGTGCTACCTGAATCAATTAAGACTATTACCTATTTCTTCTTGATATGTCCTTCTATCTTGAGAGTTTGAGGAGTGGTAATTCCTGCCAGTGCATTACATGATATGGTCAAATTCATTTCTTCCTCTTCTAGGGCCAGTTCCTAGTGTATATCCTCTTCTTGTTCATTTTCTTCTTCTTCTTCACAATCTATGTAAAATAATTTCTTTTCAGCACACTTATGACCTTTAGTGTATTTTCTATCACAACTATAGCAAAGCCATTATTCACTTTTTTCTTCCAATTGTTGTGGTGTCAACCTTGTAGGTTTTGGAAATCTAGGCATAGCAACACTTCCTTCTTTATAGAATTGAGTGGTAGGCTTCCTTGTCACCATAATTTTACATTCAACTTTTCTTGCCAACCTGAATGCCTTCTCCAATGAATCAGGTTCCAAAACATTAACTTCATGTTGGATGTTATCCTTTAGAGTGCCTATGAAGAGATCAATCCCGTGTTCCTCTGGAATATCAGCTACCCTTATATTCAATTTTTGGAAGTCCTTAATGTGCTGCCCCACTAAATCCTTTTGTTTGAGATTTATCAATTGGCTAAAGAAGGTGTTTCTCTTTGTATCCTCATAATGTGCTATCATTTCCTCTA
Organism: Pinus albicaulis; assembly: GCA_034641835.2. Classification (NCBI taxonomy): domain Eukaryota; kingdom Viridiplantae; phylum Streptophyta; class Pinopsida; order Pinales; family Pinaceae; genus Pinus; species Pinus albicaulis. The sequence goes on from CM076579.1 coordinate 264,092,872, forward strand.
TAAAAATTGACCAAGTGACAATTTTTTTACGAGAGAAAAGCCATCAATACCATACAAATGTATTTTGTTCTAGATGTAAAGTTGCAATGTGTACCTTTTGTGTGTTTTGCACGTTATGGAGATCAAAATATTGCTCCATCTATAGTATCCATGTTATAGGATCCTTTTCATCAAGCTTCCACATATCCATCTTTGGAATATGGTGGTTCTTCCTGCCAACATTAGAGTTTATAAAATCAAGATTAAAATTTATTTTGTTCTCATCATGAGGTTCTTCTACTATCTTTTCACCATTAGGAAACATTTCTTGTATCAACTTTGTCAAACCTTCCATGTATGCTTTTAGAACATTCTTCATGTTTTCCATTTTCTCATCGATCTTAGCTTCCATGTCATCCATCTTAGATTCCATGCCATCCTCCATGTCATCAATCTTAGATTCCATGCCATCTATCTTAGATTCCACGCCTTTCTTCAAACCATCCATCTTAGTTTCCACGCCTTTCATCAAAACTTCCATGTCATTTTTTGTTGCTCTTTGTGAGAGCAAAATTTGTTGCACTTTCTCTTGCAATTTTGATATGTCATGTTTCGTCTTCATCAGTCATAGTAGATATTTCCAAAGGCTTAATGGGTGTTGAATTATTTTTAGGGGCCATTTTATAATCCAACACTGATATCTATTCTACAATATGCCCTTGCAATCAATTCAACTTGATTCTTCAAACAAGACTTATGCAATTCGGAAAAAAAAAGACACACCTTTTACTTGCTTTTGAGGAGCTCGATATCGAAATTTTATTATCTATGTGATTGAAGCTCTTCAATATCTGAAATTTAGCACTGAATTAGCCCTCTAAATTCTCTTTTGAATGCCATAGGTCTGACTTGATTTGGATTCTCCAAGACAAATTTATGTCCAATCTCCCACAATGACCTAATTATGGACTGGTTCAGTATAGAAAACTTGTATGAATTGCCACGTGTCATTGTTTCGTCCTTTGCCTCTGAAATTGATAGCAAAGAAACTGAAGTCTGTGTAATTGTGACCAATTTTCACGGCACTCCAATCTAATGCTCAGAGAGAGAGTTATTGAAATTTTCCCACAATCACCTTTTGAGACGAAATTCGGGAGCCTGAAAAAGAACTACCTTCCACAGATCATATCTCCACAAATATTGTGATCCAACCTCTGAAATTTTTTGATACATTTCCTTTGGATTTTAACTTCAAACCATAAACATTTCCAATTCTGAACCTCAGTAGAAAAAAACTTATAGCGCAAATGCCATGATGACCTGTTTAGGAGCATGAAAAAAGACCTAACTTCCACAGATCATATCTCCAAAATTATTGCGAACCAAGCTCTAAAATTTTTAAACAATCTTCCTCGGGGTTTTAGCCTCACACTCTAAAAATTCCAGCTTCTGAAACTTCGTAGAAAAAAATTTATTGCGAAAATTCCACGATGACCTGTTTGGAGCAGTGAAACCCTATAATCCAAAGTTCTGATACCAAATGTTGGTAAACCAACTCCAAAAAGAGAAGAAAAGATATATCAATGCCTTAGAAATAAGCCACTTCAAGGGGGAAACCTCTAATACATTACATGAATGAGCAATTCTTGGATGATACAATTTACAAAACCTCCTTTCTATATATAGGAGTCCATGGGGCCATAATGTAATCCTAGCCAACCTAACAATAATAATTTAAGGGCACAATAATAAAAAAATGGGGGTTACAAGAGTACAATAATAACAATAAGGGGTTTACACTAACAATAATAAGGGACTATAATAGTGATATAGGGACCTAACATGGAGTCAGAAAACATAATAGGAGTGGAACTTCGAAGGTTCAGAGGAAGCATGGCGAACCTATGCGATTGGAACCGTGAAGCGGTTTTGAAAAACAACAAATGGTTTTTGCATAGGTTTCAAATGGTAAATGGAATTTAATAAATTTGCACAATAAACCTCTGGGAATGACACATAGCATGGACGGAATTTCAAAACCACTTATTTCACGTTTCTTTGGAGCAATAAAGCACCGGGGCTATTTTTACGCGATAACCGTCTGATCAAAGGAGAGAAAGATCTGATGGTGTTTGCATAAGGAGTTGTGTAGAGGCTAACAGAAGGTGTGGGACCCAGATATAATCTTATGTTGGTGAGTATTAAGGTGTGGACCCAACAGTGCTAAACAGTACTTTTGGAATAGAATGTGGGTTCGTGTATAATTGCTTTCAACACGTCCAAAGTATAATGTACAAACCTAATTGAGGGAAGGCAGAATGGTAAGCTGAAATGTTAATATGACTCATGTTGGGTTAATTACGTAAATAATTGTGAGTTATAATATGATGTGGGCCAAATATATATTAATTTTCTTCACATGCGGATTGGTGATCGCATATGAGCATTGAATAAAGGTAAGTGGATTGGTAAGCATGGGCCATTATATATTAATGTGTGATTGGTACCTTGGTTTTAACCAAAGTCAAAATTGTGATCAAGCGAGATTTTATTTCTGCTTCAAATTTACATAAAGGGTTTAAACTTTGATTAGGGATCGAGAATGGTATTAAGAGGAAATACTTCCGCTTATGAAGTTTTACCCTACTTGGGATTTATTTGAGGTTATTAATTTGAAAACACATTTTATATGTGTAGATGTGGGTTTTTTCAGGTGTGGTAGCATCATTTTGGTATCATAGTAGGAAAAGCTCTTTTGAAGTTAAATATTTTTTTTAATTAAATCAGAATGCATGTGCGATGAGGGAAGAAAGAGGAGATCAGATTCTAAATATGATAAGCAACAGATACACGAAATTTAAGTGAATAGGAATTTGTAGAAATAAATGAAGACAGTCCAATAAAATTACAAGTGAATGAAGAGAACAAGGTCATGCAGAGATCTTGAAGGTGAGATAATTTTAATCTAGTTTGAAAATTGTGATTGCAGAATTCTGGTTGTAGACAAGATGAAAACAAATATTTTGATGATGATGGTAGTCAACCTAATATTCCAGCTAAAGGTTGGATAGGGAGAACATTTGAAGTGTTCTCAAGAGAAGGTGAGTTGAATATATAAGCCTAGAGAGAGCAGAAGAGAGTTCTCAAGAGGTTATATAGATAGAGAACCAGTGCTTTTCAAAAGACCAAGTCTAGAGAAGGGATTGGTGAGGTAAGTGGCAGTAGGAAGAACTTGATGTTGCAGAGGCTTAATGCAACTCATACTGAGTGAGGAGCTCATGAAGAAGATGATCATGGAGGATCAGAGAAGAGGTTCTAAATAATTCCACAGAGATATTGCAGTGATTAAGGTACAACTAGAGGTACTACAAGGATGGAAAATGAGGAAATGGGTTAGATGGAACCTATTGCAAAAGAAATGGAATGGTAAGCTGATGAAAAAGTTCAGATAACTTGGCCAAATACATATTTCTTTGTTGGAAAAGGAAAGACTCAAAGGATTTGAGTCACAGAAAATAGGATTTGCTAGAAACCAGAAAGTACATTGTGGAATATTGGTGCTTGAGGAAGCAAACGAGACTGAAAAGTCTTGTTTTTTTTAAAAATAATTATTTGTGTGTGAATGCAGGTACATCACAGGATGTTGAAAAAAATTTGAAGTTTGTTAAGGAGAAGAAGTTGAATATGAATTCTATTCAGAATGATGCTGAGATAGCAAGATCTCATAAACAAAAGGAGACAGAGGGGTCTCATGGAAATAAACAACAGAGTATTGAAGCAGAGGAAGAGGGGCCATCTGATGATTGGTCAAGAACAAGTGAAGGTATTGAAAGTTGTGTAAAATTTCCAAATTCTACTCCAATTTAAATTGTTGAGTTATATAGAAAGTTAGATCTTCAAAGAAGAGAGTTGGAAAAGCAGAGGATCTATATTCAGGATAAACTGCTGAATGTGAAAGACAAAGAAATTGTCTTGAATAATAGTGAGGAAACAGAATATAAGGATGTAAGAATGATTAAGAAAATTGAAGAAGTTCCTTATTGTGAGCTAGAGCAGAGAGACATTCTTGAAACAAATGATAAGAAGAAGAGACTAGCTGACAGTCTCATGGAGAATTTAAACCAGCATACTGATGTGCTGACAAAGAAGTTGGAAGAAAACTCAAGGCAACATACTGATATGTGGCTAAAGGAGGAAGAGACATTGAGACCTTGTATTTTTAATAATGATAATTCATTTTTTAATTATGCAGGCAAAGAAGGATAGCAAATGGAAAATGTCAGAGAATTTAATGAAAGGGAAACTATGTTAGCTGGAAACATAGTAAAGGATCATTATTCTATCATGGTGATTGGCACAATGGAGATAACCCTAGAAGTTGGGAATAAAGACAGTGAAGATTTTCTGAGTCCTGAAAGAGACTTGAAACTATAAAAAGAGGGTTTGGTGACTAGATCGTCAAATGAGACCATTGGGTCTTGTAATTTTGAAATTGATAATTTGACTATGTTTACAAGTGTTGCAGAAGACAATCCATCTCTTGGAGTTGTCTTGAATGAAAATGAACTGTTGGAGAATAAGGAACTTAGAAATTCCAAGGAAGGTGAGATATTCATGTCTCATATGAAGGAAATTGTTACTGTTGATGACAGGGAGGAGTTGTCTTGTATGATTAGCCGAGATAATACTATGGAACAAAATCTTAGAACTTCCGTAGTGGTGAAGAATTAGAATTCTATTATGATAAAGGATGAATATAAAGTGTCTAAATAATTTGAATTGATTGCCAGAATCAATCAAGGAGGTGATGGAAAATTACTGAAGGTTGTCAAAGAAGAAGAAGAAGAAGGATATGCTGAAACTAAATTGCAGCATATTGATGATATGGTTGAGATAAAGCAATTTCAAAAGGAATGGCCAAAATATTTGCTGGAAACATTTCAACAAGAGAAAGAAATTGCAAACACTAAAGTAAAAATGCCTGAAGTTGTGGAAGAGGCGGGAGCAGATGCTAGTTTGTCAAATTTGATTATGCTTAATAGTATACAAAGAAGAATGGATGAGTATGTTACTGCAGTTAAAAAATCAAATGATAGTTTATTTTTTGAAAATAAATTTGCAGGTAGTGAGCAGAAGAAGAATGTTGCAAAGGGAGATATCTTAAGAGATATTCAGGAATTTTGGGAGGCAACAACAACAAAAAAAGAAACAAAGGAAACATTTACAACAACAAAAGAAAAAAAAACAAGAGTATTGGAAACATATGCAGCAACATCTACAACAATGTCCAAAGAAACAGAAAGTGAAAGCAGAAACAAAAGGCAGAGTAATTTCCAGACAGAAGATAAACTGGACATAGAGATTGAAAGTATAAGGATATTGATGATGAAGATGTCCTAGAGGAAGATAGTAGCAAGAAAGCAAAGAAACAATAGAAAGGAGAAGACCATAATATACTGTGAAGGAATAGCTAGCGAAAAGATGCAGAATAAGTTATGGAAGCTTGGAAAAGTACAACAGAAGAATGATACAACTTATTGATAGCATAAAAACAAAGTATGGGATCCAGGAGGAAAAAAGTTGGAAGCACATGATCAGGAGATCGTGATAAATTTCTACTTTGGGAGTCTGATGCAGGAGCATTAGGCTCAAGAAAATTCCTTGTATCTTAATAGACTTAGGGGTTTTGTGTTTTCAAGGGAGTTGGTTTCTTATGTTTTGTTTTGAGTAATTTTAATGAGAATTGACTAAATATTGTGAGGAATTTTTTAAATGTTCTCGAATGTTGGAGAACACGAGAGAATTAGGCTAGTTGAGAGTGTATAGGGATTGAGATATTTAGGAATTAATGGTAAATCCTAAATTAGAATTGGTTTCAAGATTTTGTGATGAAAGAGGATCCTTAGGGGTTATTTGAGAAAAATGAGGAGTTAGAGGATATTCAGGGTTCTGTTGAGAGGATGAAGGATCTGAAACCAAAAATAGTTTTTCAGAACCTTTTGTATAAAAATGAATAAGCCTCAAGACATTAAGAAGATAAGGTAGAACAAAAATAGAGTAGGATTGAGAGAATAGGGTTTGGATTGTAAGCCTACGAAAAATTATAGGAAGAATGCCACTAATTGAATATCAGGCCAAAGAGAAAGAATTCCTTTGTGATTATTTGAGTTTTATATGTATAGAGAAATTCGGTGTTGAATTAAGTGTGTATGTTTTGATTAATAAAAGCATGATGTGTATGTGAAGTAGAGGATTTGGCATCATATTTATATGCAGGAGATTGGAAAATGAAATACAAACAGAGTATTCGATTGCAAGATAATAATATTCAAACTTGGATTTGAATAAAAAATAACGAGCTACCATCGATCAGAATGGATCGATGGTGACCCATTAAAAGGGTGATCCTTCAAATCGATATAAAATATACTGAGGGTTTGATCCTGGAATGTGTAAGAAAATTTGGATTAGTGTCAGAAAGGAGATTCAATTGTAGTTAGTTGTGTCAAATGGAAAGTGGTTCTTCAAAGTTAAGAATTGATTTTGGGTTCGTGATGTTCGTGGTGATTGTTGACTCAAATGGAGGTTTATTTTATTCAAGGATAAAGGGTTTGGAAAAATGTTAATTGAATGCAATTTGGGTGAGAAGGAAAGAAGATTGAATGCAGATGAAACCATGAATTGAAGGTGCAGTGGGATGGAGACAGAAAACACAATAGGAGTGGAACTTCGAAGGTGCAGAGGGAGCCTGGTGAACCTATGCGATTGGAACCATGAAGCGGTTTTGAAAAACTACAAACGGTTTTCGCATAGGTTTGAAATGGTAAATGGTATTTAAGAAATTTGCGCGATAAACCTCTGGGAATGACACGTAGCGTGGATGAAATTTCAAAACCACTTATTTTGCATTTCTTTTGAGAAATAAAGCGCCGAGGCTATCTTTACATGATAGCGGTCCAATCAAAGGAGAGAAAGATCTGACGATGTTCACATAAGGAGTTGTGCAGACGCTAACGAAAGGTGTGGGACCTGGATATAATATTATGTTGGTGAGTATTAAGGTGTGGACTGGATGGTGTTAAAAGGTACTTTTAGAATACAATGTGGGTCTGTGTATAATTGCGTTCAATACGTCCAAATTCTAATGTACAAAGCTAATTGAAGGAAGGTGGAATGGTAATCTGAAATGTTAATATGACTCATGTTCGGTTAATTCCGTAAAGGATTGTGAGTTAGAATATGATGTGGGCCAAATATATATTAATGTTCTTGGCATGCGGATTGGTGATCGCATATGAGCATTGAATAAAGGTAAGTGGATTGGTAACCATGGGCCATTATATATTAATGTGTGATTGGTACCTTGGTTTTTAACCAAAGTCAAAATTGTGATTAAGCGAGATTTTATTTCCGCTTCAAAGTTACATAAAGGGTTTAAACTTTGATTAAGGATCGAGAATGGTATTAAGAGGAAACACTTCCGCTTATGAAGTTTTACACTGCCTGGGATTTATTTGAGGTTATTAGTTTGAAAACACATTTTGTATGTGTAGATGTGGGTTTTTACTGCTGTGGCATCATCACAAGCGGAGCCGTGGTGTGAGAAGGTGTATATATCACTGCACGCAGTGGATGAGAGCTCAGAATACATGGTATAAAACTGCACATTTTTGGACGGATAAGTCGTTCTTGTGGACAAGACAGACCTCCCAAGTGTCCTATGGATAACTAACAACAAACAGACAAATAAAAACTATTTTCTCTAGATATTGTTTGACATGGAATTAATTATAATAGGGTTTGAGAAACCTACTTGTAGTCCAGCGTTGATCTTATTTCTAGTGGCTTGAAGAAATTCGTCGTCAAGGATCTGCAATCACAAACACAATAAAAGATCAAAAGCAACTATATAATAAATCAATTCATGAATAAAACATCTATCAAGATTTTCAAGGAATTAAAGAAATGAGATAATTAATTAAATAACCCATTGAGAAAACAATATTCATTCGTATTAACTTAAATAAAGAATATCCTTACAACCGTGTCTGCCTTGATGTCAAACAGGCCTTCCTGGGGTCCGGAATAGGCGTTTCCTTTAATCTGACAAGCCTTGCACTCTCTTAGCTAAAATCACATGGGTGTGTAATCATTCCCATATGATGATTGGCTATGAGAGTATGAGTCTCTACAACATTTCTCCTCAAACATTCTCCAAGTCTAACTCACTAACTCCAACCTTTGAAGCTGCACTATGGCTTCAATTTATAGGAAAAGAGAGGAGGTTATGGTTCCCCTTAAGAAGGGATAAAATGCTCTTTTGAAGGGATTTGGATCCATAAATCAAGGGGTAGGCTACCATAATGGAGGAATGAACATACATGATAGAGAGAACCTTCGACTGGATAATTGCTTCTAGCAGCTTCGTGATTTGACTGCTGGGCTTCTAAATGTTACTTTCCACCTTTGTTTTACCTTTTACAGGGGTTTGCACCTTTAATGAATAAAAAGTGTGTTTAGCTCCGCATGATTTAGAGAAAAAAAGTGCGGCACCACAGGAAATGTTAAGAGAAAGTGTGGTAAAAGTGTTTTTAAGACTTTGATGAGATTTTCTCTTAGTTTCAAGGCTTGACTTTAGGATATTTGATGTTGTAGACTTCTTAGGGAGTACTAAAATTTCATGGTGAAAAATTTCAGTGTAACAAATTTTCCCCTAAAGTGCAAAGTTTGAGATCATTCAAAGAGTGATGTGCTTTATCATTTCAAGGATTAGCCTGTGGACACCCCAGTCGGAACCCTGTAAAAACATTCCATGAAAAACATATATATATATCATCGTTGAGGTAAGCATTCCCATACTCAGATAAAAACTAATGAAACTTGTTCTGATACAGAAATGATTTTAATATTACATCAATAGTGTAGACACAGCATGAGCGCAGCCATCTGTAATGAATAGTCTACTACATAATGAATAATAAAACTCCTCATAGCCTGGATGGTGGAAACTAGATACAGGGTCTTGATTTCTGCTTCCTGAAATAGTACGATTCTATCTATGCTATTAAATGTGTTGAAGTCGAACATGGTAGAAACCACTTGATTACCAGTCAATGATGTGAAATGTTAACAAGTGTGAGAGAAACCATCAATAATTGAAATGGCTCTTAAAGTACTCAGTACAATCCATGAAATGTGAATAATTGATCTGAAGTCGAACATTTCATGGAATTGTTCAATCGAAGGTCAATGATGCAACCTGTCGTCGAAGGCGAGAAACCTGCCATTAAGGCATGTAGATTCCAAGGCACTGTCAAATTCTAGATCAACTTCCTAGATGATGAGCTGTCATCGATATAATGTGATCTGTCATAAGCAAGCTCATGATACGAAACCATAGATCAAGTTTTGAAGAAATTTTTTGCAAGGACTGACTCAAGGATGGTCAACACGAATAGAGACAAATGTTTCCAGATGAATGGTTTGTTTGACTGTCCTCTTGAACACACAATGACACTGCTGATGGTTTGGTGACAATTTCCCTAAGCTAATACCCAGAAACCGGCTAAAGACCTTCAATATGGTTTGATTAACTGATAGGCAAAGGATTTCCCAACCCAAGTAGAAGTGTGACAAAAAGTGTCGTGTTCAAAAGTGGTGTAATGCTTTTACAAATCAAAGTGTAACAAATGAATTTTTTTTCTCTCTTTTCCCCCACCGTTTCTAGCAAGTACCTCTTTATTTTTTGACAAGTTTGAGGAAGATAACATTTTCTTGTTTATAAGCTTAGCCTTTGGATGAGTCCAACTTAGTTTAAAATCGAACCCTAAGAAGGAGTGTTCCATTCCTGTTTGCAATCGACAGGTCCTTTATTGTTAAATTTTAACGAGTCCAATATAGGAGAAACTCAGTGTTTTTCATTTTTATGGAGTTAGAAGAAAAAACTTAAGAAAATTCCATCGGTGTAATTTTTCGTAATTTTAGTCTCTCAGGCCTGAAAAAGGATAAAATAATGCAAGAGACAACTCTATTGACTATGATTAGTCAATGTATACCTTTTTCGTAAATAGTCCATTTCAGTTTGGAAAAGAGGTAAACTTATACTGAAGGGACAACCGTTCATTTCCTTTAACGCGTTTGAATAGTCAAGTACTCGGCAATCTTTTCATTTTTAGAGAGTCTGAAAAGGGCTTAAAAGAGGACTCCATGGTTTTTCTTTTTTGTAAATTTTAAAGAGCCCGAAAAAGTGATAAAAGTATACTCTTCATCAAGAATGACATTTTGCCTGAAAAATCCGGTATTCTGTACAAAAAACTCAAAAAATTAAACATACCTGTTTCAATAATAAAAATATTTTGAAAAACCATCTTTTTAAAGTGAAAAATAAACAAATTTAAATTTCATTTATTCGAAAAAACTTATAAAAAGGAGTTTTTCAAGTTCATTTTTACCATTTGAGTTTGGAGTGAAAATTTTAGAGCTTTTGGAAAAAAACTCTTCGAAGAAGATTCCAGATAAACCGACTGTTGAAATCGAAAACCGTCTACTCCAGGTAATCCACATCCTCTTTTCCTTGTTTTTCATCCATTCATTTTCTTAAATTAGCTTCTAAATTTCATTTTTGGGAAGAAAATTGGTTCAAAAATCCGCCCTCGGTGGTCCACATGTAGGACAGTAGGTACCTGCGGACCCCGAAATTTTATCACAAAGGAAAATGTTGGGGCCCCACACTTTTAACACAGAGCCTCTGCGAAGCTATGCAATATCTTTGAGTGTAAAGTATGGGGGCACCGTAATGCATTTAAAAACACAATTTCCTGCCAAATTATCCAAAAGTTTTGTTCTAAAATGATTCTAATCCTTCATTTTACTCATTGTAGGATATTTACAATGCTCATTTGGCAAGAATGGGAATATGAGGAGGTAGATGAAGCAACAATGATTCATCAACCTACATTGCAAGTTTTAAGAGCATGTGGGCTATTCAAATTCTGGGCTATTAGTGGCATGAGAGTTGAAGTAGATCTTCTCACTTCGTTGGTAAACAAGTGGGATTTTTAGGACCAATGTTTCATGATTGGAGGCCATCGACTCGAAATTGAGCTGGAGGACATATATTTTTTGACTGGTTTGTCTAAGAGAGGCGAACCACTTTCTCTATTTGGGGTTAGGCCAGGTGGCCAGTCTGTTGCTAGCCTTCAATTAGAGTTTTGTAATGATGAAGCCAATCCTAGAGACAAACGGATTGATATTAAAACTATCATCCATCTCGAGTTAAAAGTGATTTCATTTACTGTTACCAAGTTGTGCGAAAGTGCAGCTTTGCATGTAGCTATTGGATCTCAAATGTGGATTGCAGTAGATTTTTTTTGAGGCACCATATTCAACTGGTACGAGGCAGTGTTGGCTAATGTCAAAGGCCAACTAACTAGAGAAAAAAACGATAAGTTAAACAACTTCGGATATGGATCTATCGTCGTTACCTTTGCTTTAGAGAGAATTCCTCTGTTAGCCCCGCAACATATTCCTGTTGATGCCGGTAGACCTTAAGAGCCTCAGATGGTTCGATGGGTTGCTTTGATGGCCTGTCACAGCGAGGGTGGGGAGATTGTTCGATTTCCCTTGACTTATTTTCGTTGGATAGAACACCAACTTTTTCTGATAGAGGATTTTCCTTATGCGGGCATAGATTTCCGTAGTGACCGAGATATGCCGCTTCCTCCAGGAGCTCAGTGGGATGAGTTGGGTAAAAAATCCCTTTGACATGTTCTAATTTCTAATTTTTATTTTGTTTTTAAATCGTCCATCATTAATAAAAAAAAATTCAAATGCAGATGTGGGTCCACGTCGACCAGCCATTCTCCGCCCCTTTGACTGAAGGCAAAGGGATGCAGCTGCACCACCACCACCACCACAGGATCAGATAGCAAATATCCTGACTAATTTGGAACACAATTTGGAGTGGCTAACTATGGACATCCCTGAGACCACCATAAATGAAATTCCACTCCGTTTACAGAGATATGTCATTTGTGTTCTCAGACCATTCAAAAGATTTTTTAGTAGAGTGGCATGAGCAGTAGTGTATTATCATGATCATTACCATAGATAGTGGATGATTGACTGTATAGACTCATTTTTTGTATCACTTTTTTCCGATCATAAGGCATTTTGAACCTATGATCGAAGACGATATACTATTTTTTGAACACTACATCTATACTATGATATACTATTATTTCCAGTTACCTATTCAATCATGTTATCGAATTTTGATTTATTACTTTATTATTTCAAATGTCTATTTATAAGACTAGAAGTTATTTCATCTGCTAATGTGTTTAAATTTCTTGGAATGTGTTGATACTCAATATAATCGAACTCTCGTTCTAAGAGATGAACCCTTAAAACTAATCTTAATAATACTGGGTTTCTAATGGCATATACTCGGTTTAACTGTAATACAATGAGTTTAGAATCTAACCTAATGATCAAACTCCTAATTCCAAATGAAATGGATTCCGACAATAATTCAATAACTGCACTATATTTAGCAATATTGTTCATTGTTTGACCGAGGCTTACCCCATACATAGATACTAAATCTTCAGTGGGTGAATAAATAACCCAAGCTGTAGAAGAGATGTTTCGTGTACTACTACAAACGCCATCAGCAAAACCAATATATGTTTGAAAGGACGTCGACATCTGCGATATCAAGAATAATCTAGATAAGAAGGAATAGTAGTAAAAACACACTTAAGCTAGGCACACATTTCTAATCTATAGCACACCAGCTAGAAAGTAACTAATATATAGAGAAGATCTCCACACAAAAATCAAGTGTAATATCTCTTCAGATAAAGTCCATTTCTGGGTTTACCTAAAGAGACCCCATCAAAATCAATCAATTCATAGGCCCCTTTTGCAAGTTGTCGCTTGACAATATAAGGACCATGCCACATGGGTTCGAATTTCCCAGCCCCTAGTTTATCGTTGGCTTGATCATGAATCAAAACTAGGTCTCCTTCTGCAAAATTACAAGGGCTAACACTTCTATCATACTAAGCTTTCATTCTTTTCGCATGAGTCTAGGTAGCTAATGCAACAGTGTGCCAATTCTCATCTAATTAAGCCAAGTATAAAAAACATTTCTCCTCTTCAGAAGTGGCTAGTAGTAATTCTATGGCTAGTTGGAGTGACGGTATCTCACATTCAATGGGTAATACCGCTTCTAAGCCATAAACTAGTTAAAAAGGGGTAAAGCTTCTCGATGTTTCTGCTTAGGTTCGATATGACCAAAGTGCTGAAAAAAGCATGGTATGATAATTCGACTTATGAATTCCAATGATTTGTTTAATCATGGTGACTGAGACTTTATTAATTGCTTCAAGTAAACCATTAGCCTGCAGATAATATGGTGTAGAACTGTCATGGTGTAGGCCAAGTTGGTCCGTTAGCTCGGTCATCATGATATTTTGAAAATGGCTCCCGTGAACAGTAATTATCACTTGGAGTACACCGAAATGAGCAATGACATGATTGAACATGAAAGTATCTGTAGTTTTTCCATCTGCCGCAAATTTAGGCATCGTCTTGGCCCATTTGGTAAAATAATCTACTGCTAGAATAATATACCTATGCCCCCCGGCCGAGTGAGGGTTACATGTAATGAAGTCAATGCCCCGGTTTGCAAAAGGACTGATAGCAATTATAGGGTTAAAAGAAGCAGGTGGTGTACACATTCTTTGATCGAATATTTTACAATTATGACATTTTCGGACCGCATAAATACAATATTTAAATAAGGATGGCCAGAAATAACCTGCGTGCAATATCTTTTGGGCTATGGCATACCTAGACATATGACCGCCACATGCTCCAGAGTGATAGTCATTTAAAACCTTTTCGGCTTCTTCATGGGTTAGACAACATCGAAAAATTGAGTTCGCACCATGATGGTATAGTGTGTCGCCAACAATATGATATTGTTGAGACTGGAAATGTATTTTTCGTCATTGCGACTATGAAAGCTCAAGCTGAAAAGATTGGTTCTGAAGATAAAGAATAATATCTCCATACCAAGGATAACTGGTACTAATAAGAAACAAGGATTCATCCGAGATTGGTTGTTCTGCCATAGTTTTTGTATCAGTACATGGGAAATCACACATAAGTTCAAAAAATATCAATGATTTCTTCGATTTGGATTTTTCAAACTCCAAATCAAACTCTGGCAGGATAACAATGCATTTGGAGGATTTTCCCCCTAGCAATTGTTTGGTCAAAATATACATCATAGGGTTACAATCAGAGATCACTGTTGTTTTTCGTAAAATTATGTAATGACAAAAACGTTGGACAGCTTGAACAGCTGCCAAGGCCAATTTCTGCACATGTGAATATTTGATTTTAGTTGGATGCAAATTTCTACTAAGATAGTAAATCACATGTTCACCATGAAGTTCATCTTCCTCAACTAAAACCATCCCTATCGTGGAATCGAAAGCGGTGAGGTACAAAAATTAATCTTGGTTGTAGTTGGGAGGATGCAATAATGGTGGATGGGTCAATGCATGTTCAAAAGCATCAAAACATCTATTGGCGACCTCATCCCAAAATAAAGGAATATTCTATTTCAACAACCTAGTGAAACCTTTTGTTAACTTAGCATAGTTAGGAATGAATCGATGTAAAAAATTTTCTTTCCCTTGCAAACTTTGGAGTTGGTCAAGAGTAGAAGGAGGAGGTAAATTGATGATTTCCTCAACCTTCAATGGATCAACATGAATTCCTACCTTTGATACAATAAATCCCAACAATCGTCTGGATTTTACGCAGAAAACACATTTCTGAGGATTGAGACGAATCTTATAATGCCTACATCGTATAAAAATGGCTCGTAAATGAGTAATATGATCTGTTCTACATGAATAATGAGCAAGAAAATCATCGAGGTAGGGCTGCACAATGTGCTTAATTTCGTGAAATGCATAAGACATGGCCCTTTGAAAAGTAACGCCAACATTCTTAAGGCCAAAAGGTAGTTTGCGATAAGAAAAAGTTCCCCATGGATAAATGAAAGATGTTTTAGGTTGATCTACAGGGAACATTGTAGCCAAAAAATCCATCCATGAATGAGAACATTTCACTTCCAGCACAATTATCAATAATTTGATCGTTGTAAGGGGTTGGGTAATTGTCTTTTGGAAAAGCTCGATTTATATCCATATAATCGATACATACTAGTATTTTTCCTTGTTTTTTATTGACCGGAATAATATTATATACCAAGTCCATTAACAGGATCAGATAAATAAAACCCGCACGAAATAATTTTTCAACTTCAGATTTAATAGCGGCAGCTTTTCTCGGATTTATCTGACGTAATATCTGTCTAATGGGTTTAGCATTCGGGTATGTCTTAATTTCATGAAAAACAATCAACAAATCGATTCTTGGCATTTCTTCATATGACCAGGTGAAAATGTCTCATAATTCCTAAAATAGGGCTTTATATGCTTGGATTCCATCAGTCGTACAAGAAGCACCTATATGAATTTTTTCAACAATTCCAGGTTTTACTAAAATGTCAAGAGGAAACGTTGTAGAAATATTTCTAAATTGAATTTGGAATCGAAATGTGAAAGAGGATTCTAAGGGTCTTTGACATGATGAGTGGTAAAAATGGAGGAAAAATCATTCTCAAAATGATCAAGATCAGGTAAAAACGAAGACCTACGATGAATATCTTCCCATGGTAACTCATCTATCGACAAGAATTCACGAATAAGTTCATCAATATTTAATACTTGTTGAGTAGGATCCGGAATTGGTGTCAAAGCTAAGCTCGATATTGAAAATGACTCCTGATTGATCACATTCACTGGATCAGACTATGTTTAAGGAGTATCAGAAAATGATTGTACATTCTGATGTGCTAACTCAAAAGGACTCAAAGGCATCAAGGCATCAAAATAGTCCAATTATGATTCTAAAGGTACTATGCAAGGATCATCAAAGGAAATAGTACTTGATGTAAGCATATTGATATCAGCAATAGGAGGTTGTATGTTGGGAGCAGGCAGGGAAAAAGTTCCCAGTAAAGCCGAATCTTTAAGAAAACCTACTCCGACATCCTTATAAGGGATAGTCGATTTTCCGATACGTTGGATGCTATCAGTAGAGGCTGGGTCAGATGAATAATATGAGATCTAATCTATTTTAATGATCTTTCCTTTATGAGGAAACATGATGAGATGAAAGATCGATGATACAACAACGGTCATGGCGTAAGACCAACTACGACCCAAGAGAAGGTTGTAATCTAGAGGGGCATCAACCACCTCCACATCTTGATTTAACCATTTTTCCTTTAACCTCTATTGGTAGATCTTGTAAGATACCATACGATTGAAAACCTCTTCTGTCAAAAGCTTTGTGAATAGCTGGTGATTGGTTAATGGTCAGAGAACTAAGTTATTTCCAACATTTTAACAACATAATACACATAGAAGCCCCTTCATCAACAATAGTACGAAAGATATGTTTGTTTTTTACTATTACCAGAATCTGAAAAGCCATTTGATGGGGTAGGCGGGGTATAAAATTCTCTAAATCAAAGATCATGAGGTTCGAACCCTGGAGATCTGCGGCTCTTAAGGCTAAAAAAAGTAATTTTCTTTGGGCTGGGCATGATTGCAATACTTCCAAGGCCAACATTTTTGAAGGGGAAATTGCCACATCTTCAACAATATTGTAATTCTGAGCAGTTCTCTCATGTGGATTAAAAGCTGATTTACGAAGTACACCTTTAGTAGGTGGTTTAATCACTAAGTCAGGATTTTGTTTCTTGATCTGTAATGGATCAGAAACTAAGGGAGATGTAGTTGATGCAGAATTGGATGTTTCTGCTTCTTTGCCAATTTTTTTACTAACATAATCTTGCGATTGCGTCGCAACCATCAAGATATTCTGAAGCGTATTGGAGGAAGATTCAACAATGTTACTATCTTGAGTGGGAAAGGAATCCTTCAAGACAGCAGGTATAGGTGAACCCTTAACGAATTTTGATACCTCGGCTCTATGCGGGCACTCTTTTGTAAAATGATCCTTATCACAGATTAGACAAGGATATCGAGGTTTATGTTTTTCATCAATTGGTTCAGTTGTATCGTTTTTATATTTTGAATATTTTTTCTTTTTATTCTTACCTTTCTTCTTACCACCAGTTTTAGATTTGGTTGTAGATGACTCTACAACATGAATATCGATGGAAGCTTCTATGGAAGAATCTCCTTTGGGTGAATCGGGTAAAGTGATAATAGGAGAAGTGGTATTGGAAGACTTCTTCTTACTTTTACCAGTGATAATAGAACCAATTACACCATTAGCGGCATGAGAGCCAGAAGGAGTTGTATTTAATTGACTAGGTCTTGGTAAATCGAGAATTTTATCATATAGAGTACCTGAATGAGTATATACAAGGTCAAGGTACTAAACCTGAGCAATTAATTTCTCTTCTGTAACAATGCCTCCTTTGGATACATCTTCAATAATTTTGGGCAATAACGATTTAATAAAACATTCAGCCAAAATTTGACCCATAATAAAGACTTTCACTAAACGCCTTCTACGTCTCAATTCGTGAATGTTATCAGATATGTATGTAGACGTAGACTGTTTTAATGAAGTCAACAACTCTGTGACGTTGTCGTATCTAACAGGCAACTGAAAATGGGTTAAGAAAGCAGTAGTTAGTGCATTAAAATTATTAAAAGAGCTATGTGGTAACTTAACATACCATTTGGCATGTAAACCTATGAGAGTTCTCTGAAAAAGACGCAAACAAATCGAATCATTGATTAGCGAATTGGATGCGCACTAGAGGTGATAAGTCATAACATGATTAGATGGGTCCTCTCCTGACTTACCTTCAAACTCCAGAATATCACTGGGAAACTTGTTAGGCATCGGCGGCCATCATGGAAGATAAAAAATGGGATCGTTCATAAGACGTGATAGATCTGGTAAATATAAAGTTGCTATGAATGGTAACCGATGGATAGGGTCTTGATAACCTTGTGTGATCAAACCAGTGCTCGGAGGAGGATATCCAGGATACTCTGGAATTGGATGCACATTTAGAATCGTGAAACCTCCTGGGCAACCAGGATTAACTAGACCATACTGGGGTTGTTGAGGTACTTGATAAGTATACCTAGGGTACTACTGATACTGATATACTAGATTTTGTGTAGCCTGTCCAAATTGATACGGTCTCTGGTACAGTTGATAAGTAAATTTTGGTTGACTAGAGAAAACCATACTAGTACTAGCTTATCCTGTAGGCATCTACACCGTAGTCTGAATTGTAGGTCCTGACTATGGCAAAGAGGCTTGAGGAATTTGCACTAATGCAAGTATAGTAGAAATCGGAGCTAAAGATACTCGAGAAACAGGTGTTGTAGGTCAAATAGAAGTTGCAATAGCCGTAGCAGTTTGAGGCATAGTTTGAGGTGTACTAGGCCCGAGCTGCTGAACAAAACCAGCTGCAGGGACTTGAATAGTAGGATGGACAGGTTGCTGGGTTGGACCAGAAACTATAGGTTGTCCAGGTTGATTAGGTAACTGCACATTAGGTTGCATATTCTGTTGAATTTGAGATGGATTCCACACCATGTTCATTCCGGGGTATTGACCCGTAGAAGGTTGTGCATATGGAGGACCATAACCTAGTTGAACGTAGGGTTGATAGTTAACTGGTAAATTTCCAACTCCTTGTAATAATGGTTGACCGGAAGGAGGTTGGAAAATTTGAGTTGGGTTCTGACCTTGAGGTTGATAACCTTGAGGCATGTACTAAATCTAGGGTTGATAAGGATCCTGAGGAATATACTGATTCTGGGGTTGATAAGGACCCTGAGGAATATATTGAGTCTGGGGTTGAATTTGGGGTATGTATTGTCCTTGAGGTTGTTTTCTAAGTAAATAATATTGTCCTACAGTTTGTCCTGGTAAAAAATTACCTTGAGGTTTCCCTCTAGGCGGTAACTGACTACCTTGAGGTTTCCCCCCAGGTGGTAATTGACTGCCTTGAGGTTGCCCCCCAGGCGGTAACTAACAACCTTGAGGTTACGGATTTGTAATATTACAAGAAATCAGAAAAATTTGCTACGCCTTCAACATTTCAGTTTTAGTTCCATTTGTACCAGATGATAACACTTGTTCAGTTGGTTGAGGAGTTTCTCCTTAGAAAGTACCAGAGAGTGACTGGTACCCTGAAGGAACAGAAGTACCACCATATAAAAATGTTTCCGAAGATTGGTAAAACATAAATGAAGCACCTGACATAGTTGATGAGGGATAATAATGTCTTGGTGTAGGATGAAAAAGAATTCGGGGTTGTGAAAAAATAAGACCCGGATTTTCCAAAAAATCCTTCAATGATAAATACCAAGCATCAGTTCTAAAAGGACTGTAGAATATTTATTTACGCTCCCTATGATTCAAAGTATTTTTGGTTTCGGGAAGAGTTGCGTCTTCATCTGGACCAACAATTTCTTCAATAGATATGAGGTTAGAAGGAAGATTTTAGTAATGTGATGTCTTACCCTAAGTGAACCAGGATCACTAGAAGTCGGAGTAACAAATCCTGAAGATGGTTCCAATACAACAGGTTCAGTGTCAGGCTCATAAATTTCAGGTTCTTCAACTAATTCACTGGAAGGAGAAATACTACCAGTAACTTCGGAAATTGAAATTGGCACTTGAATATGCTCTGTTGTTTGTGATTTATAATTAGGATGAATAACTATATATGATTCTCCTATTTTTGTTGATCTAATTATACTATCACTAGGCGATACTAGAGCTCGCAACCATTCAGGTTGGCTTGGTATATACTCAGTGGGCTTCCCCTAGAATCTACGCGATTGTCTTGGTAATTCAGCTACGATTAAAAATTATTAATCACACGCAATCAAAGAAAATTGCAATGAAAAATCCTAGAGTCACTAAGGAAACAAACAAATGAATCACACACCTAAAAATCTAGGAGATCAAACCACACATAAATAGTAACTTCTGATGCTAAAAACACTATTTGGTGATGAAATCCAACATCGTAGTATTTTAATGTAGAAAGGGCAGTTGGAACAGTTACCCCAACGACCTGCTTAATGAAACAGACCGGTGCAAGTGTCTCCACTTAAACCATCTCGAGTGAAGATAACCCTCCAAAGAGTCCAAGTGAGTCTAGTTGACGTCTGCTCCAGGTACAGTGGGATATTTCCTCCACCGTCACCTTAGGAAAAAATTGTAAATATTATGTCCACTATGGTTACCAATAGGAACTAATATACCTGGGGGAAAAATCTACGATATGACATACGCGCAAGGGTAGAGTAACAAAGCTCAATCCGCTTAAAGGATCCTTGACATAATCCAATGTATACTGACAAGTGACCCCAAGCTCCTCGACAATGGTCTATCCGAGGTTTACCATTGTTAATACGTGCACATTTTCTATCGTTCCCAATGAGATAGAATTGATTATCCCACTGGTTCAGATATTACCTCGTGCTTGACTCCTTTAAGAGGAGCTTCCCAGAGCATACAAGTGACTATTGGATTTTTCCTAGCGCAATATCAACTACTTTTTTGTTTTAATTGTCTTGGAGAGTTAATTACTCCCTACTCCAAGACACTAGCCTAAGCTATCTTGGTGAAAAGAGCCCTAGAAATATAAAAATTACTAGATAAATTTTAATTTAAGCATTGTTTTTAAAAGGCTGTTTCTTAGGAAAATAGGTGCGGAAGTGAAACTAATGATATGTAGTGACCTGACTCAAAACACACTAAAATGCATCTATTATGAGAAACAATCCGTTTTCTTTCAATGAATTCTTATCTAAAAGAAGAGTTGAGAAATGCAATCTTTTAAAAAAAAATCTTTCCTTCAAACAAGAATAAATGAAAAGAAATCTAATTTCAACGAGAACTCAAAAATGATCTATTGCTCAATAATAAATCCTTTTTATTCAAGATTGAAACTAAAAAACCAAGTTTTTCTTCAAAATAACACTATAATTTCTAGAAATAACACTCAAAACTAAAAACACTAATTTTTAGATCTAAAAATTCTAAAGACTAGATCTGAATTAAAACGTCAAATATTTTGAGGATGTCTTGCTTAGCTCGTTATATAACTAAGAAAGTCTTTGCTTGGATCAACAAGAACTCAAAAAACATCCAATTTTGGTTTTTTACGTTAAATTCCAAACTTATCAACAAAAGTTTTTTAAAGATTTGCAAATGAGAAAAATGGGATCTAAATCTCATAAAACAATTTCTGTAATGGTGCCAAACTCAGCAAGAAAGCAAGGAAATACCAGTGATCTAAAGGTATACCAAGGTTTCTAATCTTTGAGTGAGATAAAGACAAAGCAAAAATCATTATAACATGTAGATCTTTCAGAAAATCATTCAAAACTAAAAATGTTGAAATAAACTCTTAACCAAAGCTTCCTGACAGAAGATACAAGTCTAGGTATTCACTGAGAATCTAAAAAACTAATCCAGAAAAGAGGATTTGAAGATTTTTCAAAAATTTTCTCAAGGTCCGCATGATTTAGTGCAAACCAGTGCAGTCCCGCACTGTGTATACAAAAAACATGCGGAGCTACCCGCACTGTCTCTAAAAGAAAAGAGCGGACAAAAGAAAACTAAAGAAAAAATAAAAATCTCTAAATCATTTCTCAGGGATTATACAGGGATAAACTACCCAAGCCAATATAAATTAATCAAAATCAGAAAAAATAAATTCACTAGTCAAAAGTAAAAGCAAACAAAATTCAAAAGCGTTTCCTCAGTGGAGTCGCCATTTTTTTGGACGGATAACTTGTTCTTGCAGAAAAGGCAGACCTCCCAAGTGTCCTACGAATAGCTAGCAACAAACGGACAAACAAAAATTATTTTCTCTAGATATTGTTTGACATGGAATTAATTATAATAGGGTTTTAGAAACCTACTTGTAGTCCAACCCTGATCTTCTTTCTGGTGGCTTGAAGAATGTCGTCGTCAAGGATCTGCAATCACAAACACAAGAAAAGATCAAAAGCACCTATATAATAAATCAATTCATGAATCAAACATCTATCAAGATGATCAAGGAATTCAAGAAATGAGATAATTAATTAAATAACCCATTGAGAAAACAATATTTATTCGTATTAACTTAAATAAAGAAGAGCTTTATAATTGTGTCTGCCTTGATATCATACAGGCCTTCCCGGGGTTTGGAAGTGGCGTTTCCTTTACTCTAACAAGCCTTGCACTCTCTCAGCTAAAATCACATGGGTTTGTAATCATTCCCATATGATGATTGGCTATGAGAGTACGAGTCTCTACAACATGTCTCCTCAAAAAATCTCCAAGTCTAACTCACTAACTCCAACCTTTGAAGCTGCACTATGGCTTCAATTTATAGGAAAAGAGAGGAGGTTATGGTTCCCCTTAAGAAGGGATATAATTCTCTTTTTAAGGGATTGGGCTCCATAAATCAAAGGGTAGGCTCTCATAATGGAGGAATGAACATACATGATAGAGCGAACCTTCGACTGGATAACTGCTTCTAGAAGCTTCCATATTTGACTGTTGGGCTTCTAAATGTTACTTTCCGCCTTTGCCTTACCTTTTATAGGGGTCCGCACCTTTAATGAATAAAAATTGTGTTTAGCTCTACATGATTCAGAGCAAAAAAGTGCGGCACCGTGGGCAATGTTAAGAGAAAGTGTGGTACAAGTGTTTTTAAGAATTTTATGAGATTTTCTCTTAGTTTCAAGGCTTGAATTTAGAAACTTTGATGTTTTAGACTTCTAAGGGAGTGCTAAAATGTCATGGTGACAAATTTCAGTGTAACACACATAGAGTGTGGTTCATTTATGAGTTTGGGCTGTGATACCGGCCGCACACAGAGCCACGGTGTTAACATCCATGAGAGCAGGTGAAACGTATCACAACATGCAGTGGAAGTGTGGTGTGGAAGTCTTGAGGTTGCATGACATATGACCGCAGCATGGCCAAAACAAACAAAGCCTGTGATTCATAGTTGTGCACATGAAAAAATGCCCGTGATCCATAGCCTGCACAGTAAATTGTGCCACAAGTCGAAATGCATTTTGGTCATAAATTCTTGAAAGACTGATGGTATTGGTTATGAATAGATTTAATATTTTTTTTCTGGTTTGGGTTGACATGAGCGTAGGCTCAATATTAAATTGAATGAGTTTTGTTTTTTTTATGTAATTTTAATTATGTTATACAATTAAAATGTTCCTTTGTGGACTCAATGAATATGGGAAAAAAATGGAAGTTTGCATATATGATGCAATATTTTATTACCATAGGTATAAAAAGGGAAGTAATTGGAACTACATACTAAGTACTAAATATTAGACCTATTCCATTATTTTGAAGAGTAAGCCTTGGCCTTAAAAGGATTGGACATTTTTTGAAAATAAATTTTAAGAGTGGAATTTTTATGTATCAGAGCCAATTGAGTGTTCTTGAAGGATTGTAGAGAATTTCGCCTAGAAGGGGAGATGGAATAGGTCAAGGGAGACCTATCACAAACACCGTTTTGCTAGAAAAAATCCGGCACTTGCGTACATGGATGGCCACAATGGAAACTACTCAGAGGAGGACGACAAATAATGGAATTATGAGTGTTGATGAAGAAGAGACCACTGAAGAAGAAATGGAGGAAGGAAGCAATACTGCTAAAGTCATGAGGATGCTAGCGAAGGCCAGTAGCAGACCAAAGGTAGAAGTACTTTTATATGATGGAAATCTTACTGTCGAAGTACTAATGGAATGGATTAGTTCATTAGACAAATATTTCAAATATGAAAAAGTCGATGACAACAAGAAAGTGAATTTTGCAGCCACGAGACTGAAAGGTCATGCAGCCTTATGGTGGGATGAATCGCAGTTGTCTAGGGAACGAAAAGGGAAACCCAAAATCAAGCAGTGGGATAAGATGGTGATTATAGTGAAAGGTAAGTTTATGCTAAAAGATTATCAATTAAATATTTTTGGACAACTGCAAAAATTAAAGAAAAATGGCATGACTATCAAATAATATACTGAAGCATTTTATAAGTTGAGTATTAGCGCAGGTCATATTGAAAATGACATAGAAAAGGTAACTAGATATATAAATGGGTTGATATATGAATTATAGGATGAGATCATCTTATTAAATCTGAAGACGATTGAAGATGCCTATCAAGCAGCTCTGAGAGCAGAAGAAAAGATGTTGCGCAAACTAAATCAGAGAAATAGAGGTAAGAGTTTGGAAAAAGGAAGGGGAATGTTTAAATCCAGATTTCAACACTACCAGAATGAGGCGGGGAGTTTGAGTAATAGATCACCACAAAGAGGAGATTCTGGTCGCGGAAGGTTTGTGTCCAAAGGTAGAGGCGGAGGAAGAGATGTTCGGTGCTTTGCATGTAGTGAATGGGACATGTGCAATGGGATTTTCCTCACAATAAATCAACAACCCAGTGGAATGTGAACGTTGTTGAAACAAAGGAAGAAATTACTCAGACTGCAGCTAAAGAGGAACCACCTGAAGCTGGATAATCCTTGTTGTTGAAAAGGATATTGCTTAAAGAAGCTAACGAAGCCAGAGAACCAACTCAGAGAAAGAATATGTTTAGAACTGTATGTAAGTCAAAGGGTAAGTGTTGTAAATTGGTAATTGATAACGGTAGTACCGACAATCTCACTTCAATATAAATGGTGGACAAATTGAAGTTGGGGTTAACAGTACACCCCACTCCTTATAAAGTTTCCTGGCTCCAAAAATGCCATCAAATTATTGTAACTAAACAATTTAAAGTTAAAATCTAGGTTGGTACTTATAATGATGGTATTATATGTGATGTAATGCCAACGGATGTACACCACATATTGCTAGGAAGGCACTGGAAGTTTGACTAGGAAGCCATACATGATGGCAGAGGAAACACTTATACTCTTGAGAAAGACGGAAACAGGCATACATTGCTTCCATTGAAAGATGAAACTGACAAGGAAGCACCTAGAAACAACGTTATGTTGATGAGTGGAAAAACCCTATTGCAAGAAGTCGAGAAAGGTGAGGAGATGCATTTTTCTACTGTTGGGAGACTGAAGGCAATTTTAACTTCTACAAATTTAGAATATTTACCTGAAGAAATTCGCAATTTGTTGAATGATTTTTCTGATATTGTTGTGGATGAATTGCAAAATGAGTTACCGCCCATCAGGAGTATTATTCACCACATTGATCTAATCCTTGGAGCTATTTTTCTAAATAAAGCAGCCTACAGGTTAACACCATAGGAAAATGCTGAAGTTGGAAGAAAAGTGCAATAATTGATGGATAAAGGATTAATCAAGGAAAGCCGCAGTCCATAGGTTAACAACACAGGAAAATGCTGAAGTTGGAAGAAAAGTGCAATAATTGATGGATAAAGGATTAATCAAGGAAAGCCGCAGTCCATGTGTTGTACCAAGAGTACTAAGTCCAAAGAAAGGAGGTGAATGGCGCATGTGCACAGATTCTCGATCCATAAATAAAATCACCATCATGTATCATTTACCTTTACCATGAATGGATGATTTAATGGATTTTCTGAGTGGGTTGAATTATTTTTCTAAGATATATTGGAAGAGTGGATATCATCATATAAGGATTCGAGAAGGAGATGAGTGGAAAACAACATTTAAGACAAATAGTGGTTTATATGAATGGTTCGTAATGCCTTTTGGACTTACTAATGCACGCAGTATTTTCATGACTTTAATGAATGAAGTTTTGAACAAGTATGTGGGTAAATTTGTAATTGTTTATCTTTATGATATTCTCATTTTCAGTCAAAGTAGGGAGGAGCATCTAGAACACCTTAAATTAATTCTAAGAACTTTTCAAAAAGAAAATTTGCTCATAAATTTCAAGAAATTCAGCTTTATGAAGGAAGAACTAATTTATTTGGGGTTCGTAGTCTCTAAGGAAGGGTCAAAAATGGATCCGGAGAAAATCCAAGCAATTGTAAATTGGCCAACTCCTAGAGGCATATTAGAGGTAAGAAGCTTCCATGGTCTTGCAAGTTTCCACCAAAAATTTATTCGAAGTTTTAGTCAGATTTGTGCACCCATTATTGAAACAATCAGAGAAACTAATCAGCCATTCAAATGGACAAAAGCAGCAGATCGAAACTTTAAATTTCTAAAGAAAAAGATAACTGAAAAACCAGTCTTGGCTTTACTGAATTTTGAGAAAGTTTTCCAAGTTGAAACTGATGCTAGTGGAATTGTGATTGGAGCAGTTCCAAGCCAAAATAAGAATCCAATAGCATACTTTAGTGAAAAAATAAATGAAGCAAAGAAAAAATATTCATCTTATGACAAGGAATTTTATGTTGTTGTACAAGCCTTAAAAAAATGGAGACGTTATTTGTTGCCAAAAGTGTTTGTGTTATATTCTGATAATCATGCATTACAGTTTATAAACAATCAACCGAATTTAAAGCAGAAACATGCCAAATGGGTAGAATATTTGTAGAGTTTCACTTTTGTAATCAAACTTACGAGTGGTAAATTGAACAAAGTTGTTGATGCTTTGAGCAGGGTGAAGTTAATTATGCAGGAGTTACAAGTTGGTGTGGTATGTTTCGAAGGGATGGTTGACATGTCTAAAGATGATGCAGAGTTTAAAGAAATTTATACAGATGTCAAAAATCTAGCAATCCATAACAGAAGCCAGTGGTTGGATTATCTTATCCAAGGGGGATTACTGTTTAAAAATAATAAACTATGTATTCGTTAATGTTTTATAAGAGAAAACATAATCAAGGAGAAGCATAGTGGAGGTTTATCCAGACATTTTGGAAATGAAAAAACCTTTGCTTAGGTAAATACTTTTTATTAATGGCCAAAGATGCAAACTGATGTTAAAAAATTTGTGGAAAACTGCAGGATTTCTTAGCATGCAAAAGGGAAAAGTCAGAATACAGGATTGTATCAGCCATTACAAATACCTGACCGACCGTGGGATGCAGTCGGTATGGATTTTTTTTTCAGTTTGCCAAAAAATCAAAGGGGGAATGATTCCATTTATGTTGTTGTAGATAGATTTTCTAAAATGGCTCATTTTATTTCATGCAAGAAAAAAGGTGATGCAACACATATTGCTAATATGTTTTTTTCAGAGGTTGTAAGATTACATGTATTACTTGTAAGCATTGTGTCTGACAAGGATACCAACCTTGGGGGACATTTCTGGAGGACTTTGTGGAAGAAACTAGGTACCAACCTTAGTTTCAATTTAGCATATCATCCTCAAACATATGCACAGAGTGAGGTAGTGAATAGAAGTCTAGGAAACATATTGAGAAGATTAGTGTATGAAAATCATAATCAGTGGGACTTAGCCCTTGCTCAGGCTGAGTTAGATTATAATGATACTTCAAATCGAAGTACTGGCATGAGTCCATTCCAAATTTTTTTTGAAATGCATCCAAGAGGTGTGTATGAACTCAGAGATTTGGGAAAACATGAGGTAAGGAGCGCAAAGGCTGAAGAATTTTCATAACGGATGTAGGAACAATAGGAAGATGTCAAAAGAAGATTGCAGGAAAGTAGTAGCAAATACAAACAAAGAGCAGATATGAGGAGGCAAGAAAAATAATTCCAAGTGGGTCATTTGGTTATGGTATATTTAATAAATGAAATATTTCCTATTAAAACTTATAACAAATTAAAACTGAAGAAGATAGGGCTATGTAAAATTGTAAGGAAATTTTCTTCAAATGCATATGAAGTCAAATTTCCAATAGGAATTGGAATATCACCAATCTTCAATGTTTCATATTTGAACCAGAAGAAGAACCACAAGGGGATGCCACGATAGAAGACCCAACAATAAATTGGGAAGAGAAGATGCCCAAAGTAGGGAAGAGGGAAGTTGAAACCATTTTAGAGAAGAGAGTGTCAAATAAAACTAGGAGCCAAACCTATTATTAGTATTTAGTCAAGTGGAGAGGGAAACCAGTGGAAGACGCTAGTTGGATGACTGCAACAGAGCTACAAAAGTTTGGAATCAGCTCCAAAGCATTACAAGATCATTTTTCTTCCCCGGGAGTCTGATGCAGGAGCATTGAGAACTTAGCCAACAATGTGATGTTTTGTTCACATGTTGTGGCTAATCCAAAGAAAACATTAGTAGTATTATATTTAATTATTTAATTATTATTGTTTTTTATTTATGAGTATTTTTAGTTTTTTATTATGTTTAAATAAATTAGGAATAAAATTAGTAGTTGGATTCTTTCCCTGCGTGTATATAGAGACAACATAGGGATACACACTTAAAAATAGGGAGGTATTGATTTGTTGAGAAAAGCCGAGAAGAAACCTATTCTAAGAGGAGCAGTTTCATATCTCAAGTACAAATAATAGGATGGTAGTAAGGAAACACCAATATTGCCGATGTGTAGATTGCAAATGAAAAGGGAAATTAGTGAAATGCTCAGTCTATGTGCTATTAATTTTAAATTATTTAGATTACAGTTGACATTATAGTTTTTATTTGAGTTTGCAATTTGTATACATGTTTGTACATATGTTGTATGCTAGAGCATGCAAATGAAGGATGGCGAATACATTGCAGTAAGAGCGGTTGGAAACCACAAGCTTGCATCAACTAAGAGGCCGCACTATTGGTAGATATCTTGATGCGTATGGACGGAGGGCATTGTAATACCACCAACATGATATGTCATTACAAGAAACATGCAGGCGGAGCCGTGGTGTGAGCATGTCATTGCACGCAATGAAAGGGTGGTGTGGTGTTAAAAGAAGCATGCAAGTGGAGCCATGGTGTGAGCAGGTGTATATATCATTGCACGTAACATACGAGAGCTTGGCAAACATGGTATACCACTGCACATAGAGTGTGGGCCATTCATGAGCGTGGGCTGTGATACCTGGCCGCACATAGAGCCACGGTGTAAATCTCTACTAGGGTAGTTTAAACTATCATAGCATGCAGTGGAAGTGTGGTGTGGAAGTCTTGAGGAAGCGTGACATATGACTGCAACATGGCCACAACAAACAAAGCCTGTGATCCATAGTTGTGCACAGGAAAACACGCCCGTGATCCATAGCATGCACAGTAAATTGTGCCACAAGTCGAAATGTATTTTGGTCGTAAATTCTTGAAATACCGGTGGTATTGGTTATGAGTAGATTTAATATTTTATTTTTCGTTTGGGTTGAGATGAGCATAGGCTCAATAATTAATTGAATGAGTTGTTTTTTTTTATGCAATTTTAATTATGTTATACAATTACAATGGTCCTTTATGGACTCAATGGATATGGGAAAAAAATGGAAGTTTTCATATATGATGTAATATTTTATTACCATAGGTATAAAAAGGGAAGTAATTGGAATTGCATACTAAGTACTGAATAATAGACCGATTCCATTATTTTGAAGAGTAAGCCTGGGCCTTAATAGGATTGGACATTTTTTGAAAATAAAGTTTAAGAGTGGAATTTGTATTTTCATCACTTCTTGTGATGTATTTTCATTTCTCTTGATTATTAGAGCCTTATTATATTATTATTCCGTTCTTATCATCAAATGACTACCAAAAAATGAATATTAGCAATACACAATAACACAGGATATAGGCTGAAAGTGAGGTCAGAAACCTCTCCATTGGAGAGAAAAAACTGAAAATCACTTTTCTTATATATTCTTCAAATGAAAATTTTTGAGACCTCTAGACCAAGACATATACCCTTCCAAGATCAACTTCAAATTCCTTGATTATGTGCTTCCTCTCTCCAAGTCAAACACAGTCAAATATTTTTCACTTGCACAACCTTGACCCCTAGCTACAGAATTGTGGCCTCTACTATAGGTATAAAATTTTTGCACCTGCAACATATTCTTCCTCCACATGTGTGAGCTGTTTCAGGGCTTGCAAGGCCTCCTTTTATCATTGCTTAGATTTCTCCTTCTTCTAGGGGTTTTAGGTGACATCATAGACCTTCCTTTGACCTTCTTTCTTCAATTTCCTTAAGTTCGATCTAGAAACATTGAAACCATAGCCTTCCTTCATTGCACATGTGAGAGAGAGGGAGAAAAAACCCAAAAATTTGTCCTTCATCCTTCTTCATTCTTTGATAGCCTTATTATGTTCTCCATTTCTTAGATGTTGAGAAGATGAGTGGGTACCCATACAAGGTCAAGTTCCCTCCTATGCATAGGCTTCCAAGGAGGATGATATGCCCTAATGGCGCTGACTTCTTAGCTTCCAGACTGACTTGGTCTTGGAGGGTATTTTGACACTTTTAAATACAAAATTATTATTTTTACAAGATACAATGTGTGTGATGGGGTCTTCTTCATATGAAAATCACTATTTTTATTTCTTAACCCTAGGAAAAACCCTAGCAGAACTCAATTTGTTCTTTACCTCTAAATAAAATAT
The DNA here is from genome assembly GCA_034641835.2 of Pinus albicaulis. Classification (NCBI taxonomy): domain Eukaryota; kingdom Viridiplantae; phylum Streptophyta; class Pinopsida; order Pinales; family Pinaceae; genus Pinus; species Pinus albicaulis. The sequence goes on from CM076579.1 coordinate 264,123,401, forward strand.
CTTTAGCATGAAACCCATGCTACAAAAATAATAATCATAATTTTTCTTTCTTTTTACAATATAAAATAATCACAAGTAAATTTCATATTTATGAAGACTGAACCTAGTTACACATTTTAACCCTCCTTATTAGCTAGGTAGGTATTGAAAATGGTACACAGACATTATCAAACTAAGATCATATAAGAAGATTAAGATTGGTAAGCTATCTCATAAGTTATCATACCAACTTATCTCTTTGCAACATACCAATCAATGTTGTCACATAGCAAGGCCTTGAATAACAACTCTCTCTCTTCAGAAGATCAAAGCACATTGTTGGCGAGACCAATGACTAATAGACACCATCATAATTGTATCTCAAGGAGCATAACCCACCTGGGTGTTCACAGGGTATTTCCTTTTAACACAATTCCTATAATGGAATAACACATCCTCAAGGTATTTCATATTTGACTAATATTATATTGGATTCCCTACGTCATCCTTAAAGAGTATCAGAGACTGTATGCTTACCCAATCCTCCATTATTTAGTTATGAAGTGAAGATAAGAATGATGTGCCTAGCTCTCCCTTGAAACTAGGGAGGATATATGAACCAATCCAATCTTGTCTCTCAAATACAAAAGCTTCTTATTAGGAAGATATGTTGTCAAGATGTCAGCTACATAATCATCAGTGGAGATATATTGTAGCTACAACACTCCATCTCACACCAAATTTCATACATAGTGATAATTGTTATCATTAGGGGAATTTGAGGTCTAAAATGAGCCTCCTAAAAAAATTATAAAATACTAGCGGAAATAATAAAATAAGATTTGATTACATCATCGAATTTTAGAGGGGGCAAAAAAAAAATTCAACTCGTATTTTCAACTTATCTCGCTTTGGGTTTACTCAAATTTTGAGCAAAAACACTCGTTGGATGAAAATTTTGATTTCTTATCCAACGAGTACCCATGTTTCATATTTTCTATGGAGCTTGCTACACAAAAAATGAGAAATACATGAAAAATGTGATTGAACACAATTTTTCGTGTATTTCTCATTTTTCGTGGAGCAAGGTCCAACAAAAGTATGCAATATGGGTATTCCTTAGATGATGAATTAAATTTTGCATCCCACGAGTACTCCCGCTTGAAATTTGAGTAAAACCTTAGGGAGATAAGTTGGAAATAAGAGTTGAAAAAGTAGTTTTACTATTTTACTATTTTTTTATTATTTTTATTTTTTTACTCCAAGAAGGGTAAATCATTCCCCATGGTTGACAACATCATCTTGAATCCTATTGGTTCTTATAAAGTGCATATTTTTTGTACATTTTTCGTAGGAGGCCCATTTTATACCTCAAAATATCACTAATGTCATGTTTTTTGTATTTCCATGGAACTTTGAGTCTTCTAACAACCTTATACAACTAGTGTTGTCACAATGTATCACTGTAGGGTCTTGTTATAGGGAAAACCCAACACCCCCAATTTTTGAATTATTTACTTCAATAATGGGGACCCTTTTTATTAATTTTCGGCTAAGCACCTTTTATGATTTTCATTAAGTTAATTGTTCTAAAATTTTACCATTTTTTCATTTTTGTTGGATTTATATTCTAATTGTTTCATTGAATCTAAATTTTCACAAGCTTTCCAACGATACTTATTTCGCTCCATTTGATAAATCAGTTTGTAGATGACACTCCTTTGAAGTTTGATCATTTTCTCACTTGGGTTTAAAAATACGTAAAGTGTATGATATTTCAATTTTCATAATTAAAGTAGTATTGATTGTAAATATTAATTTTTAGTTAAGTTTTACTAATTTTTCATTTTTCACTAATGGTCCTACAAAATGACCCACCTAAATTGTACAATAGACAAAAACATGTTTCGAGATGTAAGTAATTTACTCCAACTTGTTATTTTAAAACAAATTTCCAAACCCAAAACTCCAAAATTGAAAAATAGTTGAAGTCCAATTTATAGGATGGTTAATATCATGTGGGCCCCACTTCTCACCAGATCCTCTCTTCCAAAAATCCCAATTTAAAAACGCTGAAATAAAATTGCTATTGTGAAATTGTGATATCACATATCGCAATTTCGCTAAACTCCTCAAGCTCATCCCTTTAAAATGTGTGATGTGCGATTTTGGTTTATGCGAGGGGTTCTTTTTTTTAACATAAGGTTTAAAACTCCTTATAACTCCCGTGACCTCACCCTCACCTCACTCCCCCTCAACCTCACTCATTCCTCCACCTCACTTCACCCTACCTCATGCTTACCTCACCTTCCACTCACTCCTTAACTCCCTCCTCCCGACATGGCAGATACGTATGGATTAAATATTGATTGCAATGGTTTGTAAATTGTTTATTTAATATTATATTTATGTTATAATAATTATATTAGAATGACAATATTTATTATAATTTTAATATAATTCGAATTATAATTTTAATATAATATTATTATATTTAAATTAATTTCTTTTAAATTTTTCTTATATTAATTAACTTCTATTAACAATTAAGCTATAAATTAGTTTTAATTACAATTAATTAGTATTAACTAATTAAAAACTGTAATCTAATTTTCTATTAGAATTTAATTAAAAAAATCTTATTTTTAGCCCAAGCAACAAAAACTCCAGAATTCTGTCCATTTTCATATACCAACCTTGGAAGCTCATAAATGGAGTTTTACTTGGCCAAATGAGACATAGGATGACTCATTAGATAGATAAAACTATGGAGAACATTTGTAAAGTGGTTTCATTTCTATCTTTTATCATTTATTGGGTCAAAAATTCAGCAAAATATCAAGCTCCGAATTAAAAAAAAACAAATTTCTGAGTTTTATTTTCTGCATTTTCATTTTCCCACAACTTCTGAGTACCGATCCATTCATTAGTAATATACTTGACCAATTAGATCATCACAGGCATCAATAGAAAGCTTATATTTCCTTTTCAATTATTTAAATAATAAAGTTTTAATTGGATTTGTTTTACTGCCAGATTTGGCATTTTGATTTTTTTTTGCATTTTAATTTAGTTTTGATTTTTTCTTTTTTCAAGAAAACAGTTGGACAGATCAGAAGATGAAGATGTAGATCACTAAGAAGGCTCCAAAAATTAAAGAATATTATTTGAACCAATGAAAATTGATTGAGAAGAACCACTCTTGGACAAACTTTGTTATTAAGAAATCCTTTTGTAAATATTATAAATAGCAGATTGTAGAATGTAATAAAGGAGTCCTCTTCTCTACAATTCTAAATTTCTTGAAGGCACTATTGTCTAGAGGAATTGGGGGTGTAGGGTAGAGGAGAGAAAAATCAGATTTGGGGGATTATTGATGATTTTTATTTTGCATTCTGAATTATGTATGGAGAACATAGTTTGTACTTCTACAACTCTTGTTTTAAAAGCAGAAATTCAAGCTTTGTAAAGGACTGATTGGAGACTGGAGCCAGAGAAATGGTTTCAATAAATTGATATTTATAATGCTATTTTTTTAAATACTAGTTTCATTTTATGATAGGATAAATGTGTAATTTTTATCATGATTTCATCTAAATTGTTTAAAAATTAAAATTGAAGACAAACCTTCGAAAGATGAATAATTAGATTGGTTTAAACATATTTATTCTCTTCCTCCCATTTATAATCCATGTGAAACTATTTCAATCTTCGATCAATCTCCTTCCAATTTCATTACCATAATTGAGAATTCCAATATGGAGGTGCAAATAAATGATACTGAAGTGGCCTCTATTTTGTATGATCACTTCCTTCATTTAGTACACAATTCCTATAATATTGATAATAATCAAGGTGCAACTTCACATGTTAATGAATCTCAATCACAAAGCCTGGAAATTCTCACTATTAAACCGCGATAAAATATTAGTAGCAATCTTGAATAAGATACTGATTTGAAATCTGAAAATCATTATGCATTACAACCAGAAAATCAGAGCATAATTCAACAAGTACACAACGATTAAAATTTCCAATAATACGCAATCTACTGTACAAATTTCTGAATTCTTTTACGAAGAACAGTTTCCAAATTTAGGACCAAAAAAAAACTTTCTTCAAGAAAAAGAAATTAGTGAAGTACATGATCTTAAATATAAAATTTTCAATGAAGAAAATGCACAAGATTTCTCAAATAGAGACATTTTCAAATGCTTTGTTTCAGATTCATATTTTTCCATTTATCCTGATAATTTTTCTAATAGTAATTTATAATCTCCCCATGTTAAAGATATTTCAGAAAACAGAGAGGCTGATATAAATGAATTTCTGGTTAGTTTTTCTCAAGATAGAGAATTAATTGTTGATCTTTCTCCTGGAATTAATGAACATGAGATAAATATTCCTTCTTGTTTAGATACATTAGGTGAAGTCCATGCGAATTTTAATGAATTTGATGAGGTAATTTATGATAGCTACTTTGAAATTGAGGATATTTATTTTTCTTCTTCAGAACTAAATCCTCATGATCAAAGTCGAATCACATGTAAAAATGTAATATCCCAAATGGGAAAAATCCGCAATACATGCTAAAATAACAGATTTTTTAGAAATGTATGCAATGAAAGTTAAACGAAACTCATGGATCCCTTAGATCTGATATTATAATGACTAGATCTGAAATGAAATCAGAAACAAATCACTATGGCATAGTTAAACAGGCCTCCCATGCCATAAATAGCTGAAAATCATGCAAAAATAGGGACTGCAAACATGTGTAAAAGTTGGAATACCATGATAGCGTTATTTTATTCCCTCTACAACAATATTAGGTTGTAAATCAGATCTAGAGCAAGTATGTGGACTAAAATTTAGATCTATAGCAGATCCATGCATTATACAAGCTCTTTTATCAATCCCCATTGGGGTTTTCAGCAATACACCATGTACAAGATGTTGTTGGCAATATCATGCAATATGTTTTCCTTGATGGAAACCTGCTTGATGAAGTTTTCCTTGATGGAAACTTACTTGATGAGTTTCCTATGATAAGCAACCTATGTGTTAAAGATGTAAAAATGATGTTTCTACAGGTCAGTTTAAATGTGACAGAGGAAGGAATTCTAGTAAGTGCCAGAGAAATGAAAAAGGAAATATTTCTCAATGTTTATGCAGGTTTGATGAAGGAAACCCAGGTATGGATGCAATGTATATGCTAATTTTACGAAGGCAACCTGCGCATACATTTAGAATTAGTATATGTGCAGTTTTTATGAGGAGAAGTTGCGTATACACGCGAGTACGAAGAAGAAAAGTCGTGTATGTATTCTGCATTCTAAAATTATGATACCAAGGGGCATTACCATGGTATTAATCCACAATATTGAACACTATATTGTCTATTTGATTCCATCCAAGAATACCATCGAAAGTTGTGTGGTTTTGGCTCATGGTATTAGTAAAGGCGAAAACTATATAAGGAGAAGAAGATCATAATGCAAAGGTGTGCATGTGTCTGGGTATTGAATGAATACTTCACTTTGAAGTATATCTGCATGGAATGGGTTACAGTTTATTAATATATATGAATTAATAATGCACTTATGAATAAAATGATCAGGATCTCTAGACCTGAAATGACTGTGTATTTTCTAGATCTGTTTATGGAATGTGTAGATCTATGATCTGGTGAATGTTTGCTAAAGTGAAGGGTAATATCCAAACTGATTATTTATTCTAAAGAGCTGCACAGTCCTCAAAAAGTTGCAGATATATACACAAGTTTGTCTTAGAAAAAGCACGTATATACATAGGTTAGATTCAGCAAAAGTGTGTATGGAATATAAGGTCAGTTCTCAAATAGTTGTAGATCTATATGCAGGTTTGTCTATGTGAAAGCGCATATATACGCAGGTTCATTTCAGCAAAACTACATATGGAATCTAGGGTTTTGTTGAAGTATGCGGAAGGAAATTTTTTATTTGTTTTGTTGTATTACTGTTGTTTGTCAATGATGTCTTCTTACAGATCTAGGTTGTTTGAATACTGATTATGCTACTAGTTGATTATGATTAAAGATCAGTTTTTCGTTGGCTTATTGATGATTCAATGAAGGAATTGATGGGGTTATAGGTTTCAGTTTGATGTATGTTCTTTGAGCTTAAATGTGTGGAATGAGTCCAATCTGAAAATTTGATGAAAAGAGGCCTACTAGTTGTGTTGTCTGCAAGCTGTTGGATTCAATGTGAAAATTGATGAAACGTGATCCATGGTGGTGCTGAGGGTCGAAGCCTTTAGTGAGGGGGTTGTATCTCCCTTCCAATGGTAGCTGGTAAACGAGATCAGGGGGTTGTAGGTCCCTTCCAGTGGTAGTTGGTAAATGCGATCAGGGGCTAGAAGCTCCCTTCTAGGAGTGGCTGGTAAACGAGAACAGGGGGTTGGGGCTCCCTTCTAGTTGCAACTAGAAAACGAGAGAAGGTTGCAGCCTTCTGTAGGTAGATGCCTACGTGCTAGTATGAGTCTGTGCTAGTACAATATTGTAAGCAGTTTTCTTTATAATAAATGTTACTATGAATCTTAATTCCAAGAGTATGAAAAAGGACCACTTTAGCTGTGCATAAAAAACAGCCCCAACAACAAAGATGGCTGCCAATATCCTCATATCTGGAGTTATATAATCAAGATAAATGCTGCAAAAATCTAGATCTATGCATCAAAAGACATTAAGCAATAGAAAAATAATATTTACTCCATGCATCCAATAGACAAGACAAGAATATGTTGAATGAATTTTGTGTTAATGACACCCGGGAGGAAAAAAAAAAGGGTGTTACCAGTTCTCCTAATTGGGAAGGGTTCCTGTAAGTCCTCAGCACTTCAAATTTAAAATTCTTCTCTCTTGATGGTGTGGGAAACCCATAAAAAATTGGTAGCAAAATATGACTATGATGGTGGATCAAATTCAGACCAAAATTATAGATACAGAGTGATGTTTAGGAAAAAAAAGGTGGTAAAGGAAAAGGAAAACCCTTCTATTTATAAAAAAATATTGAGTTAGTCTAGATATTGGTACATAATTAAAATATTATTAACCAAATCAGGATCAAACTTTTATGGAATATTTTATTATATTTGTTGGAGGGAAAAGGAATTTGACTTGGGTCAAATCCCTTTATTTGTAAATAATAAATAAATAAATGATTTAATTATCATTTTATGTGGTTGAGTAATAATAAAATAAATAATGATTTGTTTAATTATTTAAGGGTGATTGAGCCATATTTAATAACGAATATTATTTAAATAAGGTTTAAATAATTATTCTTAGAAAATAATAAGATAAATAATGATTTATCTAATTAATTTCCTTGTTTTGGGTTAAATATAACTAGGAATATTAATTAAACTATTGTTTAACTAATTATTCTTTGAGGAAAATCAAACAAATGTAGATTTATTTAATATTTCCTCATGGGGTTTCCTGTTTAGACCACGAAAAACTTAATAAAGGTGGTTTACTAAGTTATTTTCATAGTGAAAGCAATTTTACTTAGGGTAAAATTAGTCTTACATGGTGTTCTTGGGTCCATCTAATGATAATAGGTTAGATGACCAAAAAATGGTGTAACAGATTGCCCCCCAGCATGCGAGCATTAGGAGCTAATCGTATGACCGAAGTACATTGTAAGAACTCAATCACTAGACACCGAAGGGGAAGTTAGAGAGAAAGAAGTATATGGTAGAATAAAGTGATGAGAGGACTAGACCCTGAGGAGGCGAGACTTACAGGTGTGACAAGTCTCTTTTATGAGTGACTACTTGTGCTATAGGCGGTGCGGGAGGCATACCTATGCCCACCGAGATAAAGTACAAAGAATAATGCATCCAGTAAACAAAGGACTGAACAAAATAGTACTTGCCGGCATAAACATGAGCCCAATAAACAACATGATAATGAATCCCACATACATACTATGCCTATGATAAGAGGTAGGACTTGTACAATAATGTCTGAGTACATGAGATAAAAAATACAGCTAAGATGCCCCTGTAAACAGGAAAGGGCTCTGAAAATATGACTGATACATGAAATCAAAGAGGCATTGCAAGTAGTTGGGGCCGACATCATCAAATCTATGGAGCTGCATCAAAGGCTAAAATGAAGAGGTCATCCGGGCATGTGGAGGGCTACCTATAGGGCCACCCCCTCATGAGGGTTGAGACATCTCACACACACCCAGAAATCACCAGTCTAATCTGTTGCATCACTGAACCATCGAGTATACGGATCTTGATCATGCTGAAAGGAGATGGAGCTGAGAAACAATCAAGTGAAAGAGCTATAATGAGTCCCTTTACCTGATCCAAGGCACTGAACAAGAGTGGAAGCTGGAACCAAGGCACACTGCCCTCTAGACCTGTCTTCTAGAATAAATTATTTGCTATCGACAGAAGGAGTTCTACCATAGGTGAGGAAATAAGTGGTCCTCAAATACAGCATGAGAGAAAATAGTAGAGCGACTCACAGACAGACACCAAGGGTGATGAAATGGGGGGACTAAGTAGTAGACAGATGACCTCCCTTGTTAGAGCATAAAGGGCATGGATGACCTGGTAGCGACTGACACAATATCATGAGGGATAGGGGACAGTGGGACTAGAGGCCGTAATGTGCGACATGAGAGAGTGACCAAGCAATGAAGGATGGAGGACTATAGCGGGATACAAAGGGACTCAGGATAGACTCCATGAATGCGATGATGACTCAACTCGAATGTTCTAAACAAGGGCAACTTGATGGTGCTTTCCCACAGTAAATGTCCAATGGGGAACCATAAAAAATTTAGTACAAGATGGTAACTCATGAAAAATATCAATACGAACATGGACAAGTATGGAGGGAAAGTGGAGCCCCCAGTACGAGTGTTGCAAGTGAAGAAATTTGATTTTGAGGAGGGGTGAAGTGATGCTTCTTGGATAAAATGTCACGGGGAAGTATCAAATCACTAAAAAAAAAAAGATACACATTTAAGGGCTCAGTGAGAGCTTTCCAATGATGTAAATGGTTCATCAAACTGAGCTACGGTTTGGCCGCAGCAGACAAAATAAAAATCAGGGGTTTCTCTTTTAATAAGGTGCTTTCCCTCCAAATTCACTCATTTGCATGTGGAGCTGTGGTGAATGTAGAGAGGAGAAAAGGCCCTAAATCTTGCAGCAATTATAGCGGACAAAATGACCATTAGAATCGAGATTTGTCAGTTGCAGGTAAGAGGCCTAACCCTACTCTTTCATTTCAGTGGATTGAAAGTTCAGTTTAGGTCCCCAGAGCTCATGAAAATGCCAGGTCGCACTTTTAGGGGTCTGTTCTGCAACCTGGGTAGTAGGTATTGGGCAGAAAACTACGACATGTCCCAGGAAATGACCTGGAAAGTGTGATCTGTCAAAGAAAGGGGGTTTCAGTGTTGTTTTTGGCTAATATCTGGGATTTTTATGGTTGAGGGGCATAGGTGCCCCCAAGCATGTAGTGGTCATGCCAGAATGTATTTAGAAAAAGGGGAATCTAAGCACATTTTAATGATTTGGTGCGCCATTTGTTTTCATTATGGTTATGTAGTTTGAGAAAGGGAATGGAGGATTACCAATCTCTTTTGGTACTGCATATATGAATCAAATGGACTTTAAGTTTCTAGGTTGGTGTACATGGTGTCACTATCCCAAAGAGAGAATTTGGAGATAATGAACTGGTGTTCGCCTAGAAAACTCACGGTTGGTCAACAACAATGTTGAAGGGACTGGGTTGTTAATGTAAGATGAAGGAATGATGAGGGGTATCATCCCTAGAGTGATCTGAAGTGATATGGGAATCTAAAGGTTCTTCTAAATGTCAAAGAATAATGGTACTAGAGTCGACACGACCAGATACACTAGGAGAGTTGTGGAGAATTACTTCTCCTAGTCTCTCAAATATGGGTGCCCCCTTACCCAAACATTGCGTGTCAATGTAATGGCCACAAGGTGTATGTGGTTCGAGTGCATGGGTTTGATGTAAGGGGGGATAGATAAAGTTAGGTGTGGTGATTGCTTCCATAATGTTGTCACCATAATAGAATATGGGGTGACTAGTAGAAGAGAAACCAGTGTACACGGTGAAGCTACCTGACTCACCATCATGAGAAGTGAGTTTCACATGTGCAGTGTCACGGAGGGTGAGAAAAGAACAAGTAGATGAAGGATCCACCAATGTTGAGCCCATGGTGATCGCTGAAGGGAGGTTAGGTGAAACAACAAGGGAATATTTAGAGGGATCTTCCATTGAAGGTCTCATGGATGATGATAGGTAAAGGATGGTGGCCGCAGGCTCTGTGATCTCGACATCAAGAGGGGGAATGTCAATGGGAGTGGGTAAATCCTCAGTCTGGCCTCCAACATATCGTACACGTACAAGAGAGGTAGATTGGTTATATTCAATCTCATACTCCCGAACTACCTCTAAAGAGGCGCGATAATGCGTAAGGCGGGGAAACTGGTGGGAATAATGGCCATGGATATCACACAAAGCATAGGGTTGGTCAGTGTGAATATTTTTATGATTCTTCGCTGCAGTCGAGGAAGAAATAGAGGTTTCAGGGACCGTAGTCTCAAGGAATGCAACTTTAACCATGGGCTTGATACGGGGTAGTTCAGGACAGTTATGGGTGGCATGGCCGACAACATCACACAAAGCAGAGGGCTTTGCGGCTGAGGGAGGTGCAGGGTCTGTCGAGGCAGCCTTGTCATTGGAGGCCCTCTTGCGAGCTTTTCCATTCTTACCTGAAGCAGTTGCAACATGAGGTGGTTCCTGTTGAGGTGGTTGAGGCACTGTTGCAACAGGAGAAGTCATGTGGACCGGTTGAACCGGGGTCAAAGCAAGAGAAGGTTTGGGTTGACCAGGGAGGGTAGAAGCTGGGGGATCAAGGTACCAAACGAGAATCCCCAGGGCTAGGTTGGGAAGAGAGAGGGTAGCCATAATAGGTACCGTGTTGACTCTAGGAGGGGGAGCTAAGAACGGTATCTGACCGGAGGGGTAATGGCCAGGCTGGATCTACATGAGTAGGTGAAGGGCCAAGAGGAGGAGGTCCAGAAGGCTTAATCAAAGGGCTAGGAGTGGGCTACAGAGGGCAAGGAGGTTGTTGACTAGTCGAAGCATTTCGCTTGAGGGAAACCTAAGACGATTGCATCATGCAAACATTCGATGAGCTGGGATTAGAGATGGGAGGAGGAAGACCAGGGAATGTACGAAGCAGTGAGGAATATTTTTAGAGTCAGGGTGAGACACTGGTCAAAGGATCGACAATTTTCTTATTGACCACCAAAGTGATGATGGGCTCAGGGGAGGTCTAAGACTTTGGTTCGTAATATGTCAACTGGTCAATGGTGACTATATTTCCATTATGAGGGAAGTAAATATTATGGTGGACCGCAGAAGGGAAAACAAACATCACATAAGTGTAGCTACGACCCAATAGAATGTTGTAATCTAAGGGGTCATCTATGACTTATACATCAATGCAAACAGTCTTGCCTGCAAGTGTAATAGGCCAATTGTGGAATAGGCCAATGGGTTGGGAGTCGTGGCCATCCCACGCTCAGAGAGTGATCGTGGAAGGAGCCAAATTAGGTGATCAGAGCTTCTTCCAAACTGTATCAGACATCACATAGGTGGATGCCCCCTCATCAATGATGCACTGGGAAATGTTGGTGTTCCAGATCTTGACTGGGATTTGGAAAGTGACGAAAGTCGGGAGAGGAGGATGTTTCAACTGGTCAGCATCAAAGACAATTAATCGATCTTCTGAAGGATCTACAGTTCCCATGGAAAATAGTAGAGCTTTTTGTTGTGAAGGGCACGAATGGAGGAGATCCAGCATTGAAATGGCAGTAGGGGATTGCGCTAAATCATCTTCTATGCTATACGAATGGGTAGCTTTTCTAGAAGCAACATTTCGGCATAGTGGTCCCTTAGGGATCTTGGTATGAACCTTCGACTTAGGCTGAGGGATATTCAAGGGACCATTGGGTGTTGAAAGAGGCTCTATACAGACTAAGGGAGGTGGCTAAGGGACAAACGTAGCGGGAGGCTTATTGTACTGACGAGACCGAGTCTAAATATTGATGTCTATGGTTAGAGGTTGATCAGATTTCATCATGATAATCTGGTACTAAGAGGTACTAGATGGAAGAGGTTGAGCGGCCACCTGACTTTCAAGTGGTTGGGTGGCCACAAATCCTTGTTGAGGGAAAGGATTAGTAAGCACAGCTGGCTAACTAGGCGCAACACTGGGAAGGACGAAAGGGAAGGCTTGCTGTCCTTGCAATGTTTCTTGAGACTCCCACATCTACTTCATATGTGCCGAAAGAGGAAAATCATGTGTGTAATGGCCATAAACACCACAACAAGAACAAGGCTTGTTCGTGTGAACAATCTTGTCCTGCTTGGGCTAAATTCCTTGTTGTTGGTTAGCAGTGTTAGGGGAATTATTTTGAGGATAAGGTCCAGGATTACCGGGAGTAGATTTATTTTGAGTGCCTTTCCTCTTATTTTTGGAAGGAGGAGGATTAGTCGCACCCTACTATGCGTACACCTGCTCATGAGGGGGAGGTGGCTGCTGTTGCAGGGGTGATAATGTTGGAGGAGATGCAGCACCAAGATATGGATATGGAGAATATGGAGGTTGGGTAACAGTGTGGTAAATAGGAGGTTGGGAAAAAAGAGGAGGCATGTCGTATCCTGGATATATGCTACTGGGAGGGGGGAAAATGCTGGAGGTGTTGCCCCCCCCTTGCGGAAAGTCATAGCCCATAGGAGGTTGAGCGTATGGATTAGAGAGAGCTACAATGATACCATTGGTAGTGTGATATGCCCCCAGTGCGTTGGCACCATCAAGTCTGGGAAGATCAAGTAGAACGGTATAAACATAACCCGACTAAGTGTAGATCAGGTCATATTTTAATGCAATTTGGAGAGTAGCTTCTTCATTTTGAGGAAAGTGAGATGCAACATCTTTCCCGATAGGTGGCAAGAGAGATCTAAGGAACCAGTCCATGTAGACACGGTCTTCGAAGGTAGGGGCTTGACATAGGTTCTTTCTTCTCTGCCATTCCTGGACATGGTCGGATAGGTGGGTCGCAGACGATTGATGCAAAGAAGTCAATAGTTTGATACCAATGTCATAATGAAGGGGAAGCTGGAAGTAAGACAGAAAATCCCGACCAAGAGTCGGAAAGGTGGTATGAGAGGAACGGGCCTGATCAACATACCACTTAGAAGCTTCACCAGTAAGCATATGTTGGAACAACCAAAGATGGATAGAGTCATCAGTAATAGAGTTAGATGAACAACACTTGCGAAAAGATCGAACATGATTTGTAGGATCTTCTCCAGCAAATCCTTCAAACTTAGGGATGTCGGAAGGGAGCTTGGTTGGAAAAGCAAGCCAACTAGCATCATGGTGTATAGGGTCATTTGTCAACTAGTAAAAAATGGGAAGGCTAAGGCCTCCCATGAAGGGGAGCAAGGACGCAGCCAGGGTAGTGTCTATTACGGTCCCACTAGTGGTATTCCCAGCATGAGGTCCGGGGTTACCACCAGCTTTAGGTCTTGCACCAGACATGGTGAAGGTGACATGGGGAGAACCAAAGGTGGAATGAGAAGGAGAACCCAATGAACCAGAAGAAGAGTCGCAGTGTGCACTCGGTGGAGGACTAACTCGAATCCTACGAGGAGGAGTAAGTCTTCCTACTGGAAACTGAGGATGAAGGTGAAGAAGTCTTCAGGATAAAAGCATTGGTGGTGCAATGATGATGACACAAACATGACACAAAGGAAAAAGAGACTAACAAGGGCAACGAGGTGTAGGATCAACTGATTAAAATGTCGAAACAAGGGTAGAGAGGTGCAGGATCAATTGATTTCCATGTTTTTAGAGTCTTTGTTTGGTGGTGTTAACCAAGACCTTTTTCACTTAGGGTGTGTGTGTGAAGTGTGTAAATTTTAATTTTTAAACCCAGACATTTGTAGAGGAAAAGAAAAAGTGTGTTGTGTAATTGTAAATAAACCTGCAGATAAACAATATATGAAACTAAAATAACAATAAATAAACAGTTAATAATGCAATAATCTAAACCCAAGGAGGCGGGCCTCTCAACAAGTAGTCTGTAGGCAGAAGAAAAACTAAAAACACACCAAAATAGATAATATATCTAAGGTCAGGAGGTACAGGGATCTAAAGGTCAAAATATGCTCAAAGTGGTGCAGAAAACAACAACAAATCAGAGGAAAAATTGCTATAAATGAGGTGGCGAAAGGCTATCTCCTAGAGGGAAATAGACTGAACCCTAGAGGAAAACCAAAAAAAAGCTAAATGAGGTGATTTGGATGGATAAGAGGCCAATATAAAGCAGATTTGAAGGTAAGGTATTAGATCTGAAAAAGGTTGAACACTCTGAAAATTTCAGACAACTTGTAGCAGCTAAAAGTCTTCCACAAAGTGTGGAGGGTACTGAAGCCCTAGGGGGCTAGGTTCCCACTTATTTGAGGAAAAAAGAATAAGTATAGGTCCAAAATAGGTGGATACGGAGGTCAGACAACCCTGAACAGAGGCCCAGACAAACTCATAAAACTTTTAGTAAAACTCCAGGAAAAAAACCAAGTCGCAGTTTCTAACCTGTTTTATGTAGAGGTCACAGTTTTTGGGAAGATTCCTGCTTCCTGAAGCTCCAAGTCACAAGTTTTGGGCCAAAAAGTGTGACCTATACTTCCAGCACTTTCGGCAGTAGATTTCAAAAAAAGTGTCGTCTAAGCTGCAACTATTGTTTGTCACCTGCGCAATAGGTCCAAAAACAAACAGAAGTTAGAAATTTTACCGTTTTAGGGTTTTATAGGTTAAAAAAAACATCAAGAAAAGAAAAAACAAGAGGCTGAAGATAAATCCTTGGGTTTGAAGTAGCTAGATATGCAAGGATCAGAAAAACGATAGAGGTTGTAATCGTAAACCCATTTGCAGTCCCCAGTTTTTAGTATGAATCTTAATTCTAGGCGTACAAAAAAAGACCACTTTAGCTGTGCATAACAAGAAACCTTAAGAGAAAATATGGCTACCAATATCCTCAGATCTACAGTTAGGTGATCAAGATAAATGCTGCAAAAATATATATCTATGCATCAAAATACATTAAGTAATAGAAAAACAAGATTTACTCCATGCATCCAATAGACAAGAAAATAACATGCTGAATGAATTTTATATTAATGGCACCTGGGAGGAAAACACATAAGGGTGTTACCAGTTCTCCTCAATGGGATGGGTTCTTGTAATTCTTCAGCACTTCAAATCTAAAATTTCGCTCTCTTGATGGTGTAAGAAACCCAGACAAAAATGGTAGCAAAATATGACTATGATGGTGGATCAAATTCAGAACAAAAGTATAGATCCAGAGTGTTATTTAGGCAAGAAAAGGTGGTAAATGAATGGGAAAACCCTTCTATTTATAACAAAATATTGAGTTATTTTAGATATTGGTGCATAAATAAAGTATTATTAACCAAATTAAGATCCAACTTTTATGGAATATTTTATTATATTTGTTGGAGGTAAAAGGAATTTGACTTGGGTCAAATCCCTTTATTTGTAAATAATAAATAAAAAAATGATTTATTTGTCATTTTAAGCATGTGGTTGAGTAATAATAAAATAAATAATGATTTATTTAATTATTTAAGGGTGATTTATTCATATTTAACAAATAATATTATTTAAATAAGGTTTAAATAATTATTCTTAGAAAATAATAAGATAAATAATGATTTATCTAAGTAATTTCCTTGTTTTGGGTTAAATATAACCAAGAATATTAATTAAACTATTGTTTAACTAATTATTCCTTGAGGAAAATCAAACAAATGTAGATTTATATAATATTTCCTCGTGGGGTTTCCTGTTTAGACCATAAACAACTTAATAAAGGTGGTTTACTAAGTTATTTTCATAGTGAAAGCAATTTTACTTAGGGTAAAATTGGTCTTACATGGTGTACTTGGGTCCATCTAATGATAATAGGTTAGATGACCAAAAAATGGTGTAACAATAAATATTGAAGACATAGACAACAACAACGATGGTTTTCTCCCAAATTGGGTTTCCACCTTAAATGTTGGTGTTGGTGTGTGTTGCTTATTTGTGATAGTTTATTTTGTTCTTACTGCACATGCTTACTGCTTAATAAACATCTGATAAATGAATGATGCACTAATCTAAGTAAATAATTATATGCATAATAAGATCTATGATCATATGCAAGTTTTCTTAAGGATATCCATGTAATGGACTTGTCCATTAGTGTCACTATTATTTCAAGGAAAAATAAAGCCAGCAACTAAATACCGATTTACCCCCCCCCCCCCCCCTTCTTATTATTTTTACCAACATTTGGTATCAGAGAAAGTCGTTCTGAAGAAGCTTGATCGCTTGAAGGAGATCCATCCCAATGGGAAGGAAGAAAAAGAAGAGGGCTACTCAAAGAAAGAATATATATCAGAAATCTTGTACAACAAAAAATGAAGAAGATGTAACAAGTATTTATTGTTGTTCTTTTGATTCACTTCCTTGTGCATGAAATGGTGAAGATAGCGAAAACAAAAGTGAAAGTAATGTTATGGATCTAGAAACAGTAATTGCAAATCTCAAGATTAAAGTTGAAGATCAATAGATTTTATTTAATGAGAGGGAATTTATCTACAAAGATATGATCTCTAGATTGAATGGACAGATAGACAAGTATCAAAGGTTGCAAGCTGAAGTAACCAATCACAGTGAAGGACTGGAAGTAGAAATCATCTCTCTTAAATAAGATCTAGAAAAATCAAATAAGAAGAATGAAGAACTTCTACAAACATGTGAAGAAAAAGAAAATGAGTTGAAAGAAGAAATTTTAACTTTGAATGATCAAGTAGAAGAAGGAAGAAGTGTAGAGGAAAGTATGAAGAAGCAGTGCCAAAAATTGGAGGTTGAGGTAAACATTTTAAAAGGTAAATTAGAAGAAAAGGGTAAATGCATGTGGTTTCAAGATAGTACTAAGATTCTGGATAATATTCTTAGTAGTCAAATGTCTCCTTCTATTAAATTTTGTCTTGGTTTTCATGAAACTATGAAAGGAGAATCTAGTTAAAAAGACAAAGCTAAAGATTCAAAGGATATTAATGCTAAACCTGAAATTTTTAGAGATACAAAAAGTTAATCGAAAATCATGAATTCTTAAAGGAAATCAGTCACTCCTAGCTATAGAAGTATTAATCGATTCTCTCCTGTGATCAATAATGTTTAATGCTTTGTATGTCATAATTATGGACATGTTGTAGCCAACTGCAGAAGCATAATTTTTCAGTCACAATCAAATAGACACTACTCAGAAAGATATTTGGCTCCCAGGTACTCTGTCTTATTTAAGGGATATTGTTTTTCATGCAACAATTTTGATCATAAAGCAGTTCATTGCAATAGAGGAAATATTAGACAAACATATTACCATTCCTCTCCTCCCTTTTCTGGTCACATAAGATGTTATGCTTGTGATGCCGGAGCATGCAGCTCAGGTTGAACAAAAACGAAAGTGCTTGTCTCACGGGTTACAGGTTGACATGTTTATAGGCCATTGTACCTGAGTTTTCTTTAAATTTCCTTAGTTTCTAGCATTTGGGACTTAACGGCAAGTTATGTTTTAATCTAATTATAATTTCTTTTTAGTTACTGTTTTAAATTAAGTACATAATTTAGGTGAATGTGAATTAAAATTTATCTAATGTAACTACATCTAACTGTTGATAGTTTCTAAAAATGTTCAACAAATCATACAAAAAGGGAAAAATGAGAAATTTGTAGGGGGGGATTCAATCATAGTAGAAAAACTAATAAAATCATACAAAAGTTTTTGAAAAATCATCTGAATCCATTCGCAACTAAATACAATTTCTTTCTATTTCATAATAAATTGAATGCATTTACAAACAATGGCAAGAACTGGCAGAAGAAATTTTTTTACTAGCATTTAAAAAATAACAGAATTAACGAAGCCAAGAGCAGGTGGGAGTGACTAAATTAAACATACGAATGAGGATATAGATAAGTGTTGAGACATCCATTAATGACAAATATCTACAGTCATAGAAACACACTAAGCATTGTGGCAAAGAAAATCACCAGATTAGACAGAGGTTGTCACAATGAAATAATTCCATTATAGCAAAGAGAATGCATTAATCACAGGTATCATTCAAATTGAAACAATATACTTTCCTTTCGAGCATTATCCAAGTAATTTTATAAAAATATCAAAATTGTTGCAGTCCAAAGATATAACCAAATACATTGCATGTTCAACTAAGGAACCGGGTTCGAAACCCCAGTATTGAAACCCTACAAACTAGGGGAGAATATCAAAATTTGAGTCTAAAAACCCTAACTGGAAAGTTAAGAGCCACGACCAAATACAATTCCAAATAACTTATAGACAAAAGAGTACCCATACAAAACTATTAACAAAGAAATCAACACAAAAGACGACTGACAGGGGAGCCGAGGCTCATACCCTTAAAACCCTAACTGCTAGTAAGTGACTAAATGAAAAGACCCTACCCGTTTGGGCCAGCAACAGTAGAACTAAACTCCACACCTAGAGAGCCCAACAAATCACCTGCAAGGACAACACCTCGATGTTAGAATTGTGGGAAAATTAAAACCCTGAGACAGAGAAATGCATGGTGAGGGTTTGTAAGCTTGTGCTTACCAGAAGAGCAGCATCAAACGAGAGGAAGGATTCGACTGATTGCCAACAAAAAAGGAAACCCTACTCACAAAGGATCAAGTCCCTTAGCATAACTAGAAAAAAACCAACTGAACAGCTAAAACAGAGAAAGAGGACTTACCATTGTGTAGCCGACGAGTTGAGGTCGAATGTCGAGTCTCCTGATGGCTGTGACCTAACATACCCTAGTCAAATAACCAGTTAAACAGTAGAGAACATATGGCGATAGGATAAAATAGTAGAGGAACAAATGTATTTAGGAAATAGCACCCACAAAACCTTCAGGGCAGATGAGCCCATTTGCATATGATAGAGAACCAAGTCTCGAAACCCTCTTGCTCATTGACGAAGCGATAATTATAAATAAAGCCATTACACCAATAGAACCCAGCTAGTAGAGTAGATATGTGGTTAAAAATTGCAAGCAGAGCCCAGTGAATAAAGGTTAGGCGCATAAGCTAAGGGCAGGATAGCGAATTCCAAGGACAGGATAGGTGTCCCCCTAACACCAACCACAAGTACCAGTAATTAATCGAACAATCAAAAATATCAACCACCAAATCATCGAGAGCCTGATAATTGCAATCACCATATTAATCATAACTTAACTATTGATTAATCGTGGGGTTTAAAAAGGGTTGGACCCATCATTTGCGGTATCAGAGACAGTTTGAGTTTTTTTTTATCGAAATGGAAGTTTGAAGGCAAGGACGTGGGAGAGCTATTTGGAGAGTAGCAGATGAAGGAATGAGAGAGGAGATTATGATCCTAAATGCCTAGTTGGTGGTAGTAGAAGCAAGAAAAAGAAGGGATCCTAATGGAGGAGATGATAGTGATGAGGAAGATGCAGCGACAACAGATGGATCAGATGAGGAAGGACCTGAGATCAGGTTGTTGAAATTAGTCTCGCTGGCTACTAGTAAGCCAAAGCCTGAGATTTCGAATTATGATGGAATTTTTTCAGCAGAGTTACTGCTGGATTGGCTCAGTGAGCTAAATAAGTATTTTGAGTATGAGGATATCAGCGAAGATAAGAGAGTTAAATTCGCTGCCACCAGGTCGAAAGGGCGTGCATCCTTATGGTGGGATAGTGTACAAGAAAAGAGGAAGAGGTTGAATAAGCAGCCTATCAAAAAATGGACCAGGATGGAAGCCAAGTTGAAGGGTAAATTTTTACCCAAATATTATCATATTGCTATGTACAAACATGTAAAAAATCTGAAACAGAAGGGAATGGATGTAAAGGAGTACACCGAAGAATTCTATCGGGTGAACCTGAGAGCAAGTTACGTAAAGGACACCCTGGAAAAAAGAACGAGATTTGTAAATGGTTTAAGGCTGGAAATATTGCATGAGATAATTATTATTTCACCTAGAACTATATATGAGGCTTATCAGAGTGCATTGAAGGCAGAGGAGAAGATAAATAAGAAACAGAATGCCAGAAGAGGAGGAGGATATGGTAGAGGGAAAGGACAAACCTTTGGTAGAGGTAGAGCTGTCAACCCCAACGTTAAAGGTAGCAGCTTGAAGGCTTTAGGGATAGTAGAGAAGGATAGTAGCACTAAGGGAGGAAGGCCATACCAACGTGAAAGAGGTAGTGGCAGAGGTAGAGGAGCTTCCATCCAGTGTTACAAGTGCCACAAGTGTGGGCACACGTCCTATGAGTATCCTGAAGGATAACAAGCTGGAACAAGAGGATCATATGTTTCTCAGATAGAGGAGGCAGAGGCACCACCCCAAGAGGTAGAGAATGTGTCGGAGACAGGGGAGGCCTTATTTTTGAATAAGGTAGTGTTGAAACCACCAAAGGAGAGAGCTAACCCAACTCAAAGGAAGGCATTATTCTGGATAGTTTTTAAGTCACACAAAAAATGCTACAATATGATTATCGACAATGGGAGCACGAATATTCTAGTTGCTATAGAGATGGTGGAGAAGTTGGGATTGAAAAGGTTGAAGCACCCCACTCCTTACAAGGTGTCGTGGTTACAGAAAGGACGTCAACTGTTAGTTCATGAACAATATGAGGTTGAGTTCCATATTGGAAAATACATGGATAAGGTTGTTTGTGATATTATGCCTATGGAAGTATGTCACATACTACTAGGAAGACCATGGCAGTATGACAGAAAGGTAGTGCATGTTGGAAAGACAAATTGTTACAAGTTTGTAAAGGATGGGATTAAGCACACACTTGTACCCATCAATGAGGAAGAGACAACAGAAACTAGTGGAGACAAAGCATTTCTGGTGGGAGGAAAGGAGTTTTTGAAATAGATCGAAGACAATGAGATAAAATATGTTGTTGTAAGGAGGCCAAAAATAGTGTTGTTACACACTGAAATTGCAAATTTTCCTGAAGAAATTCAGGACATGTTGCAGGAGTTCAAGCAACATTGTAGTGGATGATTTGCCACATAAATTGCCTCCTAAGGAAAGTATTAGTCATCACATAGAATTTATAGCCAGAGCTAGTTTACCAAACAAGGAAGCGTACCGAATGAGTCCTAAGGACAACGAGAAGATCATAAAATAGGTACAGGAATTGTTGGATAAGGGGTTGATAAGGGAGAGTTTAAGTCTGTGTGCAGTTATGACAATTTTAGCTCCCAAGAAAGGATGAGAGTGGTGAATGTGCACAGATTCGAGAGCCGTCAATAAGATTACAATCAGGTATAGGTTACCATTGCCACAAATGGATGACATGATGGAATACTTAAGTGGAGCAGCGTATTTCTCGAAAATCGATCTAAAGAGTGGATACCACCAAATCTGAATCAGAGAGGGGGACGAAGGGAAAACAACTTTCAAAACTAATGAAGGACTATATGAGTGGTTGGTGATGCCATTCACGTTAAGTAATGCCACTAGTACCTTTATATGCCCAATGAACGAAATGCTGAAAGAGTTCATTGGGAAGTTCATGATTGTATTTCTTGATGATATACTGATTTTCAGCAAGACTAAAGAAGAACATTTTCGACATGTTTGGAGTGTGCTGGAGAAATTGCAGCAAAATAAGTTTATGATAAATTTGAAAAAAACGTTCTTTTTTTTTTCAGAGGGAATTAGTTTATTTGGGCTTTGTGATTGCAGAAAATGAGCTGAAAATGGACCCAGAGAAAGTTACAGCTATCGTTACCTGGCCATCGCCAAAGAGCCTATTCAACATTCGTAGTTTTCACGGGTTGGAAAGTTTCTGTCGTAAGTTCATAAGGAATTTTAGTGAGATATGTGCACCTATGTTGGACACAATCAAAAAAGAAATTCAGCCTTTCTGTTGGACTGAAACAGTAGAAAAAAGCTTCCAGATCTTGAAGAAGAAGATCACTGAAAGACTGATTTTGAGGTTGCCTAATTTTAACAAACTGTTATAAGTTCATTGTGATGCCACTGGTATAGCCATTGGGGCCGTGCTCAGCTAGGAAGACAAACCTATTGCTTATTTTAGTGAAAAGTTGAATGAAATCAGGCAAAAGTACTCGTCTTATGACAAGGAGTTCTATGCTGTCGTCCAAGCATTGAATCATTGGAGACACTATTTGTTGGGTAATGAACTTGTTTTTTTTTCTGATAATTCTCCATTGTAGTACATTATGCAGTAGCATAAGCTGAACCAGAAGCATGAAAAGTGGGTTAAGTACTTGTAGAGCTTCATGTTCGTATTGAAGCATATTGGTGGACATGCCAACAAGGTAGCAGATGCATTGAGCAGGAGAGCATGATACAAGTGTTGGGTTTTGAACACCTGAAATACTTGTATCAGATAGATGCAGATTTCAAGGAGGGTTATGAAGCCTTCTAGAATCCTTTGTTGAGGAATAATAGTCCATGGCTGGACTATAACTTATAGGAGAAACTAATGTTTAAAGGAAGACAACTATGTATTCCTGACTGTTCGATGAGGGAGAACATCATCCAGGAGAAGCACAGCGGAGGTCTTGCCAGACATTTCGACATTAATAAGACCTTAGATCAGCTTATTCACTTTTACTATGAGCCGAATATGCGATGGGATGTGCAGTGATTTGTAACCAGGTGTAAATTTTGTCAGTTGGCGAAAAGACACAGTAAGAATACAGGACTCTACACAGCACTACCTATTTCGAGTAGACCATGGGACTCAGTCATCTTGGAATTTGTCTTGGGTCTGCCAAAAACATAGCACGGTTATGACTCTGTGATGGTGGTAGTGAACTAGTTCTCAAAAATGGTACATTTCATTCCTTGTATAAAAACTGATGATGCCACTCACGTAGCACACTTGTTTTTCACTGATATTGTCAGACTGCACGGTTTGCCTAAGTCCATTTTTTCTGACAGGGATGTGAAGTTCACAGGACATTTCTAGTGCACCCTGTGGAAGAATTTGGACACACGGTTGAACTTCATCTCTGCTTATCACCCAAAGACTGATGGGCAGATAGAGGTGGTGAACACGAGCTTGGGAAACCTGCTACGGAGCTTGATTGGAGAAAATTCGCGAATGTGGGATTGTGTACTTGCCTAGGAAAAATTCACTTACAACAATTTTCCAAATCGAAGCACAGGATACAGTCCTTTTTAGATCTTGCATGGCATGCATCCTCGTGGAGTGCATGAGTTACGAGATCTGGGACAGTTGGAAAGAAGGAGAGCTGACAGGGAATATTTCGTCAAAGAAATGAATGACCTACATGAGTAGGTAAAATATAAGTTGCAGGACAGTAGTAAGAGGTATAAAAAACAACAGAACTAAAATGGTGGGAGGTACAGTTTAATGTGGGAGATGACATTCTCGCACATTTACGTAGAGAAAGGTTCCCTAAGGTTGAGTACAATAAATTGAAGTTTAAAAAAAAATTTCCCTTGCAAAATTATGCATAAATTATCTGTGAATGCCTATGAATTATAGCTGCCCCTAGTGATAGGCATATCACCTATCTTCAACGTGGCAGATCTGTTTGCATACACTGCCAGTCCTGAAGATGATAGTTCGACATGGCTAGAATGGGACACCCAGACAGAAATCGGTTCTTGGATGAGGAAAATGCCTTCTGCTCAGCCGCTTGAGATCAAGAGAATTCTTGACACACAGGTGGTCAATCGAACTCACAGAAAAGAGTACCTTCAGTACCTTATCAAGTGGAAGAATCGTCCCATTGAGGACAGTTCATGGCTTGATGTAGCACATATATAGCGTGAAGGATTTATTGTTGAGGAGCTCATGGAACATAGTCATGAATTTTTGCTACCCCAGGAGCCTGATGCAGGAGCATGTAGCTCAGGGTGAAAAAAAATGCAAGTGTTTTTCTCACAGGTTACAGGTTGATAGGTTTACAGGTCATTGTACCTGATTTTTCTTTAAATTTCCTTAGTTT
This sequence comes from Pinus albicaulis, assembly GCA_034641835.2. Lineage (NCBI taxonomy): Eukaryota > Viridiplantae > Streptophyta > Pinopsida > Pinales > Pinaceae > Pinus > Pinus albicaulis. The sequence goes on from CM076579.1 coordinate 264,147,577, forward strand.
CTAGCATTTAGGACTTAATGGCAAGCTATGTTTTAATTTCATTATAATTTCTTTTTAGTTAATGTTTTAAATTAAGTACAGAATTTAGGTGAATGGTAATTAATAGTTATCCAATGTAACTACATATAACTGTTGACAATTTCTAAAACTATTCAACAAATAATACAAAAAGGGGAAAATGAGACATTTGTAGGGGGGATTCCATCATAGCAGAAAAATGAATAAAACCATACAAGAGGTTTTGAAAAATAATTTGAATCCATTCACAGCTAATACAATTTCTTTCTATTTCATAATAAATTGAATGCATTTACAAACAGTGGCAAGAACTAGTAGAATAATTTTTTTTACAAGAATTTAAGAAACAACAAGATTAACGAAGTTGAGAGCAGGTGGGAGTGACTACATCAAACATACGAATGAGGCTACAGACAAGTGCTGAGACATACATTAATGACAAAGATCTATATTCATAGAAACACACTGAGCATTATGGCAAAGAAAATGACCAGAGTAGATGGAGGGTTTCACAACGAAATAATTCCATTATAGCAAAGAGAACGCATTAATCACAGGTATCATTCAAACTGAAATAATATACTTTCATTTTGAGCATTATCCAAGTAATTTTATACAAATATGAAAATCGTTGCAGTCCAAATATATAACCAAATACATTGCATGTTAGACTAAGGAACTGGGTTTGAAACCCTAGTATTGAAACCCTACAAACCAGTGGCGAATACCAAAACCTAAATCTAAAAACCCTGACTGGCAAGTTAAGAGCTGCGACCACATAGATGTCCAAACCACTTACAGATAAAATAGTACCCATACCAAACTACTAACAAAGAAATCAACACAGAAGATGAATGACAAGGTAGCCGAGGCTCATACCCTTAAAACCCTAACTGCTAGTAAGTGACTATAGGAAAAGACCCTACCCATTTGGGCCAGCAACAATAGAACCAAAATCGACACCTGGAGCACCCAACAAATCACCTGCAAGGAAAACACCCCGATGTTAGAATTGTGAGAAAATTAAAAGCCTGAGACAGAGAAATTCACGGTGAGGGTTTGTAAGCATATGCTTACTAGAAGAGCAACGTTGAACTGGAGGAAGGATTTGACCAGTCGCTAAATAGAAAGGGAACCCTACTCACAAAGGAGCAAGTCCTTTAGCATAACCAGAAAAAAAAAAACTAAATAGCTAAAGTAGAGAAAGAGGACTTACCATTGTGTAGCCGATGAGTTGAGGTCGAATTCCGAGTCCCCTGATGGCTACGACCTGACATACCCAAGTCAAATAACTAGTTAAACAGCAGAACACATAAAGTAAGAGGATAAAATAGTACAGGAACAAATGCATTCACGAAATAGCACCCAGAAAAGCTTCAGGGTAGAGGAGGCCATTTTCAGATGACAGAGAACAAAGTCTCGAAACCCTCGAGCTCATTGACAGAGTGAGAAATATAAACATAGCCATTACACCAAAATAACCCAGCTACCAAAGCAGAGTTGTGGTTAAATATTGCAAACATAGCCCAGTGAACAGAGGTTAGACACGTAAACTAAGGGCAGGATAGCAAATTTCGAGGACAGGACAGGTGTCCCCATCACACCAAATCACCGAGAGCCTCATAATTGCAATAACCATGTTAATCATAACTTAACTATTGATTAATCGCGGGGTTTAAAAAGGGTTGGACCCATCAGCTTGTAACAAGTATGTTCATGTAGAAAAAGAATGAAGATTAAGTATGATGAATAGATATGAGAAATTGGAGAATTTCCAGCAGACAATAAGAAATGTTAAGCAAAACTGGAAAAAGAAGAACCACGTGTCAAAAACGTAGGGAATATTGACCCTACTGCAGTCAACCACTTCTAAAGTTTACTTCTCATAATGACCGCAAGAGTGATGTGAGATAAATTATAGTAATCATTAATGTATCATCATAGGGGGAGGAATATATGGTGATTCCCATGATTGGTTTGCTAATTCCAGTTGTGTTTATTTCTAACAGTGCATCTGATGTGACAAGAGAAGATAGGTACATGTGGTATAAGTTCAGGGAGAGATGGAGTTGTGAAATTATCTGTATTTCACTTTCTATACGCGGATTTCATGAACTAAAGCTGCATATACAAGCAAGTTCCAATGGCGACAGTTACGTATGTTTTTCTCTCATAAGAAAAATAGTGAGGAAGACTCAAAAACAGTTTATGATATGCTGCTAACAGTAATAAATTTCTTGATCTGATGTTGATGGTTATATCTGTTGATATGATTTTAAGTTTTGATTATCTACTTCATGAAGATGCTTTGATGAATTGGTTGGTGAAGATGTTTAGGATGCTCAGGCTTAGCGGAAAAATTTAGCCTTGCTATGAATAATGCATTGTTGGCATTATGATGGTTCTGAAATATCATCTCTCCTTTGAGGTCATTTGGTCTTGGTTATAAAAAGTCAAATCTGTAATTTCATGAAAAGGTCTTGATGAGACCTATGATGTAAAATTGTTATATTTAGCCATGTAAGGACTTTGTCAAACCCACTTGGTTGGGTAGTTCAGTAAAATATGCATTCCACTTGGTTGGATCATTGATGTAAGTATGAGTCCTTGGTGATAGGAAATGTCATACTCGGTTGAGCTATAATGTCATGTACTTTATTGAAAAATATGTCTGAGGATTCAACATGAATCCAAGGGGAGTGTTGATCATATTAGCCCCTCCTTTTCTAAAATTTTGTTAGGCAGCCCCATAAAACCATTCGAAACCCTCTCCTTTGGCCTTGAAAGTCCATGTTCGGACCTGAAAAGCTCAGTATCCACCTATCGTTGTCTTCTCTCAGCCTAGAAATTACATAAAAAAGGCTGCAAACTCAGATCCGAAAATATAAAAAGGCCCAGCCCCTTTAGATCTTGAGCCCCTCCGTTTTTCGCTTCATATAACCCAGGTGCTTGACCGAGTGCTAAGCTCTATAGGCGGTTATCAAACGAATATCGGGCGTTCTATGAGCCGTCGATCTGTACAGATCAGACGACGATCATTCATCTATGTCATACTGATAACTCACGTGCCTGCCGTCCGTTCAAATGATGAAATCAATGGTCCGCGACCTATCTATCCTTGGTGGTCCCTGCCCTGCATCCACTATTCCAAAACTGCCTGCTATCCATCGCACCACCTTTTGGCGGTATGAGGTATTCCCCCTTGGGCCAACGATTCCATACAGTTCTCACCACGTCTCTCCACGTACGGCCCTAATACCACCCTCCATGGCGCATTAATGTTCGACCAAATTCATGCAGCGATATTCACCATGGTCATCCGATCTGAGGGCCTTCATCTGACGATCGCCGCGCTCTAAAGTTGCACGAGTGTTAGTTCAAATGTACAGTTTTCCTGGCCCACAGCCCATCGCCTCCGTCACTCTCTCAATCGTCGATCTACTCCCAAAATCGAACGGTCATGATTCCATCATTCCCGTTGTTGACTGGTCTCATTGTCAGTGCTCCACGTCATCCTTCCATGTAATCGTTCATATGTACACCTGTCACCCACTCCACGTGTCTATCGCATTGTTCCCTTAGAGATTCACATACTTTATTCATGCGTTATATTCTAATGTTTCATATTTTAGTTCTGGGAAGCTCTTCCGCCATTTATTTTCACTGCATTTTCTTCATCGCCACCCTGCATATTTCTATCGCTTCATCGCACCACTCTATTACACATTCATTCCCGTCGTATTTCCGTCTCCCATGCATTTTTTTTCTTCATAGCTTTGTGTGTTTTGCAGGTTGACAGAGATGGAGAATTATCATAAATTTTCGCATCCATTACAAGAGCTGGGCACACGTTAAAGGACCATGTTCAGAGCGACATTATGAAAAAAGTCCCCAGAAGCCAAATCAACAAGACTCCAATCTAAGTGGTAGGGTTCAAATTTGTCAAACCCTGTAGGGAAATTGAAGGTGTTGTTCTCACAGATGGAGATATTAATGGGGTAGAGGAAGAGTATAAGTGTTCAACAGGAAATTAAAGGCAGGTAGCTGAAGATTTTGAGGGCCTTGTCCTAGCATTTTGAAGCAGAGTACCAAATTGAAGATCATGTACATCATTCGGAAGATTTATGTACCTTGGAGATCATTTACCTTGAAAAAAATTCCCTCAAGGTTTTATTTCAACAGAGTTTTCTTCCCAAGAAAGGATGGATATTTTTGTGATTTTACTACCTTATCGAGTCCCAGGAGAAATTTCTACTCAGTGCATTTATTTCAGTCAGCAGGCCACAAAGTACAAACATCACAGCACAGTCATTCAGTAGTATGGGTGCAAGTGTTTCCACCATTTTGATTTAATTATGCAAATTAAATGTTGATCACCTACCTCCTTTACCATGTTTCTGGTTTCGCTTATAAAAACCATGAAGAAACACATTGTAAGGGTTCCAGATTTTTATCAGAAAACTATGCAGTGAAAGAATTTGGCATAAATTTTGTAAAACTCTTGTATGAAGGCTCAGAGCCCATAGGGTCTCAGTGAGGAGGATTTCTGTCTGTCAAAGAGGATTCTGGTCTTTGGTATTTCACAGTCTGTAACTCTCTTTTATATGTTATTTAATATATCATTTCATCCTATCCATATTTCCTGTATCATATTTTGGAATGCGAGTGGCTCACTGATTTCTGGTAAGGATTCATCCTAGTTGATTCCCATACTTGGATCAGTCAAGCGCTTTAAATATGGCTCATGCATGATATTTTGTTTCATTACCTATCTAAACCGTGTTTTTGCTATATTTGTTGCTTTGGGAGGGTGCTTTTAAAATGCTATTATCATGTATGGATTCTTAGATTGGTAAGCCCATGCATGGAGGTATTGTATATCTAGGTATCAGCTCAATGTTTACTAGTATCTTCTCAATACTTCTTTCACTACATACACCTTTTGATAATTTATGTCTGTGAAGTATTTCCGAATCGGCCCGCTTTGCAATACACTGTCTCTGAATTGTCTGCTGTCTCTGTATTAGAGTTTTGCATCTTGCCTCTGCAGTATCTATTTTTCTATGTCAGTTTCTAAGGGTTTGGTCCCATTCTATTTCATTTACCTATTTACAGGAGATATCATGTGAGCTGAAGCTGACAACTTCATACATTATATTATACGCTCCTTGCTATGCTAAGATGTCCTAGGCACTGGTCTATCGCAACTCTAGGATGTCTCTAGGAGCTACAACATCTTTCTGGCGCCGTTGTTGGGGATGAATTTAAGAAAATCAAAATCCCTAGGCCTCGAAAAAATCATATTCACTCTCTAAGTAGGTGAGCATAGAGAGTTGAGAGTTGTAAATCCCTCACCTTGGTGACTCCACACTTGTTATTTGATAAATCTATTTGAAGTCCTGGCTCCTCGCAAGCCACACCTAAGGTCAGATTCATCTAAGCCGAAGACACCTTTAGAGTCTGACCCTGAACAAATTATACATAGAAGAAATTGGAGGGAAAGAAAATCAGCCCGTTCCCAAATCCCTGAAGTGCCTATAGAAGATTTTCCTTCCTCCTCCTCTAAAGATTCTCAGTTGCAGATTCCCGACTCCAATGTGGGTGATACTGATTATTATTATTCCGATAGTCCACCCTGAGAGGGTATCAGAAATAAAAATAGTCTTCATCCTGCTCCTGAGGTTAAAGAGGTTAAGGAAGTAACCGAAGCTTCTACTGTTAATAGACCTTCGTTTCCCTCAACTCCTCAAGCTGTAGTTGAGTATATTCCTATTATTATTCATACACCACTTCCTCCTCCTTCTCTAACTCATCAAACTATCGTACCACCTCCACCTCCTCCAATGGACAATGTCCCAACCTTCTTGATGAATAAATATGCACCCCTGGCGTTACCCCAAGTGCTAAATGATATGCCCCAGGATTATCTGAAGGTCTTGCCCAGATTCAATGGAGAAAATGAAATTGATGCTCAGAAACACCTTAAGACTTTCTGCTCATTTGCAGAGAACTTTAATGTCGAACATTTAGATGTGGTCTTAAGACTTTTCGTGCAATATTTAGATGGTGAAGCTTCAAAATGGTTTAAGACATTGGCTGGCTGTTTTATTACCACTTGGGATAACATCGAAGACAATTTTCTAAGAAAATGGGGAGAAAAGAAAGATCATGGGAATTGCCTCATTGAGTTCAATACACTAAAGAAAAGACACAATGAAGGAGTGTCAGAATTTATCAAAAGATTTAATAAATTATATCTAAGTCTCCCTGTTGATATGAAACCCCATCAAATTGCTGCTAAAGTTGTTTTTGTAGAAGCCTTTGATTCAGAATTTGGCTTCTCTCTCAGAGAAAGAAAGCCTGCTACTCTGGATGATGCTGAGGCAGATGAACTAGAGTTGGAAGAAAACTTTGCTTCTACTGGTAAATAAAAAGGAAAAGTCGAACAAGATAGTAGAAGAATGGACAAAGAAGAGATATCCACTTCTAGTCAGGACAAAGACTCAGACAAAATGGAAGAAATGAGCAAATTAGTTAAGAAAATGGTCAAGCTTAAATTGGAAGCCAAGAATTCAGCCTTGAGGAATTTACAGAATGCTCCAAATAGAGGATACAATCCTCAGTATAGGAAACCACCCTTGCAAATATTGCCAAGGGAAGCAAAGGAGCAACAAGATCAGGTGCCACACCCATTGTACCTGGAAGGTCCAGTAGATGACTCCACTGAAGATACTGCTTATAGGCTGGAATATGCAAATCTTGCCTTTTCAAATAGCGATGGAGAAGAAATCCCTTTGCAAGGAAATGGTGAAGCTAGGTGCTCGTTGCAAGAAGAAGAAAAGATCAGAGATGAAGATCAAGTAGAATTTGATCATTATTGTAAACAATTTGATGATTTCATGCAAGCTCATTTCAATAGAAGATATGATCTCAGATCTTCTAGGAAGAGGACTCATACCGAAGAGCAAGAATAAGAGCTACCTAAGAAGGAAGCACCTGCTCAAAAGGAGCCGACAATACAGAAAGTTGCAGAAAAAGGTAAGAAGCCTCTAAATAAACCTTTGCAGTCTAATAATCAAATCACTTCTTCTTCAAAAGTAGTCACTTCCCCTTGTACCAAATCTGTGACAAAAGAAGCCCAACCCCCAGTTGAAAATAAAGTGTCTGAAAAGGTTGTGATAGAAATGTCCCCTCCTGCTTTCAGCCTGCAAAAAGAACTAGAAAAGGTCAAAATCGAAGTCCCCTTGACTGAACTGCTGAAACAACCAGCATATCAATCTCAAGTTACCTCTTTCATGCTCCCTCCAAAAGCACCAATCATCCCAGATAGTCTCAACCTTCAAGAGGAGAGACCCATGGTAGTTTTTTGCCCACATGTTGAGGAGATAGATCCCTCTACTCCTCCCTTCTATGTGTCTCTAGTAATCCATGACCTACTACTACATAACTGTATGCTAGATTCTAGAGCTTCCCATAATCTTATGCCTCTTTCAGACATGGAACAACTAGGTTTACAAATCACACGTCCATATAAGGACCTCTATTCATTTGATTCCAAAATGGCTAAATGCTTAGGGATGATCAAGGATTTGGTAGTCAATTTGGCCCAAATCCCAGCAAAAAGTGTGGTAATGGACATCGTGGTGGTAGACATCCCAGCTCATTTTGGTATGTTGCTGTCAAGGTCCTGGGGGAAAAAAATTGGTGGATCAATCAAGATGGACTTAACATATGCCACTATCCTAGTTTTTGGTGGCCAAGAGAGGAGGTTGTACAGGGAGACTAGATTTGTCAAGATGGTGACTAAGGCTGGCAATTCTATAAATTGACTAGTCTACAGTAAGGAAGGGGATTTCTCCTGCTTGATGCTGGAGGAAGATAAAAATTATGCTCATGAACCATTCTTCTGCTAGATCAAGAGTGAGCAGCCCTCAGAGAACACAGAAGCAGGAATATGGACACTACATTTTGATGGAGCAAATTCAAGAGAAGGTAATGGAGTAGGTGTATTATTAATTTCTCCTACGGGAAGATGGGTGCCATTGTCATTCAAACTAGAATATGAAGCCACTAATAATGTGGCTAAATATGAAGCACTTCTATTGGGATTGCAGACAACCAGGAATATGAATATTCAAAGTTTAAAGGTTCTAGGAGATTCAGAACTGGTGGTTAGACAAATCAGGAATCAGTGTCAGACCAAAAATCCTAGGCTAAGGGCTTATAGGAATGAAGTTTGGGACATGATAGAGAATTTCTTCTTGGCATTCAATATCCAGTTCATGCCCCGAGAACAGAATAGGATGGTTGACTCCCTTGCTGTAGCTACAAGTACATTCTGACCACCTCAGAACCCTCTTTGAAGATATGAGATCGAGGTGCGTTATCGGCCTTTAATCCCGGATAATATCAAGCACTGGCAGGTATTTGAAGATGAAGAACAGATGAAAAGATTTCTAGAGACAATAGGAGAATTCTCCAATATGGAGATTGATGATGAAGAAGAGGTAGAGCCTGAAAATATTCCAAAAATAGGTTGGGACGAGAAAGTGGCAGGAAACAGAGTGTTGCAGCTAAAGGGAAACATTATACCTAGAGGGATGGTGCCTCTAGAAATATTATTTGACAAGAATGATGTCTCATTGCAGCCAAGCAAAGCAGTAGAAGAAAATCAGGTTGAAGACCTGAATTTGGGTACTGAGGTTGACCCCAAAATTGTCAAATTGTCCAAGAGGATCCCTAGAGAATACATAAAGTTATATCAGAAATTGTTTCAGGCCTACAAATATGTGTTTGCATGGTCCTATTAGGACTTGAAAACTTTCGATATCAATATTATGCAACACAAAATTCCACTGAAGACAGATGCAAAGCCCCATAAGCAGAAGCTCAGAGAAATAAATCCCCTGCTGCTGCCTTCTATTGAGAAAGAATTTAAGAAGCTGCTGAAGGCCAAAATAATTGTACCACTAAGGTACTTTGAATGGGTGGCAAACCTTGTCCCTGTACGCAATAAGAATGGATAAATTAGGCTATGCGTGGATTTTAGGAATTTAAATAGAACATCTCTAAAGGATAACTACCGACTGCCCAAAATGGATCACATTCTGCAAAAGGTGGCTGGAGCTTCCAGGATGTCAATGATGGATGGTTTTTCTGGCTATAATCAAGTGGCTGTACTTCTAGAGGATCAAAATAAAACTGATTTCACCACACCATGGGGTACATTCATGTATGCAAGGATGCCTTTTGGATTGATTAATGCAGGGGGCACTTTTCAGAGGGCAATGGATATTTCTTTTGTTGGGAAGCAAGACAAGTTCTCGGTAGTCTACCTCGATGATATCACTATATTTTCCAAGAATGATGCTGAGCACATTGAACATCTGCTAATAACTTTTGAGAAATGTAGAAGGTATGGTCTTTCCCTTCATTCTCAAAAGTCTTTATTCGCATTAGATGAGGGAAAGCTTTTAGGCCATATCGTGACTAAAGATGGAGTGAAGATAGACCCTAAGAGCGTAGAGGTTATAAATATTATTGCTTTTCCCATAAATAAGAAAGAGGTACAAGTATTCCTTGGGTGCATAAATTTCTTAAGAAGGCTTATCCCTAACTATGCTAAGATAGTTAGGCATATAACAGATATGATGAAAAAGAATAATGAGGTAAAATGGTCATAGGAATCACGGGAGGCATTTTCCAGGATAAAGAATGCTTTTGCAGAAGCCCCTATGCTGGCTGGACCAGATTATGATAAACCTTTCATGATTTTCTCTTTTGCATCACCTCATACAATAGCAGGAGTTTTATTGCAGAAAAATGAGGAAGGGTATGAGCAGCCTGTTGCCTTTTTCAGTCAGGTGCTCCGTGATGCAGAATTGAAATACACCATATTGGAAAAGCAAAAATAAGCCCTAGTGCCTGCAACCGCTATAAAATATATCCTTATTCAGGGGGACAATGAAGAAAAAAGGGGCAGGTGGATTGATAAAATACAGGAGTATGATTTAGACATTCGCCCTACTAAGCTAATCAAAGGACAAGGGCTAGCCAAAATGTTAATAGAATCAAACTATCAAGCCTTGGGCATAAATTTGTCCATTATAGCAGGTGAGGAATCTAAGGAGAAAGAAGAACGACATGGAATTGGAGTAGCTACTCCAGAGATACATGTAAATTACCTCACCAGCCAGTGGTATAAAGAGATAGTAGAATATATCCTTACACTTAGCTGCCCTCCAAGTTGTAACAAAACTAAATATAAAGCGCTGAGATTGAAATCACAAAAATATATAGTCGCCAATGGCTGGCTATACTGGCGAGATCCCTCAGGTATCTTACTCCTGTGTCTCATAGAAAATGAGGTAGAGAGTATTATGGCAGAATTCCATGAAGGAATTTGTGGGGGCCATTACAACTGGAGGGCCACAACTCATAAGATTCTGAAATCTGGTTTCTATTGGCCAAAGCTTTTTGGAGGTGTTTTTTCCAGGGTAAAAGCATGTGATAAATGTCAAAAATTTGCTGAGAGACAGAAATCAGCACCATTTCTGTTGATTCCAGTGCATGTGGATGAACCATTCAAACAATGGGGTATTGATTTTATAGGTGAAATACATCCTCCATCGAGTGGACAACATAAACAAATATTAACAACCACATATTATTTCACCAAATGGGTGGAAGCCATACCTACAAGGAATGCCACAGATACAATGATCATAAAGTTCATGGAGGAAAACATCATATCCAGGTTTAGTTGTCCTACTAGGATAGTGACTGATAATGGACAGGCCTTCAAGTATACAAAATTTATGAATTTCTGCCAGCAATACAATATCATACTCATTCACTCTACAGCTTACTATCCGCAAGGGAATGGCTTGGCAAAATCTTCAAATAAAACTCTAGTGAGGTTCTTGAAGAAGACTATCAATGAAAATCAGAAGAATTGGGATTCCCAATTGAAATTTTCTCTATGTGCTAATAGAATCACTAGCAAGCGAGCAACTGGGAAATCTCCCTATGAATTGGTATATGGACGAGCAACAATTTTTCCTATACAACTGGCTTTGCCAGTGGCCCGCTTCATGCAAGAAAGTCAGGAAGAACCTGATGATATGATCATGAGAATCAACCAATTGGTGGAATTAGAGGAAATATAGGGCCAGGTAAACCAGAGGTTAATAGAATATCAACAGAAAATGAAACATATTTTTGATCAGCATGCAAAAGACAGGAAATTGCAGATTGGTGATTTGGTGCTCAGGTGGGATATCCGGAGAGCTGAGAAAGGTAAACATGGAAAATTCAACCCCCTCTGGTTTTGTCCTTTCAAAATTATGGAACAGGGGGGAAATAATACTTTCGGGTTTGAGAATTTACATGGCGACTTGCTGGATGCCCCTGTAAACGTTCAATTGCTTAAGCCATACTTTCAATTCTAATTCAGGCAAAGGCAGCTTGATGTATCATATTGTATGATAGTTTCCTTTTTGTTTTGTGTTCAAATAATGTTGGTGTTGTGATGAATTATAAGGTAAAAAATGGAGGTGCAGGAGAGCAGAGTCTGCATACATGATGATCAGAGGGTCTGCGAGTTCTCGACACGTCGAAGAATGAATGTGCCGTCCCCAATTGGAGCCGAAGATGTTTATCATATTAGCCCCTCCTTTTCTAAAATTTTTTCAAGCAGCCCCATAAAACCATTTGAAACCCTCTCCTTCGGCCTTGAAAGTCCATGTTCAGACCTGAAAAGCTTAGTATCCACCTATCGTTGTCTTCTCTCGGCCTAAAAATTACATAAAAAATGCCAGAAACTCAGATCCAAAAATATAAAAAGGCCCAGCCCTTTTAGATCTTGAGCCCCTTAGGTTTTCGGTCCATATAACCCAGGCGCTCGACCGAGTGCTAAGCTCTATAAGCACTTATCAAACGAATATAGGGCGTTCTCCGAGCCGTCAATCTATACATATCGGACAACGATCATTCATCTCTGTCATACTGATAACTCACCTGTCTGTCGTCCGATCAAATGATGAAATCAATTGTCCATAGCCTATCTATCCTTGGTGGTCCCCGCCCCGCATCCACTATTCCAAAACTTCCTGGTATCCATCGCACCACCTTTCAGCGGTATGTGGTATTCCCCCTTGGGCCAGCAATTCCATATAGCACTCACCACGTGTCTCCGCGTACGGCTCGAATACCGCCCTCCATCGCGCATTAATGTTTGACCAAATTCATGCAGCGATATTCAGCACGGCCGTCCGATCTGAGGGCCTTCATCCGACGATCGCCGTGCTCTAAAGCTCCACGAGTGTTAGTCCAAATGTACAGTGTTCCTAGCCCACATTCCATTGCCTCCGTCGCTCTCTCAACCGTCGATCTACTCCCAAAATCGAACGGTCATGATTCCATCATTCCCGCTGATGACTAGTCTCATTGTCAGCGCTCCACGTCATCCTTCCATGTAATTGTTCATATGTACACCCGTCACCCACTCCATGTGTCTATCGCATTGTTCCCTCAGCCATTCACATACTTTATTCATGCGTTATATTCTAATGTTTCACATTTTAGTTCTAGGCAGCTCTTTTTCCATTTATTTCCACTGCATTTTCTTCGTCGCCACCCTGCATATTTCTGCCACTTCGTCGCACCACTCTGTTACACAGTCATTCCCGTCGTATTTTCATCTCCCATGCATTGGTTTTCATCACAGATTTGTGTGTCTTGTGGGTTGACAGAGATGGAGAATTATCATAAATTGCCGCATCAATTATAAGAGCCGAGCACACGTCAAAGGACCATGTTCGGAGTGGCATTATGAAAAATTTCCTTGAAAGCCAAATCGACAAGACTCCAATCTAAGGGGCAGGGTTCAAATTTTTCAAACCATACAGGGACATTCAAGGCGTCGTTCTCACAGATGGAGATATTAATGGGGCAAAGGAAGAATATCAGTGTTCAACAGGGAATTAAAGGCAGGTAGCTGAAGATTTTGAGGGCATTGTACTAGCGTTTTGAAGCAGAGTACCAAATTGAAAATCTTGCACATCATTAAGAATATTTATACACAGAAAAAAATGCCCTCAAGTTTTAATTTCAACAGAGTTTTCTTCCCAGGCAAGGACGAATATTTGTGTGATTTTATTGCCTTACCATGTCCTGGGAGAAATTTCTACTCAGTGCATTTATTTCAGTCAGTAGGCCACAAATTACAAACATCATAGCACAGTCATTCAGCAGTATGGGCACAAGTGTTTCCGCCATTTTGATTTAATTATGCAAACTAAATTTTCATCACCTACCTCCTTTACCATGTTTCTAGTTTCGCCTATAAAAACCATGAAGAAACGCATTGGAAGGGTTCCAGATTTTTATCAGAAAATCATGTAGTGAAGGACTTTGGCATACATTTTGTAAAACTCTTGTATGAAGGATTAGAGCCCATAGGGTCTCAGTTTGGAGGATTTATGTCTGTCAAAGAGGATTTTGGTCTTTGGTATTTCACAGTCTGTAACTCTATTTTATATGTTATTTAATATATCATTTCATCCTATCCATCTTTCCTGTATCATGTTTTGGAATGCGAGTGGCTCACTAATTTCTGGTAAGGATTCATCCTAGTTGATGCCCATAGTTGGATCAGTCAAGCGCTTTAAATATGGCTCATGCATGATATTTTGTTTCATTACCTATCTAAACCATGTTTCTGCTATATTATTTGCTTTGGGAGGGTGCTTTTAAAATGCTATTATCATGTATGGATTCTTAGATTGGTAAGCCCATGCATGGTGGTATTTTATATCTAGGTATCAACTCAATGTTAACTAGTATCTTCTCAATACTTCTTTCACTACATACACCTTCTGATAATCTGTGTCTGTGAAGTATTTCTGAATCGACCCGCTTTGCAGTAAACTGTCTCTGAATTGTCTGCTGTCTTTGTATTAGAGTTTTGCATCTTGCCTCTACAGTATCTCTTTTCCTATTTCAGTTTCTGAGGGTTTGGTCCCATTATCTTTCATTTACCTATTTACAGGAGATAGCATGTGAGCTGAAGCTGACAACTTCATACATTATATAATATGCTCCTTGCTATGCTAAGATGTCCTAGGCACTGGTCTATCACAACTCTAGGCTGTCTCTAGGAGCTACAACATCTTTCTGGTGCCATTGCAGGGGATGAATTTAAGAAAATCAGAATCCCTGGGCCTCGACAAAATAATATTCAATCTCTAAGTAGGTGAGCACATAGAGTTGAGAGTTGTATATCCCTGACCTTGGCGACTCCACACTTGTTATTTGATAAATCTATTTGCAGTCCTGGCTCCTCACAAGCCACACCTGAGGTTAGATTCGTCTAAGCCAAAGACACCTTCAGAGTCTGAACCTGAACAAATTATAAATAGATGAAATTGGAGGGAAAGAAAATCATCCCGTTCCCAAATCCTTGAAGTGACTATAAAAGATTTTCCTTCCTCCTCCTCTCAAGATTCTCAGTTGCAGATTCCCAACTCCACTGTGGGAGATACTGATTATTATTATTCCGATAGTCCACCCCGAGAGGGTATAAAAAATAAAAACAATCTTCATTCTTCTTCTGAGGTTGAAGAGGTCAAGGAAGTAACCGAAGCTTCTACTGTTAATAGAACTTCGTTTCCCTCAACTCCTCAAGCTGCAGTTGAGTATATTCCTATTATTATTCATACTCCACTTCTTCCTCCTCCTCTGACTCATCAAACTATCATACCACCTCCACCTCCTCCAATGGCTAATGTCCCAGCCTTCTTGATGAATAAATATGCACCCCTGGAGTTACCCCAAGTGCTAAATGATATGCCCCAGGATTATCCGAAGGTCTTGCCCAGATTCAATGGAGAAAATGAAATTGATGCTCAGAAACACCTTGATACTTTCTGTTGCTTTGTAGAGAACTTTAATTTCGAACATTTAGATGTGTTCTTAAGACTTTTCATCCAATCTTTAGATGGTGAAGCTCAAAAATGGTTTAAGACATTGGCTGGCCATTCTATTACCACTTTGGATAACATGGAAGACACTTTTCTCAGAAAATGGGGAGAAAAGAAATGTCATGGGAATTTCCTCATTGAGTTCAATACACTAAAGAAAAGACACAATGAAGGAGTGTCAGAATTTATCAAAAGATTTAATAAATTATATCTAAGTCTCCCTGCTAATATGAAACCCCATGAAACTGCTGCTAAAGTTTTTTTTGAAGCAGCCTTTGATTCATAATTTGGCTTCTCTCTCAGAGAAAGAAAGCCTGCTACTTTGGATGATGCTCAGACAGATGCACTAGAGTTGGAAGCAAACTTTTCATCCACTGGTAAATCAACAGGAAAAATCGAATAGGATAGCAGAAGAAGGGGTAGAGAAGAGGTATCCACTTCTAGTCAGGACAAAGACTCAGACAAAATGGAAGAAATGAGAAAATTAGTTAAGAAAATGGTCAATCTTGAATTGGAAGCCAAGAATTCAGCCTTCAGGAATTTCCAGAATGCTCCAAACAGAGGACACAATCAACAGTACAAGAAACCACCCTTGCAAATATTGCCAGGGGAAGCAGAGGAGAAACAAGATCAGGTGCCACACCTAGTGTACCTGGAAGGTCCAGTAGATGACTCCACTGAAGATGCTGCTTACAGGATGGAAGATGCAAATCTTGCCTTTTCAAATAGCGATGGAGAAGAATTCCCTTTGCAAGGAAATGGTGAAGCTAGGTGCTCATTGCAAGAAGAAGAAAATATCAGAGACAAAGATCAAGCAGATTTTGATCATTATTGTAAATAATTCGATGATTTCATGCAAGCTCATTTCAATAGAAGATATGATCTCATATCTTCTAGGAAGAGGACTCGTACCCAAGAGTAAGAAGAAGAGGTACCTAAGAAGGAAGCACCTGCTCAAAAGGAGCCTACAATGCAGAATGTTGCAGACAAAGGTAAGTAGCCTCTAAATAAACCTTTGCATTCTAATAATCAAATCACTTCTTCAAAAGTAGTCACTTCCCCTTGTACCAAATATGTGACAAAAGAGGCCCATCCACCAGTTGAAAATAAAGAGTCTGAAAAGGTTGTGATAGAAAAGTCCCCTCCTGCTTTCAGCTTGCAAAAAGAACTGGAAAAGGTCAAAATCCCAGTCCCCTTGACTGAACTGCTGAAACAGCCAGCATATCAATCTCAAGTTACCTCTTTCATGCTCCCTCCAGAAGCACCAATCATCCTAGATAGTCTCAACCTTCAAGAGGAGAGACTCATGGTAGTTTTTGGCCCACATGTTGAGGAGATAGATCCCTCTACTCCTCCCTTCTATGTGTCTCTATTAATCCATGACCTACTACTACATAATTGTATGCCAGATTCTGGAGCTTCCCATAATCTTATGCCTATGTGAGTCATTGAACAACTAGGTTTACAAATCACACGTCCATATAAGGACCTCTATTCATTTGATTCCAAAAGGGTTAAATGCTTAGGGATGATCAAGGATTTGGTAGTCAATATGGCCCAAATCCCAGCAAAAAGTGTGGTAATGGACATCGTGGTGGCAGACATCCCAGCTCATTTTGGTATGTTGCTGTCAAGGTCTTGGGGGACAAAAATTGGTGGATCAATCAAGATGGAATTAACATATGCCACTATCCTAGTTTTTGGTGGCCAAGACAGGAGCTTGTACAGGGAGACTAGATTTGTCAAGATGGTGAACAAAATCGACAATTAGTAAATTCACCAGTCTACAGTAAGGAAGGGGATTTCTCCTGCTTGATGCTTGAGGAAGATCAAAATTATGCTCATGAACCATCCTTATGCCAAATCAAGAGTGAGCAGCCCTAAAAGAACATAGAAGTAGGAATATGGATGCTACATTTTGATGGAGCAAATTCAAGAGAAGATAATGGAGCAGGTGTATTATTAATTTCTCCTACGGGCAGATGGGTGCCATTGTCATTCAAACTAGAATATGAAGCCACTAATAATGTGGCTGAATATGAAGCACTTCTATTGGGATTGCAGATAGCCAGGAATATGAATATTCAAAGTTTAAAGGTTCTGGGAGATTCAGAACTGGTGGTTAGACAAATCAGGAATCAGTGTCAGACCAAACATCCTAGGCTAAGGGCTTATAGGAATAAAGTTTGGGACATTATAGAGAATTTCTTGCTGGCATTCAATATCCAGTTCATGCCCCGAGAACAAAATAGGATGGTTGATTCCCTTGCTGTAGATGCAAGTACATTCTAACCACCTCAGAACCCTCTTTTAAGATATGAGATCGAGGTGCGTTATCGGCCTTCAATCCTGGATAATATCAAGCACTGGTAGGTATTTGAAGATGAATAACAGATGAAAATATTTCTAGGGACAATAGGAGAATTCTCCAATATGGAGATTGATGATGAAGAAGAGGTAAAACCCGAAAATATTCCAAAAAGAGGTTTGGAGGAGAAAGTTGTAGGAAACAGAGTGTTGTAGCTAAAGGGAAAAATTATACCTAGAGGGCTGGTGCCTCTAGAAATATTATTTGACAAGAATGATGTCTCATTGCAGCCAAGCAAAGCGGTAGAATAAAATCAGGTTGAAGACCTGAATTTGGGTACTGAGGCTGACCCCAAAATTGTCAAATTGTCCACGAGGATCCCTAGAGAGTACATAAAGTTATATCAAAAATTGTTTCATGCCTACAAAGTTGTGTTTGCATGGTACTATCAGGACTTGAAAACTTTTGATATCAATATTACGCAACACAAAATTCCACTGAAGACAGATGCAAAGCCCCACAAGCAGAAGCTCAGACAAATAAATCCCCTACTGCTACCTTCTATTGAGAAAGAAATTAAGAAGCTGCTGAAGGAAAAAATAATTGTACCACTGAGGTACTCTGAATGGGTGGCAAACCTTGTCCCTGTACGCAAGAAGAATGGAGAAATTAGGCTATGCATGGATTTTAGGAATTTAAACAGAGCATCTCCAAAGGATAACTACCCACTGCCCAAAATGGATCACATTATGCAAAAGGTGGTTGGAGCTTCCAGGATGTCATTGATGGATGGCTTTTATGGCTATAATCAAGTGGCTGTACTTCCAGAGGATCAAAAGAAAACTTCTTTCACCACACCATGGGGTACATTCATGTATGCCAGGATGCCTTTTGGATTGATTAATGCAGGGGCCACTTTTCAGAGGCCAATGGATATTGCTTTTGTTGGGGAGCAAGACAATTTCTTGGTAGTCTACCTCGATGATATCACTGTATTTTCTAAGAATTATGCTGAGCACATTGAACATATGCATAGAACTTTTGAGAAATGCAGAAGGCATGGTCTTTCCCTTAATCCTCTAAAGTTTTTATTCACATTAGAAGAGGGAAAGATTTTAGGCCATATCGTGACTAAAAATGGAGTGAAGATAGACCCTAAGAGGGTAGAGGTTATAAATAGTATTTCTTTTCCCAGAAATAAGAAAGAGGTACAAGTATTCCTTGGGTGCATAAATTTCTTGAGAAGGTTTATCCCTAACTGTGCTGAGATAGTTAGGCATATAACGGATTTTCTGAAGAAGAATAATGAGGTAAAATGGTCACAAGAATCATGGGAGGCATTTACCAGGATAAAGAATGCTTTTGAAGAAGTCCCTATGCTGGCTGGACCAGATTTTGATAAACATTTCATGATTTTCTCTTTTGCATCACCTCATACAATAGCAGGAGTTTTATTGCAGAAAAATGAGGAAGGGTATGAGCAGCCTATTTCCTTTTTCAGTCAGGTGCTCCGTGATGCAGAATTGAAATACAACATATTGGAAAAGCAAGCATATACCCTAGTGACATCCCTCAAAACATTTCATGTATATATCTTACAGTCCCACATCACTATATTTGTGCCTGCAACTGCTGTAAAAGTTATCCTTATTCAGGGGGACAGTGAAGGAAAAAAGGGCAGGTGGATTGCTAAAATACAGGAGTATGATTTAGACATTCGCCCTACTAAGCTAATCAAAGGAATGGGGCTAGCCGAAATGTTAATATAATCAAACTATCAAGCCTTGGGCATAAATTTGTCCATTATAGAAGGTGAGGAATCTAAGGAGAAAGAAGAACGACATGGAATTGGAGTAGCTACTCCAGAGATACATGTAAAGTACCTCACCAGCCAGTGGTATAAAGAGATAGTAGAATATCTCCTTACACTCAGCTGTCCTCCAAGTTGTGACAAAACTAAATATAGAGCGCTGAGATTGAAATCAAAAAAATATATAGTCGCCAATGGCTGGCTATACTGGCGAGATCCCTCAGGTATCTTACTCCTGTGTCTCACAGAAAATGAGGTAGAGAGTATTATGGCAGAATTCCATGAAGGAATTTGTGGGGGCCATTATAGCTAGAGGGCCATAGGTCATAAGATTCTGAAAGCTGGTTTCTATTGGCCAAAGCTTTTTGGAGGTGTTTTTGCCAGGGTAAAAGCATGTGATAAATGTCAAAAATTTGGTGAGAGACATAAATCAACACCATTTCCCTTGATTCCAGTGCATGTGGATGAACCATTCAAACAATGGGGTATTGATTTTATAGGTGAAATACATCCTCCATCGAGTGGACAACATAAATGGATATTAACAGCCACAGATTATTTCACCAAATGGGTGGAAGCCATACCTGCAAGGAATGCCACAAATACTGTGATCATAAAGTTCATGGAGGAAAACATCATATCCAGGTTTGGTTGTCCTGCTAGGATAGTGACTGATAATGCACAAGCCTTCAAGTCTGCAAAATTTATGAATTTCCGCCAGCAATACAATATCATACTTAGTCACTCTACAACTTACTATCTACAAGGGAATGGCTTGGAAAAATCTTCAAATAAAACTCTAGTGAGGGCCTTGAAGAAGACTATCAATGAAAATCAGAAGAATTGGGATTCCCAATTGAGATTTGCTCTATGGGCTAATAAAATCAGCAGCAAGAGAGCAACTGGGAAATCTCCCTATGAATTGGTATATGGACGAGCAGCAGTTTTTCCTGTACAACTAGCTTTACCATTGGCCCACTTCATGCAAGAAATTCAGGAAGAACTTGATGATATGATCAGGAGAATCAACCAATTGGTGGAATTAGAAGAAATACGGGGCCAGGTAAACCAGAGGTTAATATAATATCAATAGAAAATGAAACATATTTTTTATCAGCATGCAAAAGACAGGAAATTGCAGATTGGTGATTTGGTGCTCAGGTGGGATATCCGGAGAGCCGAGAAAGGTAAACATGGAAAATTCGACCCCCTCTGGTTTGGTCCTTTCAAAATTTTGTAACAGGGGGGAAATAATACTTTCAGGTTGGAGAATTTAAAGGGTGACTTGCTAGATGCCCCTGTAAACGGTCAATTCCTTAAGCCATACTTTCAGTTCTGATTAGGTAAAGGCAACCTGATGTATCATATTGTATGATAGTTTACTTTTTTTTTTTGTGTTCAAATAATGTTGGTGTTGTGATGAATTATAAAGTAAAAAACAGAGGTGCAGGAGAGGAGAGTCTGCATACATGATGATGAGAGGGTCTGCGAGTTCTCGACACGTCCATGAATGAATGTGCTATCCCCAATTTTAGCCAAATATGTTGATCATATCAGCCCCTCCTTTTCTAAAATTTTGTTAGGAAGCCCCATAAAACCATTTGAAACCCTCTCCTTCGGCCTTGAAAGTCCATGTTCAGACCTGAAAATCTCAGTATCCACCTATCGTTGTCTTCTCTCGGCCTCGAAATTACATAAAAAAGGCCGCAAACTCAGATCCAAAAATTTAAAAAGGCCCAACCCCTTTAGATCTTGAGCCCCTCAGGTTTTCGCTCCATATAACCTAGGCGCTCGACCGAGTGCTAAGATCTATAGGCGCTTATCAAACGAATATCAGATGTTCTCTGAGCCATCGATCTGTACAGATCAGACGGCAATCATTCATCTCTGTCGTACTGATAACTCACCTGCCTACCGTCCGATCAAATGATGAAATCAACGGTTCGCAGCCTATCTATCCTTGGTGGTCCCCGCCCCGCATCCACTGTTCCAAAACCACCTCGTATCCATCGCACCACCTTTCGGAGGTAGGCGGTATTCCCCCTTGGGCCAGCGATTCCATACAACACTCACCACGTGTCTCCGCGTACGGCCCGAATATCACCCTCCTTCACGCATTAATGTTCGACCAAAGTCATGCAGCGATATTCACCACGGCCGTCCGATCTGAGGGCCTTTATCCAGTGATTGCCGCGATCTGAATCTGCATGAGTGTTAGTTCAAATGTACAGTGTTCTTGGCCCATAGTCCATCGCCTCCGTTGCTCTCTCAACCGTCGATCTACTTTTAAAATCGAACGGTCATGATTCCATCATTCCCGCTGATGACTAGTCTCATTGTCAGTGCTCCATGTCATCCTTCCATGTAATCATTCATACGTACACTAGTCACCCACTCCACGTGTCTATCACATTGTTCCCTCAAAAATTTGCATACTTTATTCATGCGTTATATTCTAATGTTTCACATTTTAGTTCTGGGTAGCTCTTCCGCCATTTATTTCCACTGCATTTTCTTCGTCACCACCCTGCATATTTCCGCCGCTTCGTCACGTCACTCTGTTACACAGTCATTCTCACCGTATTTCCGTCTCCCATGCATTGGTTTTCTTCACAGCTTTGTGTTTTTTGCAGGTTGACAGAGATGGATAATTATCATAAATTAACGCATCCATTACAAGAGCTGAGCACACGTCAAAGGACCATGTTCAGAGCGGCATTATGAAAAAATTCCCCGGAAGCCAAATTTACAAGACTCCAATCTAAGGGGCAGGGTGAAAATTTTTCAAACCCTCTAGGGACATTCAAGGCGTCATTCTCACAGATGGAGATATTAATGGGGCAGAGGAAGAATATCAGTGTTCAACAGGGAATTAAAGGCAGGTAGCTGAAGATTTTGAGGGCCTTGTCCTAGCGTTTTAAAGAAGAGTACCAAATTGAGGATCTTGCACATCATTCGAAAGATTTATACACAGAAAATGCCCTCAAGGTTTTGTTTCAACAGATTTTTCTTCCCAGGAAAGGACAGATATTTGTGTGATTTTACTGCCTTACCATGTCCCGGGAGAAATTTCTACTCAGTGCATTTATTTCAGTGAGCAGGCCACAAAGTACAAACATCATAGCACAATCATTCAGCAGTATGGGTGCAAGTGTTTCTGCAATTTTGATTTAATTATGAAAATTAAATGTTCATCACTTACCTCCTTTACCATGTTTCTGGTTTCGCCTATAAAAACCATGAAGAAACGCATTGTAAGGGTTTCAGATTTTTATCAGAAAATTATGCACTGAAGGACATTGGCATACATTTTGTAAAACTCTTGTATGAATGCTCAGAGCCCATAGGGTCTCAGTGAGGAGGAGTTCTATCTGTAAAAGAGGATTATGGTCTTTGGTATTTCAAAGTCTGTAACTCTCTTTTATATGTTATTTAATATATCATTTCATCCTATCCATATTTCCTGTATCATGTTTTGGAATGCGAGTGGCTCACTAATTTCTGGTAAGGATTCATCCTAGTTGATGCCCGTACTCGGATCAATCAAGCGATTTAAATATGGCTCATGCATGATATTCTGTTTCATTACCTATCTAAACCGTGTTTCTGCTATATTAGTTGCTTTGGGAGGGTGCTTTTAAAATGCTATTATCATGTATGGATTCTTATATTGGTAATCCCATGCATGGTGGTATTGTATATCTGGGTATCAGCTCAATGTTAACTAGTATCTTCTCAATACTTCTTTCACTACATACACCTTCTGATAATTTATGTCTGTGAATTATTTCTGAATCAGCCCGCTTTGCAGTAAACTGTCTCTGAATTTTCTGTTGTCTTTGTATTAGAGTTTTTCATCTTGCCTCTGCAGTATCTCTTTTTCTGTGTCAGTTTCTGAGGGTTTGGTCCCATTCTATTTCATTTACCTGTTTACAAGAGATAGCATGTGAGTTGAAGCTGACAACTTCATACATTATATTATACGCTCTTTGCTATGCTAAGATTTCTTAGGCACTGACCTATCGCATCTCCAGGCTGTCTCTAGGAGCTACAACAGGGAGTATGGTAAATTCAGAGCACATTAGATCTACAGAGCTCATCTTTCTACAAGGGAAGAGAAACCTTCTTTTGGTTTTGATTTTCCCTTTGCCCTTGATGTCAAAGGGGGAGAGTATCTTGGTGTTTTAATAATGGTTATGATTAATGTATTTATCTGTTATGGTGATCAAACACGATCATGGTTTCCATCAAGTCCAAAGGAGGAGATCATTGGAAATATGATGCAATATGTTGTCCTTGATGGAAACCTACTTGATGAGTTGCCTATGATAAGCAACCTATGTGTTAGCGGGAAGCAGCCTTGATGGTTGGTAAATATAAGAAGCTGGTAAGGTGCTCATTCTTGTCTCTTCTCGCTCATACCTCCTCATCTGGCCGGTTCTTCCGGCCCGGTGGGTATCTTCTATCTATCCGTAGTTCAGATGTGATAGAGAAAGGAATTCCAGTAAGTGCGAGAGAAATGAAAAGGGAAATATTTCTCAATGTATACGTAGGTTTGATAAATGAAACCTGCGTATGGATGCAATGTATACGCTAATTTTATGAACGAAACCCACGTATACATTCAGAATTAGTATATATATAGTTTTATGAGGATAAGTCGCGTATACACGTAGGTATGAAGAAGCAAAGTCATGTGTGCCTTTTGCACTCTAAAATTTGATACCAAGGGGCATTACCATCATATTAGCCCACAATATTGAGCGTTGTATTGTCTATTTGATTTCGTCAAATAATACCATCGGAAGTTGTGTGGTTTTGGCTCATGGTATTGGTAAAGGCTAAAACTATATAAGGAGAAGAAGATCATAGTGCAAAGGTGTGCATGTGTCTGGGTATTAAGTGAATACTTCACTCTGAAGTATATCTTCATGGAATGGGTTATAGTTTATTGATAGATCTGAATTAATAATGAACCTACGAATAAAATTATTAGGATCTCTAGACCTGAAATGACTGTGTATTTTCTAGATTTGTTTATGGAATGTTTAGATTTGTGATATGGCGAATGTTTGTTGAATTGAAGGGTAAGATCTGAACTGATTATTTATTCTAAAGAGCTACATAGTCCTAAAAAAATTGTATATCTATACATAGGTTTGTCTCAGAAAAAGCGCGTATATACGTAGGTTAGATTTAGCAAAAGCACGTATGGAATCTAAGGTTAGTCCTAAAATAGTTGTAGATCTATACGTAGGTTTGTCTCTGTGAAATCACGTATATACGTAGCTTCATTTCAACAAAACCACGTATGAAATCTAGGGTTTTGCTGAATTATATGAAAGGAAATTTCTAATCCATTTTGCTGTATTACTGTTTTCTATCATTGATGTCTTCTTACAGATCTAGGTTGTTTGAATATTGATTATGCTGCTAGTTTTTTATGATTAAAGATCAATTTTTGGTTGGCCGATTGATGATTCAATGAATGAATTGATGGGGTTATAAGTTTCAGTTTGATGTATGTTCTTTGAGCTTAAATGTGTGGAGTGGGTCCATTCTGAAAATTTGATGAAAAGAGGCCTACTAGTTGTGTTGTGTGGAAGTTGTTGGATCTAGTGCGAAAATTGATGAAACATGGTCCATGGTGGTGCTGAGGGTTGAAGGCTTCAGTGATGGAGTTGTAGCTCCCTTTCAGTGGTAGCTGGTAAATGAGATTAGGGGGTTGTACGTCCCTTCTAGTTGTAGCTAGTAAATGAGATCAGGGGGTAGTAGCTCCCTTCCAAGAGTGGCTAGTAAACGAGATTAGGGGGTTGGAGCTCCCTTCAAGTTCCAGCTAGAAAATGAGAGAAGGTTGTAGCCTTCTTTAGGTAGATGCCTGCGTGCTAGTATGAGTTTGCACCAACACAATATTGTAAGTAGTTTTATTTATAATAAATATTGAAGACAAAGATGACAACAGAGGTGGTTTTCTCCTGAATTGGGTTTCCATCTTAAATCCTGATGTTCGTGTTTGTTTATTACGTGTGATAATTTATTCTGTTCTTACTACACATTCTTACTGCTTACTAAACATCTAATAAATGAATGATGCACTGATATAAGTAAAGAATTATATGCATAATAAGATCTCTAATCATGCACAAGTTTTCTTAAGGATATCCACGTGTATACGTGAGTTGGGTTCATTAAATTCGTGTATGTAATTTATTAAGCACCCCCCCCCTGCTCAATATTTCTCCCAACAAATGTAGATCTGAGTTTTAACACTGTAGATCTATTGAAATATTCAGATCTGGAAAGTGGATCTGATCTGATATAAAAAATAAACGTATCTCCTCCAACATATCTCGAAAGTGAAGGGAAAATCCCCAAAAATTAGAAATCAGCTCTCCAAATGGTGCATTGGATCACTCTGCAGCAGCTTTTTCAGAAATAACGCAGATCTGGACTCCTTCTGTACTGTAGGGGACAAAATAATGTTGGCCTGTAGCCAAGATATGAAAATATAGCTCAAAACCTTCAATATTGTCCTCCCAATGGATTATAACCCTTCTCCAGTGAAAATAAGTATTGAGATGGCCTAAATTTGAAGATCTAGCCTCCACTTGCTGCAGCTTACTAAAACATGCAAACCCTCAACAGGATCTGCGTTGTTGAAGGAAGATGAAGCTTAGCCTCAAGCCAGATAGTGGAAAATATGGTGCAAGGCTCCTCCAAGAGCTACTCAATGGAAGAGAAGGAATTCCTAAACAAGAAGACCTTATGCTAAACAACACTCTATCTATGCTAAATAGCCAGAGAAAGAAAATATGTCTAAAGAGACCATATAATCATAATCATAAGCTAACCCCATATGGCTTCCATCATCCTTCTTTTATACAATGTGAGCCTTCTCACGTTTGATCGCACTCATTAGGGTTTCCATCTTCATGTAATGAATCTCCCTCCAAAATTATGATGTCTCCATTAGTCTTACTCATATTTTTATAGCGTTGTTTGATTTCGTCAATCTTCATTGAATCAATCTTGACTGGATCAACCTTGACTAGATCTCCATGCAAAGTCTTCTTCCACACTCAATGTGGCTTTATTCTATCTATCTAAACATATCTATATTCCCAATGAGTTATCTTCATTCATGTTCCACATCCTCCATCTTAGCTTAGTTGACTTGGTTAACCTTGAATGTATCCACATGCATTTGTCCTTGTTCACACATGAAGGTGTTTTATCCAATTGTGAATATGATCCCTTCCCCATTAAAAGGGTTTTGATTGCTGCTAGAAATATTTATGGGTCTCCCTACCCATTTATTCATCTAACTGTGTGTTTGGAGAAAAATTAATATTCCTATTAGTTGCATGCCAATGTAGGAATATTACAAAAAATGAAGAACAATTTAATTTAGAAATTTTTTCAAATAGTTATAATTTTCAAATAACTAATCATAATCATGATTTCAACATTCAAGAAACCATTCCAATCTATGATTTAGATGATTATCAAGCTCTCATTCCCATTCATAGTCATAACTCTCTCTTGAATTCACAAGTTGGTATCAACAATCATTCTTATTGAATTATTCTGCCCAATTCTTGTGAAGAGGAAAATACTTTAAGTCAGTCTCAGTTGTGTTGTAACAATAACTGTAACACTAGTGTAAAATAAGATTCAATTTTTTTATTATTCCATGATTTATTTTTAACTTTAGATTTATTTTTTGTTTTTAGTTTTCGATTTTTAGATAATTTGTGTTGGCATATTGAACTAATTAGTATTTAACACTCAATTGATGAATTTCCTCAATCGAAAAAATAATATTCAAATTATAATTTCGAACATGAAGAGCTATTGAATTTAAAATTTCAATTGATGTTCATTCCTTATCAATTTCTTCTTACTTCTCGAAAGAAGTGCCAACAATTGAGCGTATTTTCACAATATGACCAACAATATAATTTAATTAATAATCTTCCATTGGATCTATCAGAATTCCATCTATTTTTCATTGATCCATTTGAAAGACATTTGGAAAGTTTCCTTCATGAAATATTGTTAATAATTTAACACTCGAATATACCACTTGCAAAATCTTGCAGGCCATTGTATCTAAAATTTATTATTTACAATCGAGCCTGTCATCCCCTCTTTTGAATGGAAGTATGACTATACATAGCCATGTTTCATTCATTAAGTTATAAAATAGGAATATATTAATATAGATTGTATTTATTTTCTATTTTGCACTTATTTCATTATTTCAAATTTTCAATAAAGCGAGTAATGAATCTGATTTCTTTTGGGTATCTCATTTCAATTATAGAAAATAACCTTAGAGAATTTTAGAAGCTCTTGAATTATCAGATCATATATATTTGTCAAGATTTCGATTGTCTTATTTTTCAAAATTCATTACATTGATCATACATGAAGAAATTCCAAGCATTCGCTATAGCTTCGCAATTCTTGACTCTTAAGTATTTATGAAAAAAGAGGTCATTTTCACCAATGTTTTCCTCTGATATAAATTTGAGGTGGATGCAATTTGAAAAAAATATTACTTAGAATTTTGCATAAAATAAGTAGGTGATGTTGAATTTATGCAAATTTTGAGAAAGTTTGGGAGAACTTGAAGATTCATGAGGTAAACATAAAATCAAAATTCTTCCAGGTATGTATTCATAGGTTAATCATCATCTATTGTTAGTTTTACTCTTCAAAGATTATTTCTTATTACTATTTGGTTTTTTTTTGAAGGTCTTCATTGACTTGATTATGAAGACTCAAGATAAGCAAGTAGACAGATCTTTTCAAATCTGCAACCTGCTCACGAAATTATTTTTTATTTCGTTCAAATTTAAGGATTATCGAATTTTTCTTATATTCATTGAAATTCTGATGAGTCTTAATAAATTGTTAGAGGAAACATATCAGATCATTATATTTCACAACTCTTCATAATAAAGTTATGATAAAATTACTTTCTATAAGATATTTTGACGGTTATTAAATTATTAAAGGGCTATTTATTTTAAGGCAAAGTTAAACAAGTCACTTTATTTTTTAATTTAATACTTTAAGAAATCATCAGCCCCACATATGGAACTTCATATATTTCAATTCACATATCAGAGGTTCTGAAATAATCATACTCCAAATATCACTAGTCCCTTGTTTTTCCCATTCCATCGAATCTCCGATGAACCTTTCCATCCGATATCGCATCATATGTATCACAATATTATATATCACAATATTCAATTGGAGGAAACTGTGCCCATTTCCAATAATAAAACTCTAATGCAAGTCTTCCAATATTCCTTCTTTCTCATTCTTGGATAAAATGACTTCGCCAAAAATTTTGATGTTCACAATATCCTGGACCTAATACGACATTTAAAATCAGTTCTGAAAGTGATACTGTCCATTCATAAATCGAAAGTTTGGTAGGGGCGTATGTTTAAAAGTTATTATGTTTCAAATCCAATATGAAATTAAATCCATATAATAAAACTGTTGAGTCCATTCTTCATCACACATCGGCATATCAATGTCGTTATGTCTTGTACTCAAATCTTCTGATCACCGATCTCTTGTAAAATCCAAAGTCGGCCCCACCAATGAGCCATGTCATTTATTGCATTTCCTCTATCGCTAGAATAGTATTTTCATTTCATTTCATTCACAAATTTGATCTTTGATATGACTATTCTTCGATATCACAATCACTCCATCACAGTTTCTCATCGCACATGCTCATATTGCAACTTTTCCATCGCAACAATTATATTGAATCGAAAAACTTGAATGAAGCTTTGTCTTCAGATCTTCCGATGCGATAAAAAACCAATATATTCCCCTCTTCCATTGTAATTTTAATTATTATATAAAACTTGATTGCATATCAGCAAAGGTGGAATTCGTGACTTTTAAAGTTATGCATGGCAAGGAATCTCACAATGTGAAACATTAGGCAAGGCACTGACCTATACTATGGTTAATTTATATTTTAATTTTCTTTTTATTTTGAATTCCTCTCCATACTTGTCATATAAATGTTCAAATCCCCTTCATTTACTGTTACATCATTCTGGATTTTGAATCAACTTCAATATTTTGGGGCTGCTTAAAATTCAGAATGGAAAAAAAGAAAAGAGAACATTTATCACTGTAATTCATAAAGAATCATATCTTAATCCTCATTTCTTATGGATTCGATTTATTTTTGGTTCCCTGAACATGAAACATTGCTTTCTTTTAGTTTACTATTGGTTTTACTTTAGATTTAATAAATACTAATTTTGGGTCAATAAAACTTCTTCGTGCTTTTAATTCTAATTAAAGGAAGAAGTTAACTTGTATTGGACAAAATGATACCTCTCAGGTAAGATTAAATGCAATTCTCCAATGGTAAGTTTGATGGGACCACTTTCATTCATTTTAATTTCCTCATTTTTTGTTTTATTTTAGTCTTTCTGATCTCAAACTCTGTTTATGCAGGTCTTCATAAACCTTTCGCACCTCTACAAGATCAGTTTTCAAAGTTCATTTTCTTTTTCTCTTTGGGATTCTTGAGAGAAGCAACAATGATCCTCAGCAAATCAGCTAAATTATGAAGTTTCTGGACCTCTAGTCTATTTATTTAAACATTTCTTTTATTAGAAAATAGTTAAGATGCTTTTATGCAGGTTTTGTCTTGAAGAAGGAAATTTTGTAGCAGACAGAGGCCTTTTCATGTGGCCTGAATTTTTCCTCATAATGGTTATTCATCCTCTACATTTTGAGAATCTAATTTTCTTATGCCAGATTAAAATTTTAAAAATATCAACATAGGAATGAACATACATATGCTTATTTTTATCTCTTTTGTTGAGAGAATCATATAAGTAGTTTTGTTGGAGTTTATCTTTTATTTTTTATTTTCTTTTGGTTTTTGTTATCTTCATTTTTATTTTTTCATTAGTTGATTTCCTTTATTACTTTAGTTTAGGAATTATTTTCCTTTTTCTTTCAGTTTTTATTCAATTATGGCGACTTTGGCATGATTTATGTGAAAGTAATTTTTGTTACGTTACAGTTGTTGACATACATGCGAAATCTTTTACTCTATCTATTTAAGTGAATTTCATTTATCATTAAAGGAATATCTTTATGGAACCATAAAGCCATCTTGCTTTAAATATTTTTCATAGAGGAACACACATATTTTCTAAGTAAATGAGTTTACTTTTTCAAGGAAAGAATTGATTTGAGTTTAACACAATGAATCCCTCCCACCCCTCCACATAAAAGCTTCTGATCTATAGTTCTAGGGAAAGAATTTGAAGTAAACGTTATGAAAGTATTATGTCAATTACATATAAATCTCTGTTACCATCCCACCTCTTTCACTCAAATACATGATAAAATAAAATCTTGCAAATGCGCTTATCAAAAGGGTGATAAAAAAAGGAAGCATGGTAAGTAAACCTGTTGGGGCTATGGATGCTTGCTAGCAGTGGGACTAGGCTTGTATTGCATAAAATACAGCTTCGTCGGGGTACTATTGAGGCTTGTTGGTAGTGAAGTGATGTCAGAGACAATCATAAAATGGATATATGCTTTATCAAAAAATCATATCTCTACCTTCTTCTATTTTCCAAATGAGGTAGTTTTAAAACAATTTTTTCCCATGTTTGGATTCATCAATTTTAATCGAGTCTGTTTTAAGTACTTCTCTTTACAAACTCATATTGCTTAATCTATTTATGAAGAACCTATAGAAATGTTTTACTGTTAGATTATTTCATGATTTCCATTATTTTGAACCCTTTGGTAAATTAAATTTCGTTATCTTTAATCAGAGATAACTCGTTCTTTTCCCGTGTGTCGCCATTAGTGTAGGGAAAACCCAACACCCCCCATTTTTGAATTATTTACTTTAATAATGAGGACCATTTTTATTAATTTTTGGCTAAACACCTTTTATGATTTTCATTAAGTTAATTGTCCTAAAATTTTACCATTTTTTCATTTTTGTTGGATTTCTATTTTGATTGTTTAATTGAATCCAATTTTTCACAAGCTTTCCAATGATAGTTGTTTCCCTTCATTTGGTCAATCCATTTGTGAAAGAAAATTCTTTGAAGTTTGATCATTTTATCACTTGGGTTAAAAAATGTATAAAGTGTATGCTATTTTAATTTTGGTAATTAAAATAGTCTTCATCGTAAATATTAATTCTTAGTTT
Organism: Pinus albicaulis; assembly: GCA_034641835.2. NCBI lineage: Eukaryota > Viridiplantae > Streptophyta > Pinopsida > Pinales > Pinaceae > Pinus > Pinus albicaulis. The sequence continues at coordinate 264,178,926 of CM076579.1, forward strand.
ACTATATTTTCATTTTTCACTAACTATCCTACAAAATGACCCATCTAAACTGTACAATTTGTAGGATGGTTAGTCCCATGTGGGCCACACTTCTCACCACATCCTCTCTTCCAAAAATCCTGATTTAAAAAGGCCTAAATAAAAGTGTGATTGTGAAATTACGATATCGCAATATCACATATCGCGATTTCCCTAAAAACCTCCAACTCGTCCCTTTAAAATGTGCAATGTGAAATTTTGGTTATGTGAGGGTTATTTGTTTAAAAATAAGGTTTAAAAATCCTTATAGATCCCGTGACCTCACCCTCACCTCACTCACCCTCCACCACACTCCTTATTCCTCCACTTGACTTCCCCCCACTTCATGCTTACCTCATCTTCCGCTCACTCCTTAACTCCCTCCTCCCTCCATGCCATATACGTATGGATTAAGGATTGATTTCAATGGTTTGTAAATTTTTGATTTAATATTATATTTTTATTATAATAATTATATTATAATTAAATATTATTATAATTTTAATATAATTCGAATTATAATATTAATATAATATTATTATATTTAAATTAATTTATTTTAAATGTTTTTTATATTAATTAATTTCTATTAACAATTAAGCTATAATTTAGTTTTTAATTACAATTAATTAGTATGAATTAATTGAAAACTGTAATCTAATTTAGGATTAAAGTTTAATTTAAAAATTGTGATTTTAGCTCAAGCAACAAAATTTCCAAAATTCTGTCCATTTTTATATACCAACTTTGGAAGCTCATAAATCGAGTTTTACTTGGTCGAATGATACCCAGGATGGCTCGTTATATACGTAAAATTATGAACAACATTTCTTAACTGGTTTCCTATCTAGGTTTGATCATTTATTAGGTCCAAAATTCAGCATAAGATCAAACTCTGAATTTTTAAAACAAAATCAAATTTCTAAGTTTTATTTTCTGCATTTTCATTTGCCCACAACTTCTTCAGTTTACAGATCCATTTTTTAATGATATCCTTGACAAATTAGATCATCACAGGTATCAATAGAAATCCTATATTTCCTTTTCGATTATTTATTTAATTAAGTTTTGATTGGATTCGTTTTAATTCTAGATTTGCCATTTTGATTTTATTTTTTCATTTTAATTTAGTTTTGATTTATCTTTTGTTGGAAAATAGTTGAAGAGATGAGAAGAAGAAGGTATCAATCAATGAAAAGGCTCCAGTGATTGAAGAATATTATTTGAACCAATTAAAATTGATTGAGAAGAACCACTCTTCAACAAAATTTCTTATTAAGAAATCCTTTGTAAATATTATAAATAACATATTGTAGAATGTAATAAAGGAGTCCTCTTCTGTGCAATTGTAGAATTCTTGAAGGCAGTATTGTCTAGAAGATTTAGGGGTGTAGGGTAAAGGAGAGAAAACTCAGATCTGGGGTATTATTGAAGATTTTTCTTTTGCATTCTGAATTATGTATGGAGAACAAACTTTGTACTTCTACAACTCTTCTTTTAAAAGCAGAAGTTCAAGCTTTGTGAAAGATTGATTGGAGACCAGAGTGAGAGAAATGGTTTGAATAAATTGCTATGTATAATACTATTGTTTTGAATACTTGTTTCATTTTATGATATCATAAATGTTTCATTTTATTTATATTTGCGCACTTTTGTCGGTATGAGTAGTTCTCCTCAATTATATGTTATTATTTATCTCTTCTCTTATGGGTTGAATTATAATTTCTGTGTAACTATTTACTCATAAATGTGTCTTTTAATATTGATTAAATAAACAATGTTATGTTGTGAAATTTTTATGCATATTATCGTTTAATTATTTGAATTGTTGATTTAACAAACAATATCATTTTTGTGAACTATTTCCTAAATGTTGTTGGTTGATTATTTTAGTTGCGAGGTCTCTCAATAGAATGTTTTTTGGTATACCTAATGTTAGTTAATTGAACCATTTCTTTAATTTGATATTCATTATAAGCCAGACATATTTAAATCCAAATTATTTTAAATATCTTGCTCTTGGTTGGGTTAGATCTATATCTGCCTAATTGAGATAGGATTAGGATAAATTTCCTTTCTCTTGCATTTTAGAATAATTTTACATTTAGATTTAATTCTACATTTCTAGAAGTCCTCTTCCTAAAGAGGAAAAACTTTAGTTGTGGTTTGGATGAACCCCAAATTAGGTTACGGATCACTCTCTTGCCTAATCATCAAGAGAAATGATATTATGTCTCTTTCCCATTGGTAGAGAAAAGTTATATTTTAAGCCGTTGAAGATTGAGAGAGGTAACTGGACTTAGTTAAACCAGTCAGAGCTACCATTCCAAATGGAAAAGGAGTTGTTTTAAAGTCCCGATCGGGTGGTCATCCCCCATGTGTTTGCAACAAATTTCGAGGCTTCAACAATTCCATCGGTCCATCAAATAGATTAGAAAAATAAATCCTCATCCAGATATATTCTCTGCTTACTTCTGATGATGTAATGTATTTACCCTCAACACTATTGAAAGAAATCAATTCCTACGTTTTATTCATATAAGATGTCATGTAGGATCCCAAACGAAAATATGCTCTAGTAGTGCTTCTAACATTGATCTCACTAGCTCCCTATTCAGAATCTGTATATCTGATCAAGTTGACATCATTCCTCTTATCATATTTAAGGAAGTATTGGATTTTTCCTTGCAGATTTCTCAGTATATGTTTGGCTACTATCCAATGACCATGCTTGGGCCCTAACTAGAAATATGTGAGAATTTTCACTAAACAAATTTTGGTTGAGTATTTACCAAATATATTATTGAGCCAAAAAATTGCCTATACCTTGTTGGATACATAAGGCTATATTTGTAACTTCTTAGCCTCTTAAAGTTTCTGAAAATAATGGTTATCATCAGTTTTCAATCTATCATGTCAAACCTTTTGAACATCTTGATCACATACTTTCCTTAACCTAGATAGATCTCATTAGGTCCTTGTAAAATTTCCAACTTGAAATAAAATTGCATCAACCCTAGATCCTTCATATTGAATTCTAGTACCAATTTCTTTTCTCGTTCTTGAATACGACCTTCTGAACCTATCATAAGAATATCATTGACATGTATAAGAATGGTTACGAGCTCATCCTACACAACCTTGATATAGAGATTCATATCAATAAAACTCTTCAAGAAGTCAAATCATTTTAGGTATGTATCGATCCTTCGATACCATGGTGTTGGTGCTTGATTAAGGCCATAAGGTACCTTATTCAACCTCCAGACATAAGTTTCTTATATTTTACTTAAAATCCCAAGGGTTTTTCTATATAGACTTCTTCATCAGTAGTAACATTCAGGAATGCTATATTGACATCCATTTGATGGATGTTCCATCCCATCGATGCTCCCAAAGAGACCAATGAATGAATAGTTGTGTACCTTGTTGTAGGTGAAATTTTCTCTTCATAATCGATTCTTTCCTATTGGGAGAATCCCATAGCAAGAAATCTTGCCTTATATTTATCAGTACTTCCATTCGATACATATTTAACCTTCTAGAGCCACTTGGAAGTTACCATAGATTTTTCTTCAGGCCTAGGTACTATCTCCCAAACTCCATTTCTCTTTATTGATTGATATTCATCATTCATGACATATTTCCATTATTGATGTTTCACAACCTCTTCAAAGTGGATGGTTTTTCTTCTATTAACTTCGTCATATATGCTACATACCCTAAATATATTTTGGGCTTCTTACTTTCCTTGAATGTGCCTTTGGATGCTCGATTTCCTTCTTCATCTATAAGAGTATAATTCAACCAATTAGGTCTCTTTCTACTTTCAATAATGATCACTTGTTGCACAGGTTCACTGGAACCTTCTTCTTCATGATTTGAATTCTCTTCCTCCCTACTGAATTTGTCTTCAATTATTGGAATATATTCATCATCAGAGTCCATCAGAAGGTCCTCGGGTTTCTTGAATGTAATACCTCCATTAAATATCACATCTCAACTTTATATTTAGCATCCTTCCTTTATGTAGATGTTATATTCCTATGAGGTGTTACTGTAGCCAACAAATATACCCTTCACGCTTGTAGGATCCAACTTATTTCTCTTATCTTTTGGATTGTGAATATAGATAGGATATTCAAATAATCAAATATGTTCTACAGTAGGTTCAGTCCCAGTGAATGCTTCCTTGAGAGTCATGTTGTCTTGTGAATTGTGAAGAAATTGATTATGAACATACACACAATTTTTTGTTGCTTCACCACATATACATTTAGGAAATTATTTATAATGTAACATGGCTCTTACACTTTCTTCAATTGATCGATTTTTTCGTTCAACATCTCCATATTTTCCAAGATTATATGGGACTCTAATCTACCTCTTACTGCCAACCTCCCTATAGAAATCTATGAGTTCCTTTGATGTCTAAACTCCTCAATTGTTAGATCTTGGTAGCTTTATTAGTTTTTTTGTAAGGTTCTCTACTTCAACTTTTAATTCTCGAAATTTGTTTAATGCTTCATCGTTGGACTTCAAAAAATAGATACAAGTTTTCCTTGAGTGATCATCAATGGATGTTACATAGTATAGATGACCTCCAAGGGACTTTCAATAAATAGGACCAAAAACATCATAATGAATGAGATCCATGACTTCTTTTGAATTTGAAACACTACTTCCAAATGGTCTCTTAACATTTTTACCTAATGAACATCCCTTGCATAGTCCTTCATGATCCTCCTTTATTTTAGGGATGCCATTCGCCACTGAATTTAGAGTTGGTAATATTTTTAAGTGAAGGTGTACACAAATTGTATGCCAAAGTTCATATGGACTTACTTCAATGTGAAGCAAAGCTTGAGAGAGAGGGGTCAAAAATATGTAGAGTCTTCCTTCATGAATTCCAATGATATTTTCATTTTCAATGCTATAGCTTTAATCCAAAGCCACAACTTTTCCATATATGAAAACAAATTTATCTCCCTTATATTATAGACATGAAATAACAAGTAAGTTATTTTGCAAACCTGGTATGAAAATAATTTTATCGAGATGGATGTTTCCTCCATTTTCCACCTCCAGCGAGGTTGATCCAATTTCTGGTATAGGATATCTCTTCTTATCACCAAGTTTAAAAGAGTTTGAGTATTTTCCTCTTGATAAGGTATTTAGTTTTTTATGCTCACCTATCATATGTCTTAATGATCCACTATAGATCATCCCAAATATTCTATGATAATATCTTTAGTTGTTTCTCTAACCTTCCATATGTCTTGATTCTCCATTGTTTATTACCAAAATATTCTCATCTTGAAATGTGCCTATAAGTGTGAATAATAACCCTTCGCCCTATGTATAAGTCTTGGTCATATGATTCTTTATGGATAATATGAGATTCCATAACACCTTGATACCTTTCTTTAAATGAATTTCTGCCATAGAACACTTAAAATATTTCTTCAAGGATTTTGTGATCTTCATCATGCTCTTACCCAACCTTAGCTCTGATACCATGTTGAGGAATCTAAAGGGATGTAACTAAGATGATTTCTCTTTAACTTGATAACGCCTTGTGATGTGTTTTTAATTTTCTTGATTAGTAGCTTATTCTTGTATTATTATCAATATTGTTATCATAAAAAAACTAATAAAATAAGAATATCAACAATACACAAGAACACAAGATATAGATGGCAAGACAGGGTCAAAACCTTTCCACTTGAGAATAAAAAAATCAAATATCTTATCTTCTTATAAATTCTTCAAATGACAATTTACAAGATATATAGAGTAAGACCAATACCCTTCCAACAACAAGTATGACTTCCTTGGTTATGTGCCTCTTCTGTCCAAGTCAAAATGACTCAAATCTCTTCCAGTTGCACAACTTCGACCCCCATCTACAAAATTTTGACCTCTTCTACAGGTTTGAAATTTTTTTCCTCTGCAAGAGTTGTTTCCTCCACACACGTGAGTAGTTTTAGGGCTTCCAAGCTTTCATTTTACCTTCACTTCGATTTCTCCTTCTAGAGCTTGTAGGTGACCTAATAGAACTTACATTAGCCTTCTTTCTGCAATTTCCTTAACTTGGACCTTGCACCATCGAAACCATAGACTTCCTTCTTCGCACATGGGTATGTGTGTGTGTGAGAGAGAGAGAGAGAGAGAGAGAGAGAGAGAGAGAGAGAGAGAGAGAGAGAGAGAGAGAGAGAGAGAGAGAGAGAGAGAGAGAGAGAGAGAGAGAGAGAGAGAGAGAGAGAGAGAGAGAGAGAGAGAGAGAGAGAGAGAGAGAGAGAGAGAGAGAGAGAGAGAGAGAGAGAGAGAGAGAGAGAGAGAGAGAGAGAGAGAGAGAGAGAGAGAGAGAGAGAGAGAGAGAGAGAGAGAGAGAGAGAGAGAGAGAGAGAGAGAGAGAGAGAGAGAGAGAGAGAGAGAGAGAGAGAGAGAGAGAGAGAGAGAGAGAGAGAGAGAGAGAGAGAGAGAGAGAGAGAGAGAGAGAGAGAGTGATAGAGAGAGAGAGAGAGAGAGTGATAGAGAGAGAGAGAGAGAGAGAGAGAGAGAGAGAGAGAGAGAGAGAGAGAGAGAGAGAGAGAGAGAGAGAGAGAGAGAGAGAGAGAGAGAGAGAGAGAGAGAGAGAGAGAGTGATAGAGAGAGAGAGAGAGAAACAAAAAAAACTTTCATCCTTCATCCTTCATCCTTATTCCTTATTTTCTATCCTTCTTTTTCTTCTTCTTCGCTTGGATGTTGTGAAGATGAGTGAGTATCCACAGGAGGTCGAGTTCCCTCCTATATATAGGCTTCTGAGGAGGAAAATATGACATAATGGGGCTGACTTCATAGCTTCTAGACCAAATTGGCTTTGGAGGGTATTCTGACACTTTTAAATACCAAAATAATTATTTTTACAAGTAATAATGTTCCTGATGGTGTCTTGTTCATATGACAAAGTCTCTTTTAAATTCTTGACCCTAAGAAAAAATATATAAGAACTCAATGGGTGCTTGACATATAAATAAAATACATTGAGAATGAAACCCATGCTTGAAAAACAACAATAATAAATTTAATTTCTTTTTACAATATACAAAAATAAAAATTACATTTCATATTTAGGGACACTAAACCTAGTTACACATTTCAACATCTTGCATATGGAAAGGAGACAAAGTAAACAATATTATTTTTAACAAGAATAATAAAAATATTTTTTAAACCTATTGGGTCTACCATTACATGATTAGGGGGGTCACATTCAAATAGTAGAGCATGGTGTTGGCCTAGATGGAATGTGGCAACATTTTTATTGTTTCACAATTCGTATTTTGTAGATTCTTGTCCATTGATTTAATTTCTTCGAAAAATTATTGGTTTCATCCTTGCCTATTGGTGTTAGCATGGTATTTCAATCAAGATTGGACCACCCTTTTTCATTGATGTCAAAAGGGGAGAGTAGCAGAACCAATAACATTAGTACAGAGTGAGTAAGTCACATGAGCAAGTGTAATACCACTTAGTCAAATAAAATCGCATATTAATGTAATATATTAGATTGGTGTCATGGATGATGGTTTCCATAAATTCCAAAGGGGGAGAATTTAAGTAACATGGTGTTGGAATTTATTTCAACCATGGAGCTAGTTGTGTTAGCATTCATGTCAATAGGCTGGAAGGGCTTGTGGAATTTTGATGATGATTAGACGTTTTTTGAAGTGTTATAGATGTTGCAAAGGTGTCTAAAGTTTTTAATGACATTCAAAAATATGTTAAAAATTGGAAGTATTTCTAAATAAAGGAGTTTGAATTGGCATTTAGAAATTTAGCATTGGAAATTTGGCATTTAGAAATTTGGTGTTCACAAATTTGGCATTCACAAAGTTTGCTTTCATAAATTTTGCATTTGCAAATTTGGTATTTAGAAATTTGACATTTGTAAATTTGGCATCTGCAAATTTCGTGTTCATAAATTTTGCATTCAAATTCTTTTTGTTCACAAATATGGCATTCAAAAATTTTCCATTGAAATTTTTGGGCTCCACAAATTTGAATTGGTCATGACTTAATAGCTAATATATATATTTTGTGTTGCTAATGAATAGTTCAATTAATTATGAAATAAATGGAAAAATATGGTAGATGTTGATCCACCTGCACAATACTGATTTGTACCCCCCCACCCCCTATCAATATTGTTAAGCTTCAAATAGTGTAGTCATCAACCAGAAGCATGCCATTCTTCAACCACCTGAAGTAGATGCAGTCAAATGAATAATAAGTATATCCAATGATACATTCAAGGCTCTAGGGTCCCTATATCATCTTAGGAAACCTCTTCAGGAAGAAATACACTACGATAATGACACAGTCGAATTTTTGTAGTCATCTTCTTCTGCATTAGGTCAATTAATCCTTCATGTTAGCTAACACAGTATTACACTAGTTGAAAAGAGTGGTTTCTATGCAATGGATCAAAAATTCCAATTGAGCTTTTTTAACGAAGCTCAATTACATTTACCTAGCTTCTTAGGTGGTTGTGAGGACAATGGTTTGAAGTGTCATGTTTTTTATATCACATATAGGCACCTTACTACCTAATTTTCTTGCACTTAGCCTACAATGCCTATCCACCTATTCATCTTCAATTATATAAAAAAAATATTCACACCACCCAATACTATTGGGGCACCATGACTAGACAACCTTATTATGAAGTAGATATATCCCACCTCCAACATTAGGGTTTCATGTTGCACCAAAATTTGTTCATTTTCATAATCCTGCCAACCTAGTAAACATAGAAAGAATTGGGTTTAACTCTTCATACTTTATATTTTGAAGTAATTCAACAACTTGTAATATTTGAGAGCCTTGAGAGTTAGAGGATTGACCACAACTTGGATATCATTTTCACAATGTTCACTTTATTTCCACTCAAACATATTTAACACTTACATAACAACACAGAGCAATCGATCAAGATGCATTCATGAAAAAACCATAAGGATTTCTGAGCCATTCTCCAAAAAATTGGTGGGTAGGGTAAAAACGTGTGTTTCCTAAGAGAAAATTGAGTTTATATATGCCAATATTTTAGTTGAAACCTACATTTATAGGAAAAAACACTAGTTATCTATAGTAAACTACATCCACATAGAAACAAAAATACGACAATAATTGAAACGCCTAAAACTTGACAAAAAATAATAATAAAAATTATCATTTTGAAGAGAAAGGTGTCGCGACTTACCTATTGTAGAGGCCTTGATAAATGGTTGTTTGTAGTTCCCGTAATATCTGTTGAAAGTTGATGGAAAAATTGATAAGTTTCTTCTATAATCCTCTCTCTCGGTATGCCGAGGTAAAAACGAGCTTAGGGAGGGAGGGTCATGTTAATTTATGATATTTATTTGGGGGAATTTCTATTTTTATCCTTTTCCTAATAATCGAGATACTTTTTTTTACATTATTATTCTAATTCATTTATTTGTATGAGTTTGACAAATTTTAATTCTTCTACCTGGAACATTTTCATGGTTTCATTATTAAAACGAGCCTAATTTGCATTCCCTTTTAACCGACATATAGGGATATATTCCACATTACTGTAACTAGTGCATTATAAGATGTCTTACCCATTTTTTAAAATACATGTTTGGTCTAACCCCGTCAAGTTGTGATATTAAATCGTCTCTATTTGCACATTATAACTTGGTGGTAAAGTTTACCTGTAACTGGATGCCCTATATTAGCACCTATTTCTGTGTCAGTTTCCCTATAGAAATTGTTTTTCTTATCTCAAAATCCCTCCTTTTGTCTTTCCATAACTTTGTATATGAGCCTCATGTACTCTTCTTCATCATATTGTGGTTTTATCCTAGGAGGATTCCACCCATTTCATGCCTTATCATTTTTGTGACATTTTATCGTTACTTAGACATTCTTACAAGCCTTGCTTTAATTTCAGCACTAATATTGCATTATGCTAAGCCAATTGCTTGCTTTCACTCAACGTTTTTATCTTTCCTGGAAGGAGCATTATGATTATTGGTCTCCTTTTCCTACCTCTTTGCTCCACTTTTCCTAAGGTGATTCCATCATATTATAACTAATTTCTTCCCTTAATACCACTAATTCCTCCTATATGATCTTACTTCGTATACTTCTCATTCTTGTTTAAAACTGAAAGACACAAAATATCCTTTTATCTCTTTTTATGGTTTATTTAATGTAAACAAAAAGGAACTATTGAGCTTAGTTGTCTTCTCTTTTGGTCTCATTAAACTATGAAGTAAACTAAAAAGAGGAAAGGCAAGGGATTTTATTTACTTCATTTATTAGCCAAAACGATAGTGCCAGTTGCAGCACCCTTGAACATGGAACCTATTTACATCATTTCCTCATAGTTGGGCTTTATCTTAGTAAGGAGTTGTATCATACATATGAGTTTGTATATTCCTACAACTTGTTACTCTTCGAATCACTATAGAGAATAATTCAATGCATATTGTGTTGTTACATGGTATCATGTGGTGCTCATTAGTCAATGCTTCCAGGTAAATTTTGTCTCATGTAATTATATGTTAAAGGAAAGTTTTAGCCTCAGTTAGCCATGTACAATCCTTGTTGAATTTTTTATGTCAGCGATCCCTATGCGATTTTCAGTTCATGTATTCATCCAATTCATGTCATCTCTCAGTCCATTTTGTGTCAATTGACAGGGGATACATTAAGGACATCTTTCAATGAATATTATCATGTTGAATTTAGCTCATTATCCAAGAGCTCCATCTAGGAGCTGATAATAGCTCGGAGCTTACAAATATTTTCGTAAATAAAGGAAACAACAACATGTATAGTGGATTCCAAGGCTAGTTTCTGTTAGGGAAATATCAACCTTACAGTTAAAGAAAAAAATTATGAAAGGAGGCAAAATTTATATTCCTTAGTAACTAAGGGGAGAAAAAGACAATTCTATGGGATTAAAGGCCAATTTATGTTGGATAAATATCAACCATGCAATTAAAAAAATAATTAGGAAAGGATGCCAAATTTATGCAAGGAAGCTAAGAACAAGATTTCAAGTGTTAAGGATGATCATGTACTTGAGGAATTTGATGACTTATTTGTTAGAATCCTAGGTCTACCACCTAAACAGGATATTGAATTTTCCATATATTTGGTACTAAGAGCTAACCCTGCATCTAAGACACCATATAATATAAGCACACGAGAGATTAAGGATTTTCAAATGTAGTTGGAATACAGTTTGAAGAATGGGTACATATGCCCAAGTGTGTCACCTTGGGGTGCCACAATGCCATCTATCAAAAATAAATATGTCACACTTAATTTTTTTTAGATTCGGGAATTTGAACAATGTAATAATGAACAAGACATCATTTGCTAATGATAGATGCCATATTTGATCAGCTAAGGGGAGATAAAGTGTTCCTCAAGATTGAAATGATCAGGGTACCATTATGTAATAATTGAGGAAAGAATTGACAAGAAAAAATTTAGAGCTAGGTTTGGACATTGAGTTTATGAGGGTACCACTTGGTTTATCTAATGCACTGAGAGTTTCTATGTGCCTTATAAACAACATGTTTTGGAACTATTTAGATAGGTTTTTTATTTTACTTTTTTATTACATCCTAGTGTACTCAAAATAGGAAAATGAGTATGATAAACATTTGAGAATCATGTTCCAATTACTTAGGGAGAATAAAATTTATGCTAAGTTGAGTAAATTTTCATTTTCGCGAAATTTCAGACTCATTATTTGGGTCATATCATCTCAGAGGAAGGAGTGGTAATATATCTACAGACAATGAAGACAATTAAAGGGTGGAAAACACCCAAAATGTGACAAATGTCTCCTTCATAGACTTAGCAAGCTACTACAAGATATTTATTAAGGGGTTCTAAAAAATAGCATATCCTATCACTACTATGAAAAACAACCCTATAAAATTTGAGTGGTATCATAAATGTCAAGAAAAATATTAATATTTGAGAATTTTGTTAATAAGTGCACCAATAATAAAGATAATTTATTCAAATGAATATTTTACTGTGTGCATTAATGCATGCAACAAATGGTTTCGAGGAGTCCTCATCCAAAATGGGCATGTAATATGTTATGAGTCAAGGATGTTAAAGGAGCATGAGAGAAATTATATTTCTCATGATTTAGTGTTGGAAATCATTATACATGCCATAAAAATGTGGAGTAATTACCTTATCGGAAAAATATTTGAAGTGAAAAACAACCACAATGGTCTTAATAACTTGTTTAGGCAATCAAATCTGAATGTTAGACAAATTAGACAGTTAAAATTTCAAACCAAATACAATTTTGAGATTAATAACATAAAATGCAATAAGGTGGTCGATGCACTTAGTAGATGTGTGCATATAATGCATGGTACAACCATAAGTGATTGCAATTGTGACTTAAAAAACAAAATTTAGAAGTTGAAAATTTTAATAAAAATATATATGAAATTATTTAAAGAACAACCACAACAAAGTAATTTATAGCCAAACTATGGGAATTATGAGATGGAAGAGGATGGAATCCTGACATACAAAGGAAAAATTTATGTGCCAAATTCTTAAGGGATGAAAAGTGTAATACTAAGTGGGATGCACAAGGTGTCTTATGCTAGACAAAAAGGGTTATGAAAATTAATTTTAGCTATAAATAATCAATAATTTTTTACAAGTATGGAAAAATAAGTGATTTATATTATATGTAGATGTTGAGAATTCCAAAAAATTAAGTTGAAGCATAAAATGAAGTTAGTTTATATAGTTATATCCATTCCTTAGTGGAAATGGGAAATTGTTTATATTAATTTATTGCATTTTTTACCAACACTATGAGAAAACATGATTCCGTCATGGTAGTGATTAATAATCTCTTCAAGGATGCCCATTTCATTATAGTGAAGTCATCACACATGACAAAAAATATTGTTGGTATTTATATGAAGAAAATTTCTAGGATACATTATTTTCCTAAAGTAATCGTTTAACTTTAGTACATTATATCCTCTAGAGCCATATAGGTCGAAATAGAGGATAAATGAGGTGGTTGAATATATGCAAAGGATGTATGTGATGAAAAAACCAAGAAATATGGAAGAATGTATGTAGTTGGTGAATTTTTCTTATAGGAATGGGTAAAAAAAATATTTAAAGATGCACCCATTTGAGACTTTATATTGTAGAAGGTACACAAAACATATGTGAGTTAGGAAAACATTGTAGATAGAGCCATTTTTCATTTCTATTCTATTGCAGAAATGGGAGAGAAAGTGTTTAAAATCAATTAGAACTTAAAAATTTTCTAAGAAAAAAAAAAAAAACTATGCATATAAGATCGAGTGAAATAGGGAATTCAAAGTGGCTGATCATATTTTCTTAAAATTAAATATCAATAAGAGTTTATTAAAACTGGGAAGCTACTCAAACTTCATGGCTAAATTTTGCGGGCCATTTTAAATCGAAGAGAGGATTGGCCTAATTGCATATAGAATTGCATTGTCAAAATCCATGCATATTCATAACGTGTTTCACATTTCATTATTTAAAAATTATATTCTCGATGTTAATCATGTGAATGACTGAAATATGTTTCAAATGTAACCTAGGGGAAACTGGTCCAACAAGTGGGAATTTTTCATAGGAAGTTCAAGGTGCTATAGAATTAAGTTGTCACCTAAGTGGAGGTATAGTGGACACATTTGAGTCATGAAGATGCCACATGGGAACATGAGAATTTCATGAGGGAGTATTACCCTCGTATTTTTTAATATTATTTTTGGTATATGTGTATATATTGCATTGACGACAACACATAAATAAGGGAGAGGGGAATCTAACACCCCTAAGATGACACCTATGTATTTAATAAATATGTCTTATTTTAGCTGGTCAACCAAAGACTCATTTCATGGTAAAACACATTAGACACTCATGTTCAATGTCATTAAAAAAATCAATGGGAAATATTAAAAAATATCTAAGTTATAGAGGTGGTGATACACCTAGTAGATTACTAGGTCCTAAATCACGACCCACTCTTTTTTTATTTCTGAATTGCATATCTATTAGTTATCTTAACCATGCTTTCGTTAATTATTTAGCCAATCAACAATTACATTAACCACATGAAAATCAATTATGTAATTAATTCATTAAAGTAGAACTATAATAAGAATCTAGATTTTTTTTTAGCCAATCCATTATTCAAATAATTATTTGTAATTATATTAAAAAATATAATATTCACTTTTAAGAAAATTGAAAATTATATAAGTTGAAATAAAGTCAACCAAAAATTTGAAAAAAAATTAATAATAATATAATTTCAAAGTGACTTCTAGAGGCCATATTCATGTTAAAGAACTTCTTAATATTAAAAACAACAGAACCTTTCCAATAAAATTTCACTAGGAAAATTATAAAAAGGATAATAGTATATATTATATAAAAAAATTTAAAAACTGTATTCTAAATCTATGCTATATTAGCTATATTTATGGGATATTTGTATTATATTGTATACCAACTATTTTTATGTTAATATATTTATGGGATATTTGTATTATATGGTATACCAACTACTTTTATGTTTTGAGAAATTTTTGGATATAATTTTTTTTAAATTTTGTTAAAAAAATTAGACATATATTTATTAGACTTGAAAAAAAAAACTCTTTAAATAACCAACGGAAAATTACAATTTAATGAATCGCAAAAAAATAAAATAAAATCTTAAAATAATCGGACAACTCCTGTGTGGAAATGTTTAAACTCCAGCTAATCTAAGATATAGGCAAGGCTGAGATAAAGCTTGATGCCTATATAAGCTGTGTGGACCTGGTGGAAAATTACATATTATCGGACCACCTTTTTAGTACATGCCTGATGTTATTTTGCAACTTCATTTTATTCCTTGGTTATATCTTTGGTAACCAGTGGATAGTGTCAATGTAATCTAGTTGCTGTGTACAACATTTGCAGCATGACACATCAGATTTTGTACATGACATTTACTGTAGCAGACATCGTTACACTGTACACAGCATTTCCTGCAACATATGTCATGGAATCCGTACTGCGGCATGTGTCATTCCATCTTCATATACAGAAATAAAAATTTGATTACTCCGCAACATGGTTGGTTTTATTTTCAATCATTTTTTACGACTCGAAATAAAATCCGAGAACTAAGGATCTATGTAATTTCTTATCTACTCTGTTTGATATGTAATAAGCATATGATAGTTTAAAATATATTAATTAAAAAAAATCACATAAATATATATGATCCCATAATTCAAAACAAGTTGAGACCTAATTTTTTTTAAAGATAATTTTGAAATGCAGTAATTATGTGCTATTAATTATCTGATATTTAGGTTATAAGTGTATGTATTTTTCAAATAAGATTTTTATAATTTTAAATTAGTAATTATTAAGTGAATAATAAGATATTTAGGCTATAAGGGTATGTATTTTCAAATAAGATTTTTATAATTTTAAAATAATAATTATTAAGTGAATAATAAGATTTAATTTTAAGAGAATTCATAATAGTATTTATAAACTAGTAATTGCACTACATGTTACAAAGGAAACTTCGTAAGGTTGTAGTATAGGAAATAATAGTATATAAGAAATAAGAGGTAGTAGTAACTTTCTAGGCTCCAAGTGATCCTTCAGAATAAGGGGTGGAGAATTATGTTTACTGGACCTCAAATAAAAATATCGATTGTGGGTAACTGATGTGGAACAACTTCTTTTTTATTAATTGCATATAAGATGTGTTTTTTTAATAATGGATGGGACATTTTGGCCAAAGTACTCAAGACCTCTATATGACGAAATCTCCATGTTTATTTTTTTCTTCATGAAGGATACACTTGGTTTTTATGACCAGGTTGTGCAAACTTCACCCTTCTACAAAATGATTTTCTTATATCACATTCTCAATGTTGAATTCACCTAATACTATTCCTAGAACTCTGACTACGCTTTACAACTAGAATTATTTAATGGAATAAAAAAATATCACTATGACATGTTGTACTTCATAAGAGGCTACTAAGAAGCTTAAGTATGGTAAATCCACCTTCACCTATAGTTTGAACATAGAACATAGAGTTATCTTAATAGTGAATTTTATGGATAAGAGACATTTGGGCTTTTTTTAACCCTTGGGGATGATTAATTAATCTCACTTCAGATAATTTATATTAATAAATTATCTAAAATCATATTTCCATAATTCGTCTTTGAACGACCAATATTCCACTTCTTTGGAACTTTTCACCTCACTCATAGTAACAAACATCATCAAGACTGAAAATTAAGAAGAAAAAAACAGCTCATAATCAGGGAATCTAGTGACTTCTTTAAGGATCATAATTCAAGACTTTAGTACCTTTTAAAGATAATTTATTTTCCTATCAAATCAAAGGAAACAATAAAATTTTGCATTGAGAAGAATTGGAACAGATTTTACATGTAATAACTCCCTTCCCTAGTGATAGTACATTTTGGTTTTGAAAGGAAATTATTTTCCCCATCTTTTAAATAATAGATTCCTCCCCAAGTGACCTTTAGAAATACCTTTTTTTTCAACTTATTGCAATAGGTAAGTGTCTTTTGCCAAGTATTTTTTGAGCCATTGAATTCAAGGGCAGAGGTAAAGACACTACTAGGCAAAAAAGATCAGAGAATGTCAAATGAAAATAACATTGAGGAAACTCTTCTGATTTTATCATGTGGACCTTCTTCAACTAATGAGGTAGTAGGAACTTTTTTAGTTCCAACTCTTCTAGAATAAGCAATGGAGAACTATGTTGAGTGAACTACTGCCAATGTACCTATGACTCCTCTTTACAATTAGAATGTTTCTCTTCCCATAACTCTATCTCCAAGCTATAATTCTAGATTTCTCTTGCTTCTAAATAATTTTTCTCTATATTGCTATTGTTTGTCTCTTTTTGAGCGCTTTCTTGGATCTGTGGGATAATGTAGCTCATTTGGATTCAAAAATCCTCGACTAACCCATTTTATGAAGAGTACTCTTTTGTTTTTAATTCTACTATTTATTCCTTCTTAGCCTTGTCAACATTGTTTCCTTCTAAAGAATCATATATTCTTGATAAGTCTCCATTGGCCTAATTTTCTTCTCCATATACTTCAGATCTAATTGAATGGAACTAGAGATAAGCTTCATGACATTTTCCAAATTCATTTCTATCATACTTCGTTGGAGAGCATAGTAACACAAAAATATAATATTTAAATCTATAAATAGTTATTTTCTTTTTTTATATTGTTTTTTATCCATGTAATATAGATTAATGGGTTTATGTGGAGTTTAATTTTACCATATAAATTCTATTGAAAATAAAAATTTAACGCTTAATCTAAAAAAAATTTAATAACGATATTTTAACTTAAAAGTCACCAAAACCTAAATTTATTCTAACTTATTAAAAAAAAAAACTAACATTATAAAAAACATATATAAAACTATTTACTTGTGTATCTATGATCTAAAACATTTCAATCATCTAAATTTGATTAGTGGCAGCTAGGGGAGTTGTTTTCAAAGAGGCAAGAGGTTTGAATATCAATACATTTGATCCCTCTTGACTCTTGATGGATCCAGAGTTAAGATTGATTTCGGCAATCTTCATTCCCTCTTTAAATAAACTACATTCCACATGAATACCATGAGGTGTATTTATAGTTTATTATTATTTTATTTTATTATTTTTATTTTTTATTGTATTTTGACCTAGTTAAAATGTTCATTACATTATGTCAATATTTTTATTTAATTTACTTTATTTTTAATTCTATGTAATTTGACGTAGTCAAAATGTTAAACATGACATTATAACATTTATATCATACTTTTTTAAACATCTTTTTTATATTGTTTTTATCCATGTAATATAGATTAATTCGTTTGTGTGGAGTTTAATTTTATGATATAAATTTTACTGAAAATGAAAATTTAATGATTATGTACGAAAACATTTAATGTTTATGTATCTTACAAAAAAATTATTCATTGAACTAATTTATGTAAAATCTAGTTTTATTAAGTTATTAATTTAAATTTTATTAAAAAAATTGAGGTTAAAATCTAACAAATTTTTAATAACAACATTTTAACTTAAAAGTCACCAAAACCTAAATTCAATGTAATTTATTAAAAATAAAAAACCTAACATTATAAAAAAAACATATATAAAACTATTTACTTGTGGATCTAATGCCCTAAAACATTTCAATTGTCTAAATTTAATCCAACGGCTCAAACATTAACACAGTGGCAGCTAGGGGAGTTTTTTTCAAAGAGGTAAGAGGTTTGAATATCAGTACATTTGATCCCTCTTGGCTCTTGGTAGATCAAGAGTTAAGATTGATTTAGGCAATCTTAATTCCCCATTTAAATAAACTACATTCCACATGAATACCATGGGTCAATACCATGGGTTGTATTTATAGTTTATTATTATTTTATTTTATTATTTTTATTGTATTTTGACCTAGTTAAAATGTTCATTACATTATGCCAATACTTTTATTTAATTTACTGTATTTTTAATTCTATGTAATTTGACATAGTCAAAATGTTAAACATGACATTATAACATTTATATCATACTTTGTTGAACAAATAGTAATACAAAATTGTAATATTTAAATATATAAACAGTTATTTTCTTTTTTTTTCATATTGTTTTTTATCCATGTAATATAGATTAATTGGTTTGTGTGGAATTTAATTTTAGGATATAAATTTTACTTAACGCTTATGTACCAAAACATTTGATTTTTATGTATTTTACAAAAAAAATTATTCATTGAACTAATTTATGTAAACTCTAGTTTTATTAAGTTATTAATCTAAAATTTATTAAAAAATTCGAGGTTAAAATCTAACAAATTTATAATAACAACATTTTAACTTAAAAGTCAGCAAAACCTAAAATCAATGTAACTTATTAAAAAGAAAAAACCTAACATTATAAAAAACTTATAGAAAACTATTTACTTGTGGATCTAATGGCCTAAAAGATTTCAATCATCTAACATTTGATCCAATGGCTCAAACATGGACACAATGACACCTAGGGGAGTTGTCTTCAAATAGTGACGCCTTATGGCGTAATTAAAAGTTGATATTTCTGTAAAACATTATTATGTTATTTGTATTTTTTTAATTTAAAAAATATCATATTAACATGTTTTATGATTTAAAAATATTATTACATGTTTTTAAATTATATATGTTTCACCAATATATATTTTTTTATATGAATTATGAAGTGAGTGCTTTGATGTTTGTAAGAGTTTATTAAACATTTAATTTATATAACTGTCTTAATTTAAAAATATATTGATAATAAGAAAATTATCTTGTTTAATTTAAACAAAATATTTCAATATATATAAAAAATTAATTGAAATAAAAAAATTAATTAAAAAAGAAACTTTGAGAGTGTTTAAGAATTGACTGTTGACAATGTTTTAGTTATGAAGAAATGTTTCGGTAATAATCCTTTCTTAAAGTTGAAAGAGGCTCCTGCAATGTAAGGCTTCCTTTTATTCAGGGTACCACTGATAGGATTGCTAGAATCCTTAGCAAAACATAGGGTTTCCTCTTCCTTCAAACCCCTTAACATGATTCGTAGCTCTCTTAACTCAGTTAAAGATCCTGTGAACCCTAAGGATGGAAAAGGTGTCTATCTTATTCCTTGTTCCTGTGGGATGCCTTACATTGGTGAAACAGGTAGGTCCATTAGCCAAAGGATATGTGAACATGCAGCTGACATTAGACATGGCAGGTCCCGCACCTCTGCCCTAGCTGAACATGTGGAAAAAACTAAACATCATATCTGCATTGAAGAGGCTAAGGTCTTAGCCAAGATTGATCATTTTCATCATCGTAAGTTAAGAGAGGCCATTGAAATTGAAAAAAGGCCCTTAAATCTCAATAGAGATGACGGTTGGAATATAAGCAGGTGTTGGATTCCTGCCTTATATTCTTAATATATATATATATATATATATATATATATTATTTTATTTTATTTTTATTTTTATTATTATTATTATAATTATTTTTTTTAATTATTTTATTTATTTATTTATTTATTTTAAATTTAAATTTAAATTTTATATTTTCTATTTTTTTTAAGTAGTTAGATTGACCTTAATAATTTTTATTTAAAAAATAAATAAATAAATAAATAATAATAATAATAAAATAAATAATAATAATAATAATAATAATAATAAATAAATATAAATGCTTTAATAGCAGTTACGATTTTTAATTTTATTGATTTAACTATTTTATTTTATTTTATTTTGTTTAATTTTTTTTTATTTTTATAATAATATATAATTAGATTTGAATATTCAAACTAGCCGTTTCAACTTGTAATTAATATTTAAATTAGTGGAACTATTTTTAATTTTATTTTTATTTTTATTATTTTGTTTTAATTTTTAGAACTAACCATTTTGGTTTTCATAGTCAAATTAGCTATTATAACAATTTTCTTTCCATCTCCTACTTCTATTTAAACTTAATGACTAATTCTGATCTCTCACCTAGTCCTGATGATGGACCACACTGGTTGGTTCGAAACACGTCGACTTTGTTCATGATAATGTGATTATTACCGAAATATTTCTTCATAATTTATTGATGGATCACAGAAGCCAAAAATCTACTAATGTTTTAGTTTATTTAATTGGAATCATTGACACTAATTTCGGCAAGATGATAGTCTTAGGTTATTTGAATTGGATGGTAGAAAAGAGTTTAAAAACAAAATACTAAAAAAATTGAACCTCTAAAAATGGCATCAAAAATAATTTGATTAAGGAATGATAAAATTAGTTGTTGGAGAATTAGAGAATCAGAGAAAAAGAAAGAGGTTGAGAAGTTGGACAAAAATAGAGAAAAAGATAAAATCTAATTAATTTTTGGAAATAATTTTTGTTTTATTAATTTTATATAAATATGGAATAAAAAGAATTAAATTGGAAAATGTTTGAAAAATGTAAGTTTGACTAAATTAATTAATTGATTAGAACATTAAATAGAAAGAAATATTTGTAAACAAATAATTATTACGATTCAAATTAGAGTAAATTAAAGTTAAAAAGTGGATAAACAATAAAATTGAGAATTATACATATATGGATTAAACAAAGGGTTGTATTAATATGGGAAAATTATGTAAAGTAAGATCAAAGGAAAGAATATAATTTTTTTTGATGTAAAGTAACTTGAAAGTAAACATTTTTAAGAGGTTAAGGAAAGAAATATTATTTAAATTATTGAAAAGGGGGAGGGGATTTTCATTAGGAATATTATGTTGGGAAAAATAGGAAATAAAAATATACAAATATTAATCAAGGGAAGAATTTTAAAAGGTAAGGGGGAAGGAGAAATTTAAGGGGAAAAAGGGATTAGGTAGGGTTAGAGTGGTTAAAAGATATGAAATGGATGGTGGGAGAAATGGATGGTGAGTTTAGAGGAGTGGCTTAATTGGTAACCATAACCATCATCACTATTAATATTGCTGGGATGTTTTTCAAATTCTAGGGTTTCCCTAATGACTTGGTTGTCGTGGAATGGGGCAGAAGCTAAGATTGTTTGGTAGAATGAGAGTACTTAACAATGGCATATTTTGCAATGCAGTTGTGGATAGTGTCATCCACGTGATCTTTCAATCGAGCTTTGAAAGACCTAAAGGTTTTTCGTGTGTAAGACCTTCCTCAACAAGAGGGGATCTCATAGACTTAGGACCTCTCATAGGATAATATTTATCCTTAGCTAATATAAAGAGGTAGCTAAGGGTTTTTTGGGGTTTGAAAAATGTTTTTATGTTCCTTTTAGAAAGGATCTTAGATAATTGATCGGTAGCCCCTTCAATGTAAGGAAGGGTTACTTTGGCTAAGGGAGTGGTGCACGGATGGTTTTTAGAGTGGGGATGGAGGCAAAAATGCAAGGTTTTGCAGATTTGGGAATTGGAATATCCATTAGACTTAAGATATTTCATGATCTTTAGCAATTTTTAGTGATCTTTCTTAATCTCTCATGATTTTTGGGGTCTTTTATGCTTTTTAATCATGGGCTTTAAAGAGATGGACTCTAACTGCTAATTTTGCCATTCCATATATATATTTTATGGTCAAGCACTTTTCCTATCATTTATTAAGTTTCTTGCGAGTTAAAATGAAGATAACTGAAGTGTTCACCTAAAACATCAGATCTTTCAAACAAAATACACAAGTTTAGAAAAATTATTATCACCATTATATTACTAACTCTAAAAATATACAAATCATAATTCATCAAACTTATTTATATATATATTGAAAATGAAAAACGTAATTTCTGAAATGAAGAGTTCTTTTCAAATGAAAAAACCCATAAAGAATTTGATTCATCTAAACAAATATGATAACCCCTCAGGATAAATTTATACGGATACATAATATAATATTATATATTATTATGGCCGTCCCTGAAAGGTTAAGACGCTAGGTTTACCGTTCTTTTCTAACTTTACGACCTGAAGAGCATACATTACTGATTAAATCTTTGTATACAGAAATTTATTATCCTTCAGCTTGGTGCCTAACAACGATGCAATACCGTAGCATACGCGAGTATATTTACATACAGCAACAAAAAATATTTGATTACTCTTACAGATTAGTGGACAGACACCTTCATCCACCAAAAGTCACGGCGTTGCGTTTCGTTTCAATTTCCGTACTGAAAGGCATTTTTTGAGCTCATGACAAACAAGTGTTACGTGCCAAAAGAAGTCACAGAAGCCTCGTATTGGATCCCTAAAAAGCAAAAGTCACCGCAACAACAAATAACTGGTTCGATATTGTCACCGCAACAACACATAGCTGGTTTGCTATTTTGTAGTTAATGGGGTTGTATATGTGCACCATTGAATAATGTACTTGCTAAAATTTAATTTTGGGCATATACAGCCACTCATTTACTACCCAAAAGTCACAACCAACATTGTTTATGAATTTATTTTTTGTAATGAAAACCATTCCTATGATGTTGCATTGAACAATTTTATTTTTGGAAACAATCTAATCTGATAGAAATTGGGATCCACACTTTTCCTGTTAATGGCAACATATAACTGGCCAGCCATTGAGCAGTTAATAGGCGGGATTGTATATGGTTAGTGTTGAATAATGCATTTGTTTAAATTCAATAATGAGAATATATAGGCATTTACTGCAGGCAAGCCAGTATTTTTTTCTAGTATGTGGATGACTATTATTTGCTACAATAATTAATTTGATTGGACAGTATATGTTCACAATTAAATTTAAATAAATTTAGATTTAAAGAAAGCATATAAGGTAGACATATACTGCCTAACCACATTAATTACCAGAACATATGTATAGCCCTCTTTGTGGCTCTTCTTTCTGAATCTTTCTTTTTATTAACTGTACAATGGCCGCACGGCAGCTGAAGTACAGAATGAAGGTCCCGCGGGATTGACAATATTACCGAATAATTATAATGAGAGTTTTGGTTAGGCAGTGCAGGTATAGCACTTATAGTAAGAAGTTGTCTACCTAGGCAGTGAAATAGCTTTGATTGCAGAAAACTGCCGAAATTCAGTAAACTAAATTTGAAAAAATTAGGTAGTTGGAGTGTTTGGAATCCATCTTAGATAGTGGAAATAGATTCAGCACTATCAAAAATCCTTAGGACACTCGAAATACTAAATTTTTACAACTGTAAATAAGATTCTGAGAAAATCTTTACCAGATTTTTTGAAAATCATTGCCATATTCTAAGTCATTTCGCTGCGTTGTTAGACTAGACTCTTATAGTATTGCTGCTGTTGATAGACATGTGCACTGAATTCTTTTGTGAGTGACCCTGAATCTGTGGCTTTATGGGGCGCAGAGAATCCATTGGTACTGTTGCTCTGTAGTCATTCCCGTTCAAATGACTCGATGGCCTACGGGCAGGCAGCAGTACGAAAGTGGCACGGTAAGGAAAAGGAAATCAATGTTCATGTGGCGGAGGCAGGACTGCACCACTTTATTGATAATCATGTTCTTCACTTCTGTTGCACGGAGTTTGAACTTCCATTGTTCCCTCTGCCTTTAATCATCTTTCGCTATTGCTTTATCTGCACGGTTGTGTAAGTAACGGTGGCTTTTTTAAAAATGCTGCTTAATATATATATTTTTTAAAGTTATTATATTTTATCATATATATTATTAGAATGGTGAAGAAATGTGAACCAATAACTTCATATTAAAGAGTGTCTTAACAAAGTATTCAATTCAAAGCATATTAATGACAAAACTTTAACCTAAATTTTCAAAATTATAATTTTAAGTTATTAAATTTCTTCATGTATTTTTTATATATCTTGTAATTTTATCATAAATTAAAAGATCAAATGTTGGTAAAAAAATCGAGCAAACCACTTTAGCTTCTGTATAAGGTTATATTCATCAATTTCTTTTTATTATCAAAAGTTAATTTTTTTTTTTTAATGTATGTGATGTAACGATATTTTATTAATACACGATATCTTATAACAATAAGATTTGGGAGATCTTGTCATATTCTTAACATTATATTAGCATAATCATATTTATTTGATATAAGCATGTAGACATATATTAATCAATCACATGCACAACCACATTATATTAAAACTATGAAGATTAATATTATTATTGATACATAATTTTATTGACATTAATGGTATTTCCGATAACAATATTAATAAAGCCATGGATTAATATTGCAAATCAAAGGGATTAATATTATAAACCCAAAAGAATTAATGAACCCAACAAACTATTAATATTATGAACCCTTCTATTAATAAAGCTATGGGAGTGATTCTATAAACCCAAACAAATAATAAACCCAAGGAACCAATTCTAAACAAACTAAACTCATTGCAAACCCAAGAGATTTATATTAAATCCAATCTATTAATGTTATAAACCATCATATATAAACCCTAACTATGAGAAGTCTGAGCATGGTTTGTGATGCTTGAGCATGATGGATTTCCATATGAAGTCAATCTTTTGTTATATGTATATAAAAAAAAGTAAGGGCCCTATATAAAACTATATCTCATTTTCCCCTTCTTTTTGTAAATAGTTTCTTTTTTCGAAAATTAAAAAAAAATGGGTAAAATAAAATGTTAGAAACCTAATAAAAATATATGTAAGTAAGAGATTGCAGGTTAGACCTTTCTATTTCATAAAAACATTTCTCAAGTTACACATGTTCCGACTCCTAATTATATGGGGGTCGACCTACATACTCGATACATTGTGGATTGGGGTCGTGTTCACCATCGGTAGAAACTTTAATTCAACATCATAACAATTTCTGACTACACGACTCACTTTCGCTGCCATTAGGAATAAAATATTTATTTATTGGTTTGTATGCTAACCATAAAATTCTTTAGTTTTCTATATATTAACTCCCAAATGGAAATAAATTATATTTGAATAAAACATTCCCCGAACACCGACCAAGAAACCTCTCGTCGATTATATAAATATTTTGAAACCAAGGAATCAATAAATCCAAGGGATTCATGTTAAACACATAGAATTTTTATTATAAACCTTGCGAATAATATTAAACCCTAGGAATTTTATTAGAAACACTTTGAATATTATAGAAGCTATGAACATCAACCCTTAGATTAATAAATCCAAGAGAGTCATATTATAAATCCAAATAAACAATAAAACGAAATTACCAATACTAAAAACCCGAATGGATTATAAACCCAAGGGATTAATGTTAAACCCAATTGATTAATATTATAAAGCGAACATATATAAACCCTATGTATGTGATATATGAGCATGCTTGAGCATGATGAAATTATATATGAAAAAAATGTTTTATTATATGTATAAAAGAAATAAAATAAAAAGGATTGTATATAAAAATTTATCTTTATTTTCCCCTTGTTTTTGTAAATAGTTAATTTTAAAAAAAAAAAAAAAAAAAATGCAAGACAAAATTTCAAATATGTGAGTCTGAAGTGAAGTGAGAGGTCAGGCCCTTGTATTTCATAATTTTATTGCACGAGTTTCCAACCTTCCAACCCCTGAATACATTGGGGTTGAGAAACATACACAAACAAAGTGAAGGAACATTCCACAAACTCGACCTCCCGACTTTCGACGTTAGTCATACCATGACTATGTTGTAGGTTGGGGACATGGTGACAGGTGGAACAAAATTGAGTTTATCGGCATGCTGAATTTTGACTATGTTCCGTTGTGACTAGGAATACAATATTTTATTTATTAGTTTTCATGCCAACCATAATTTTCTTTTAGATTTCTTTAATTTTAAAAAATTAACTCCCAAATGGAAATCCATTATATTTGAATAAAACATTCTCCAGGATCTGATTGTGCAACGTCACCTCCATTTTCGCACGGTAGTGGTTGTAATGTCTCATCACTTAAATGAATAATTAACAAGTTTCATGTGAATTTATTGTTGCACGTCCAAGGTATTTAAAAAAAAAAAGAGCAACGTTACTTCTTTCCTCGTTCTATTTTGCAATCTCTTCTGTAGATCCTATTTACACTTCTTCTCTAAAACTTATCTCTCATTGCAAACAAACAAGTTCAAATTCACTACAAGGCTTCTAATATTTCTTAATCATGCACTATCATATACAATTCCACTAGTAAATTTCATATTTCTTATAGAAAGACGAATTATTTTCTATTATTTTTTAGGGAATAACAAGGGTAAGAAAGATAAATCTACGAAATCAAAGTAGGTTGTTCAAAATATTAAGGAATGCCTGAAGGGAGCCAAAAATCCAGAATTATAGGATTGCATTGTCAACCCGACACTCATTTTGACACCACCATCAAAACCCAGATAGAAGGTGTGATGAAGTGGGAAGAGATTCATGATTTCTTTGAGAATATAAGTTTGTTAGATTATGAAACTTAAACTCAAGAGAAAAACACTCTGTTTGAAAAAATTCACACACCATAGGGTTGTCAGCTACATGAAAAACTTCACACACCATAAGCCTCCTTTTGATGAAATTTTCATTAATATTGATCATTTTTATCAAGCTTTTGAAAGAGGATAGTTGTTGAGTAGAGAGGATAGAACTTAACTACAAGAGTTTAGAGAACATATTTATGATGACTTCCTTAAATAGAAGTGTCTTCATATAAATATTACAATTGAAGAGATCAAATATGTTGACCTTCTAAAATACAATTTCAGTGCCATTATTTTAGACCATGTTTCCTCTTCTCTAAAAATCGAAGAATCCCAAGTTGAAAATTTTCCTAATGTTTGTTTTATAGCTGCAAATACAAGCATGGAAAAAACAAGAACTTTTTAAGAAATAGAGTCAAATACCGAGATATACCAACAGGGTCAAAGGAACACAAGAGTCAAAGAAGAAAAATAATAGAGAGCATAAAAATAATAGGTAACAGAAAAATAGAGTTCCTCTAGTGACAATATCATTATTATTCATGGCCCAGATGGCACCATGCAAACACATATAGATTCGAAGAAATTTGTTCAGAAAGTGAAATATATGTATATTGATACAAATAAAGATGAGCTAATTACTAGCACCCGGTTTTCAACATTGACCTCTTTTCCTAACAGAGAAAAAGAGTCCATCCATATATTTGTCATGAAACATCCATGACTCCAATATCTACAAAAGTCCCTCTCGATTATTTTTTATTTAAACCTCACTCACATTGAAATTTTTGCTTAAAGTGTTCCATCCTTGAATGAGTATTACTTTAATGCTCAGACTAATTCATTTGTCAGAAGAAAGAAGAAAATAATGTTTGAAATTTTCGAAACCATTTTAGAATTTAGTTCGAAAGAAATAGGAAATGTTGAGGAAAATGCTGAGAAATCCTCCCACGCTCTCGGATCCTTTGCCAATTATAACCAACAACATGTTGGAGAACTTTCCATGGCATACAGGAACACTCTGCATAATATAAAATGTCTTGAAACTATTAGAGGTAATTTAAATCCAAAAGTACCCATGAAATTTTCACGCAATTTCCATGTCATAATAGGTAAAACAACCACATTCATTTGAATTTAAAAAGAAGTACGTGTAAATATTTTGGAGGAAAAAGAAAAAAACTACTTTTTTAATTATATTTTTTATTTATCTTCTTATAGGTTTAGTCAAATTTCAAGTGTAGATACACGTTGGATGTATAATTAAATTTTGCATCGAAAGAGTACCCATTATGCCTACTTTTGAGAAGACTAACATTGATAAAAATTGTAGATACACTAAAAATGCGTGATGAACACACTTTTTAAATGTATCTGCAATATTTATCAATGTAGGTCTTGTCAAAAGTATGCATAACGGGTATTAATTGCATGTTGAATTTAATTTCGCATCCAATGAGTGTATACACTTGAAATTTGAGTAAAAATATAAGGAGATATTAAAAAAATTCAATTAAAAAAGTACTTTTATTCTTCTCCCTAAAAATTCATGAATAGTATTTTATTATTTAACTATTATTTTGTTATTTTCCCTTAGGAGACCATGTTCAGGCTGAGATTTCCTCTAATGTGAAATAGAGAAAATTAAATAATTTCATGAAGAAGGTTGGAAAAACCATTCCAAAACGCTTATAGGTGGGTTCGATATTGAAATACAAAACTTAGAGAATCAATTAATAAATTCTATGAACGAACTGAAACACTCTATAGAGACCCAACAAATCTAAAAGGGACATGAAAAACATAATAGAATATTGAAGAAGAATGTGTCAACAAAATTCTAACCATGACTAGAGAAATGAAGGAAGAAATTGAAACTCTTAACTATCAATGAATTCAAAGTCATGAAGAAAAAAATGTCTAAATATTTTTAAGGGATGGGAAATACAAGTTATCAAAATATTGAGGAAAGACCGAACTAAGTTTTATAAACCAATGGATAAAATTTTCACATTTTATCAAGATAATTTGGAGGTTGAAGATAGAATATAATATTTAGCAGAAGAATACAATTACATTAAATAAAAATTCACATTAATTCTTGAGTGGGAAACACAACTCCAGCGTGAAATCATTTGGCAAGTCTATAAAATCAATAAATTACTAATGTTTGCTTCTTTGAGTCAACAACAGTTTGATGGAAAAAAAATCAAAGAATGCATCAAAAGGGCCACTGAGCATTGTTTGTTAGTTTGGAAGACGAGAACAAATCTTATAGAGTAATTCGATTTATTAATATCCAAACCATTAAAAGAAGAAAAAATTGGGTTAATGGAACGTAATCTCAAAGAGAGTGTTGCATATGACGAGAAAGTCATAGGCCACCTTAAAACCTGGAGTCAAGAAAACTTTTAGATATTTCTGTAGTTTTCCTTCAAACAAATGAAACTAATTTCGAAATTTAGAATCGAATATATATATATATATATATATATATATATATATATATATATATAGTTGTCCAAAATCTCATATCTATGTACGAATTCAATACCACTAATTTTCATCCTTGTCCATTACTCAATGATTTCTCAGTTGTAACCCTATTAGGCTAGCTACATCCAAACAAATGACCACATTTTCTCATAATCGAGAAATATTAATCCAATGAGGAGAAGAAATCTTGAACGTCCTTCCACATTTCTCTAGAGAAAATACTTTAAACAAGGGTTAAAATTTAACAACACAAATTGTTCTTTTTGCAAAGAAATTTTACAGATTTTATAATTTCCAACAATTGAACAAGCAGTCCTTATTTTCATTAGTATTAAATTATGACCTCTTACATTGGAGTAATTGTTTGTATCTTGAAAAAGGACAATACTTTTACTTTCCAAAGTGTTTTTTTAACTCAAACCTTTTTGAAGACGAAAACGGAGAGTTGAATACCTGTTGTGCCATCAAATTCACTTCATCTAATCACATCAATTTCTTGATGGATGTATCTACTATTTAGTTCTTAACTTTACTCATGTTTATATATGGCTGAATATTAGCATATTGTCCAAAAAAAATTGCAAGATATGATACACCTTATTTTATTTCTGAAATAAATTTGTTATTTTTCCTGTCATTGCATATCTATTATGTAGTGAAGTGTGATATCGAAATGATTATTACAGGAAAATTTAGCCTAAAAGTGTCCATGAAATTTCACGTAGTTTCCATGTCATATTATGTAAACCAATCAAAATCCTTTAAATTCAAAAAGAGGTACATGTAAATATTTTGAAGGGAAAAAAATTAAAACTACATTTTTTATTTGTATTTTTCGTTTATTTCCTTACACATTTACTCAAGTTTCAACACATCTAAAAATTACCCATCATGCGTACTTTTGAGAAGACCCACACTAATAAAAATTGAAGATACATTAAAAAAACGTGTTCAACATGTTTTGTTAATCTGTCTTCAATTTTTATCAATGCGGGTCTTATCAAAAGTATGCATGGTGGGTACTCGTTGGATGTTGAAATTAATTCCACATCCAACGAGTTTCTACACTTGAAATTTGAGTAAAATTATAACAAGATAAGCTAAAAATACAATTAAACAAGTAGTTTTATTCCTTTCCCTCCAAAGTTCCTAAATCTTGTTTTATTATTTTAATTGTTATTTTATTATCTTTCCTTAGGAAGCCACTTTTAAGCTGAAATTTCCTCTAATAGTGCACTAAATTGATATCATTTCAACATATGTTCTTTTCAAGATATTTATTTCTAGGTTTACATGTAGATATATTTTTCAAACATCACTTCTATTTCGCAAGAACTTTTTCAAGTCAAAGTTATTTTAAAAACAAAAATCCCAATTGAATGTGTATTGAGCTACGAGTTTGATTCCCTTTCATCACTTTCATTTTTTAATGGATGTATCTGGTGCTCAATTATTAAACTTATTCATGTTTATCTTTGGTTGAATATTACCACACACTCTTAAATACTCCTTAGGATATGTCACACTTTTTTTTTTCTTTGTCAAATAAAATTGTTTTCTGTTAGTCATCAGTATTTTTCACCTGTTGATGATGACTAGTTGTTAAAACCAAGTTTTCTAGCAGTTGATCTCCAATATGTCAAATTTGTCAGCTAGAAAACACCTATAAACATTTTTTCCCTCCAAAACTTTTCAATCGGCCCATGACGAGATAAAACCTCATTGTCAAAGCCCTATCTAGCCTCAACCATACAATCTTGTCCATTAGCTCCAAAGAGAATACTCCAAATCTGTCCAAGAAGTCTCCCCTAAGTTAGGTAGTGGCGCTTTAGGTGATTTTCCATTGGAAAACTATCCTAAAAGCCAAAAGAACCTCTATCTTATATCAACCAGTCCTAGATGACCTTCCTATTCTACAAGTAAAACTTGATTACACCCTTAAGTCGTGCCACTAAAAAACCTTGATGTCTCAGCAGTGCCTATGCCATAGGTCAAACTGATATTAGGTGGATTTACAGTGTTTAAATGTCTCTTTCAAGAGTAGAAGTGTACCAGTGTTCCAAAAGACATTATTAAAATCAACATGAGAAGACAACTGCTTCTCATGTGATTTTTAGCTTGGGATGCAACTACAGGATAGAGAGTTATTTCAATAAACTCCTGCAAACACAGTCAAAGGTTAGTAAATTATAAATGACAACAAATTCTTTGCAGATACTGGCTAGGCTGCCTCTGATTGTCTAAATATGCACAAAGATATTTGAAAAGCAGAATTACATGTCTCAGAAAAATGCCCATCATGGCTTATTCTGAATTTTTCATTTTCATTTGCTTAAGTATGAATAGGCAGTGAAAGGAAATATAACACTGTTTGAAGGCTGATGAAATGGCATCGATGAGAAAAGCTCCTCCATACATGAGAAGAGGGTTGAAAGACTGTGAAAACCTCCTCCATACGTGAGCAGAGGGTTGAAAGACTGAGAAAACCTCCTCCATACGTGAGCAGAGGGTTGAAAGGCTGAGAAAACCTCCTTCATTATACAAGCAGAGGGTTTGGCACTATGATAAAGGCCTCCTTCATCTAATAAGCAGAGGACCAGGAATAGAGGTAGGGTTTTAAGTGTAATATGAAAGAAACTGAAGGATTATGGATAGAAAAATGGTGTTCAAAATAGAAGGAAAGCAGTGGTACTATGATAATCCAAGAGGTTTGATTTTTCTTCTATTAGAGTTTTCCTTCAAAGGCAATCTAAGAACATATGAAACAAGCCCTACTGAGGTATGAAATTTCATCAAAAGTTTCCATATTTTCTCCTTGATCAACAGGCATGAAATCCAGCCATTATTTTCCTTCAAAAAACATAGTTGAAATTAGTGGAAATCCATTCAAGGTTTATGAGTGGGGAGCTGGGTTAAACATAAGCCAAAGAGTGATGTTTATATTCAAAGAAGGTTTGATATTCCTATTCATGAAGATATATTTCAAAAACTCATCGAAATGGACAAGAAGGTGATCGAAGCCTTGTTTCTCAAGGGGACTTTGCAAATAAACAAGACAAAGACATTATGTATAAAAATTGTATGACAAGTGTTTTAATTTTAGGAACAGAACTCAAAGCAATTGAAGCATGCCATTGTCAGAAACAAAGGATTTTTCCTTATGAAAACAGGTAAAATAGCTTGTTGTTGCATTTGATTGTAGGAGAGGTTTTCAAAAGGAGTTCATTTTGATAAACAGATGATGGTAAAACCTAGGTGAATGAAACTGACTTTCAACCACATTCAAAGAAGAATATCATGCAGAGCATGCATCTATAATCATCAACATGGTTTTGAGCAAGTTTTCTTGGAAGGGATAGATATGAACAAAGGAAACAATTTTCCTCTCTTAATAGGCAAACATTGAAAAGAGTTTAGCCTTGGGATATTTTCTTCACTTTGAAAAAGGGTCATATATACGAAGATCTTCAAAAATGTCATCCAGAGCACTTTAAAGAGTCCTGGTTGAATTTTGGGTTTGTGATGTTTTAAAAATGATAAAATAACGGAGCAGTGTTTCATGTTTTGTGTTACACCAAGAGCTCTTTCAAAAAAATTTTAACCCTCACAAGTTACGTTCAAAGGGTTTCGACTTCAAGAGGGTGGATTGACCATTGCCAAATCACATTGCGCAACTAAAAACGTGAGAAAACATTCCCCTAGGCTTCTCACTACAAGACATAAAGGATTTCAAGCAAATTTGCAGATTTTTTAGGCTTTTAAGCCCGCGCGGCGTGCCTGGAAAAGTGCGTGACGCGTTTAGAAGAAAAAATATAAAGGCGTTGTACTGTGGCACGACACAACTGAAGCATCGGTCACCACTGCTCGAAGGCCAACCCAACAGCTTACACGGCGCGACACTCTCCCATATGAACGTGCCGATCGCTCAAAAAGCACTCGAAAAACATCTCTGAAGATGCCAATCGATCAAACAAGGCCCGTGAAGGATTTCCAAGGTATTTTCCACTTCTACTCTTGGAAATTTTCAAAGAGTGAAAAGGTGTTTGCTGTGTTTTTCCATGAGAATGAAATAGTGCCTAAAGCACTTCATCTTCCAAGAAAAAATGAGATAAATAGTGGCTTTTCAAGAGTAGTTTGTCATATAAAGAACCAAGACCAAAACAGTGATTAAAGGGTGGGATTCGGTCAAAAATTAAAAAATGTTGTTACTATGAATGCCAAGAGAGAGATAGTGATTAGAGGGCAGCAAAGAGCATGGTGAGGAAGAAGAGCATGAGAAAGAAGAAGAAGGTGATGATGAGCAACATCATGATGAAACATAGCACCAAAGGGAAGGAGAACAAAGTGAGGCAGAACAGCAAGGGGAAGAAGGGCATGATGAAGAAGGGAATGATGAAGAGGAAGATGATGAAGAGGAGCATGATGATGAAGAAGCACAACACAGTGATGGTGAGTAGCCTCATGATTAAGAAAGGCATGATGAACAGGTGAAACATGATGAACAATAGCCTCATGATGATGAATAGAGGCAGCCACATGATGATGAACATCAGCTTCAAGAAAAGGAACAACAACCTCATAAAAATGAACAACAGCATGATGAAGAGATGCAACATAATGAGGAGGACAACCCTAAAAAAGAAATGCAAAAGGACAGTCAAGGCATCCATGGAGAAATCCAGGATAGTGGCAAGAATGATGAGAAAATTAGCAAGGGTAAAGAGCCAATGGAGCATGTGCTAGCTACCTCTCCTAGGCAAGGAGCCATGCTCTCCTCACCAAAAGTGGCCAAGCCCCGAACATCAAGGAAAAGGGTGCCTAAAGTGGTAACTCCAAATGTGACTAGGGCCCTTTGAAGCAAGGGAGAATTGTCCAAGAAGCCCATTGTCGAATTTCACAAGAGGGGGAAGACTAAAAGAGCCACCGAAAGCAAAGGAAAGGGGAAAGAAGAAAGCAGTCATGAAAATGAAAGGGAATTCGACATCATTCAAATCCAAAGTTATGATAGTGACAATGAAGCCCAGATCCTAGAAAATCTCTTAATCAATAGAGAAAACCAAATTGATGCTTTGAGGATTTATCTTGAGAGGGCTAGAAACTTCAATCACTTTTTTCAAGTTCAAAACAAATAGATGAGTGTCCATATAGCAGTATATGAGACACGGGCCATCAAATACAAAAAGGAGGCCTCCAAAGCACAAGTGAGATTGGAAGAACTCATGGGTGAGTTCGGTGAGAGAAAAGATGAATATCAGCCCACGAGAAAGAGGCCAAGAACCATGGGGCTCAAAAAAGCCCTTGAGAAACAAAAAGAAGATGAAGTTGCCCTTCTCCAATCTACCCCTCTCACTACATTGTTCACACAAGAGATAGAGAAAAATCAAGAAGCATGGCTTGAGAGGGTTAATGATCACTTAGATAAGAAGTTGGAGAAGGAAAATAGAGACATGGACCTTCAACAGAGGATGACTGGACATTATAAGAAGCTCAATCAGTTTTCCAAGCGAAAATTGAAGTCCACTCAGGAAAAGCTCAAGGAGGCTAAAAGGAAGCGCTCGGCACCAAAATCGAGGAAAGACACCTCAAAGCTCCAAATTTTTGCCTCAGATTCATAACATGTTTCTGAAAACCCTTGAGGGTCATGCTCGCCAAAATTGGGCAAAATTTGTCAAATTTTGGTTTTTTGTCATTTTTGGGTTTTTGGCTAAAACTCATGGGCATCGTCATTTCAGTTGGGGGCATCCTAAAAGGATGAAAGTGGTATAATTGAATGCCATAATTTCAGGGGCATATACTCAATGATTTTTAGATCAATTGAAGATCATTTTCTCCCCCAAAGTGGCGAAAAACACTCGCTTTTTCTACACTCTGCCTCGTTTATCAGCAAACCCTATTTTTTGGGTTTTTACACACAGGTCTATTTTTAGAGGAATTTAAATAGTAATTTGGAAGAAAACTAAAAATTTTCAGAAAATATAAATTTAGAGCTTTCTAATGAGCCATCATAGACCTCGTTTTGACATCGGGAAGGCCTCCAAAAGTGGCCGGCAAGTCAGGGGACATTTTGCTGATGTATTTCTTAAGTATTTTTGTGAAAAATGTACCTTTCAAAAGTGACTTTTTTTCATGTGCGTTTAGCTATTTTTGTACATGATCAGTTATGAAAATTCAATATATTTCCCTTTTTTAGCATTTTTTATATATTTTATTAGATATTTTGTGCCTTGGGTTTTGCAAAGCCTCAAGGACAAAATCAGATATTTTGGATAGGCCAATGAGATTGCAAGTTGAACTAAGAGGTTTTCCTCACTTTGGCCTATATATTCCAAAGGCTTTCATTGTAAAAAAGGTTGAACTTGATGAATAGAAGAAATATATGGTTATACAAGCTTTGGAAGAAACACTTGATTCATGTATTTGGAGAGTTTCTTGAGTGATTTTGGATGATGAAAGAGGATTGTTGTTGGATTCCATGATTTGGTAGAATGGTATAGTGTCTATCTCTCTGTTTTGTTTCTTAGTTTTCATTCATAATTCCATGTTCTTACTTGCTATAAGACAGTAGAGAATATACTTGAGACATGCCCTTGGAGGCACCTCAAGTTTCTTGTTTCTTTATAGCTTCTATGTTTTCTGCCTTCTTAGTCATATCAAAGAATTCTTGATTGCTCTTTGATAACTGAAGAATATTGTTTTCTTGTTTCATTTATGGTTTTATGCATGCAAAGTATGATTCACGGTATGCCCTACTTACTCATGGCTAGCCATAGCTCTACCTATGAAGCCTCTCTTTGATTGATTAGATTGTCATTTGTTGAACCAAGGAGGTCTTGTACCAACCTTGCCCTTTGCCTAAAACTATGCAATCTTGTTTTCAAAGTGTCCAATAGTTTGAAATACTATGTTTATGCATTCCTTCACAATGATTTGAGTTTTTTCTTTTTCTTAAATGTATTTTCCCAAATTCTGATAGCCATTTCCCAAATTTAGAGAGTCATATATCTCTATGCATGGCTTGAATTTTTATTTCTATGCATTGATCAGTATACAGTTACATTTCTCATGATTAATGGTTTTCCCTACCATGTTTATGTCAGCTACTAAACCTTTTATTTTTTAAATCCTTTGTTCTTCACAAGTTTAATGTCCATCTCACTCCATTTTACCCAAAGATCCATTTTACCTCGCTCAAACCGACCCCTCAACAACATTGTATCACCGCCTGAAATATTTCTTGACCTTTTCAACCCCATAGCCTATTTGATCTGACATATTTTTACCTATATTATGTCTTTTATTAGTTCATCCCTCACAACCTAAAAACCAAAACCATAAACCTACTTCATAACTAGCCTAAAATCAGAACACAATAAGCAAACACATAGATGTCCCTTACACAAATAGAGAGAGCCCTCTCTGAGTCCAAGAAGGCTAGGTCCTTGGGCTCCAAATATTGGTTTGATGTTACACTGTCATTTGGCTTATCAATCAGCCAAATCACGGGACCCTAACAATTTCATATCTCTTTGGAAGTGAGCTATGATGATGAAACTATTATGTGCTAAATTTCTCTTGTTTTTGAGATAGTCTCTTTTCAATTTATTTATTTCTAGCATTACATGAAAACATTGTTGGAAAAAATACTGAGAGGGGGGGGGGGGTGAATCAATATTTAGGAATTACTCAAAACATTTTACTTTTTCATTCTCTAAAACCCATACGCTACTTTGCTGAATGTAACTAGCATATACATGCGGATATCCTTCATAAAACTCACGTATACATAGAGAAATTATTATGCATTTATTTCTTTACTTAGATCTATGCATCATCAGATGTTTAGTTAGTAGTAATCATGTGTAGTAATAATAGAATAAACCATCACACATAAGCAACACACATGAACACCAAGATTTTAGGTGGAAACCATAGTCGGGAGAAAACCACCGCTGTCGTTGTCTCAGCCTTCAATATTTTATTATAAAGAAAACATCTTACAACCATGTATTGGCACAGACTCATACCAGCACATAGGCACCCACCTGTAGAAGGCTACAACCTTCTCTCATTTACCAGCCTCTCTTGGAAGGGAGCTACAACCCCCTGCTCTCGTTTACCAACCTCTCTTGGAAGGGAGCTACAACCCCCTGACTGAAGGCTTCAACCTTCAGCACCTTTGTGGACCACGTTTCATCATATTTTCAGACTGGACCCACTCCAAACATTTAAGCTCAATCATACATCAAAACTGATACTTATCAATTCAGACAACCTATATCTGTAGAATACATCATTAACAGATAGCAGTAGCACAGCAGAACAGATCAGACATTTCATACTTCATACTTCATCAAACCCTAGTTCTCATAAGCGCTTTCCTTTCACTGATCCGGCCTATACACGTGCCTTCATGCATATCAACCCGCGTATACCTATGCATATACTTTAGAACTGATTTCACTACCCATACGCGCTTTCTCTTCAGCAAACCCGCGTATATACGCGCTTACTCTGCGGCGAACTAGCGTATAGTTCTTCAGACATTTAGGTCATTGCAATTCTTCAGAACAGACACATCACTCAGATTTTACTTCAGACAGATGTTTGCCTCATCTCAGATCTAATCATTCCATAAACAGATCTAGCAGATACAAATACATTCTGGATCTAGATTCCCTTCTTCATCATTTCTTCATTGGTGCATCATACATTCAGATATTTCATTCAACTGTAACCCTTTCCATTCAGATATTCTTCAAAGAGAAGTATTCATTCAAGCTCAGACTTCTTGCACACGTTTTCAAAATGAATTTCTTCTCCTTATATAGGTTTACCCTTTATCAATACCATGAACCAAATCCACATTACTTTCGATGGTATTCCTGGACGGGGTCACATAGACGAATCATTACTCAATACAATGGGTCAATACCATGGTGGTTACCCCTGGTTTTACATATTTAGAGCGTTTTTTCCCATACACGACTTGGCACGTTATTTCGCGCGTGCATACGCTACTTTCTCTAGACAAATCCGCGTATGCCTTGAGACATACTCTTTTCATCATGTTCTAGCACATACTTAAATTCCTTCCATCATTAACTTCTGTACTCATTGTATATACATCAGATTTACATCATTTAACAAGTTCATCAATACATATTCCATCAGGGACAACTTCATCAGGTAGGTTGCCATCATCTTCATCAAGTGGGTTGCCATCAAGGACAACACTCAGCATCATATTGCCAACAATCTCCCCCTTTGGACTTGATGGCAACCACGATGGTGTTTGATCACCACAACAGATAGATATATTAAGAATACAATGACACCATGTCACTCTTGACACCATTCTTTCTCTTTATTCAAACACCATGTCACTCTCCCCCTTTGACATCAAGGGCAAAGGGCGGACCAAAACCAACACAATGTTTTTTTCTCCTCTTGTAGAAGGAAGCGTTCTGCAGATCTGATGTACACTGAAGTGACCATGCTCCCCCTGAGTTCATGCTGAACCTACAAACATATTTTTCAATGAAGTACATGACTCTATGACCTTCCTATCACCAATGACTCATACTTACATCAAATATCCATCCAAGTGGATTTACATATGAGACTCAAATACCCAACCAAGTGGGTTTACACATCTCAACTCAACTACCCAGCCAAGTGGGTTTAAAAATTTGACTCAACTACCCAACCAAGTGGGTTTACAAATTTTGACAATTCCTTACATGACTGAATATTACAATTTTACATCATGGGTCTCAACAAGACCTTTTTATCAAATTACAAGTATGACTTTTTATGACCAATACCAGAAAGACCTCAAGAGAGAGATCATATTTCAGAATCATCATAATGCCAACAATACATTATACTCAGCAAGACTAATGCTCCCCCTGAAACTGTGCATCCACACATCCTTTCCATATGACCAAGGCTCCTCCTTAGCTTGTGCAACCTGAAGCTCTTTCAACAGCATGTTATCAGCAACAATCTCTGCATGATTTGTCCGGATCTCTGAATCATAAGACTTCCATCATATCCAAAAGATATTCTTCATCAAATAAGAAATCCGGGCTCATCCATAATCTTCAACATAAGAAACCATGTATCATTTCATTAGCATGAGTATAACCAGAATAGTGCTTATAGTACAATCATTAGCAGTCAGACTAATGCTCCCCCTGAACCTCTGCTCCTGATCTTCAACTGTCATCCCAATTCTCTTATCATCAATGCATACGCGACTGTGTCTGCTGGAACTCGCGTGTATACGCGGCTTTAGTTCACTAAACCCGCGTATGGAAAGTGAATGATAGAAAATTTCACATTCCTCCATCTCCCCCTGAATTTTTCCTTCCTGTACCTGTCTTCTTCATGTCAGATGCTCTGTCAGCAATAATCATAACCAGATTTTCCAAATCAGCCATGAGAATCATCATACATCACTCCCCCCTGTGACGATACATTACAAAGCTCCATAATGTATCTCACATCACTTCTGCAGTCATAAAGAGAAGTAAGCTTCAGAAGCTGATGACTGCAGTAGGGTCAATATTCCCTACGTTTCTGACCGGTCCTCCTTCTTTTTCCAAATTTTCTTGAACATTCTAATTGTGTGCTGAAAATTGTCCACTTTCTCAGATCTGTTCAACCTGCATTCTTTTTCTACATGTCCATACTTGTTACAAGAATAACATCTCATGTGTCCAAACAAATAAGCATAAGAATCATAATGAGTATTTCTAATCTTCCTTCTTT
Source organism: Pinus albicaulis (assembly GCA_034641835.2). Taxonomy (NCBI): domain Eukaryota; kingdom Viridiplantae; phylum Streptophyta; class Pinopsida; order Pinales; family Pinaceae; genus Pinus; species Pinus albicaulis. The sequence goes on from CM076579.1 coordinate 264,219,301, forward strand.
TTCAATCAGCTACTTTATGTCCATACTTGTTACATGAAAAACAATATCCCTTGAAGAAACCAGAGTACCTTTCTATGTAGGATCTGTTTGTTTGTGGCTGAAACAATCTGCTTCTGCAATTGGCTGCAACATGCCCATGATTATGACATTTAAAGCATTGAACATTATTGAATTATTTCCTTTGAGAATTCATGATTGTCGGTTGACCTTTTGTTTCTTTCAACACTTCAGATTTTGCATTGATGTTCTTTGATTCTTTAGCACCTCCTTGTGAACTAGAATCTCCTTTAACCGTTTCATGAAAACCAAGACCAAGTTTGATAGAGGGAGACCTTTGACTACTAAGAATATTGTCCAGAATCTTAGTACTATCTTGAAACCTCAACAATTTATCTTTTTCTTCTAATTTACCTTTGAGAATATTTACCTCAACCTCCAAGCTTTGGCATTGCTTCTTCATACTTTCTTCAACCCTTCTTCCTTCTTCTACTTGATCATTTAGTTTCACGATTTCTTCTTTCAACCCATTTTCTTGTTCTTAAAATGCTAGTAGAAGTTATTCATGCTCCTTATTTGATGCTTTGAGATCTTCTTTCAGAGAGATGATTTCTGCTTCAAGTCTTTCATTCTTCTTATTTGATTCTTCCAGATTTATTTTGTGAGTGATGAGTTCTGCTTCAAGTTTTTCACCGTAGTTGGTTACTTCATTGTACAACCCTTGATACTCGTTTATCTGTTCTTTCATTCTGGAGATCACCTCTTTGTAGATAGAATCTTTCTCTTTAAGTGATCTTTGTTTTTCTTCAACTTTGATCTTGAGAGCTTCTTCTAGATCCATAGCATTCCTTTCACTATCTTCATCATTGCATGCACCAGAAAGTGAATCATAAGAACAACTATCAATACTTGATTTATCTTCTTCATTTTCTGCTGCACATGTTTTCTGAGATATATCCTTTTCAGTAGCCTTCTTCTTTTGCTTCCTTCCCATTGCAACGGATCTCCTTCAAGTGATCAAGCTTCTGCAGAAGGACCTGCTCTGATACCAATTGTTGGGAAAAATACTGAGAGGGGTAGGTGAATAAGTATTTAGGAATTACTCAAAACTTTTTAATTTTTCATTCTCTAAAACCCATATGCTACTTTGCTGAATCTAACTAGTGTATACACACGGATATCCTTCATAAAACTGACGTATACACAGAGAACTTATTATGCATTTATTTCTTTACTTAGATCTATGCATCATCAGATGTTTAGTTAGTAGTAAACATGTGCAGTAATAACGGAATAAACCATCACACATAAGCAACACACATGAACACCAGGATTTTAGGTAGAAACCCAAGTCAGGAGAAAACCACCGCTGTCGTTGTCTCAGCCTTCAATATTTTATTATAAAGAAAACATCTTACAACCATGTACTGGCGCAGACTCATACCAGCACGCAGGCACCCACCTGCAGAAGGCTACAACCTTCTCTCATTTACCAGCCTCTCCTGGAAGGGAGCTACAACACCCCTGCTCTCGTTTACCAGCCTCTCCTGGAAGGGAGCTACAACACCCCTGCTCTCATTTACCAGCCTCTCCTGGAAGGGAGCTACAACCCCTTGACTGAAGGCTTCAACCTTCATAACCTTTGTGGACCACGTTTCATCAATTTTTACACTGGATCCAAAGCTTCCTTTAGAACACAACTTGCAGGCCACGTTTCATCATATTTTCAGACTAGACCCACTCCAAACATTTAAGCTCAATCATACATCAAAACTGATACTTATCAATTCAGACAACCCAGATCTGAAGAATACATCATTAACAGATAGCAGTAACACAGCAAAACAGATGAGACATTTCATACTTCATACTTCAGCAAACCCTAGTTTTCATACGCACTTTCCTTTCACTGATCCGGCCTATATACGTGCCTTCATGCATATCAACCCGCATATACCTATGCATATACTTCAGAACTGATTTGACTTCCCATACACGCTTTCTCTTCAGCAAACCCACGTATATACATGCTTACTCTGTGGCGAACTACAGTATAGTTCTTCAGACATTTAGGTCATTGCAATTCTTCAGAACAGATACATCACTCAGATTTTACCCTTTACTTCAGACAGATGTTCGCCTCATCTCAGATCTAATCATTCCATAAACAGATCTAGCAGATACAAATACATTCTAGATCTAGATTCCCTTCTTCATTATTTCTTCATTGGTGCATCATACATTCAGATCTATCATTCAATTGTAACCCTTTCCATTCAGATATGCTTCAGAGAGAAGTATTCATTCAAGCTTAGAATTCTTGCACACGTTTGCACAATGAATTTCTTCTCCTTATATAGGTTTACCCTTTATCAATACCATGAGCCAAAACCACATTACTTTCGATGGTATTCCTGGACGGGGTCACATAGACGAATCATTACTCAATACAATGGGTCAATACCATGGTGGTTACCCCTGGTTTTACATATTTAGAGTGCTTTTTCCCATACGCGACTTGGCACGTTATTTCGCGCGTGCATACGCTACTTTGTCTAGACAAATCCGCGTATGCCTTGAGACATACTCTTTTCATCATGTTCTAGCACATACTGACATTCCTTCCATCATTACCTTCTATACTCATTGTATATACATCAGATTTACACCATTTAACAAGTTCATCAAGACATATTCCATCAGGGAAAACTTCATCAAGTAGGTTGCCATCATCTTCATCAAGTGGGTTGCCATCAAGGACAACACTGAGCATCATATTGCCAACAAACATATTTATAGAAGAATTGTTTTTCCCAATCAGATTTTCTAAGAGAATATTTTTGCATAACAAAACTTAGATTTAGATATGTGTGAGCTATGATGATGATTTCAGTCATCACTTTAATTTATTAATCCATGTATATTCCACTCAATTCTTAACTTTATTCATGTTTATCTCTCACTAAATATTAGAATATTATCTTAAGCACTTCTTAGGATATCTTAGTCTCCTTCTTTTTTCCCTATCAAAACAAATTGTTAGTTGTTCTATGATTGCATATCAATTTCGTAACGTGGCCCCATATTCAAACTATAGTTCACATAATCTCTCTCGTTTGGAACATAAGTTCTTTTCAACAAATTTATTTCTTGCAGTACATGCATATATATTTTTGGAACAAGATTTGTATTTCGACATAAAATTTTCAAGTGAAAACTTTCTATAGAACAAAAGTTTGAGTTCAATGTGGACTCAGCCACCACATTTATTTGTTTTCATCACTTTTACTTCTTAGAAAATGCATTTTGTACTCAATTATAGATTTTACTAATGTATATCTATGGCTAAATAAAAGGATATTATGTTCAACACTTCGTGGCATATCTTGTTGTGTATTTTTTCTATTAAAGAAAATTGTTATCTATTCTCTGATTGCATATGTATTTAGAAGTGAAGCATGATATTCGAACAAAAATGAACTTAATAGTTTATGTTTTCATCATAATTTCTTTTCAAGTAACTTATTTCTGACATCACATACAAATATGTTTTTGGAGGAACATGTGTATTTTCCAATCATTTCGTGAAGAGAAATATTTTTGTAGAGCAAAACACAGAGTTGAATGCATATTTATCTATTACATAGTTTTTTTTATCATCAATTTATTTTGTTAGTGCATGTATTTCCTACTCAATTGTTAACTTTATTCATGTCTAATTGTGGTTGTATAAAATGATATTTTTTTAACACTTGATACGATATCCTAGACTATGTTTTCTCTGTCAAAGGAAATTTTTATCTGTTGTGTGATTGCATACCTTGTTTATTGTGAACCCTAATATTCAAACAACAATGCAGTTAATTATTCGTCTTCTAAACAAAATTTCTTTCTAACCAACTTATTTTCTAGCACTACATGCAAATATATTTTTGATAAAATTTTGTAATTAAAGAAAATAAATATGTTACAATGATATTTTCTACAATCATTCCTCCTCTTTCTCCTAAAGTGTGACCTATGAACTATTTTGCATTTTAGAAAAAAATTTGCAAAGAAAAAGGTGGTGAAATAGATAAACCATGCAATTATTTCACTATTGACATAGTTTTAAATGTCAAACCATGCCTCTCTTTATCTCCTATATCTATAGTAACTCATTGCAAATTCATCTCTTGCGATTTGTGTACACTAAAGGCTCACACCATTTTTAAAGATATATGTTCAATATTTTTTATAAAAACATGTGTTATAGGAAGAATGTTTGGACATTTTATATCAAATGGAAAACCTATGTACTTCTCAAAAATAACTGTAGCAAATATTGGAAGTTCAGGAAGCTATGAACTAGGCATATAGATGAAATCTTCATATATCCAAGCATATCATTTACCAACCCAACTTCAACTCACAAATTACATGTCAACATCACATCATATCCATGACATAACAAGACTTCATGATCCAACACATCATCATCACTATCAATTTTTTTTGTTCCTTTGGTGCACTCTCCAAGACACCTCACAATTGGCCAATTCAATTATTTTATCATCTTCAGACTTTCTACGTTGGCCAAATTATTCATTGCAAAAAAGTGAAAAGAAGAATAAAATAAAATATTTTCTTCTAGACGTATGAAATTCTCAACATGTGACATGAGAAGATCCCAACCTTGTAGAATAGACTCTGAATTTCTGATTTTTTTAGAAGATTGTGAAAATACAATTTTCTAGGATGATCTCCTTGCTGCCTGGATATTTTATCCAAATTCACAACAATATTGAAGCCTTGCCACAACACTTGCCTTGTTTTTCTTCCCGAATACAAATTTTTATTCTTGATAGGAGGAAACTGCCCAAGGTCACCCATAAGAATGGTTAACCTGCAGCAAAAGGCGAATCATTGTTTTCAGGAAAAGGATTCTCGTGAACATGAATCCATCTATATAAACAAACTTTAACCTATATATCTCATTTCATCAATCATAACATAATGAATATGCCTTATTTCTTATTGAAATGTTGTTAAGGATTCCCCATTCAGTGGTTTCATATCTTTTATAGGAATTTATAAAACTTAGTGTATTGTTTTTTCATGTATATTAAAATCAAAAATTCTAGTAGGAGCTAGCAACAATAGTGGAATTTTATGATCTATTGCATAAGAAAAAAGAGCATGAGAAATACAGTGAATAAGAGAAGAATTTCGAGTTCAAGTTATTCCTTGAATAATCATTTTAAAACCATCATTACTTTCAACATCAATAGAGTGGTGTAAAAGTATTTCAAAAGAAACTCCATGTTTCTCAGATAAAGAGAAAGGTGAGACTAATGTCTCCCCAAATTAATGACCATTAAAAACACACACAGGCTGGGCATATTTTATAACATGAATAGCATGTTACGCAATTTCATCTATCACCATTGTTTCCTGCCAATAATAATGGATATCGTAATCCATTCTTCCAAGATAGTCAAAATGACAAATGGATACATTTTTTGGAGGAATAACCTGGGAAAGAACCTAGTACTCTTTAGAATCTTGATCAATATTATCTTCACGAACAAGGGACTCGACATCCTCTTCATTACTCTCATTTGGAAAAGAGCCTCGATCAACATGCCACACTCGATATCTCAGACTCCTCCAATTATCAATGATAGTTTCACTTGAAATTCCTATATATGAAGCAATGTCATGAAATGGCTTGTACAAAAGCAACTCAATCCAAGAAAATCTTTCAAACTCTTTTGAATCCTCATTCAGAATACCATAGAACCACACCCATGCACGAAAAATCGCACCCACATTTTGCGGTTTCCATGGCTCCTTCAAATTCTTGGCATGATAACTCCATAATCTTGTTATCTCTATCAAACACAAATATCCTAGAAAATGGGGGTGATTTTGATAAAGCCCGACAAGGTTTTTTTCACATGAAATTTCACCAAAATTCACTCACAATATTTGTAATACTTTCTTTCAAACATTCAAGGGAAAAAAATTGTGACTATACGCAATCAGAGGCACCTTTAGAGACATATTGAACATTTTTTGCGCTCCAATGTTGCGCTCAATAAGAGTTTCTACAATAAACCTTCTATATGGAGATAGCACAGGAATGCCAGATTCACCTACACTTGCAACCCTTTTCAAAATTTCATGATAACTATTCGATCTTATTTCTAAATTCGAAGCATATTTTGCAATATATTTCAACACTACATGTTGAGAAACAACTCATTGAAAATCAATTTTTTCTCACCACATTGTTAGAAGATATACATTGTGAACATTCACATGAACATCAGTATGTCCTACTTCATATTATTTCTCACTTTTTCATTTATGTACATTACAGGCTAAGCAGGCACCTCCCATGGAGCATCGTAACGAAATGAAAGTATAGGCCCCTTTTTCCATAAACAAGAATCAATACTTTGTTCTTTGTTTCTTTACACATTTTTCACCAAATGATCATAATATTCATTAGGATTGAATAGAAAGAAATTTAATTTTTTCAAAAGGCACGGGTCATCATTAACAACCTGACAATCCCATGACATTTAGATGGTGTATGTTGTGTCGATTGTACGTTGTGTAATATTTTTCGAAGTAAGACTTCACTTCATGAACATTCAAAGTGTTGGACTAGTCTAGTGTTTCCATATTCGATGCTCTTTATAGCCACAAGAAACTATGGATGTTCACTGAAACCATGTGATGCCACTCATACCTACCAAAAAAAAATGGTATTTAGCATATAAAAACCAAGGAATGCATCATTCGAAACCCATAAAAAATACAAAAAAAGAAACAAACATGAAATTATACCAGAAGCCTTTAGCTCCAAGATATTTCTCAAGGACCAACTCATTAAATATATTAAATGTTTGGTGCATGTACATATAAACTATATGTGGGTACTTAATAACATTATCATTTTTTTTTTTGGCATATTCATTTTGTGGATGGCATCATGTGTTTAAAAGCATAAGACAATGCAATTCAATCCACTTAGTGTTGGTCGCACTCAACATAAAAAAAAATTGTGAAACCCAATTGCGTGGTCATGTCAGTGAGTTCAGAATGAGACTTTGTCCAATATTCCCTTATACCAATAAGACAATGACCAAAAAACATTAATTTTTCAATTTATTGTTAGGAAATGCTTGAGTTGTTGACACAACTCTTAAAAAACTCAACAAATCTTAAACAACTGTAGGTGCAGTCTCATGGATATTATTTTTCAATAATAGATAACTTTTTTCACTGGCTACGATGGCACATAATCATATTCAACATGAAATATCAAAACCGAGAATGGATTCCAGATATTTGATTAGAATATTCATGCATTTGAACATTGCAAATACGTGGATGCAACCAATGAACATCACGAGTGGGAAACAAAGTTGTGAATGCCATGTCTAGCAACCATTCAATATTATATCTCACAGGGGATGTGTCAATATATGACCATTCCACTACTTCACAATTCTATAATATGTTTTTTCAATGAATCTTCTTATTCTTTCCACTTCCCTACACTCATTATGCATGTGAGAAAGAAATTATGATGGATGGAAGTGCCAACAACCAACCCCCAACATTTCAATGTCCTCATCGACCCTCCATGTTTCACCAAAATCAATATCTACATATTGTAGCCTACTGGAAAAATCAATGGGTCTATCTGGGAGAGAAAAAACAAAATCCGTATTGATTTAAATATCCTTGTAATATTTATCCATCTGAATTATGCAAACTAATGCATCCAACACACACTGTCTCTTGACATAACATTCATAATATTTTGACTTAGCACTAGATATTCTAAAAATAAGAAAATTCAGTTTTTCTACATGGCGTGGAAGATTATTTATAATCAAAGATATATCTTGAGGAAAAATATTCATATTCTCATTATACTTATCCTAGTCACAATGAGATTGTGTCACTTGCAATATTGTACTCTTTTGTGCTATTAGATTTTTTTAAGCTACATCAAAAATCTTGGAATCTCATGTTGCTCACTAGGATACAGATTATTAAAGTGAGAGAAACAATGAGAACCTCTCCCATTATTACATATTTTATAGATAAGCCCTTCATTCCATCTCAAAAATCATATACCTTGATAACATTCATTACAGACTGAACACATTTCCACAACAGGAAATTTATCAATCCTACTCCGAAACTCTTTATCCACCTCAATCATATCTCTACTAAAATGATGACGACCACTTTCATTTTCTCTATGAAACAACAATCCATATTGAGAATGATGTGAAACAACTTATCAAATTGGAGCATTGGATTGAAAAATTATTTACATGAAGTCATGGGAATCCATTCTTTTATATTGGTTGTAGTTGGGTTCATTATTCTTACATAAATTATAAATCATAGACTTAAGTTTTTGAGGTTTGCAGTAAATTTAGCACACAAAACACATACATTTTCTTGTCGACTGCACCTTCCAGGATGAACTTGACCAGCCGATAAACATTTCCTTGGTTCTAAATTTATTTTTCCATGGAAATTCACTCGAATATTTATGTGAAAAAAGCCATGAAATAAAATATGGATTGAGAAATTTCTAAATATATCTTGAAATAAATAAATCCCACAAAAATACATGTTCTCTTCTAAGAGACTGAGCATGAAATTTTTCTGAAGGAGGGACGATATTCAATATATAGTTGTTCGAAGGAATGCTGGACCCCACATTACCACTAGAATGACCTGAATTCCTTACCATGTCACCAAGAATATTTCTACCACCAAATAAACAAAATGTTGCAAATTGTTCATTTCCATCATTGTGCCCATGTTCCAATACTCCATTTCTTATGTTTTTTGAAGAGGAACCATTTTTCTTACTTGCACAAACACTTTATTTGTAAAAACATTGTTCCCTAAGAAGGCTATAGTTAGAAACAAATGTTTCAGTAAAAATATTTCACCATATTGAACATCCATGCAAAAGAAAATTTCACGAAAATGTTTTTCCCATGATACGACTCATATTCCCATACTTACGATTGTCAAGTTCATCATTTTGATTATTTATTGAATCTCTTTTATTTTCCTCATATGCCTTCTTTTGGGAGTATTTAATAAATCATTATTCCTTCGATACCATTTCTGGTGATACTCTTTCACTCCCTCACATGAATAAGGTCACCAAGATCTTTTTAAAGTACACTTGATTGTTCCTTCACTTAACATTTCTACAAGAAATTTCAATTCTTTTATATTCAATCTTGTATTTTATGTCGCATATTCAACAATTTGAAGTATTTATGCTCAGTGAATTTATACATGAAGTAAGTTTCAATACTAAATAACTTAAAATGCTAACAATCAAACTTCCATATTACAAATAGATACACATATATAAAAAAAAATATCTAAAATACTGCAATATAGAAATAACCACCATTTTCATAGTCTCATATAAGAAATAGAAAGAAAAACGCTATATATCCAAAGACACGTAACAAAAAATTGTATTCAAGTGCATTGTTTAATCTCCAAAATGGAAAATCAACGCAAGTAATATCTAGCAAAAAAATGAAAAATTTTCATTGCTATATTTTTATTGAAAGAATTGAAATTTGACATAACCAACCCCACTAACCCATAGCAAGTGGGTAGTCATTATTCAACTATAACTTCCAATGTATAGTTATGGGAACGTGACCTACAATTTTCCACTTATTGTTTTTTACAATTTACCTTGCACTCATAGTGACCTTCGCTAGCAGAGACAAACCTACAAATATGAAATATTGCCATGATAGGACCTCCAGATAAGGATATCTTGCATCTTAGGGTACAAACTAATATTTTCAACCTCATTTTCTTCTTCCATGTGGCACCTTGTGATAGGTACACATTTTAGTCGATTGTCTAGACTGGTTGGGGCTAATCGAGCTTGCCTGATGCATTCTCTCCTCTCCCAATCCAATGCCCCATCTCTAACCTTATCATAGTCAGCCTTGCAACCATCCCTCATAAATCTCCTCACCATAACCAAACTTCCTTCCTCCTAACTAGTTTAATACCCGAGCTCCCAGGTCCTTTATCTCCATCCTTCAGGAGAGTTGAGATCGAATAGATTCTTGGACGATGGTATTCTTCCAAACCCCTCCCAAATTCCTACCTATGACCTAAGATTTATTGCATGATTTTGCAAGGGGTGTGTTGCAGACCAACCATCGTCTTGTGTGATCCTAGCAACCATTATAGGATCACTATACATAAGGTGCATTTCTGACCAACCACTACCCCGGTCCATGGCAGTAACTAGTCAGGGGTCTCCATGTTTTGGCGTTACCTCTATGGGGTAGGATAAGGTGTATGAAATATACGATATAAGGCTAGAACACTCTTCTCAGCACCACATCAAAGTGTCTCTCCTCCTTAACCATGAATTAACTAAGGGATCCCTTCCTTTCCATCTCCAATAAATTAAAGAAAGGCCTTTGTGGTCACTGTGGAAACATGTATCACCTCTACATTGATCATCTCGAGTTGTTTTCCTCAGTCATGGCTCTACCTCAAAGATTTCACATACTCCTAGATCGAAGTTTCTACTTCGTACCAATAACTTTGGGTATTTGAGAAATTCTCCAATGATACCCTTCCTTAGCTTGGGTGTTATATTCCTTAATGTGTTTCAGCCCCTCCTACTTTCTGGAAGAAGGATTAAAATTTCAATGCATGGCATCTCAGGCACTCCAACGACCATTATTCCCCATGATTTTTGGCATGAAATCCTAAAGGTGTTACACCTCTCCTCACACACACTGTTTTTGATAGAAACATTCTCAAGCCTGCAAGCATCTCCATGCCATTTTACACAACCTTTTGGTGGCAAATAACAAAAAAATTGAGGAATTCATTATGGAAAATGGGAAAGTAGTATGTTATGAGTTAAGAAATTCAAAGGAGAATGAGAGAAATTATACTGCTCATGATTTATTGTTGGAATTCATTATACATGTAGTAAAACTATGGAGCAATGACCTCATGGGAAAAATATTTGAATTGAAAACCAACCATGTTGGTCTAAAAATCCTATATATGCAATTAAATTTGAATGCCAACCAAATTTTATGGCCAAAATTTATAACCAAATATGATTTTGAGATTAAGCGCATGAAAGGTAGAAAAAATAAGGTGGTTGATGAACTTAGGATATGTGTGCATATAATGCATTATACAACCATAAGTATATGTAAATGTGACATAGAAATCATAATTTTAGAAATTGAAGATTTTAATTTGCAACATATGAAATTTAAAGAAGAGCTACAACAAAGTAATTTATAGCCAAAGTATGGGAATTGTGAGCTATAAGAGGATGTAATCGTCTTGATTAAAAGGAAAAAAATTTGTGTTAAGCTCTTAAGGGATGTAAAATATAGTACTAAGTGAGATACACAAGGTACCTTAGGCTAGACAAGAAGGGTTCTAGAAAATAATTTGAGCTATAAATAATCAATAAATTTTCTCATGTATGGAAAAATAAGTGATTGATTTTATGAAAATGTTAAGAATGCCAAAAATTTAAGGTGGAGAAACAAAATCTAGTTTTTTGCTACAATCAGTAGCCATTCTAGAGTGGAAATGGGAAATTTTGTTATTAATGTTATTATAAAATTTCCAAAGACTATGAGGCAACATGATTCCATCATGCTAGTGATGAATAATTTCACTAAGGCTATTAATCAGGTGCTCAAAATTATGTTAAAAAATGACAGCTATCAGAATAGTTTGGAACCTAAATGATCACCTAGATCTCATCATTCTGAATTCGATGCAACTCGTTTCGTGGAAAAATAACACTATATGCTCCCAAAAACGCGTTTTATTTGATTTTCCAAATAGGGGAATTTTGCAAAAAAAATGACAAGTGACTATGTATTTTGGACCAGTGGCAAGCTACCATGTGGCCTCTTCTGGTTGGTTCAAAGGTATTTTTTCTAGGCCAATATGGCCTCAAAAGTTGGCCTCTTCTGATTGGCTTTGGCTTGGATGAGTTTTGATTGGTTGTTGTGGTGACCAACAACATGCCACGTGGCCCAACTGGAGGCCACCATGTGGTAGCACAGGAGGCCATCTAAATTTGTTAGGGGTCAAACTGCACCAGATCTGGGTCGAACAAAAGACCTCACCGCAAGCAACAAAATGCATTGCCAACATACCACATGTATTAATCAGTATACATAGGGACAAAAACATTATTTAAAGTTTTATATGTCAGTGTTCTGGGGAAGGGGGCCATGGCTTAGCCCCCCCTCGGCGCCCCATACATGTTTTTCTATGTAATTGACAGCTAGAGAAAAGGGTGTGGAGGCCAACCATTGCCCCAAACCTCCACCGTCACTGAATCATGATACCACATCCACCAAAGCCATTTGTTGTGATCGCCAATGGGAAGTCACTTCCATGACTATAGTTCCCAAAACCGACCGTGAATGTGACATGACTATCAGTAACTGTCGATATTTATGTGACCACTAGGAGTTTTATATATTAAAAATATATATACTTTACACCAATACAATATGTTTTATTTTTTTGACTTAAGGCGACATTGGGAAAATTAATACTTAGATAACTTCACTGAGAATTCTACGAAATTGTCGTCTAGTTAGAAAAATTATGGGCGAAATTGTAGGAATGGTCCATATTTTGGAGAAATTGTAGAGTGGTTAGCAGGAAAAATAGGGAGGCTCATAACTTCTTCCATTTTTGACAAATTTCGTATCAGAAAGAGGCTAGACAACCATTTATGGGCATTCTGAACCTGATGGAACAAGTTTTGAATCAATTTGAACATTATAAATTAATGTAATCACAATTTTGAGCATAATGAAAAAGGGCCAAGCCATTGGAAGTTGGACCAATGAGACGTAGCCTAGGAGGGGTTTTATCCTTTATCATCTTTTGTTTTTTTGTTTATTTTTATGGTGCATTTGTGTGTTGTTTCTATATATTTCAGATTTTATTTTCATGCTTTATGTGTTTAAAATTTAAAATAAAATGTCTCAAAAACTCATTTTAAACACGTGTAATTTGTAAATCTAAAAGTACAATTTCATTAAGATCTCATTTAGATCAAGTTTGGTATCAAATATTAGGTTTTCTTTGCTACTATGAGGATTTAATTTTTTGCAAGTGTATGTGATGCTTACAAGGGTGAAGCTCAAGAGAGGAGAAGGAAAGATTGTGATTGAAAGTTCTCAAGTTAGATCAAGGATAAGGAGAGAAATTTTTCCTCAAGCTCCACCACAAATCCTTCCTCAAATTGCAGTTGAAGCTTCATCAAGCATGTCTCATGAAGCAGGAACTGATAACATGGCAGATGATGAAAATACTTTCAGAAAGCTTTCTTTGACATGACTGAAATGGTCAAGGTTCTCTATGAAGAGATGAATTCAATATTGTAGGGTGAAAGTTTCAAGCCATCAAAAGGAGAGGGTTCTTCTTGAGGAGAAGGAGAATATGATGACAAACCTTCAAAGGGAAATGGTGACAAACCACCTCTTCTCCACCATCATCTTCACCTCCATCCTAACCCTCATCTTCTTCCTCTTCCACAACCACTGTCACTTGAGTAAATCCACATACTCCAAGGGTGCATTGTAGCACTCCTTAATTAAAAATTGATATACAATTTTGATTGCCTATGAATAATGGTGAAGTGAATTCTAAAAGGCTTGATAATTGTGTTCGTCGAATTAAATTTTATTGTAGTATCCAAAACATCAAATATGGTGGAAAAAAAATTCAGTTGGCCTCATTGAGGCCGGAAAGTGCTTATTTTATTTGGTGGGAAGCCATAACACAAGAGGATATGAAAAGGTATGGCAAGGTCTCCACCTCTTGCATATATTTTATTTTTGCACTTAGAAGACAATTTTATCCATTAGTCTATATGAAAATGGATATTATGGATTGGGAGAATTTTAGACAACTAAAGGGTCAAAGTGTGGAGAGATACACTCAATAATTTAGAAGAAGATGCTTGATATTAGGCATATACTTGAATTCAAAAGACACTTTGTTGAAATATATTGGGGGTTTACATAATTATTTATGACTTACTATCCTTATGTTTAATCCTACAAGTTTGGGTGAAGTTTGTGTCCATGAAACTCAACTTGAAGCAAGAGGGACAAAAATTCCATAAGATTATAGTAAGAATCCATTCACAAGTGGAGACAAGGGTAATAACAAGTTCACAGGAAAGGGAAATAAGAATACATCTATCAAAAATGAAGGAGAAAACCTAACATGCAAAAATTGTTCCAAGGAAGGTCATGATGAATCTCATTGTTGGAAGCTTCATCCTAAGATGAAACCAAAGAAGTTTAACAACAAATGGAAGGAAAAGACGGTTGCAACTACAAAACATGACTTAGGCTCTAATTTGGGAGATGAAAAAAAATCAGAACAATGGGAATTAAGGGTAAGGACATAGCAAGCATTATCTTTTAAAGTTTTCCAAATGATATTGATGATAAGACAACTAGAACTGAAATTTTTCATATTTGGGTTATTTCAAAGAACACAAAAATTGATACACTTTTTGATAGTTGTGTTATCACTCAGTAATTTCTCTAGGTTAAAGAGAGAACTCATCGAGGAAACCACAAACCTACTTCAAACTCTAGGATCTAGCCTTTGTAGGGATCAGAGAGGGCTCTCTCTTTAAAATTTATCTTTTTTTGATTTGTAGATATTAGGCTAGTTATTAATGGGCAATTTGGTTTTGATTGATTGTGTTGGTGAGAAAAAATCACTAGAAGGGATGAATAGAGGGAAATTTACTTGTCCACTGGGCTATGGAGTTAAATCAAGCTAGCAGGACTAGGATCAAGGCCTAAAAGGTCAAATATCTTTAGGGCAAGATAGATAACCCTTGGAGATTATGGGAAACTTTTTTTTGAGGTGATATGATCGAGATAAAGGGTAGCTAAGGATACTTTGATCTGGAAAATGTAAGTAAAAGGTGGAGGTCAAATGGGAGTGACAGAAATTGAGAATTCTCAACACTGGAAATCATAATAAATCAAAGAAATGACAAATAGTTAAAAACAAGGTGCTCTTAACATGTCCCGTAGTAATAATCCTAGTTGTACATTCAGATTTAGAATTAAAACATAGATGTATGCATGTAACAAAGAAAGATTAAAAATGACAAGTTTAGAGAGTACTTCACTCCAGATTGCTTATCACAAGGATCCTGAAGTATGATGCCAAAAAGGTGATCCATTCTGCTACTCAAAGTTGAAACACACAACCTTCAAGTCAACAATATGTGTATAATAACCTTCAAAAGTTTTATTCCACACAAAATACTTTAAAGAGTGAAGTATTTATACAAATTCTAAACTTTAATATCTTGAAAAAATATCAAGATTGTTTTACAAATATCTCTAACTGTTTTACATAAATAGAACTTAAGTAAAGGACACTCAAAACTAATGCATCTATTTGGAAATTTTTTTATAAACAAGTGATGACAAAGAGGATAATTTGAATTTGATCTCAACTCTTAGTTCATTATGAGGCATCCAAGTCACTAATTGTTTCCTTTCTTTGTGCATTCTACTCCAGAAATTCTGCAAAATTGGGGTCCAATGATACATTTGTATTTCTTAATCCGAAATAGATATGTAAAAAATGAAAGACGTTATTGTAGAAAAATATTCGTATAAGATAAAAATCTCTCGGTTCCCTAAAAGTCTTCTCCAGCTGTCCACAATAGGCTCTGCAACAATATGTGTAAAAAAAAGTTTTACTGAGTCTGAAAATTAGGCTGTAAAGATGCACGTGTATCTCTAATTCTATAATACTTGTGTAAAACGTGAGATAGGTTTTTGTAGATGGGTCTCGAAGGAACAAAAACTCCTTCAGTTTTGTAAGCTGTATTTCAGATTGGCCACAATAGTCTCTGCAACATGATGACTTAACAGGAAGTTTCTGTAAAAGGTGCTTTCAAATATTGTTTAATATTTTCAAACCCATAATGGCTGTTAGAAAAGTGAGAGAGTTTTTTGTAGTTGGACATCTTAGGAACATAAAATTCCTTTGGTTTTTCAAAATTCATCTTAGATTGGTCACAAGTGTTTATGCAAAACAATGACTTAAACAAGAAATTTCTACAAAAATGTCCCTTCTTGCTCTGTTTTCATCTTTCATCTTTTTTGTTCTTTTAACTGTTTTTACTTTCACTTTGGATAAACTTCATTATTGTTGGTAAAAGTATTTTCATCTCTATTAACTATTATTGCCTCTGTATTTACTTTTATTGTTTTACCTTTGACTTCCATGTAACCTTGTTTTAACCTTCACTCTAATTTTTATCTGATGCACTTTAACCACTGATACTCTTTAACTGTTATGTTTTCACTATCCCTGTGAATTATTATTTCACTTTTACCACTCACTGTGCAAATTTCATCATTCTGATCTCTCTCTGACTTGATTTTATTCTTTATTTTTATACAAACTGTTTTTTGAATGAATATTTTGAATTAAAATATGAGAATTTGGAGCAAACAATTTTATCAACTAGTATTGAAACTCTTGGACCAATTTCATATTTTGATAATAACCTGGAAAAATCAAACAATTTGTTAATGAAACAGAGGTCTCCAAGGAGGTGATTGTAGGCTTTTTAAAGACCTATGGAATGAGATCCATCTGTGGAGGTTTAACTCTGTGTTATAGACATTTTTGGGCTACTTTTTCAAGATTAAATGGTTTACAGAAGTATTTTTTACTTTAACAGAGTTTCTTGGATGAAAATCAGTAGAATATTGTTCTTTCCTTGGATTTTTTCTTTCAATTTCAATCTTCAAATGATTTACAAACCCTCACTGATTTAGAGAACAAGAAATAGGGGTTTCCTGAGCCTTTTTTAATGAATAATTTGGGCTAAAAAGTCTTTTGAAATGGGTAATAGAGGCTTAATGGAAAAATTAGGCAAATTATAGTCTCTTTTTTGGGATTTTCCTTCCAAATAGGCCTATGAAAGAATTTTAGAGGTTTTTATAACAAGTTGGAAACTTCTGTGAATTGTTTGGAGCAATGTACAACTCCTTAATAGTCTTCAAGGGTTGCAGGGAGGCTTTTCGGCTGCAGAAATGGCAGACAAATAGTGTTTTTACAGTTAGGGAGGCTCGTGCAGGTTTAAGGTTAATGCGCAGAAGATAAGGAATGAAATGTATTTTCAAAGGTTTTATATACATTTGCATTGTATTAATTCGGCATTGAATAATTTTCACATCAGTGGGAAGGGCAGTTTTAGATTTTAAACGCAAAACAAAATAGTGGTTATCATGTAAGGTTAAGTGGTAAGTTGTTTTATTCGAAACGCACGTGGTCCAATCAATGGAGGCCACATGGAGGGGAGTGGTCCAAGTGAAACCACTATTTTCGGAGTGGCATGTTTTCTATGTGATATCAAGTATCAACTGTTGGATCTGACGGATGAACGCGAAGGGTTAGGATTGATCTGGGAGTTGTGCTGAATGGAGAGTTGTGGGACCGTTGCTTTCATATAGGTGGAAAGGAATTTAAATCTTTATCAATTATGTCTAATAAAGTTTAAAGCCTTTAGCCTTTACTAAAATGGGCAGAGGGGTAAAACATTTATATAAGGTTTAAACTTTATATATAATGTTTATAATTAATATGATGTGGGTTTTATAGGCGCCAAGGGTTTAGTATTTATGAAAACATTGGTTTATTACAAAAGACTTGGGTTATAAAGTATGCGGGGGGGGGGGGGGGTTAGTATAACATCTATTTAAACATTCTTCAAAATGACATCTTTTAATAAATGCAGATATGGGCGTGATAGTATTATTATATATTGATTTAAACTTTGGATATGTGTTTAAATACTATAGGGTCGGGATATTTATTTAATGATAGTTTAGACCAAAGAGCTTTTAATTGGTGTTTTTAATTTAGCACATGGGTAATAAACTTTGGTCTTAAACGTTATAATAGAGGGCTTTTTGCGGATATTTAAATATAGGGAATTAATAAGTAGGATAGGGTATTTTTTAGGGATTTAATAGAAGATGTTAAAATTTAATATGAAGAGGTAGTGTAATGTAAAAAAAAATACATAAAATCACTAAGTAAAGTGTAAAAGTAAAGCGTTGCTTGTCTTTATATAATTTCACCAATACTTAGGATAAATGTAGTTTTGGGGGTTTTATGAATGCTTCTGAAAGGATAAAGTTAATTATATGGGATTTTATGCTGCACTAAGTAAGAATGTGTCTATACTTAGGAAAAGGGGTTTTAATGTATGAATGAAGGATGAATAATGATAAATGTGGATTTAATTTAAGAACTCAATATTTTCAACTAACCAGTCATAGAGCCTTGGGTCCGGTCCTAACAAAAGTCAGAGAAATGCTCTGAGCATGTTCGACTGATAGCTTAGAATACTAAATAATTATAAGGGGAGGGGAAATTAGTGATTTTTTTCCCGATGATCATTTATTGCATGCTTTCTCCATTGCTTTCTACCTACCCAGCCTTATTCTAACATTTTTTTCTTCATTTTGTAGGTGCATGTAGGCTTTCAACCATAAAACATTTATTATTTTAAGGCATAAACTATTTAAATATACCTTATTTCATCTGAGGGCTCAAATTAAACTATTGAGCTCCTCATTATTCTCTACCTATCTACTGATTTTCCAAGTTTAAACTATCTGACAAATCTTTATTCACTATCTAAAACATGAAATTGAAAACATGACAAGTTAATATTTAATTGTTTAACTGATCATGGATTATGGAATTTATTTACACTCTACCCATAATAATTATTTTGCAGAAAAAGTAAAAAGTAGTGGCATATGTACTTGCTCACTTTCAACTCTTATTTATCTCTTTTCTTTTGGGGTCTATATTTTTCTAAGTCCTTTGATTTTAATTTTAGGACTTTTTACCCTCTTTTATATTTTATATTTTATATATTTTTTTCAAAATATGGGAAAAAAACTTGCAGAAAGCAAGGTATATACATATTTACAAGACTATCAAGGTCAATTCAAAATTTTACGAACCGTATTACTATAGGACCCTAACAAGTTGTTCACAAGAAATTTTATTTTTTAATACTTAGTCAAGCAACTAAACTTAGATACCATTCCTAATCCAAGACCGTATCCTTTAGGTTGGATATGAAAGAATTTAAAATTAAAATTACAAGTTACAAGGAAATGTATCTTCAAATTTGAAATGATGACAAACTTTCTTGATGAAGTTGAACTTGATGTAGTGTCACTTGATATCTTCGGAATTGTTTTTGGATGACCATATTTGTATGATTGAAAAGCTATGTTACATCACCATGAAAAAATGTATCATTTCTTCAAAGATGGAATAGATTACATTGTTAGAGCACATTGATAGAAACTAAATATTTCACCTGTAAATGTCGAACAAATGAAGGGACTCATTAACTCTAGCAAGAATTTTCTGCTTCTAATGGTCAAGCAAAAGAATGATATTGACAATTAATGTTTTCAAGGTTGTGATTCAAGATTAAAATCTTATTTGGTTGAGATTTTTAACCAATATGATGAGATGTTTGAGGAGCCAAAATGACTGCCTCTGAAGAGGGGAATCCAACATGAGATACAATTGCAACAAGATTGTCCTCTTCCTAACATTGACATGTACATGATGTCAGTGATGGAAAGTGTAGAATTTAAAAAAAATAAAATTAAAGAGATGTTTGACAAAGGTATCATTGGGCCAAGTACTTTGCCATGTGGGTGACCTATTTTTTTGGTGCCAAAGAAGGATGGAATACGGTGCATGTGTGTGGACTTCCATGCATTGAACAAAATTATGGTAAAGAACCATTACCCACTTCCTAGAATTGATGAATTACTTGATCAATTGAAAGATGAAAAATATTCTACTAAGTTGGACTTAAGGAATGGCTATCATCAAATTAGAAGTGTTGAAGGTGACATATGGAAGACAACATTCAAAACAAAGCAAGGTTTGTTTGAATGGCTAGTTATGCCTTTTAGTCTTTGTAGTGCTACAACTACCTTTATGTGTGTGATGAATGATGTATTGAGGCAATTTCAACGTGAGTTTGTGATAGTCTACTTTGATGCCATCTTTATTTTTATTAAATGTCATGAAGAACATGTCATGCATGTCAAAAAAGTACTTGATGTCTTGAAGAAATAACAATTGTTTTTAAGGGTGTCAAAGTGTGATTTTGGAAAAACTTCTTTGGTGTATTTGGGTCATATTGTTGGCAGAGGTGAATTAAAAATATATCACTCAATGGTTGATCTCATTTTGAATTGGAAAAATCCCAAAAAAAATACTGAACTAAGAAGCTTATTAGGAGTAGCCCGATGTTGGAGGAAGTTTATTGCTAATGTCTCTTCTATCAAAGCTCCATTGCATGCATTGAAAAGTGTGAATATGGTCTTCCTGTGGGGAGGTAAACAACAAAAGGAATTTGTTGCATTGAAAGAAAATATAAGTTCAGCCCCAATACTTGTACTTCTAGACTTGAGATAATCATTCAAGATTCAAACTGATGCTAGTGATTACACCATGGTTACGGTCCTCATGAAACATGGTAAGCCTATTTGTTTTGATTCGGAGACTTTTAGTGGTGCAGTGAGTAATTATCCAACATATGAAAATGAATTTTATGGATTCGTTAAAGGTGTGAAAAAGTGAAAACACTATTTTATGGGTAAGGAAACAATCATTCAAAATCATCATCAACCATTGAAATACATGCAATCGCAAACAAAGTTTTAGCAACCAATGCACTTCCGATGGATGGGTTTTGTAGAAATTTTAATACAATTATGTATTTCCTAGATTCTCCTGATATAGAAATTATATGTCACTGTTAAATACAAAATAATTCTACTTAAATATTTGCGGAAATTTAATCACCAATTGCAAACACATGAAGAAATATCAATCACACATAACACAAATGTTTTTACCGGGAAAGCATAAAGCTAAAAACCCCACTCTCATATATTATGTATATATCATGGATCATGAAAAAATATCATACAAAACTCTAATCCAAGAGCTCTCAGTACAATATACAATCGTCTCACACTGTCATACAAAAATTGGCAAATACATGCGCTAATTTATTGCCTCCTGATAGCCTGCCTCCACTGCTCAATACCTGTTGATCACAATCCATGAATGAATGAGATCATGCCTTGCCTTTACTGTTCAATCCTCATTGGCAACTCCAATGTGTTTGTGGTTGCAAGAGTGCACCCACTAATGTCACAATTGATAGTCAAATTGTCCCTTCCACCTATCTCTCAACTAGTTCTCCACTGGATCTGACATTCATGTAGTAAACAATAGTAAATCTTTAGTTGCATGTGAGATCACTCAATGTGAATTAATTTAATATTTAATTCATTGATCTCTCACTAGTTTATCTTTAGTTACAACTAGCACAACTAAGTTTAACTCACTTAAATGAGTTAAAATGCTTTACAACTTTCATAACTACACATCCAACTCTATTTCAACCTCGAATCACTCAGTTACAACTAAGTCCACTTGCATGTCCCAACAACCAACCTTAGAACTTGAAATTCCTTCAGCTAACTGGTTTGCAACTTGATTTAACTAAAATCAAGTTCTTCAAGAGAATATATTATTATTTATTTTCTAATTATTATTAAGATATAATAATAATCGACATGTATTCTATTTTTATAAATCAAAATCTATAAATATACTTCGCCCATGCATCTAAAAATAGAACCTCATCTATAAATAAACTCGCACTATAAATAGAATTTTCTCACCATTCTAAAACAAGACATACACCTAAAAATAGCCTACAGACCCCACCTAATGTAGGTGCTTAATTTTCACTAGGCTCATCATCTTGTTGAAACTCAACACTCCCTCTCAACAAGAAAGGGATTACCCTTCACCCTGATCCTATCTCTATGGTATTCAATTTTTCTCCTGGTGAGTGCCTTCATCAAAGTATCTGCATCCTGATCTTCTATAGGAATGTACTGAAGCAACATGATCTTCTGCTACACAAAATCTCTGTTATGATGATACAAGATATCTATATGCTTAGATATATCATGAAACATGGGATTAATCGAGAGTTTAATGCAACTCTGATTATCACAATGAATCACTATAGGACCTAAATGAGAACCAAACAAACCGAACAAGATATTTCTCATCTAGATAGACTCACATGCAGCTTGACTTTCTGCCATTTATTCTGCTTCCACTAAACTGAGTGGCACATATATCTATTTCCAGTTGTACCAAGAAACAATTGTAGATTAGATACTGAAGACCCCTCCTGATGTGCTCTTTCTGTCTGTTGGGCTGCCCACCCAATCTCCATCCGTGAAGCCATGAAACTTCACCTCATTCATCTGTCTGTACCATAATCCATACTTAGATGTGCCCCTGGGATATCTCAGTACATGCTTTCCTGCCTTCAAAAAGAGCTTGGTAGGCTTAATCATCACTTGAATAAGCTGGTTCACTGCATAGTATATGTCTTTTCTTGTATTTACTTAATACATTAGCGAACCCACTAACTGTCAATAGACAGTAGCATCCACTATCTCTCTAGATGTACCGTCCTCTTTCCTCCAGTTTTCTGGAAGAGGAGCATCGATGGGTTTTTAGCCTTCCATGTGAAACTTACCCAGTATCTCCCTTGCATACTTTCCTTGAGACACAAAAAATTCACCTTCTCGCTGCCATATTTCCAATATAAGGAAAGAATGAAGGAGGCACATATCCTTCATCTCAAACTCCTTTGTAAGGTTCTCCTTGAATGAGTGTATCGGCTAATCATCACCAGTCAGTATTAAATCATCAACATAAAGAAAAATGATTAAAATCTTACCCTCCACCACAATTTGGTATAGGTTTGCATCCGCCTCACTCTTGGTGAAGCCAAGTATAGTGAAATAGCTGTCAATCTGAGTGTACCTGGGGTTCTTCATTCATCCCATACAACGCTCTTTTGAGTCTACACACATGCGAATCACTGCTGAAGATCTCAAATTCTCTAGGCTACTCAATGTACACATCTTCCTCAATGATCCAATTAAGGAACGTAGTCTTCACATCCATCTAATGAATTTTCCAACCCATCTTCGCTAAGAGATAAAAAATGGTCATTATGGAAGAATATCGTGTGATATATGCAAAGGTTTCTTCATAATAAATCCCCTCGATCTCTGAGAAGCCCAAGGCCAAAAAATTTGGCCTTGTATTTCTCAATAGTCCCATCAACAACTTGCTTTACTTTGTCGATCCATCTCAAATCTACCACTGATTTATCAATCGACCTTGGAACAATTTCCCAAGCACTGTCTCTGACAATGGAGTCATACTCCTCCACCATTGCATCTACCCATGCGGGCTCCTGCATTTCTTCCTGAAAGGAAGATGGCTCAGTCACAATACATTTTCTCATGAGAGCCATGCATCCAGTGAATTGGTCAGGACACTCTTTTTCTGCGTTGTGAAGTACAAACTCCTACATTCTGTGCTGCATCAAGATTCAGCCTCTCAACTTCTGTGGTATGCCTTCTGCCAGTTTTGATGTTTGGCTCTGCGTGAGTGAACTCCTAAACTCTATGAACCTCCTCCTATGGCTTATCCACATCTAGAGAGTCATATTTGTGAGCCAAAAGTTCCTCCTCTACATGTAAGTCTGGCTCCCTCTCAAGCGACAACTTCATGGCTTTGTCCTCATTGAATTTTATATTGCGTCGCACCATAGTCATTCAACTCTTTGGAAAATACACACGATAATTATGGGGTGTTTCTGTGTACCCCACAAATCTCCCAACTTCAGTAGTCGGCTCTAGCTTCTTCTTGACGTTCTTGGTCACATGCACATAAATAGATGAGAAAAAAATATTGAAGTGAGAAACATCTGGTTTCTAACCAGTAAAAGCTTCTTTAGGTGTACTCATGCCAAGTACTCTATGGCGACAACAGTTTTTCACATAAATCGTAGTGTTGCATGCTTCTACCCACAAATGAATTGGTAGGCCCTGATCATGCAACATAGCTCATGCAACACCCATGATAGTTCTATTCTTCCTCTCCGCAACCCCATTTTGTTGTGGGTTATGAGGCGCTGTGAGTTCTCTTCAAATTCCTTCTTTTCTACAGAAGTCTTTGAATTCGTTTGGGATTTATTCTCCACCATTATCGCTTCTCATAGCCTTCACTTTCTTCCCCAACGCTTTCTCAACCAATTCCTTAAACTCACAGAACTTTGAGAATGTTTTATCCTTCCTCTACATGAAGAATATACAACGTTTCTGAGAAAATTCATAAGAAAAAATAACATAATACTTGTGTTTTGTTGTTGAATAAATCAAGAATGGTCCACACACGTCTGTCTGAACTTTCTCCTTGATCACCGAAGCATGGCTCTCCTTTTCATGAAAGGTGGAATTTGCATACTTCCCCATGGTGCAACCCTTGCACTGATGTAACTGAGAAAGTGTTCCCATTGGAAGTCCAGTAGATATTTTCTGCATGAATTTCAAAGCTCCATGATGAAGATGGCTCAATCTCCTGTGTGATAATTCACCCTCATCCCAACTCACCAATTTTTCCGCCTTTCCCAACATTGCAGCGCAGCCTTCTACCTCTAGCTTGTAGAGATTCTTAACTCGAATCCATATCCTCTTGGTTGGAACCATTTTTTTATGTTACAAGAAAGCTTTTCCATCGCTGAAAAGAATGTCATAGCCTCTATCCTCCAATATCGCAACTTAGACCAAGTTTTTATTCATACCTAGAACATGAATAACATATTTCAATTGAAATGGTTTACGTGACTCCCTCTCAAAGGTAATGGTACCAATTCCAATCACACTGTATCATCCATTTTTGTCCATCTGTATATGCATTTGGATGTCGTTCTCCTCCAAGTCATTGAAAAGATCCTTATCTCTCGTCATGTGGAAGGAAGCACCACTATCAAGATACCACATTGATCCCATTTCACTTGAAACCAGGAATGTGTTGAAAGAGAAATCAAGTTCAAATTGTGAGGTAAGGGCCTCACCACCTACACCTCCAACAACCTTCTTATTCTTCTTTATCTGTGGGCAGTTAGTCATGAGATGCCCATGTTTGTGATAGTGAAAACAATTCACCTTAGAAAAATATATCTTCTTGCCTTTAGCCTCAGATTTTGAGTGGAATTTCTTCCCCCTGCCTTCCCTTGCCTTGGCAGCTAAAGCACAATTCTCTTCATCATCATGCTGTGATGAAGATACATCTCTGGTGTTCCGCTCGAACTCCTCGTGTATTATATCTGACCACAGTCATTCCCAATCTAGCAGGTTTTCTCGTCCGTTGACAGAGTCTTGATAACTCTGCCAACTCTTAGGAATTCCCAAGACAGCCAAGATCACCAAATCATCATAAAAAACCATGATTCCCACACTCCCCATTTTATCCCAACATTAGAAAAACTTTGTGCGATACTTAGGAATATTTTCGCCCTTCTCCATCTTCATCTTTCTAAGTTTATCCTTCAGCACCAATTTTCTACGGTTGTTGATGCTTTGGAAAAGATCCATCAAAGCCTTCCACATATCAAATGGATTTTATTTCCCATGAAGGCTTGAGACAATATGGTCTGGAAAACCTTCCAATATAATCCTTCTCATCTTCGCTACTTTCTTTTTCCATGCGTCAAGTAATGCAGCATCCGTCGAAGTGGGCTTAGGAACATAATTTTCAATGAATTCCTTCAATCCATTATCTTCAAGTACCACCTCCATCCTGTCCTTCCATGCAATGTAGTTAGATCTGCCCTCAAGTGCATACTCTAGTCACAAACCATTGAAAGTCATTTCAATGTTTACTCAATTGTCACACCAAGAAATTCTTGCAGCAAATTTGAATTGTTTCCACCAAAAAGTTCAGTTACTGCTTCAAAATTGCAGTCCTCTTTGCTCCGATACCATGAAAAATTTTAATACAATTATGTATTTCTTGGATTCTCTTGATCTAACAACTATATACCACTATTCAATGCAGAATCTTGCTACTTAAATCTTTGCGGAAATTTAGTCTCGAATTGCAAACACATGAAGAAAGATCAATCACACATAACATAAATGTTTTTACCGGGAAAGCATAAAGCTAAAAACTCTAGTATCATATATTATGTATATATCATGGATCATTAAACAATATCATACAAAAATATAATCCAATATCTCTCAATACAATATACAATCTCCTCACATTGTCATACAAAAATTGGCAAATACATGAGCCAATTTACTACCTCCTGACAACCTACTTCCACTGCACAATACCTGTTTATCACAATCCCTAAATGAATGAGATCGTGCCTTTCCTTGACTTTGAAATCCTGATTTTCATATCCAATGTGTGTGTGGTTGTAAGAGTACACCCACTAATGTCACAACTGATAGTCAAACTTTCCCTTTCACCTATATCTCAACTGGGTCTCCACTGGATTTGAGATGCTTGTAGTTAACAACAGTAAGTATTCAGTTGCATGTGAGATCACCCATGTGAGTTAATTTAATATTTAATTCAGTGATATCTAACTACTGTATCTTTAGTTACAACAATAACAACTGATTTTAACTCACTCAACTGAGTTAAACTACTTTACAACTCACATAACTACACATCCAACTCTGTTACAACTTCGAATCACTCGGTTACAACTAATTCCACTTGCACGTACCACAAACCAACCTTATAACTCGAAATTCCTTCAGCTAAATGGTTTTCCACTTCAGTGAAATGAAATCAAGTGCTTCAAGAGAACAGATTATTATTTATTGTCTAATTATTGTTAACGGCTAATAATAATTGACATGCATTCTATTTTTAGACATGCAATCTATAAATAGAATTTTCCCATGCATCTAAAAAAATAACCTCATCTATAAATATAATTTTCGCAACCATCTATAAATAGACTCCTGCCATAAATAGAATTTTCTCACCATTCTAGAAATAGACATACACATAAAAGTAGCCTATGAGCCCCACCTAGTGCAGGTGCTTAATTTTCACTAGGATCATCATCTTGTTGAATCTCAACAGGTTTTCTTTAAAAATTCCACTTCGTGATAAGGTATAATAAAGGTATCTAAAATAAAGTTGTTGAAATTCTATCTAGGCCTATTGTTAGTGCTTCTACTATTGTTAAGGATAATTCTGTTTTTCATGAGAGTTATATTGAACAATATGCCTTAGATAATGATTTTCAAGATGTATATGTAACTTTAAGTCAAGGAAACCAAGTAGAGTAATTGGATTATCATATGCATGATAGCTTGTTGTACCATCTTGTTGCTTTTTATTCCACAAAGAGAAAGAGTGAACATTATATGAGAGGCACATACTTCTCTTATTGTTGATCATTTCAGTGTAAGTAATATAATGGCACATCTACATAGGTATTTTTATTGGCCTCGTATGCTTGAAAGTGTGTCACATTTTATTAGAGGTTGTTCATTATGTGATGTTAGTAAGTCTAGCAATAGAAATTAAGAATTGTACAGTCCACTTCCAATACCTTCTCATCCATGGGAGAGTGTTTCTATGGATTTTTTTGGAGGTATTCCTATGCCAAAGAGGAATCATGGTTATGTTTTTGTAGTTGTGGACAGGTTCAACAAAATGTGTATTTTGATTCCATGCAAAAAGAAAACTAGAACTGAACAAACTACTCAGTTATTCATTCTGAATGTATGGGTGCATTTTGGATTTCCCACGTCCATTGTTAGTGATCAAGTTCCCTGCTTTGTTTGGAACTTTTGGTCAAGCTTGTGGGGATTCATGGAGACCAAATTCAAAAAGAGTACAACATTTCACCTTCAAAAAAGTGTTCAAACAAAGGTGGTGAACAAAACAATGATACATATTCTTCGTGGTTATTGCAAAAAGAATCCTAAGCCGTGGGATGAAAACTTACACTACATTCAACAATCTTACACCTGGGCCAAGCACTTTTCGACTCAAACATCGCCATTTTAGTCATGTTTAGGATACTTTCCTAAATATCCTTTGG
Source organism: Pinus albicaulis (assembly GCA_034641835.2). Taxonomy (NCBI): domain Eukaryota; kingdom Viridiplantae; phylum Streptophyta; class Pinopsida; order Pinales; family Pinaceae; genus Pinus; species Pinus albicaulis. The sequence continues at coordinate 264,247,463 of CM076579.1, forward strand.
ATTTAATTTTTGGAAAGGATATTGTTTTTTATGGTCATTGTGACATATACAAGTATGAAATGTTCAATGAAAAAATCCAATTGGTGAATCAAGAGGTCGAAGAATAGCCGGAAAAGATCCATGTCAACTAAAAAACAAGGCACGATAAGTATCGTGTAGATCAAAAATTCCAAGTTGGTGATGAATTTTGGCTTCACATTAGCAAAGAAAGGTTTCAAGGAGAAGGTAAAAAACTTGAACCAATTCGAAATGGTCCATTCATAATTTTAGAAAAGATTGGTGATAATGCCTTATGGCTAGATTTTCCATCATATATGAAAATTTATGTTGTTGTTAATATTGAGAACTTAAGGTTGTATGAGCTACCTTTTATTGAATATCAAGGAGAACATGTTCATTTTCCTTCCATTCAGGATTTTTCTCTTGAATACCTTGTTGAACTACAAAAATACACCATTCTTGACAAAAGAACAAGGTCTTCAAAACAAGGGATTCTGGAGTACCTTCGTGTGGGGCTCAAAGGCACAAATCTAGGTAAGGCCAAATGGATCAGGATTGTGTTATGAAACCAGCTCCAAAATTAGAAGAAAAGAGAGATCAACGCCTTAGAAATAAGCGACTTCGAGGGGGAAACCTCCAATAAATTACATAAATGAACAATTCTTCGATGATACAAATGAAAAAACCTCCGTTCTATATATAGGAGTCCATGGGGCCACCATGTAATCCTAGCCGACCTAACAATAATAATGTAAGGGCACAATAATAACAATATGGGGGTTACAGGGGTACAACAATAACAATAAGGGGGTTACACTAGCACCAATAAGGGACTATACTACTAATATAGTGACCTAACATGCTCCTCTCCTTCAAAAGTTTTTGTCCTCAATGCTTGACTAGCTCCGGGTGCTTCTGTATAAAATTCTCAACCTCTCATGTAGAATATTTAGTGGGTAAGTTCCTCCATTTGATGAGATACTCTAAAATTGATCGATGTCGTAGCTATCGATTTCTTGTTTTCGTGACTACTTTAGGTTCCAATATGGTTTTTCCTTCCTCATCAAGTTCTAGCAATATTGTTTGAACTCGAATTTTGTCCCCTATAACCTTCTTTAAGCATGCAAGATGGAAAACTAGATGCACTCACAAAGAAGTAGGAAGATCCAATTTGTATGCCATAGTACCAATCTTTTGCAACACCTTGTAAGGACCATAGTACTTTGGCGATAATTTATTATCCTTCTTAGCTTGATTGAGGGACATTTGTTTGTATGGTTGTAGCCGTAAAAATAACCAATATCCCACATCAAAATGTCTCTCACTTCGATGTTAATATGCCTGTTGTTTCACTTGATTTTGTGCCAAATATAGTTTATCCTTTAAGAGTTGCAGAACTTCTTGTTGATTCTCGATGTGATCTTTCACTACTTGAACCCTAGAATTTCCCCTTAAGGAATATGTGACGGATAGTGGATTATATCCATAAAGTGCCATAAATGGGGTCATTTTTGCTGCAGTATGGAAGGAAGTGTTATACCACCATTCAGCGAGAGGTAACCACTTGACCCATTATGCTTTCTTATCAGATACAAGACAATGAAGATATCCTTCCAAAAATTTATTCATTATCTCAGTTTTACCATCGGATTGAGGATGATATGAGCCATGAGTTAGTTGAGTATCCAAATAAGAAAATAATTCTGTCAAAAAATTTCCTGTAAAAATGGGATCTATGTCACTTACAATAATCTTCGATTTTCCATGTAACTTTTGAATTGTTTCCATAAATGTAGTAGCAACCGTACTTGCTTTAAATGGATGAGATAATGCAAAAAAGTGTGCATACTTGGTAAGTCTATTAACTACCACCATGATGACACTCTTTCCTTTGCACTTAGGTAAAATTGTGATAAAATCCATTGAAATCTCCTCCCAATGTTGGCTTGGAATGGATAAAGGTGTAGAACACTCGGGGTCTTAATTGTCTCAACCTTATTCTGTTGGCAAACCAAACATTTCTCCTCAAACTTTTGAATATCAGATTTAAGGTTATACAAAAATAATTCTTTCTTCACCTTGTGGTAAATTTTTAAAAAACCAAAGTGTCCTCCTAAAGGAGAAGTGTGCAATTCCAAAACAATATTTTTTTTTAGTTGGTAATTCTTGCAAACATATAAGTGATCTTTGTACCATAAGTAATCATTTTTCCATCTAAATGTATCAAACGTACTAGGATCTTGCTGCAAATTTTGAATGAGTGTGCACACTTTTTCATCCTTCTTCCATTCATCCCTTGCTTCGATTATCCAATCTGGTTGGATAATAGAAATGGCACAAAGAAATTCTTCCACCTTGTTTACCGGATAAATCAATATTGCGGACAAGATCAATATCCCTAGTACCAATAGGTAAACTAGCAACAAACAACCAAACAAACCTATCTTTCTCTAGACATATGTGATTTACAAAAGAATACTATAAAGGTGTTAAGGTCTTACCGTAGATCCAATGCTTGTTCGAAGTAGTTTGTCCTTTGGTCACTTGAAGGAGTTATCTTTAAATACCTACAATCACAAACAAGCAAACATCAAATAGCACCTGTATAGTAAATATCATAAATCATGCCTATCATGGTGATCAAGGAATCCATGAAATAAATAGTTAATTAATAGCTTATTGAGAAAAATGAATTCATTTGTATTAACTTTGAATAAAGAAAACCTTACAACCTTAGCCTTGATGTTGAACAGGCCTTCCCGGGGTCCGAAAGCAAGAATATCCTCTACTCTGACAAGCCTTGCACTCTTCCAACCGAGAAAGATAGAGGTATGTGATATTTCCTCACAAAATCTTAGTTAAATGAGTCTGAATCCCAACAATGCTTTACCTCAAATAATTCTAAAGCTTGAACTCCCTTTGAGGCTACCCAAGGCATATTTTTATAGTGTGAAAGAGGAGGTTTCAGCTCCAACTATGAAGGGATAGAATCCTCCTTCAAAGGGATAAGCTCCTCACATCAAGGAGTTAGCTCCTTAAGGCATGGGATGCATGAATGTAAAAAGAGCGTACTTTCCACCGCAAGATTCCTTTCATAGGCTTCTAGAAATGATTGAAAGTGAGCTTCTAGGTTTAATTTGTGCATTTTTAATATTTTATAGGGTTCCACACCCTTAACATAGATAAAGTGCATTCAGGTACGTAGGAGTCATGAACATTAGGTGCGGGACCACAGGTAAGACAAAAAGAAGGTGCAATACCAGAGCTTTACAGACTTTTGAGAGCTTTCCTCTTATTTTTAAGGCTTGACATGAGGAACTGATGTGTTAGACTTGCAAAAGAGGAAGTATGAGTGATAATGAGCTCATATAGATAGCAGAATGTCAAGATGACAATTTTCAGTGCAACAGATTGCCCCCTAAAGTGCGATGTTTGTAATAGACGAGGATAGAGTTTGTCATTTATGAAGAGTGAAGTACTTTATCATTTCAAGGATCATCCTGTGGACACCCCAGTCAAAACCTGTAAAAATATTCAATGAAAAATATATATATGTAAACATATCATCGCTGAGGTAGGCATTCCCAAACTCAGATCAAAACTAACTAGAAAATTGACTTAAACTCTTCTGATACAGGAATGATTTTTAATACGTCAACAGTATAGACATGTGTAGACACAATATGGATGCAGCCATATGCTTATGCATAGTCCACTGTATAAATGAATAAGAAAATTCCTCATAGCCTAGATGGTAGAAACTAGATCCAAGGTCTTGATTTATGTTTCTCGAACCAGTACGATTCTATCCATGTGAATAAATGTGTCGAAGTCGAACATGGTAGAAGCCACTTGATTACCAGTCAATAATGTAAAATGTTAACAAGTGTGAGAGTAACCACTAGTAATGTGAATGGCTCTCAAAGTACTCAGTACAATCCATGAAATGTGAATGAATGAGCTAAATTCGAACATGTCACAGAATCATTAGATCGAAGGTCAATGATGCAACCTGTCGTGAAGGCGAGAAACATACCATTGAGGCATGCAGATTTCAAGGTACTGACAATTTCTAGATCAACTTCCTAGATAATGAGCTGTCGTCAATAGAAAGTGATCCGTCGTAGGAAAGTCCACAACACGAAATCATAGATCAAGTTTTGAAGAAAGGTATTGGCAAGGACTGATTCAGGGATGGTAAAAATGGAAGACAAATATTCTGAAGATGAATGGTTTGTTTGAACTTTCCTCCTAAACACATAACGACATTGCAGATGGCTTGGTGACAATTGACCCAAAGCTAATACCCAGAAACTAGTTGAAGACTTTCAATATGGTTTGATTAACTATTAGGCAAAGGATTTTCCTAGCCCGGGTGAAAAAAAATGTCCTGTTCAAGAGTGGTTAACTGGCTTTTCAAATAATCAAAATACAACAAACAGGTTCATTTTTCTCTCTTTTCCCCCACCATTTCTGGCAAGTACCCCTTTATTTTTGACAAGCTTGAGGATAACATTTTCTTGTTTATAAGCTTATCCCTCGGATGAGTCCAACTTAGTTTAATATTCGAACCCTAAGGAGGAGTGGTTCGTTGCTGTTTAAAATCGAATAGGTCCTTTACTGTTAAATCATAACGAGTCCAGTATAGGAGAAACACAGTGTTTTTTCAATTTTAGGGAGTGAGAAGAAAAAACTTGAGAAGACTCCATGGGGGTAATTTTTTGAAAATTTAGTCGCTCAAGCCTGAAAAAGGATAAAATAATGCGGGAGAGAACTCTGTTGACCGTAATTAGTCAACATATACCTTTTTCGTAAATATTTCATTTCAGTCCGTAAAAGGGGTAAACTTATACTGAAAGGACGATCATTCATTTATTTTAACGAGATCAAATAACCAAGAGCTCAGCAATCTTTTCAATTTTCGAGAGTCTGAAAAGAGCTTAAAAGAGGATTCCAGGTTTTCACTTTTTTGTAAATTTTTGAAAGAGTCCGAAAAAGTGATAAATGTATGCTCTTTGTTGAAAAACGATCAATTTTCCTGAAAATTCCAATTTTCTACACAAAAACTCGAAACATTACACATACCTTTTTAAGATAAATAAAAATGTTTTCAAAATTTACCTTTTCAAAGTGAAAAATAAACAAATTAAAAATTCATTTATTCGAAATTTTTTATAAAAAGGGCTTTTCTAACTTCATTTTTACCATTTGAGTTCGGAGTGAAAAGTGAGAGCTTTTAGGTAAAAAAGTTCCTGCGAAGATTCTGGAAAATTCGTCCATCGAAATCGAGAACCGTCAGCTCTAGGTAATCCATGGCCTCCTTATCTTGCATTTCATCTATTTACATTTCATTTTTAGGCTTAAATTTCATTTTTTAAGGAAAAATAGGTTGAAAAAATCACTTGCGGCGGTCTGCAGGTGCAACATGCAGGCCCTGCAGACTCCGAATTTTTTCCACATAGAAAAAAGTCCTCGGTTCGCACCTCTTTCACAGCGCCTGTGCGTACCTACGCACTGTGTATGAGCATAGAGTGCAGACCCGCGCAATGAAATTTCAAACTTAAATTTCTCAAATTCTGCCCTAAAATTTTCAAACAATCTTGTTCTAATATGTATTCTTATGCATTGTAAGACATTCAAAATGCTTGTTTGGAGAGAACGCGAGCATGAAGACGTAGATGATGCCACAATGAATCATTTTCCTACGATGCAGGCATTAAGAGCATGCCATTTATACAAATTCTAGGCCATTCAGGGCATGAGGGCACAGGTAGACCTCCTAACATGGCTAGTGAACAGATGGAGCATTCAGGACCAGTGCTTTGTTATTGGGGGCCACCGGCTTGAAATTGATCTGGAGGATATATACTTTTTAAATGGTTTTTCCAAGAGGTGAGAAAAAAATTCTCTGTTTGGGACTAGGCCAAGTGGCCAGTCTATCGCTAGCCTTCAACTAGAGTTCTGTGATGATCGGGCAAAGCCCAAGGAAAAATGGATTGATATAAAAACTATCATCCATCCTGAGCTTAAATTTATTGCATTTGTTGTGACCAGACTGTGCGAGAGTGCAGTGTTTCATGTGGATACCGGTTCCCAGATGCGCATTGCAGTAGGTTATTTGCGAGGCACCATTTTCAACTAGTGCAAAGTTGTGTTGGCCAATGTGAAACGCCAAATATCTAGAGCAAAGAATGGAAAGCTATAAAAATTTGGTTATGGATCCATTGTAGTCACCTTTTCTCTAGAGAGGATCCCCATGTTAGCTCCGCAGCACATTCCTGTCGATGCTCGTCGACCTCGAGAACCTAGGATGGTTCGTTGGGTTGCTCTGATGGCCCGTCACGCTGAGGGCATTGAGGTTGTTTGATTTCCTTCTACATATTTTCCTTGGCTAGAATGCCAAATTTTTGTTATATAAGACTTTCCATACACCAGGATGGACTACCACGGCGACAGAGACATGGCTCTCCCAACAAGAAAACAATGGGATGATTTAGGTAAAATTCATTTTCAACAATTTCTAAGTTCTATTTTTTTTTTTTGTATTTTAAACTTCCCAAAACTAATAATCCAAAGTTTAAATGCAGATGTGGGTCCACAATGACCAGCCAATCTCCAGCCTTATGAGAGGAGGCATCCAGCTGAAGCATCACTAGCCCCACAGGGCTAATTAGAAAAGATCCTTTCTGATTTGGAGCATCACCTAGAGCGCTTGACTCTAGAAATTCTAGAGACCGACATAGATGATATTCCGCTTAGATTACAGAGACATGTGATTGGTGGCCCAGAACCTTTTAGGAGGTTCCCGTGTAGGGTGGCCCAAGCAGTGGTTTCTTATCGTGATCATCACCAGGGATATGATGATCGATTTGTAGACTCATAACATTTTTGACCTTCTGTATTATCATTTTTGCCGATCATAAGGTGTTTTTCAACCTATGATCAAAGATGATGTATATTTTGAAACACACTTCTATGCTATGATATATCACTATTATTGGTTATCTATGTACATATTATTGAATGTTGCGTAATTTACTGTTTTGATTATTGAAAATGTATATTTATTATACTAGAAGCAACTGTATCTGCTAAAGTATTTAAATGTCTTGGAATATGCTGATATTCAATGTAATCAAATTCATGTTCCAAGAGACAAACTCTCAAAAATAATTGTAATAACACTGGATTTCTAATGGAATAAACCCTGTTAAGCTGTAATAGAAAAATTTCAAAATCAAACCTAACAATCAAACTCTGAATTCCAAACGATATGGATTCAGATAATAACTCAATAACTGCACTATACTCTGCAATGTTATTCGTTGTTTGAATGAGGCTTACCCCATGCATGGACACTAACTTTTCAGAGGGTGAATAGATAACCCAAGCTGCAAAAGAAATGTTCTGTGTACCTCGACAAGCACCATCAGCAAAACCAATGTAGGTTTGAAGAGACGTCGGCATCTGCAATATCAAGAGTAAAAATCATATAAGAAGGAATAGTGATAAGAGCACACTCTAAACTAGGCATGCTTTTCTAATCTAAAACACACCAACAGTAAAGAAACTAATCTAATAAAAATATCCACACCAAATTTAAGCATAATATCTCTTCAGATAAAGCCCATTTCTCGGTTTATCTAAATGGACGCTATCGAAATATATCATCTCATAGGCCCCTTTTGCCAGCTTTCGCTTAACAATGAAAGGACCATGCCACATATGCACAAATTTTCCAGCCCCTAGCTTATCGTTGGCTTGATCGTATACTAAAACTAGGTCTCCTTCTGAAAAATTACGAGGTGTGACATTTCTATCGTACTCAGCCTTTATTCGTTTGACATGAGCCTTGTTTTCTAATGCAACATTTCATAGATTCTCATCTAGCTGAGCCAAGTACAAAAAATGCTTCTCCTCTTCAGACGTAGCTGGGAGTAATTCTATGGCCAATTTCAATGATGGAATTTTGCATTCAATAGGAAACACAGCTTCCAAACTGTAAACCAGTTGAAAGGGAGTGAAACCAGTTGATGTTTTCACTGAGGTACGATATGCCCAAAGTGATGAAAATAACATGGAATGCCAATTCGACTTATGAATACCAATGATTCTTTTAATCATAGTGACTAAAACTTTATTGATGGCTTCAACCAGACCATTAGCCTGCAGGTAATATGGAGTAGAACTATCGTGGCACAGGCCAAGTTGATCTGTTAGTTCAGTCATCATGATATTTCGAAAATGACTTCCATGATTTGTAATAATGGCTTGCAGAACACCGAATCTAGAAATTATATGATTGAACATGAAAGTTGCAGCAGTCTTTTCGTCTGCCGAAAATGTAGGCATCGCCTCAACCAACTTAGTAAAATAATCTACCGCTAGGATAATATACGGATTCCCCCTGATTCACCAATAATATTGTATTGTTGGGATTGGAAACGTATTTTCCATCACTGAGATCATGAGAATTCATGCCAAAAATATTGGGTTTGGAGATAAAAAATAATATCCCCATACCAAGGATCAAGAGTACTGATAAGAAATAAGGATTCGTTCGTAATGGGATATTCCTCCATAGTTTCAGTATCAGTAGATGGGAAATCACACATACGTTTGGAAAAAACCAAAGATTTCTTTGCCTTGGATTTTTCAAATTCCAAGTCAAATTCCTGCAGGATAACTATCCATTTGGAATACTTGCCCCCTAGCAATTTTTTTTTCAAGATGTACATCATAGGGTTACAGTCAGAAATTACTATGGTTTTGCATAATAAGATGCAGTGATGAAATATTTGGACAACTTGAACAACTTCCAAGGCCAATTTCTCCACATGTGTGTATTTGGTCTCATTCGGATGCAGATTTCGACTAAGATAGTAAATCGCATGTTCATTGTTGAATTCATCTTCTTGAACTAAAACCATCCAAATGGTGGAATGAGAGGCGGCGAGGTAGAAAAAATAGTCCTGGTTGTAATTGGGAGGATGCAGTAATGGTGCATGGGTCAATGCATGTTTGAGTGCATCAAAAGATTGATTAGCGATCTCATCCAAAAATAATGGAACGTTCTGTTTTAACAACTTGGTAAAACACTTTGTTAACTCGGCATAGTTCGGAATGAAACGACGTAAAAAAATTTCTTTCCCCTGCAAAATTTGGAGTTGGCGTAGAGTCCAAGGAGGAGGTAGATTGACAATAGCTTTTACCTTCGACGGATCAACATGAATGCCTACTTTCGAAACAATAAATACCAGTAAGCGACCCGATTATACACAAAAAACACACTTGTGTGGATTCAACTGAATTTGATAATGCCTACATCTCATAAAGATAGCTCGTAAATGAGTGATATGGTCGGCCCTACGCGATGAATGAGCAGGTAAGTCATTGAGATAAGGCTGCACAATGTGGTTAATGTCATGAAATGCGTAAGACATAGCCCTTTGAAAATTTTCCCTAGCATTCTTCAATCCAAAAGGTTGTTTGCAATAAGAAAATGTCCCCCATGGACAAATGAATGTTGTTTTAGGTTGATTAGCAGGGAGTATGTTTGTTTTATTGTAACCAAAAAAACCATCCATAAAGTAGAACATTTTGCTACCGGCACAATCATCAATTATTTGATCGATATAGGGGGTTGGCTAATTGTATTTAGGACAATCTCGATTAATATCCCTTTAGTCGATACATACTCTTATTGTTCCTTATTTTTTGTTAACAGGAACAATATTTGATACCCAATGAGTTAAAGGAATTGGATAAATGAAACCTGCACAAAGTAATTTCTCAACCTCGGCTTTGATAGCAGCATCTTTTCTCGGATGTATTTGACGTAAGCATTGTCGGAAAGGTTTTGCATCTAGGTAAGTCTTAATTTCATGTACAACTATTGACGGATCGATCCCTGGCATTTCTTCATATGACCAGGTAAACATGTCACGAAATTCTTGAAATAAGTCTTCATAAGATTGGAGTTCATCATCGGTACAACAAGCACCTATATGAATGTTTTCAATTATTCTTGGCTTGACTGAAATGTCAATAGGAACCATTCGAGAGATATTTTCCAAATTTAACTCAGAATCAGGATTTTGTAATGGATTCTGCGGTTCTTTTACATATTCAACAGTAAAAATAGAAGAGAAATCATTTTCAAATTGATCCAGCTCAGGTAAAAATGAGGATCGATGGTGTAGATCTTCCCAAGGTAAATTGTCAATACACAAAAGTTCACGAATCTGCTCATTAGTATGAACAAGATCGGGAAATGTCATTGTGGCTGAGCTAGATATAGAAAGTGATTCCTAATGGATCACATTAATTTGATCAGTTTTGGTTGAAGAAGGATTAGAAAGCAACTGTACAGCCTGATATGAAATTTCAAAGGGACTCAAAGGCATCGTCCCATCAAATGAATCCAACTCGTAATCGGAAGGTACAATCCAAGGATCATCAAAGGTAACAGTATTCAATGAAATCATATGAATATTTGCGATAGGAGGCGATATGTTAGGAGCAGGAAATGAAAAAATTCCTAGTAAACCAGAATCTTTAATCAAACCTACACCAATATCCTTGTAAGGGATAACCGTTTTACGACGTGCTGGATAGTTTCTATAGAGGTTGGATTGCATGAGAAATAAGTGAGCTGGTCTATTATAATGATCTTTCCTTGATGTGGAAACTTGATAAGCCGAAATATTGATGAAACAAAAATAGTCATAGCATAAGACCAACTGCGACCCAGGAGAAGGTTTTAATCTAGAGGGGCATCAACCACCTCCACATCTAGATTTACATTTTTATCTTCGACCCCTATAGGTAAATCCTACAAAATACTGAAAGGATGGAACCCCTCGCCATCAGAAGCCTTTACAATTATTGGAGACTGATTGAGTGTAGGATAACCAAGCAATTTCGAACACTGGATCAACATAATACACGTAGAAGCCCATTCATCAATCACAGTCCGAAAGACAGGTCTTCTTTTTACTAATATCGAAATCTGGAAAGCCATTTGATGAAGTAGGCGGGGTGTAATATTCTCTAAATTGAAGATTATTAGGTTCGAATCTTGAATATTGATAGCTTCTATGGCAGAAAAAAGTAATTTACGTTGTGCTGGGCATGATTGAAGCACTTCCAAAGATGACATTGCTGAAGGGGAGATAGTTAAGTCCTCAACAATGTTGTAATTTTGAGCAGCTCTCGCATGTGGATTGAAAGCTGATTTACAAAGTACACCTTTAGTAGGTGGTTTGATTACTAAGTCTGAATTGGGTTTCTCGATCTATAGCAGATCAGAAACAGGAGGAGGTGTAGTTGATGTGTTTAAATTAGAAGATTTTACTTCGTCACCACAAACAGAACTTTTACTACCATAATCTTGCGATCGTGTCGCAATCCTGACATGAGACATCATCATAACAGGTTCTTCTGAGGCGTTCGAGGTAGAACCAATCATCTTAATATCTTGAATAGGAAAAGGATCCTTCAAGAAAGCAGGCTGTTGAAAACCTTTAACAAATTTTGAAACCTCCGCTCGATGCGGACATTCTTTAGTAAAATGATCCTCGTCACCAATGAAATAAGGATATGAAGGCTTGCATTTTTCATCATTAGATTCATTTTTATCTATTTTATCTTTTGAATTTATTTTTTTTTAAATTCTTCCCCTTGTTTTTACCACCAGATTTAGATTTGGTCATAGATGTCTCTATTACATGGATCTTGGCAGAAATTTCAGTGGAAGACTCTCCTTTCGAGGAATCAGGTAAAGTTATTATAGGAGAAGAATTATTTGAAGATATATTCTTACTTTTAGTACTAACTGAACCAATCATACTGTCAGCGGCATGAGACCCTGAAGGAGCTGCAGTTATTTTACCTTGTTTTGGAAGATCGAGGATTTTTTCATGTAAAGTACTTGACTCCGTGTAAACAAGGTCAAGGTACTAAGCTTGAGCAATGAATTTCTCTTCAGTAACAACTCCTCCCTTAGCTACATCTTCAGTGATTTTGGGTAATAATGATTTAATGAGCCATTCCACCAAAATTTGATCCAGAATGAAAGCTTTAACTAAATGCCTTCTACATCGCCATTCGTGAATATGATCAGCAATATATGTGGACGTGGATTGTTTTAGTGAAGTCAATAGTTCCATGCCATTTTTGTATCTAACAGGAAACTGAAAATGAGTTAAGAAAGCAGTTGCTAACTGATTGAAATTATTAAAAGAGCCTCGTGGTAACTCAATGTACCATTTGGTGGCAAGAACAATAAGAGTTCGTTGAAAAAGGCGTAATCGAATTGAATCATCAATTATCAAATTAGACGCACATCAGAGGTGATAAGTCATAATGTGATTTGAAGGATCCTCTCCTAACTTACCATCGAATTTTGGTATATCACTGGGCAACTTATGCAGCATTGGCGGCCAATACGGATGATAGTAAATTGGATCATTCATAAGGCGTGACAAATCACATAAATCCAAATTTGCAATACATGGTAACTGGCGGTTAAGGTCACGAAAACCTTGAGTAACAAGAGAAGTTTCGGGAGGAGGATACCCAAGATAACTGGGAATTAGATTTGCATTAGGAATGGTATAACCTCCTAGGAAACCGGGATTAACCGGACCAAACTGTGGTTGTTGAGGTTGTTGATAAGTATAGTCAAGGTACAGTTGATACTGATAAACTGGGCTTTGTGAAATGGGAACGAATTGATATTGTCACTAGTACGGTTGACTCGTAACAATTTTACTTGTACCAGCTTGTCTTGTAGGTATCTGGACCAAAGTCTGAACTGTAGGTTCTGATTGGGGTATAGAGACTTGAGGAATTTGCACGGATGCAGGGATAGAAGAAACCAGAGCTACAGATACTCTAGAAACAGGTGTTATAGGTTGAATAGATGTTGCAGTAGTTGCAGCAGTTTGAGGCAGAGTCTAAGGTGTACTAGGCCCAGACTGCTGAACAGAACCAGGTGCAGGGATTTGAACAGTAGGTAGGACAGGTTGCTGGGTTGGACCAGAAACCAAAGGTTGTCTAGGTTGACTAGATAATTGCACATTAGGTTGCATAGTCTATTGAATTTTGGATGGATCCCACACAATATTCATTCCGGGGTATTTTCCCGTAGAAGGTTGTACATATGAAGGACCATAGCCTAGTTGAACGTAGGGTTGATAATTAGGTGGTAAATTTCCAACTCCTTGTACAAATGATTGACTAGAAGGTAGTTGAAAACCTTGAGTTGGGTACTGACCTTGAGGTTGATAACCCTAAGGTGCGTACTAAATCTGGGGTTGATAAGGACCTTGAGTAATACACTGAGTTTGGGGTTGACCTTGGGGTATGTACTATCCTAAAGTTTGATAACCTTGAGGTATGTACTATCCTTGAGGTTGTTATCCAAAATAATATTGTCCTAGAGTTTTTCCTTGGAAAAAATTACCCTGAAATTGCGCCCCAGGTAGTAATTGACTGCATTGAGGTTTCCCCCCAGGTGGTAACTCACTGCCTTGAGGTTGCCCCCCAGGCGGTAACTGAGTACCTTGAGGTTGCCCCCTAGGCAATAACTGAGTACCTTGAGGTTGCCCCCCAGGTGGTAACTGACCACCCTGAGGTTGAGGATTTGGAATATTACCAGACATCATAAAGATTTTCTCTGCATTCGAAGTTTTAGTTTTAATTCCATTAAGACTGGATGATAATACTTGTTCAGTCGATCGAGGAGTTTCTCCTGAGAAAGTACCAGAGAGAGCCGGGTGCCTCGAAGGAATAGAAGGACCACCATATAAAACTGTTTCCGGTGTTTGGGAAAACATAGATGACTCTGCTGACATGATCGATGAAGGATAGTAACCTCTGGGTGTAGGATGAAAAGGAATTCGAGGTGGTGAAAAAGAAAGACCCGGGTTTTCTAAAAAAATTGTCAAATATAAATACCAAGCATCACTCCTAATAGGGCTGTAGAAAATGGATTCACGCTCCCTAAGATTCGAAGACTATGGGGATTCGCGAAGAGATACCTCTTCGTCTGGACTGGAAAGTTCTTCAATGGAAATGAGGCCAGATGGAAGATCTTCAGTAACAATATTTCTTACCCTAGGTGAACCAGGATCACTAGAAGTTGGAGTAATAAATCCTGAGGATGTTTCCAAAGCAGAAGGTTTAGTGTTAGGTTCAGAAATTTTACATTCTTCAACTAGTTCACTAGAAGGAGAAATACTACCAGTAACTTCAAAAACTAAAATCAGCTCTTGAATATGTTCTGTCGTGGGTATTTGATGATCAGGATGAAAAAATATAGATGAACTTCTGAATTATGTTGATCTAATTCTACCGCTACTTGATGATACTAGAGCACGTAGCCCTTCAAGCTGACTTGGTTTATACTCAGGGGGATTCCCCTCAAGTCTCCAAGACTGTCTCAGTAATTCTGCCATGATTAAAAATTAATCAATCACACGCAAACAAAGAAAATTTCAACAAAATCACCTAAAGTATCTAAAGGAACAAACAACTGAATCACACGCCTAAAAAATCTAAGAGTTCAAGCCACGCACAAACAGTGACTTTCTTTACTAAAAACACTAGTTGGTGATGAAATCCAACTTAGTATAAGTTTAATATAGAAAGGGAGGTTGGAACAGTTACCCCAACAACCTGCTTAATGAAACAGACTAGCACAAGTTTCTTCACAAAACCATCTCGAGTGAAAAGAACCCCCCAGAGATTCCAAGTGAGTCTAGTCGACGTCTGCTCTAGGTACAGTGAGATCTTTCCTTCACCATCACCTTAGGAAATGATCTTAAGCTTATGGACACTAAGGTTACCAACAGTAACAAATACAACTAGGGGAACAGTCTATGATCCGATTCGACGTGTAAGGGCAGAGTAACAAAGCTGAATCCCCTTGAAGGCTCCTCGACATGGTCAATCTAAGGTTTACCGACAACTGACCCCAGGCTCCTCGACAATGGTTAATCCAAGGTTTACCATTTGTAATGCGCGCAAATATTCTATCTTTCCCAATGAAACATAATTGATTGTCTCAAAGGTTCAGACATGATCTCGTGATTAACTCCTTTAAGAGAAGCTTCCCAGATTGTACCAATTACAATGGGATTTATTTCCTACCATAAGATTTATCTACTTGTTTGTTTTTACTATCTTGGAGAGTTAATTACTCCTTACTCCAAGATACTAGCCTGAGCTATATTGGTGATAAGAGCCCTAGAAATAGAAAAGATTACTAGTTCAATTTTTATTAAGCATTTTTTTATGGGCTATTCCTTATTTCAATAGGTATGGAAATGAAACATTGATGTTGTGAAGAATCGACTTCCAAACACGCTTAAAAATGCACCTAAAATGATAAACAATTCATTTTTCTTTCAATGAAATTCTAGCTAAAGAAAGAGTTTGAGAATGCAATTTCTTTTAAGAGACGATTCTTTCTTTGAACATGAAGAATAAATGAAAAAAAATATTTTTGTTTTTTCAATAAGAAATCAAAACGAGACAAATAATCAATGTCCACAATAAATCCCTTTCACTTTCAAAAATCGAAACTACAAAAACAACTTGCCTTAAAAAGAAATCTACAAGTTCTAAAAAGCACTCAAAACTAAGAAAAACTAATTTTGAGATCTACAAAGTTTGAAAATCTAATTGAATAAAAGCTTCAATTTTTTTTTTTTGAGAATGTTTTGCTTAGTTGTTTAGTAAACTAAGGATTCATTTTCCCAGAATAACAAATAAATCAAAAAACATCCAAATATGTTTCCTTTTGTAAAAATGAAATTCAGAACTTATAACAAAGTCTATTCAAAGATTTGCAAAGATAAAACTAGATCTATTTCTCAAAACGGATGGATTTCACAACCAAGTTAGACTCATCAAGAAGAAAAAAAGACCAATGTGATCTGAGGTATTTCAAGCTTATAATCTTTGAGTCACTACAGAGACAAAGTGAAAATCAGTCCAAGTATGCAAAACATCTAGAAAATCACTCAAAACACAAATATTGTTGGAACTCACTCACAAGCGGTTTTTGACAGGAAAAATACAGATCTGGGCATATACTAGAAATCATAAATCAAGTTAAACATAATCTGGAAGAGGAAATCTAAAGTTTTTCAAAAAATTTAAGAGGGTCTGCAGGCCCCAGAAATAACAGGTGCGGTCCCGCACTGGTTACTCAAGGAAAGTGCGAAACTTCCCGCACTCTGTAGGAAAACAAAGCGCGGTCCCGAGAAAATTTCAAGAAAAACACAAAATATTTCAAAAAATTTCAAAGCGAAGTAAACATAAGATACCCAGGCAAGTATTCATCAATCAAAAACCAGAAAAATCATTTTCTCAAGTCAAGACAAAGGAAAACCGAAAAAAAAGAATCCTTCCCCAGTGGAGTTGCCAATTTGTTAACCGGATAAATCAATCTTGTGGACAAGATTGATCTCCCTAGTAATCTACCAACAAATAGCCAAAGAAACCTATCTTTCTTTAGACATATGTGATTTACAAAAGAATACTATAAAGGTGTTAAGGTCTTACCGTAGATCCAATGCTTGTTCGAAGTAGTTTGTCGTTCGGTCACTTGAAGGAGTTATCTTTAAATACCAGTAGTCACAAACAAGCAAACATTAAATAACACCTCTATAGTAAATATTATAAGTCATGCCTATCATGGTGATCAATGAATCTGTTAGACTCCTATACCAATAGGTGTCATTTTTCATGATTGACTTATTGAACTATGCAATATGTTCAAACCTTTTTCTTGTACAAAAGTGTCCCATATTCTTGAAAAATCAAAAAAATCAAAAAATTAAAAAAAAAAAATGTAAAGAGGGTATACCCTAAAAGAAAAATCAAAGGGTAAGAAAAATAAAATGGTCAAAAAAGTGAAAGAAATGAACCCCAAGAAAAAAATAGACCAAAGAAAGTGTGCAAGTCTAAATGGCACTACTATTTCAAATTTTTGTAATAAACGAAATTGTGTGCATCTTGTCAAACTTTTGCCACAATTTATGAAGAGTCAAACTGTTTAAACTTGACTCATTCATGTTTCAATTTCATGTTGTAGAGATAGAGAATAAATATCTGACCAAACAGTTTAATCTTGGCAAATAAGTAGATAGGTAGAGTTAATAAAATGTGCTCAACAGTTTAATCTGAGCCCTTGGATGTAATAAGGGTAGAATTAGATAGATTTACCATGTAAAAGAAAAGAAGAATGATAAGGTTTTGCAAGTCCAAATGCACCCTAATAAATAAGAGAAAATGGTAGTGTAAAGTAGATAGGGTAGGTAGATGGCGTTGCCAAGTTTCATGTGATGAATGATGGTGCTAAATGTGTTTAATCTTTTACTTTCATCACAAATATTGAAGCAGGAAATGCACTGGAAAATTCACAGAAAGCAAAGTCAAAATCATTAACTTCCCACATCACTTCCTCCCTAAGATTTTTACTAATTTCCCCAAAGTGCTAAGGTATTTGGAGATTAAAGGGGCTCAAGGCATTTCCTTGACTTTTGGAGGGACCTGAACCTCAGCCTAATGATCAAAAACACCTAAGTACTTGAAGTTATTTATCATTATAATCATTCACTTCTAACCTTTTCCTAAGTAAAATCCTATTTTGCTTAGGAAAATCATGTAAATTTCCATAATAATCCCTCAAAATCACTTGCTATTCTATGTTTAAGTGTTGAAATTGAGATGATGTAATTTACTTCAGAAATCTCCACTTTCCTAGTTGAGTAAAGGATTTTGATGTTTCCCTCACCCCTTTGTCATATTAACATCTGATTTATTTATTAATTCCTTATTGAAATACCTTATCCTATTATCTATAATACCTTTTTATAATAATAACCCAAAAACCCATTTATTCTAAGTTTTAGCCAAAGTTTATTTAATCCCCTTTATTAAATAAAAAACCCACAATAAAAACCCTTTGGCTAAAATATACCCATACAAAATATTTCCCTGCCCCTATGGCTAATAAATGACATTTATTTATTACCATATAATAAAAATATCGGAAAAGGTTTTTAACATATAGTTTTATATGTTTTGAATGGAAAAATAAAATAAAATCCGAAGTTTTAATTTAAACCAAAGCTTCGAAAACCCATGAGCCTCCCTGACCCATCCCCTTGGTATTTTAATTCCGCCCAACACCCTAACCATGGTTAAGATTCTCAAAAGCCAGAATCTAAACTATGGTTTATAAACCAATAACCCCGCCGCAACCGTGATTAAACAATGGGATTAATTAATCACCCGGATTAATTAATAACCAGCTTTCCGCCAATCAAATGCCTCCCGGGATAGTTAATTAAATGATTAATTATTTTAAATACCCGTCGGGCCCGCACATTAAAACCCCCGCCAACTTCACATCTCGTCAACCGTTGGATCGCCCCCCCGAAGATCGACGGTCCACGATAATTCCGCTGACTGCCTCCCGTCTGAAGGTTAACGCCTGGGAGCATGGTGGTTTCCAAATAGTGCTCTAACCATGTGTCGATCGCTTAATGGAATCGCTGCCTCCCCGTTAAATACCGCCATCTCCCAAAAGCGGTGCGGAAATTATCGCTTACCGCTCGATCCTGTGACGTGTCCTCCCGTACCAAATGACGTCATCCTCGAAAAAATAAAAATCCCTATTGACTTTGTAAATAAAACAAAAAACTGTGTATTTTCTGTCATTTTCACTGCTGAAAGCGACTGCGTCCTCCACTGAAAAATTCGAAAATTCCACTGTTTAAGCCACCGTCGACCAAAATTCTGTAACGTCATTGTTATACTAGTGCCCGAGCATTCATCCGCCATTGACCAATACCTGTAAATCTTGACATTTTCCATAAAACAGGTATTTATCCATTTTCCTGCTGGAACTTTGTAAAAAATCCGCATTCCAGTGTTAAATTCAAGCCATAATCTGAAAAGAAGTTTTATATTGGCCTGTTTTAGTTCCTGCAACCAAAAGAATACTTTCAAAACTGAAATTACGCCCATTTCTGTGAAAAACCCCCAGAGCTTCCACTTTGAATACACAAGAACAAAAATGGAAGTCCCGGTAGCCCTGCGTGTAGCTCCATTAAATGCTCCCCACAGAGAATTGGAATACTTGCCATTAGTGGATAAAGACTTTCAAATTAAATACTTAGTGTTCGATGAAAATCCCCTTCGAGGTTATTGTCGCTGCAGAGATGATTACTCGAAAGGTTTGGATGTCATTGGGTTATGGGAATCCAATTTCCCAAGATATCTCATCCCCTCAGTCCGTATTTTCCCAGAAATTATCCACTACTGCCATTCCAATTATGATCCAACTCAAAGAGCAGTGTTATCCCCGGACCAGAGTATCCTTTTCCCCATTACTCCTCAAGCTATCAATACAATGCTCCATTTTGAACCTGATCAAAACCTTACTCCCTTGTCCCTGGAAGAACTACTTGAAAAGTCTACTCAGTTGTCCCAAGAAAAATTGAAATGCATTTGCCAGACCTTTATGTTACCTGAACATCAATCTAAGGGTCCTCCTCGCCATGGTTTTGCTTATTTTACTAATTTAGGCAAGCTCATCCTGAATATGATATCCTTTGTGCTGCGTTTTAATACAAGTGATTATGTTGATGAATTAACCCTAGTATTATTATCCATCTTCACTCCTGGACAGCCTCCTGCTGTAAAATATGACTTTTCATCTTTCATTGCCAATAAAATCCATGACCAGTTCATGAGGCTAGATAATGAGAAAGTGTTTAAATATTCCTTAGTCATTTACCATCTCATCATCTATTATCAATCAGAGAAGTTCCCTTTTCCTATTAAAAAGCTTGATGCCAAGGGAAACCCTAGATCTGTTATATTTTGGTCTGCCATAACTCACAGTTCCTATAGTTCTCCCTATTCTTATGCCGAGTTGCTCCTCTAAGGCTAAGCAATGAGATTAAGAAAAATTTGCAGCTTTCAAGGACATACAAAGTTGGAGACTGGTATTTGTACCAGAATCATTCAAAAATCAGAATATATGGATGTGAACTTTGTCCATTCAAATTACCTAAATATGTGCCCATGAGGCTTTTTGCCTTAGAATATTTCAGGCAAATGAATAATTCTGATGTTATTCATTTTTGTAATGTTAAAAAGAAAGCACAACTCAAAATCAAAAGTCAGTTAGGTCTCTTTATATGCAATTCTAGGGATGCTAAACATGAAGCAAAAAATATATTGCAAAACCATTTCAAGTTACAAAAGAGTTTCCGTTGGATTCCTTATGATCCATTCAGTTTTATCTCTGACAAGAGAATGAAGAAAAAATCAACACCCTACTTTCATCACAGAATTCCAGAAATAGAACAATATGCTAATCAAGATGAGTGGGTGGAAGGAACACTAGTTGAGAAAGATAGTGAATAAGACAATATGAACAAAATTATGAAAGATCTTGAGAAAAAGTTTGACTTAGAATCTTTTGGGCAAGTGCAGGTACCTCATATTGGCACTTCTTCAGCAGGAAATCTTCAACAGGGATTACAAGAAATCAGTCCATCAATTACAGTTGAGTCTAAAGGCAAAGGGAAAGAACCTGAAGTACAAGTTATTGAAACTTTCATTATTACAGAAAAGCCTCAAACCTCCAAGGCACCAGATCAAACACAGGTTTCCCCTGTTCAAGTTAATCATCCTGAGGTTTCAGAATTACAGACTCCATCTAATATGGAAATATGCAAGAAAAGACAGGTAGTAGATCCCACTCCTCCCAAAGAACCTTCACAACAACACGAGGCTAAGAAGCAGAAACTGAATCCACTTCCAAAAGTGGAATCTATAGATGAGATGTTTGATGATGAAAGAAAAGATAGTCAACTAACTGGTTCAGTTAGTGTAACACACACAGGTCATAAAGGTAAGGAGTTACAAAAACAGTTGAGCACTGAAGTATCTTCCTTTAAACAGCCAAAGATAGATGCAGGTGATATAAAGAAGACTTTCATTAATATAAAAGCCAAGAATGACCCATTGAGGATGCAGTTATATGATCAGTATCTTAGATTGGATCCACATAATCAAGAAAGATTAATGCCAACTTTTGACATTCAGCAAGGGAAGATGTTGATGAGCCATTTCAAATCCAAAGTACCAAAACCCAAGACAACATCTGATTACATTAGGACCAATTTTGAGGTCCTAGCAAAAGACATTCATCCATTAAACCAGATAGAGCTACATAAACAAACTGGGGAGATGATATATTCCACCCTTACGGATAAAGCAATGGCAGCCCATAGACTGCAAGATTCTTTAAATAATACAAATACCCAGTTGCAAATTGAGAAAGCTTCTTCTCAGGCAAAAGATAACAGAATAAAATCTCTAGAAGAAATAATCATCAGTTTGGGTCACAATCCCAAAGATATAAAAATCATTGAGGCATTGATTAAAAAGAAGGATGATGATATTGCTGCACTGAGAAAACAATTGAAATTGCCAGCCTCAAGGCATCCCCAAACTCAAGAAGATTTGAAGGAAAATTCACAAGAAGAAATGAGGGAATTTCTCCTGAAAATGACTGAGCAACTGAGTGAGACCGAGAAAGAACTGGAGCAGGCATTAAAAGGAAAGGAAGCTATCATGCAGACATCTACAACAGGTACAGGTACAACAGCAGCAGATCAACAAACAGATCCATTACAGGTGAACACTTCTAGCTTAAGTTCTGATGAATTAGTAAAACAAATGGAAAGCTTAAAACTCAGAGTCATAGAACTTCCGTCTACAAAATTGCAGCTCACAAATTTGGAACAAAAATATGATATGTCAAAAAAGACTGTTGCTGATAATACAAGGGAAATTAAGAGGCTGGAAAAATTTGGTAAAGCTTTAGAAAAAGATCTCTCATTAGAAAAGCCTTTAAGAGAAATAAATGAAATTCTTTAGAATAACATTATTGATTCAATAAAGAATATTTGGTCCTTTGTTCAAATAATCTTTGAACAAAATAACTTGGTTAAAGTAGCTTAGGAAGAAATTGACAAAATAAGAGAAGAATTAAGGGACAAACCTGAGCAAGCAAATCAACTTATACAGTTTTTGAACACCCAGACCAAGCAGCAGCTTGCAAAGCTTGGAATTGGTGACATGACAGGTACTATTTTAGAAATAAAAAGGGTTTTACCAAGAGAACTTTTATGCAAAATCTGGAAAGAAAATGCTCAGATATCCAGCAAGAGGTCAGTGCATTTAAAGAAAGGTTTAATGTTTTATTAGCCAGCGGGTTGCCCAGTCCGATGCTTTCAGAAGACAAAATAATGGAATTGGAAACTTATGTCAACAAATTAAATATACATGCTCACAACGTCACGTGTTCCTCTACCAGCTCATCAGAATCAACATTGCCTACAAGGAGGAATCTCTACGACAGGTTAAAGAATTTGTTTCATATTGAGCATGAAATAAGGTACTTGTTCCCACATCGGCCCAATTTTTTCAGATACATAGAGGCCGATGAAACATTGAGAAAGCTCAAAAGAACCATAATAGCAGAAGACAAATGGTGGGAAGACCTATTGGAAATTTTGTGAAATTTATCTTCGGGTAGAGAATTTTGCCTTTTACTTTTATCTAAAGGATAAATAGAAGAGCAAAGATTAAAGAGTATCAGTTTCGCAGTTAAAAGAGTATCAGTAGAAACGAAGAGTATCAGACAAGCAAGGTAGTAAAAAAGAATTACTCAAAAGGACAGCATCGAGCCCTATTGTAGGACCTGCCTCTAGCACATCCACAAAGGGAGGAAACAGCACACCAGCAACTACTTTTTGTCCTATCTACGAGACCATTTGTCTCCTTCTTATTGTAACTTATTCATTAGTCACCCTAGATTATTTGCTAGGTTAGTGTGAGATATTTTCAATCATTTTTTGTATAAATAAACCCTCAAAGAAAGTATTGAGGGTGGATTCTACTACTTCGCTGTGACATTGATGTTTTTGGAATAAAAAGTGTTTTGGAGAAATTTATTTGTGGCTTGCTGGATGACAATTTGAAGCTCAGGACTTTCTGTAGGATTCATGTGTCGGACTGCAGTTCAATAAGTCTTTCTATCCTATGTCTTAAGTTTTATATCTGTTTATAATATCATTGTGTTCATTTCTGAATATTTGACATAAAATAATAACTCAGAATTTACTTAATTGTACTCTGAGTTCAGTTGTGATTATTCTAAATGTTTTCCTCTAAATTAGTTATAAGCAACGAATTCTTAATTGCTCTTGCTTCGCTAATTTAAACATTTTGATTACTATAGTAGATAATTCTTCACTGCTCTTTATTTGTAATCATTTCATTTCTTTCTTTTGAGCATGGTGAAAGATTCTCAACTGCCTTTCATCCCTTTGAACCCATTCCATCCACTTTAAATTTTAAGGATTGTTCTCTGTTTGGCTATCTTGCCCTGCAAAGCCATCTTGTGTGTAGAATAGAAATCTAGTAAAGCCATCCTTTGACTCCATAGCGCAATGGCCTAAAAATATTCAACCTTTCCCTTAGTTGGCGAATTCCACCATTTTCAAACAAACTCTTAGATCTATAACTAGCCTAAAACTTTCTAAGAACAAAGATAAATCATAAAGAGAGATTCCTCTCTGGATGCAGATTGGCTAGATTCTGCATCTGAAGGTTGGTTTGTGGTTACCTCGGGTATACTTTCCTTTTCCACAACTTCAACAAAAACCTGAGTGATAACATAGTGGCGACTCCACTAGGGAACCTGAATCATTTTTATTGTTACTATTGTTTTCTTATAAGCTATAGACAGAGTTTGAAGATCAGCCAGGTAGCCTTTGAAATTTCTTTTTCGCTGCAATTGCAAAAGTAAATAAAAGCTTCTTCAGTCTATCTCTGATTTAGCTTATACACTGAACCTTAGTTTCAAATGTTTAATCAGACTCTCTAGTTTAATAAATCTTTGAGAAAATTGTAATCACAAATCATTATTTCTTGAATAATTTGTAGAAGTTGTAATTTCATTTCAATTAAAACCAAAAATCCAAAAACATATATCATCTAGGAAAACTGGCTTCAAAAAGGATTCGTCACACTAGGTCAAATCCTGACCCTAATCCACCACCGATATTTGAAAATCCGAATCTGATTCCTAGGATTCTTAGAAGACAAGGAAGTCAAGAAAGTTCTGAAAGAGGAAGTCAAGAGAGTTCTGGAAGTTCCAAACCTCTTTCTAGATCACATTCCTGTCCTGTGAAGATTATATATTTTGACGAAATCCCCTTTGATGAGCGGTTTGAAACTTCTCTGTTCGTGAATTTTTCTGAATCTGAATTTTCTAAGCTTGTTCCTGACCCACTATTTCTTGAAGATTTTCAATTGAGATTTGTTTCATATCATCTTGACAGAAATTTACAAGACTCTGTTCAATTTGAACAAACCATTGAAGAAAGTTCAAACATTTCTGTAATTACTGAAGCTTCCCCAAGTTCAGTAACTTTTCCTCAAGATTTTCAAACCCCAGTCACCCCTTCTACTCCTCCACCCAGACCACCACCACCTATTATTCCATTACACCTTCCAATGGCCAATGATATGCTCCGTTACAGTTTCCAGCCAACCTTGTGGCTTTGCCCCAAGATTATCAAAGTAAGATCACACCTTTTGATGGCTCAGGTACTTACACATCTCAAAAACATACCAAAAGGATGACTGATTACTTTGAATTTTATGAAATTGACACTGATGATGTCCGAATGAGAATTTTTGTTCAGAGTCTTACTGGGGAAGTTAGGACATGGTTTAGGGCCCTTGCTCCAAACAGTATTGCTGATTTACCAGCTTTGTATAGGGAATTTTGAATAGATGGGAGAAGAAGAAAGACCCTCTTCAGATCCTATCAGAATTTGAAAAATTAAGGAGAAGACCTAATGAAACAGTGCAAGATTACATAATAAGATTCAACGAAGCATATAACGTTGTTCCCCAGAACCTCAGACCTCCTCCTAACTCAGTATTGGTTAAATTCCTGGATGGTTTTGACTCTGACATAGCCTATTCACTCAGGGAAAGATCCCCCCAAACCCTAGAGGAAATGCAAAGCATAGTGGTTAGTGTGGAAGCAAACCTTATAGAAAAACGAGCCAGAGCTAGGGCCGAAAGAAGAATGCCTATGAATGAAGAACCTTCAGCTTTTGAAACAAAGCTGGATGCAATCATTAAAGGTATGGAGAGATTGGGAGACAGAGTGGAGACAATGGAAAGAAAGTCTACTGGTGATAATCAAAATGTTGTGAGAAACCCAAACTTTAGAAGAAATCAGAACCAAAATATTGGGAAGAATGTCCCTGACCAAAATATCAGGCCACCTTTCCAAGAAAATTTTGTTGAAGGTTCAACTTCTGAAGAACCTACAGAGGATGTGGAAATAAACAATGTAACTGAAGACAAAAATGAACCAGAATTTTTCCTATCTCAGGATGATCAGGAGAATCACATCCTTGAAACATTCCAAACTCATTCAGGAGAAACTTTTGATTTTAAGGAAGGCTATGACACAACAATTTATGAGGTTCATAAACAGTACAATTTGAGAAGCAGACAGATTGATGTGCCAGAGAATAGCAAACATAAAGCTGTAAAACAAAATGTCAAAGGTAAAATCCCCCCTGTACAAAACATTACCCCAGTACAAATTTTGTCTAGGACAACTCCTAACCCCTTAAATCCAATAATTGAAGATGTGTATGACAACCAACCAAACAATAAAAAACAAACTAATACTTTTCCTCCTGTAGGAAACGTAGAAGAAACAGTAGAAGTTAGTCCAGAAACACCTTCAAATCATAATTCCACTCATGTAAAAGAGAAAAACGTTGAAGACCCAAAAAATAGAGAAAACCCAACTGTCCAGAACACTAGAGCTCAAACAAAAAAACCTTTCAATCTAGAGGCTGAAATAGGCAAGCTAAAGATAGCTGTTCCTTTATCAGAATTGGCTAAACATGATATCTATAGAAGCCAAATCAGAAAAAATCTTAACATTAACATTACTGGAATGGATGATTCAGTGAATATTCTTGATGATCAACCCAAACTACTTTTTGGCCCCTAGGTAAATGGAAAACCAGAAAGTGGAGGAAATCCTTCATTTTATGTGAGCCTAAACGTTCATGAAAAAATACTCCACAATGCTATTCTTGATTTTGGAGCATCCCACAATTTGATGCCAAAAGATGTGATGGAAAGATTAAATTTAGACATTACCAGACCGTATAAAGATTTGTTTTCTTTTGATTCTAGTCAGGTAAGATGTTTAGGTTTGATTAAAGATTTGTGTGTTACTTTGGTGCAATACCCTGCGAAGTCTGTTTTGATGGATATAGTAGTGGCTGATATTCCTCCTAAATATGGTATGTTGTTGTCAAGATCCTGGGGTGCTAAACTTGGAGGATCTATTCAACTAGACATGTCATATGCCACTATTTCAGTATTTGGTCAACCTAAAAGATTATATAGAGAAACCTTGATGAAGTACTTGGTGAGTAGCCATGAGAAGCCTTAAAACTTCCCTGTCTATTCAGTACATTCTGATATGGATTCTTTCATCCTTTATATTGTTGAAATGGACCTTCCTACTAACCTAGAAGCACCTGAAACAGAAACTACAAATAAATCCACTATTTAGATCGAAGAAATTTTCGAAGACAAAGAAACACCAGAAAAACAAGAAATTCCAGAACAAACCAAGAAACTAGCTCCTGTAAAGAAACATGTTAAAACAGTCGATGAAGATTATGAACATGAAATTCTGTGGCATTTAGAATTTGATGGCTCAGTAAACAAGTTAGGAGTAGGGGCTGGAATTTGGTTACATAATGTTGAAAATGATCATGGTGAAGGTCATTCTTATAGATTGAATTTTAAATGCACTAACAACATGGTTGAGTACGAAGCCCTTTTGCTAGGGCTTAAACATGTCAAAAAGTTAGGAGCAATTAGGGTATCAATCACAGGAGACTCTGAATTAATTATCCAACATATTAATGGTGAATGTTCAACCAAAGATCCCAGATTGAAACAATACAGAGAAACAGTTGTGGAAATTCTCAACACTTTTCTACAAGCTCAACTTGCCAAGATTCCCAGGAAACAAAATTTGCATGCTCACAGTCTTGCAATGTTTGCTAGCACATGTAAATTTCCTTTTGGACCTAATCATCAGTTCACAGCTAAGATTAGACATAGACCTGCTATACCGGACAATCTAATGAATTGGAAAGTATTTGTAAATAACAATCATATCAATATTTTTTTGACACTAGAAAATGAGTTTTCTAACAGTAATATAGATGAAGACATAACAATTAATAAATCTGATCAAGTAGATGAACAAGAAACAAATATTTATGAAGAGATGGCAATTCATATGCTTCACCCAACCAAATTCACTAAAAAAGATATACAGGATTTGATACAAATGGAATTCGATGAGATCATAGAAGATGAAACTGAAATCATTAATCTGAAAGATAATCATTTACCCAAAGGATTAACTCCTTTGGAATATCTTTTTGACTCAAATGACATTCCATTTAAACCCAAAATGGAACCTGTTAAGGCTGATATTGAAGAATGCAACTTAGGAACCCCAGAAAATCCAAAAATGGTTAAACTATCTAAATCTCCGCCAGAAGATCAAAAGAATAAATATGTTGAAATTTTAAAAGAATTCCAGGATGTTTTTGCCTGGAGTTACGAAGATCTTAAATCATATGATACATCAATCATTCAGCATACAATACCTTTGAAACCAGACCAGAAACCTTTCAAACAAAAACTTAGAAGGATCAATCCTGTTTTACTACCTTCAATTGAAAAAGAAATTAAAAGGATGTATGAAGCAGGAATTATAGCTCCTATTAGGTTCTCTGAATGGGTTTCTAATTTAGTACCAACAAGGAAAAAGACTGGTGAGATTAGACTGTGGGTCGATTTGAGAAATTTGAATAAAGTTTCTTTAAAAGATAACTATCCTTTGCCTAAAATGGACCATATCTTACAAAGGGTAGTGGGATCTTCAAGGATATCTCTTCTGGATGGATTTTCAGGGTATAACCAGATTCTGCTTCATCCTGATGATCAAGATAAAACAACATTTACAACACCATGGGGTACTTTTTAATATGTCAAGATGCCATTTGGACTCAAGAATGCAGGAGCTACATTTCATAGAGCAATGGACATTGCTTTTGCTAAATAAATACATGATTTTCTGGTAATTTATTTAGATGATTTAACAGTTTTTTCCAAAATAGATCAGCAACATTTAGATCATCTAAGGCAAGTGTTTATAAAGTACAGAAAATATGGTATTTCTTTAAATCCTAAAAAATCATTGTTTGGTTTGGAAGAAGGAAAACTCCTAGGTCACATTATTTCTAAAGATGGCATTAGAATTGACCCTGAAAGAATACAAGCAATTTTGCAGATACCTCATCCCAGAAATATAAAAGAACTTCAAGCTTTCATAGGAAAGATCAATTTCTTGAGAAGGTTTATTTCCAGTTTAGCTGAATTACTTAGATTGCTTATTAACATGCTTAAAAAAGATTCAAGCATCGACTGGACTGTAGAAGCCAAGAAATCATTTGAAGAAATCAAAATGGCTTTAACAAGAACACCAGTTCTTACCAGTCCCAAAATTTGATAGAGATTTCATTATTTTTTCATTTGCTTCTGAACATATAGTTGCAGCTATTTTACTACAAAAAGATGATCATGGATGTGAAAAACCAATTGCATTTTTTAGTAAAGCACTTAGATATGCATCTTTGAAATACAATATCATGGAAAAACATACTTTTGCACTTGTGAAAGCAATTAAAGATTTCAGAGTTTATATACTATATTCTCATGTGATAGCTTATGTACCTAATGATGTCGTTAAAGACATCTTGACTCAAGATGGTATTGAAGGCAAAAGAGGTAAGTGGATAGATACCATATTAGAATATGATATTGAGATTAAACCAATAAAACTCATAAAAGGTCAAGGTTTGGCTCAACTCATGACTGAAACTAATTGCCAAGCCTTAGACATTAACGAACTGGATGACGAACAGGAGATGGCGACTCCACATATCAGTCAAACCTTCTTAGACTCACCCTGGTACACTGATATTATTTATGTTTTTCTAAACCTGCAAGCTCCTCCAGGGTTGTCCAGAACAAAACAAAGATTTTTGAAAATGACATATTTAAAATATTGTATTTTAGATAGTGCTCTTTTTTGGAAGAATCATGATGGAATCCTATTAAATTGTCTATTAAAAGATGAAACTGACAAGGTACTTAATGAATTTCATGCAGGGGATTGTGGTGGACACCTCTACTGGAAGTCAACTGCAGATAAAATCTTAAGGGCTGGTTTTTACTGGCCAACCTTGTTTTCAGATGTTAAGAAATTTGTAACAACTTGTCATAAGGGTCAGATCTTTGAGGGAAAAATAAAGTTGATACCTTTACCATTAAAACCAATTTCCACAGAGAGACCCTTTCAACAATGGGGACTGGATTTTATTGGAGAAATCCATCCCCCTTCTTCTGGGAAACACAGACGGATTCTTACTGCCACAGATTACTTTACTAAATGGATTGAAGCTATCCCATGCAGACAAGCCAATGATTCTGTAATTATAGGGTTTTTAGAAACCAATATACTTTCATGATTTGGCTGTCCAGAGAAAATCATAACAGATAATGCTGCTCCATTTAAATCTATGAAAATGATTAGTTTCTGCAATAAATATCACATCACTTTAGGCCATTCAATAGCCTATTACCCCCAGGGTAATGGACTGGCAGAATCTTCCAATAAAAGCCTTATTAATATCATCAAAAAATTATTGGAATAAATTAAAAAGAACTGGCATAAGAAACTGACCAACGCATTGTGGGCAGACAGACTTACAACTAAGAAATCAATTGGGACCAGTCCATATGAATTAGTTTATGGCATTGAAGCAAGATTCCCCTCATCCTTAGGAATTCCTGTTATGAAGTTACTTCAGGAGGCTCAAGTGGAACCAAATGATATTCAAAAAAGAATTAACCAAACAATTCACTTGCAGCAAACCAGAGAAGAAGTGTATCAACGATCCCAAGTCTTGCAGGAAAAGCTAAATAAAATGTTTGACAAAAGAACTAAAGCAGAAGATTTTCAACTAGGAGACAAAGTCCTAAGATGGGATTCCAGGAGGGAAGATAAAGGGAAACATGGGAAATTTGATTTCTTATGGAAAGGGCCTTACATCATTCATGCCTTACAGGGGAACAACACATACTTTTTGAAGAATTTGGACAATTCAGAAGCTGAGGAAGGACCAGTCAATGGTCGAATGCTAAAGCACTATTTTGATCCTATTTACTAAGATGTTCTGATTTTTTCTAACTTGTACATAATATATCCTTTCTAATGCATCAGTTTTGATTGGATGGTGACTTCTTGAAGTTGAAGCCCGAAGTGAAGGCCCTAAGCTTCAGAAGCTGCACTATCATATATACAATAAGGCTACCAGAAATAGGAGATTACATGGTTCAGTTTGAAGACATTTTGAGGCATCTGACCTGCTGTTCTTGACTTTTCACAAGGAAAAGCCATCCCCAAGTGGAGCCAGTGTTAGACTCCTATACCAATAGGTGTCATTTTTCATGATTGTCTTGATTGAACTATGAAATATGTTCAAACCTTTTTCTTGAGCAAAGGTGTTCCATATTCTTGAAAAACCAAAAAATCAAAAAATTTAAAAAATGTAAAGAGGGTATACCCTAAAAGAAAAATCAAAGGGTAAGAAAAATAAAGTGGTCAAAAAAGTGAAAGAAATGAACCCCAAGAAAAAATAGACCAAGGAAAGTGTGCAAATCCAAATGCCACTACTATTTCATTTTTTTGTAAATAAGTGATTGTGTGCAGCTTGTCAAACTTTTGCCACAATTTATGAAGGGTCAAACTATTTAAACTTGAATCATTCATTTTTCAATTTCATGTTGTAGATTAGAGAATAAATATCTGACCAAACAGTTTAATCTTGGCAGATAAGTAGATAGGTAGAGTTAATAAAAGGTGCTCAACAGTTTAATCTGAGCCCTTGGATGTAATAAGGGTAGAATTAGATAGATTTACCATGTAAAAGAAAAGAAGATTGATAAGGGTTTGAAAATCCAAATGCACCCTAATAACAAAGAGAAAATGGTAGTGTAAATTAGATAGGCTAGGTAGATGGCGTTGCCAAGTTTCATGTGATGAATGATGGTGCTAAATGTGTTTAATATTTTACTTTCATCACAAATATTGAAGCAGAAAATGCACTGGAAAATTCACAGAAAGCAAAGTCAAAATCATTAACTTCCCACATCACTTTCTCCCTAATATTTTTACTAATTTCCCCAAAGTGCTAAGGTATTTGGAGATTAAAGGGCCTCAAGGCATTTCCTTGACTTTTGGAGGGACCGGACCCTCGGCCTAATGATCAAAAAGACCTAAGTACTTGAAGTTATTTATCATTATAATCATTCACTTTTAACCTTTTCCTAATTAAAATCGAATTTTACTTAGGAAAATCATGTAAATTTCCATTATAATCCCTCAAAATCACTTGCTATTCTATGTTTAAGTGTTGAAATTGAGATGATGTAATTTACTTCAGAAATCTCCACTTTCCTAAATGAGTAAAGGATTTTGATGTTTCCCTCACCCCTTTGTCATATTAACATCTGATTTATTTATTAATTCCTTATTGAAATACCTTATCCTATTATCTATAATTCCCTTTTATAATAATAACCCAAAAACCCATTTATTCTAAGTTTTAGCCAAAGTTTAATTAATCCCCTTTATTAAATAAAAAACCCACAATAAAAATCCTTTGGCTAAAATATACCCATATAAAATATTTCCCTACCCCTATGGCTAATAAATGACATTTATTTATTACCATATAATAAAAATATCGGAAAAGGTTTTTAACATATAGTTTTATATGTTTTGAACGGAAAAATAAAATAAAATCTGAAGTTTTAATTTAAACCAAAGCTTCGAAAACCCATGAGCCTCTGTGACCCATCCCCTTGGTATTTTAATTCCGCCCAACACCCTAACCATGGTTAAAATTCTCAAAATCCAAACTCTAAACTATGGTTTATAAACCAATAACCCCGCCACAACCATGATTAAACAATGGGATTAATTAATCACCCGGATTAATTAATAACCAGCTTTCCGCCAATAAAATGCCTCCCAGGATAGTTAATTAAATGCTTAATTATTTTAAATACTCGTCGGGCCCGCACATTAAAACCCCCGCCAACTTCACATCCCGTCAACCGTTGGATTGCCCCCCCGAAGATCGACGGTCCACGATAATTCCGCTGACTTTCTCCCGTTCGAAGGTTAACGTGCGAGAGCACGGTGGTTTCCAAATAGTGCTCTGACCACGTGTTGATCGCTTAATGGAATCGTTGCCTCCCCGTTAAATATCGCCATCTCCCAAAAGCGGTGCGGAAATTACCGCTTACCACTCGATCCTGTGACGTGTCTTCCCGTACCAAATGACGTCATCCTCAAAAAAATAAAAATTCCTATTGACTTTGTAAATAAAACAAAAAACCATGTATTTTCTGTCATTTTCACTGCTGAAAGCAACTGCGTCCTCCATTGAAAAATTCGAAAATTCCTCTGTTTAAGCCTCTGTCGACCAAAATTACGGAACGCCATTGTTATACTAGTGCTCGAGCATTCATCCGCCATTGACTAGTACCTGTAAATCTCGACATTTTCCATAAAATAGGTATTTATCCGTTT
Organism: Pinus albicaulis; assembly: GCA_034641835.2. Taxonomy (NCBI): domain Eukaryota; kingdom Viridiplantae; phylum Streptophyta; class Pinopsida; order Pinales; family Pinaceae; genus Pinus; species Pinus albicaulis. The sequence goes on from CM076579.1 coordinate 264,280,362, forward strand.
TCCTGCTGGAACTTTGTAAAAAATCTACATTCCAGTGTTAAATTCAAGCCATAATCTGAAAATAAGTTTTATATTGGTCTGTTTTAGTTCTTGCAACCAAAAGAATACTTTCACAGCTGAAATTACGCCCATTTCTGTGAAAAACCCCCGGAGCTTCCACTTTGAATACACAAGAACCAAAATGGAAGTCCCGGTAGCCCTGCGTGTAGCTCCATTAAATGCTCCCCACAGAGAATTGGAATACTTTCCATTAGTGGATAAAGACTTTCAAATTAAAGACTTAGTGTTCGATGAAAATCCCCTTCGAAGTTATTGTCACTGCAGAGATGATTACTCGAAAGGTTTGGATGTCATTGGGTTATGGGAATCCAATTTCCCAAGATATCTCATCCCCTCAGTCCATATTTTCCCAGAAATTATCCACTACTGCCATTCCAATTATGATCCAACTCAAAGAGCAGTGTTATCCCCAGACCAGAGTATCATTTTCCCCATTACTCCTCAAGCTATCAATACAATGCTCCATTTTGAACCTGATCAAAACCTTACTCCCTTGTCCATGGAAGAACTACTTGAAAAGTCTACTAAGTTGTCCCAAGAAAAATTGAAATGCATTTTCCAGACCTTTATGTTACTTGAACATCAACCTAAGGGACCTCCTCCCTATGGTTTTGCTTATTTTACTAATTTAGGCAAGCTCATCCTGAATATGATATTCTTTATGCTGGGTTTTAATACTAGTGAGTATGTTGATGAATTAACCCTAGTATTACTATCCATCTTCACTCCTAGACAGCCTCCTGATGTAAAATATGACTTTGCATCTTTCATTGCCAATAAAATCCATGACCAGTTCATGAGGCTAGATAATGAGAAAGTGTTTAAATATTCCTCAGTCATTTACCATCTCATCATCTATTATCAATCAAAGAAGTTCCCTTTTCTTATTAAAAAGCTTGATGCCAAGGGAAACCCTAGATCTGTTATATTTTGGTCTGCCATAACTCACAGTTCCTATAATTCTCCCTATTCTTATGCCGAGTTCATTGATATTTTCATTCATCCTGCAACTACCTTGTTGACGGGAGTTGCTCCTCCAAGGCTAAGCAATGAGATTAAGAAAAATTTGCAGCTTTCAAGGACATACAAAGTTGGAGACTGATATTTGTACCAGAATCATTCAGAAATCAGAATATATGGATGTGAACTTTGTCCATTCAAATTTCCTAAATATGTGCCCATGAGGCTTTTTGCCTTAGAATATTTCAGGCAAATGAATAATTCTGATGTTATTCATTTTTGTAATGTTAAAAAGAAAGCACAACTCAGAATCAAAAGTCAGTTAGGTCCCTTTATATGCAATTCTAGGGATGCTGAACATGAAGCAGAAAATATATTGCAAAACCATTTCAAGTTACAAAAGAGTTTCCGTTGGATTCCTTATGATCCATTCAGTTTTATCTGTGACAAAAGAATGAAGAACAAATCAACACCCTACTTTCACCACAGAATTCTAGAAATAGAACAATATGCTAATCAAGATGAGTGGGTGGAAGGAACACTAGTTGAGCAAGATAGTGAAGAAGACAATATGAACAAAATTATGAAAGATCTTGAGAAAAAGTTTGACCTAGAATCTTGTGGGCAAGTGCAGGTACCTCATATTGGCACTTCTTCAGCAGGAAATCTTCAACAGGGATTACAAGAAATCAGTCCATCAATTACAGTTGAGTCTAAAGGCAAAGGGAAAGAACTTGAAGTACAAGTTATTGAAACTTTCATTATGACAGAAAAGCCTCAAACCTCCAAGGCACCAGATCAAACACAGGTTTCCCCTGTTCAAGTTAATCATCCTGAGGTTTCAGAATTACAGACTCCACCTAATGTGGAAATAGGCAAGAAAAGACAGGTTGCAGATCCCACTCCTCCCAAAGAACCTTCACAACAACACCAGGCTAAGAAGCAGAAACTGAATCCACTTCCAGAATTGGAATCTATAGATGAGATGTTTGATGATGAAAGAGAAGATAGTCAACTGACTGGTTCAGTTAGTGTAACACACACAGGTCATAAAGGAAAGGATTTACAAAAACAGTTGAGCACTGAAGTATCTTCCTTTAAATAGCCAAAGATAGATGCAGGTGATATAAAGAAGACTTTCATTAATATAAAAGCCAAGAATGACCCATTGAGGATGCAGGTATATGATCAGTATCTTAGATTGGATCCACATAATCATAAATATTAATGTCAGCTTTTGACATTCAGCAAGGGAAGATGCTGATGAGCCATTTCAAATCCAAAGTACCAAAACCCAAGACAACATCTAATTACATTAGGACCAATTTTGAGGTCCTAGCAAAAGACATTCATCCATTATACCAGACAGAGCTACATAAACAAACTGGGGAGATGATATATTCCACCCTTACTGATAAAGCAATGGCAGCCCATAGACTGCAAGATTCTTTAAATAATACAAATACCCAGTTGCAAATTGAGAAAGCTTCTTCTCAGGCAAAAGATAACAGAATAAAATCTCTGGAAGAAATAATCATCAGTTTGGGTCACAATCCCAAAGATATAAAAAGCATTGAGGCACTGATTAAAAAGAAGGATGATGATATTGCTGCACTGAGAAAGCAATTGAAATTTCCAGCCTCAAGGCATCCCCAAACTCAAGAAGTTTTGAAGGAAAATTCACAAGAAGAAATGCTGGAATTGCTCCTGAAAATGACTGAGCAACTGAGTGAGACCAAGAAAGAACTGGAGCAAGCATTAAAAGAAAAGGAATCTATCATGTAGACATCCACCATAGGGGCTACTACAACTACAGGTACAACAGCAGCAGATCAACAAACAGATCCATCACAGGTAAATACTTCCAATTTAAGTTCTGATGAATTAGCAAAACAAATGGAAAGTTTAAAACTCAGAGTCACAGAACTTCAATCTACAAAATTACAGCTGGTGAATTTGGAACAAAAATATGATATATCAAAAAAGACTGTTGCTGATAATACAAGGGAAATTAAGAGGCTGGAAAAATTGGTTAAGGCTTTAGAAAAATATCTCTCATTAGAAAAGCCTTTAAGAGAAATAAATGAAATTATTTGGAACAATATTATTGATTCAATAAAGAGTATTTGGTCCTTTGTTCAAATAATCTTTGAACAAAATGACTTGGTCAAAGTAGCTCAGGAAGAAATTGACAAAACAAGAGAAGAATTAAGGGACAGACCTGAGCAAGCAAATCAACTTATACAGTTTTTGAACACCCAGACCAAGCAGCAGCTTGCAAAGCTTGGAATTGAGGACAGGACAGGTACTATTTTAGAAATAAAAAGGGTTTTTACCAAGAGAACTTTTATGCAAAATCTATAAAGAAAATGCTCAGATATCCAGCAAGAGGTCAGTGCATTTAAAGAAAGGTTTAATGTTTTATTAGCCAGCGGGTTGCCCAATCCGATGCTTTCAGAAGACAAAATAATGGAATTGGAAACTTATGTCAACAAATTAAATATACATGCTCACAACGTCACATGTTCCTCTACCAGCTCATCAGAATCAATATTGCCTACAGGGAGGAATCTCTACGACAGGTTAAAGAATTTGTTTCATCTTGAGCATGAAATAAGGTATTTGTTCCCACATCGGCCCAATTTCTTCAGATACACAGAGGCCGATGAAACATTGAGAAAGCTCAAAAGAACCATAATAACAGAAGACAAATTGTGGGAAGACCTATTGGAAATTTTGTGAAATTTATCTTCAGGTAGAGAATTTTTGCCTTTTACTATTATGTAAAGGATAAATAGAGGAGCAAAGATTAAAGAGTATCAGTTCTGCAGTGAGAAGAGTATCAGTAGAAACGAAGAGTATCAGACAAGCAAGGCAGTAAAAAAGAATTACTCAAAAGGACAGCATCGAGCCCTATTGTAGGACCTGCCTCCAGCACATCCACAAAAGGAGGAAACAGCACACCAGCAATTACTTTTTGTCCTATCTACGAGACCATTTGTCTCCTTTTATTTGTAACTTATTCATTAGTCACCCTAGATTATTTGCTAGGATAGTTTGAGATATTTTCAATCATTTTTTGTATAAATAAACCCTCAAAGAAAGTATTGAGGGTGGATTCTACTACTTCGTTGTGACATTGATGTTTTTGGAATAAAAAGTGTTTTGGAGAAATTTATTTGTGGCTTACTGAATGACAATTTGAAGCTCAGGACTTTTTGTGGGATTCATGTGTCGGACTGCAGTTCAATAAGTCTTTCTATCCTATGTCTTAAGTTTTATATCTGTTTATAATATCATTGTGTCCATTTCTGAATACTTGACATAAAAGAATAACTCAGAATTTACTTAATTGTACTCTGAGTTCAGTTGTGATTATTCTAAATGTTTTCCTCTAAATTAGTTATAAGCAACGAATTCTTAATTTCTCTTGCTTCGCTAATTTAAACATTTTGATTACTATAGTAAAGAATTCTTCATTGCTCTTTATTTGTAATCATTTCATTTCTTTCTTTTGAACATGGTGAAAGATTCTTAACTGCCTTTCATCCCTTCAAACCCATTCCATCCACTTTAAATTTTAAGGATTGTTCTCTGTTTGGCTATCTTGCCCTGCAAAGCCATCTTGCGTGTAGAATAGAAATCCAGTAAAGCCATCCTTTGACTCCATAGCCCAATGGCCTAAAAATATTCAACCTTGCCCTCATTTGGCGAATTCCACCATTTTCAAACAAACTCTTAGATCTATAACTATCCTAAAACTTTCTAAGAACAAATATAAATCATAAAGTTAAAGCCCTCTCTGGATGTAGATTGGCTAGATTCTACATCTGAAGGTTGGTTTTTGGTTACCTCGGGTATACTTTCATTTTCCCCAACTTCAAGGAAAACCTGAGTGATAACGGAATCCATGAAATAAACAGTTAATTAACAATTTATTGAGAAAAATGAATTCATTTGTATTAAATTTGAATAAATAAAACCTTACAACCTTAGACTTGATGTTGAACAGGCCTTCCCGGGGTCAGAAAGCAGGAATATCCTCTACTTTGACAAGACTTGCACTCTTCCAACCAATACAGATAGAGGTATGTGATCTTTCCTGGCAAAATCTCAGTTAAATGAGTCTGAATCCCAACAACACTTTACCTCAAATAATTCTAAAGCCTGAAATCCTTTTGAGGCTACCCAAGGCCTATTTTAATAGTGCAAAAGAGAAGGTTTCAGTTCCAGCAATGAAGGGATAGAGTCCTCCTTCAAAGGGATAAGCTCCTCACATCAAGTGGTTATCTCCTTAAGGCATGGGATGCATGAATGTAAAAAGAGCGAACTTGCCACCGCAATATTCCTTCCAAAGGCTTCTAGAAATGACAGAAAGTGAGCTTCTGGGTTTACTTTGTGCCTTTTTAATCTTTTAAAGGGGTCTGCACCCTTAACAAAGATAAAGTGCATTCATGTACGCAGGAGTTATGAAGATTAGGTGCAGTACAACAGGTAAGACAAAGAGAAAGTGTGATACTAGAATTTTAGAGACTTTTGAGAGCTTTTCTCTTATTTTTAAGGCTTGACATGAGGAACTGATGTGTTAGACTTGCAGAAGAGGAATTATGAGTGATAATGTGTTCATACAGATAGCAGAATGTCAAGATGACAATTTTCAGTGCAACGTACCTCTTCATCCTTTCTTGAGAGTGCATCTACAACAACTTTTCACTTCCCCTTTTTGTAGATAATTTGAAATTCATAACCCAACATATTTGTGACCCATTTTTGTTGCTCTTCTGAAGATATTCTTTGTTCCAAAAATTGTTTAAGACTATCATGATCAATATTTACCACGAAGTGTTTTCCCATTAGGTAAGGTCACCATTTCTTTAGTTCATGTAGCATTACCAACATTTCCTTCTCATAAATATCCTTTTGTAAATAATTTCCTTTGATTGGACAGCTTTAAAAATAAATGGGTCTTACTTCTTGCATTAAAACAACAAAAATTCCATTTCTTGAGGCATCACATTCCATAGTAAAGGTTTTTGTGAAGTGTGGCATACCTAAGACTGGTGCTAGGCACATTGCCTCTTTAAGATGTTCAGAGGCCTTAGTTTCTTCAGGAGTCTATGAAAATGCATCGTTATTCAATAATGTTGTTATAGGTTCTATTATTCTCCCATAATTCTTAACAAACTTGCGATAATACCCGTTTAACCCGAGAAATCTATGCAAATTCTTTATGGTTGTAGGGAATTTACATTCCTTAATGGCTTTACTTTTTGTAGGGTCTACCTTAACACCATCGTGAGATAAAATATGACCTAGATATTCCACCTCTTGTACTCCAAATAAACATTTAGAAGTTTTTTCATATAATTATTTCTCCTCCAAAACTTTGAGCACCCTGTCAACATCTTGAACATGATCCTTCCAAGACCTACTGTAGATTAGTATATCACCAAAAAATACTAGCACAAGTTTTCTAAGGAAGGGTTTGAAAATGGAATTCATCAACCATTGAAATGTAGAAGGTGCATTGGTAAGACCAAAAGGCATGATAAAAAATTCATAATGACACTCATGAGTTCGAAACGTTGTTTCCAGAATATCTTCAGACTTCATTCTAATTTGATGATATCATGAATGAAGATCCAAATTGGTAAAATAAATTTCTCCATGTAATTCATCAATCACAGGAATGGGAAATTTATCTTTAATAGTGAGCTTCTTGAGCTCCCTATAATACAGCCACATGTTCCATGATCCATCCTTCTTGTGCACCAATACTACTGGAGCAGATAAAGAACTTTGACTAGGTTGAATTATACTAGCCTCTAACATTTTTGCAATCAAACATTCAATTTTTCTCTTCTGGACATAAGGATATCTGGAAGGCCTGATGTTTGGAGGAACACTTCCTGGAATAAAATGAATAGCATGATCATGATCACAAATAGATGGTAGTACATTGTGTGTTTCAAACATCTTGGAGTGATTTTCCAAGACTTTTTGGAGATCTATAGAAATAGATGATTTTAATGTTGCAACTTCTAGTGAGCATAATTGTGCAATTATGCATTGTTATTATTTCTTCGAAAGATTTTTTGTAACACTAGAGCTTATTATCTTTCCTGTCTTCCTTGCAATACCCCATAATTCTATTTCCTTTCCTTCTAAAAAAAATTCAAGAAAAGTTCTTGAAAATTAAAAGCTACCATCACCAAAGGTTGTAACCATTGTACTCCTTGTACAACATCGGCACCTGCCATTGGGATGGAAGGCATTGGAATATTCACTACATATTTCTCCATGTCTATCTTGATATTCTGGCATTTTCCAGAGAAATTTATAATTCCTCCATTTACAACCATCACTTGACATTCTGGTGCTGGGTATAGGAAACAATTCAATTCCTTGGCTACCTTACAATGAATAAAATTATGGGTACTACCCAAATCAATGAACACTATTACCTTTTTCTTCTTTATATATACTTCTATCTTGAGAGTTTGAGGAGTGGTAATTCCTGCCAATGCATTACATGTTATGGTCAGACTCATTTCTTCTTCTTCTAGGGTTGGTTCTTGGTGTATATCCTCGTCTTTTGAAGTTTCTTCTTCATTTTATTCCTTCTCTTCATAATCTATGTAAAATAATTTATTCTCTGCATACTTATGACCTTTATTGTATTTTCTATCACAAATGTAGCAAATCCCTTTCGCTCTTTTTTCTTCGAATTGTTTTAGTGTCAGCCTTGTAGGTTGTGGAAGTCTAGGAGAAGCAACAATTCCATATTTATAGATGTGAGTGGTAGGCTTCCTTGTCACCATACTTTTACATTCAATTTTTATTGCCAACCTGAATGCCTTCTCCAATGAGTCAAGTACCTAGACGTGAACTTCATGTTGGATGTTATCCTTTAAAGTCCCCATGAATACATCAATCCTGTGTTCCTCCGGAATATTAGTTACCCTTATATTCAATTTTTGGAAGTTCTCAATGTGCTCCACCACTGAACCCTTTTGTTTGATATTTAGCGATGGGCTAAAGAGGTTGTTTCTCTTTGTATGCTCATAATGTGCTATCATTTCCTCCGTAAAAATTAACCAAGTGATAATTTTTTTATGGGAGAAAAGCCATCGATACCATACAAATGTATTTTGTTCTAAATTTAAAGTTACAATGCGTACCTTTTGTGTGTTTTTCACATTATTGAGATCAAAAAATTGCTCCATCTGTAGTGTCCATGTTACGAGATCCTTCCGATCAAAATTCATCATATCCATCTTTGGAATATGGTGGTTCTTCAATCCAACATTACAGTTTATGAAATCACGATAACCATTTATTTTGTTATCATCATGATTTTCCTCTACTATCTTTCCTCCATTAGTAAAAATTTCTTATATCAACTTTACCAAACCTTCGATGTCTACTTTTAGATCATTCTTCATGTTATCCATGTTGTCTTTCATATATTCATCGATCTTAGCTTCCATGTAATCCATCTTATCTTCCATGCCAACTTCCATGCCATCCATCTTAGGTTCGAAACCATCCATATTAGCTTCCACACCTTTCTTGAAACCATCCATCTTAGTTTCTATGTCTTTCTTCAAAACTTTCATTTCATTTTTTGTTGCTCCTTGCGATAGCGAAATGTGGTGCACTTGCTCTTGTAATTTTGATATCTCATGTTGCATTTCTTCATCTTCATGAGTCACAGTAGAGCCTTCTAAAGGATTAAGGGGTGTTGAATTATTTTTAGGGGGAATTTTTTAACCCAATAATGATATATATTCTTCAATATTCCCTTGGAATAAATTCAAACTAATTTTTGAAATAACACCTGAAAAAATATACACCTTTTTATTTCTTTTGAGGAGCTCGATATTGAAACTGAATTATCTCTATTATTTTGGATCTTTAATATTTTAAATTTGTTCCTATAGTAGCCCTTTAAATATTATTTCTAATGCCATAGATTTGACCTGATTTTGATTCTTCAAGGAAAAGCTATGCCCAGTCTCCCATAATGACCTAATTATGGACTAGTTCAATCAAGTGAACTTGTATGGCATGCCATGTGTCACTGTTTCTTCCTTCGAATTTGAAATTGATAAAAATAAAACTAAATTTCATATAGTTGAGGCTACTTTTTACATAATTCCAATCTAATGCCTAGAGAGAGAGTTATGACGATTTTCCCATGGTCACTTCTTTAAGATGAAATTCGGGAGCCTGAACAAACCCTAAATTACACAGATCATATCTTTGAAAATATTGTGAACCAAGATCTGAAATGTTTGTAAGACATTCCTCATGATCTCAGATTCGCTCTGTAAACATTTCAGCCTTTGAACCTTTTTAGAACAAAATTTATAGAGAAAATTCCACGATGACCTGTTTAGGTGAAATTCGGGAGGCTGAAAAAAAAAACCTAACTTCCACAGATAATATCTCTAAAAATACTGTGAACCAAGATCTAAAATATTTCCAAAACGTTCGTCGAGATTTAGGCTTTGCTCTGTAAAAATTTTACCTTCTGAGACTTCGTAGAAAACAATTTCTAGCAAAAATGCCACGATGACCTGTTTGGATGAGCGAAACCCTGGAATCCGAAGCTCTGATACCAAATGTTATGAAACCTGCTCAAAAAATAAAATAAAAGAGAGATCAACGCATTAGAAATAAGCCACTTTGAGGGGGAAACCTCCAATATATAGGAGTCCATGGGGCCACAATGTAATCCTACCCAACCTAACAATAATAATGTAAAGGCACAATAATAACAATATGGGGGTTACAGGGGTACAACAGTAATAATAAGGGGGCTACACTAACAAAAATAAGGAACTATACTAGTAATATAGGGACCTAATAGATTTAAAAGGTGAGGGAATTCTACCATCATCTTCTCAACAAATGAAAGTGATATTTTGGGGTCCAAAAGCTTCTAGCGGGGAGGAGTGATCAGGTGCTCAAAATTATGCTCAAAAATGAAATTTGTTAGAATGATGTGGAACCTTATATACCACGTAGATCATGTGGTTCAGAATACAACACAACTTGTTTCGCGAAAAACTGACACCATATGCTCCCTGGAAACATGTTCTGTCCATTTTTTCGAACAAACAAATTTTGCAAAAAAAAAGACACATGACTCTGTATTTTGGGCCAATGGAAAGCTATCACATGGACCCTTGTAGTTGGTTCAAAGGTATTTTTTATGCCAATATGGCCTCACCACTTGGCCTCTTCTGGTTGGCTGTGGCTTGGAGGAGCTTTGATTAGTTGTTGTGGTGGTCAACCACATGTTTCCAGGTGGCCCAACCAGAGGCCGCCACGTGGCAACACGGGATGCCAAAAAAATTTATTAAGGGTCGAATTCCACTCTAAATGGGTTGAACACAAGACCTCATCTCAAGAAAAGCCATGCATTACCAACAGACCACAGGTATTAATTATTATACATAAGGAAACACATATTTTTTAAAGTTTTTTACGGCCGAGTTGTAGGGAAGGGGGCCAGGGCTTAGCCCCAAGCCCCCATACATGTTTTTCTATGTAACTGAGCACCAGAACTAGGAGCGCATAGTATAACTGCCACCATCAACCTCCATCGTCACCGTGTCATGAAACCACCAACACCGAAGCCATTTGTTGTGACCACTGATGGGAAGTCATTACCGTGATAGTAGCCACCCAAAATGACCGCCAATGTGACATGGATATCTCTAACCACTGACGGTTATGTGACTCGCTGAATTTTTTTATATTAAAAATATATATATTTTTCACCAATATAGTATGTTTTATTTTTCATACTTAAGGCGTTATAGGGAAAATTAATGTTCCAACAATTTCACCCAGAATTCCAAGAAATTATCACCCGGTTAGCCAAATTAAGGGAGAAATTGTAGGACCGATTCAGTTTTTTGAGAAATTGTGGAGCAATTAGCTAGAAAACTAGGGAGGCTAATAACTTCTTCAGTTTTTGACAAATTTCTGATCAGAAAGAAGCTAGACAATTATTTTTGGACATTCTGAAGCTAATGGAATAGGTTTTGAAGCTATTTGAGCACTAAAAGTTTATGTAATTACCATTTTAAGCATAACGAAAGAGAGCCAAGCCATTGGAAGCTAGACCAAGGAGACGTAGCCCAGGAGGGGTGAACTCCTTTATCTTTTGTTGTTTTGTGGTTATTATTATGGTTCATTTTTTTGTTGTTTTTGTATATTTCAGAGTTTATTTACATGCTTTATGTGTTTAAAATTTAACATAAAAGCTCATAAAAAATCATTTTAAACACTTGTAATTTTCAAACCCTCAAGCAAAATTTATTTAAGATCTCATACAGATAAATTTTGAATTTTATATCAAGTTTTAATAAAGGATTTTCACCCATTTCATTCTAGTGAATTCAATGCACATGAAAAAAAATATCGTTGAATTTTATATGAAGGAAATCGTTTAGATACATTGTTTTCCTAGAGTAATCTTTTAAGATTTAGTACATTATATCATTTAGAACTAGATGGTTAGCCACAAAGGGTCAATCATAGGATTGAAGATAGTCCAAGGATGTATGTGATGTATAAACCATCAAAATGGGAAGAGTAGTTGTAGTTATGTATTTTCATATAGAAATGGGTATCAAACATATTTAAACACACACTTGAGACTTTATTCTATAGAATATGAAAAACATCTATGAGTTGGGAAAATATAGTAGATAGAGCCATTATTAATCTACATTTTCTTAGAGGGACCGAAGAGGAAGTGGTGAAAATCAATCATAACTTAAAAGATGCATAGGAAAAACAAAAAACCTATGCATATAAGGTCAAATTAAATAGGGAATTCAAAGTGCGTGATCATGTTTTATTGAAATTAAATGCTAAGAAGAGGTTCTTGGAATTAGGAAGCTACTGAAAGTTTGTGGCTAAATTTTGTGGGCTATTTGAAATCCTAGAGAGCATTGACCTAGATGCATATAAAATTTCATTTTCAACATCCAGGCATATTCAAACCATGTTTCACATTTCATAAATTAAAAATAATGTTCTTGATGTTAATATTGTATATTATGACCGAAATGTGTTTCAAATGAAGCCTAGGGTAAATTTTCAGGTAAAATAAGTGGGAATTATTTTTAGGAAGGTCAAGGTTCTCTCGAGTCAAGTTATCACATTACTAACGGTATAGTGGACACATTTTAGTCATGAGGATGCCACATGGGAACATGAAAATTCCATGAGGGAGTAGTACCCTCATCTTTTTAAATATTTTATTTTTTGTATATATATATTTATATAATGCACTTAAGAAAACATATAAATAAGGGGGAGGGGAATCTAACACCCCTAATATGACCCCTATATGTGTAATGAATATATCTTGTTTAAGTTGGTGATCCTAGTAAAATTTTGGGGCCTGTGTGCCCATAGTCACACACGTTTAAATTAGTGTGTTTATGTCTATGACGCTAGAGTTTCTATCTAATCTAGGCTAATGAGCCTATGTACTAGAAGGCTAGTTAGATAAGACACTACAAGGAAAATACCCTCTAACAGATGTTTTTGAGGAACCCCTTTTTAAAATAGCTCAGACATCTGTATGTAGCGGAGGTTGCCAGAGGAGGGTGGAGGTTTTTGCAGATGTTTTTATTCCGGTGCATTTATCATACTAAACTGCACTGATGTGTTCAACAAGAGAAAGCATTAGCACGCACAAAAAATTGGCAGACCGAGACACCATGCGATCACTACAAACCCACTCAGTGCATCTCATTATTGTAGCATGGTGTTCTACAAATATTCTACACCGATGTGTCCTAAAACCCCGTGCCAAAACTGAAACAACCCAATGTGGTTTTAAGAAACTGCACCAGTGCACCTATAAAATCCGCGCACGAGAACAGGGCTAAGTAAAAAAAAATTACAGCCAAAAATCAACATTTTTCACTTTTCAGTGATACAGAGCTCCTAAGCACCGGTGAAAATTTACCTTTTGTGAAGTAACCTGCCATCGATGCTCCCATTAAACAAACTATTGTTGTCCATTTCCCACCATCTCCATTTTGACTTTTGCAATACGATGGGAAAATTTATTTTTGTAAATTCTACAGCTAATATGCCTCCTCGACGGCCAAATGTACAGGTATTTTCCTTTTTTCCATAGTTAAGGCTTTTAGCAGATTATTTTTCTAAAATAGGTTAAAATTCAGCTTATTTAAAAAAGTATATTCCCACGTGGTGTGCTTGAGCCATTCGACTCGCACTGGTTCAAGTTGCTTCCTATAAATTTAAAGCTGCACCGCGAGTGTTGTTAACGATATCTACACCAGTTCCGAGGCGGTACTAAAACGGCATACTATGATTTTTGAAAATTAAAAAAATTACAGTGTGGTCAGTTAACCACCTGCACCGTTAACCATGTCAAATTGCAGGAATGTGGTGCGTTGACGGAATTATCCACCCTCAGGTAGGTAATTTTGTCAATGAACCACCCCCTCAAACATGACATAGTCAATGGTGCAGTCATGTAAATGACCGCACCATTGACTATGTAATTATTTGAGGACGGCGGTGTGCTTCCTAAACTATACGACTCAAGGTGTATAGTTTGGTCAGCGCACCGCCCTCCTGATAATGGTAGATAGTCAACTGTGTGGTCTACTATACCACCGCACTGTGGACCTTGTAACAATGCCAGGACGGTAATGCGCTGGAAATTTTCAGTTGCACCGCTCTAGTGCCGCGACAAACAAAGACGCACCGTTATCAGTGCATGCCTGTTTTTTTTGTGCACCGATTATTATTTTTTTGTTTTTTCAAAAAAAATTATATATTTATATTCCTAAATACATGTAACATTTAATAAAAAATCTGTATTTAATATGTCAATCATTCAGCGACATCAAAGGAGAGAAGATAGGGAACAACAATAACAACAGGTTGACCAATATAACATAGCTCACTTGTGGGAGGCTCGAGAGAGGGAGAGAGATATGTACCCTCACCCTATTACAATAGCCACCGAGGGGCTCCTAAGGGAGATAGGCCTCCTCAAGTTCTATGAGGAGGCTACATCCCTAAAGGCCCATGGCGAGTTTTTGTGACATCTTGTCTGCAGATGGAATGCCCACCTACAGGATTTATGGGTTGGTCCTAACCAGTGGTACACACCCACTAAGGAGGATATATATTTCATTACTGGCCTATCGAGGAGAGGGGTGGATTTTCACTCGTTCCCAGAGGTCCCCATTGGCTATGCAATAGGGAGTCAGTTGGTGTACTCCCATAGATACATTAGCGCGCATATATGATCTCCTTCAAAATTTTAGGTCCGTGGAGGTGAGTTACATATTGCTTAATTTGGTGGAGAGGAGGTGAGGTGCCTCTCACTACTAATTTTGACCACTGCACACCATACCCGCGATGCGAACACATTAGTTGCCCGCTTCTATTTTATGTTGATTCTTTATTACAGGTGCCACAACTTGTGAGGTGTTCTGCCATTTTTTTGCGGTAGTTCTGTACAATTTTAGATGGATCTCATGCTCAGGCAGAAGCGAGGGTGAACTTCCCTTTCGATTCAAAGCTATTTTGTTTATTTTTTGAGAGGTTTCTAGAGACGAGGCCTACTTTTGTTTGGCAGCCTCATAGGCTGATGCTACATGTACAAATGTAGATGTGGGGACAAATGATGCCCAAGGGGGGCAAGTTAGAGTTTTTCTGTGAGGATATTGCATGATGCACTGGAGTTGCTAGCTAGTGCTGATGAGCATCCCTTTGTTCTGGTCCCCTCTCTTTATCCTTGTTTGGATTGGCGAGGGTGTGCCAACATCCCCTTCAAATATGATGAGCTGCTGGATGATAGAGGTTGTATTAATTTTTTACTTAAATTTATTCTAACATGTTCTTGAACTTGTTTTTATTAAATTGTTTAATTATTATTGTGTACCTATATATATTTTTCAGACATTGGGTCATTTGATGGTGATGACATGCCACCACCAACAAATGATCTAGGTGTAGATCCTGATGACGATCAAGAGATGGGAAATGCCAAGGATTGGGCCGGTGTAGACATACCTAGTCCTTATGGTGCACGAGTACCGCCTTTTTATGAGGTGTAGGCCTGATAGTAGATTGAGGATGGAATTGGGCAACCAAATCTGTGAAATGTTTGTAGAGGTGGGAGTCAGGCCTGCCACTATGAGAGAGATACAAGCCGATGCTAGGTTGGTACATATGTGGAGATGCATGCCGCCTAACATGTTCAGCTTGATGCGGCATGTCGTAGGATCTACCAGTTTAGTTACGCAGTTGAGTAGGGCCCTTCGATGTAGGGGCGTCGAGACACAGTACGTGGTCGAAAGTCGAGCAGTGATGCATCATCTGATGATCACGATCAGGTGAGTGCTCATCGTTCACCTCTTGCCGCAGATGAGAGGCCTGCATCATCGACAATAAATCATGATCATGACTAGGCTAGACCATCGACATCAAGTTAGCCTTCTCAACGTGCAACATCCAACATTCATGACCATGAGCATGCTGGACCATCCATGTTGATTCATCATGATCAACAGCCTGCAGCATCCAGCAGTACTCATGATCATGAGTAGGTTGGACCAGCTATGTTGAGTCATCATGAGCAGTCGACAGTTGATCCTAATCAGCATGAGGCATCACCAGATCAGTGGGCACATGATGATCGACATCTATCTGAGGTTGTCGAGGCTACACCACTCACTGGTCAGGCCTCAACTAGTACTACTATTTATCATGATGTACCACCAGCTGATATTTGACATTTATATTACAGTTGTATATTTTTGACTTTATATATATATATATATATATATAATGTCCATGTTGCATTTGTACTTAATTTACATGTTGGTGATCATCATGATGTGTATATTGTTAGGCATGTTCATTTAATGTGTAGCTTGTTAATATATGTGTATGTGATCGCAGTTATTTGACATGAGATGTATATTTCATGTTTGTGTTGTGATGATGTTATACAATGCTAACTGTGTTTTGTTAGATGATCATGATCACGATCATTAGATGATGTTAGCGAATTTGAATGTGTTTTTTAGTAGAATATGATGTTTGTACGATAGTTATCATGATCGTAATGTTTATTTAATTTAATATTAAATCATGATATTTATTAAATATTATGTTGTGATTGTAATTGAAATTTTAATTTTAATTGCGTGTAAAATTGTAAAATTGTAATTGTGTTTGTAATTGTAATTGTATGTAAAATATTTGTAAAATTTTAATTGTAATTGTAATATTTAATTTATTCTGAAATGATTGTAATTTTAATTTTAATTGTAATTGTATATATGTAAAATTGTAAAATTGTAATTGTATATGTAATTGTATGTAAAATATTTGAAAAATTTTAATTGTACTTGTAATGTTTAATTTATTGTGAAATGATTGTAATTGTAATTTGAATTGTAATTGTATATATGTAAAATTGTAAAATTGTAATTGTAATTCTAATTGTATGTAAAATTCTAAAATTGTAATTGTAATTGTAATTTTAATTTTAATTGTATGTGAAATTGTAAAATTGTAATTTTAATTGTAATTATATGTAAAATATTCTAAAATTGTTATTGTAATTGTAATTTTAATTTTAATTGTTTGTGAAATTGTAAAATTCTAATTCTAATTGTAATTGCATGTAAAATATTTGTAAAATTTTGATTATATTAATGTGAAATGATTGTAATGGTAATTGTATGTAAAATTCTAAAATTCTAATTGTAAATATTGTAATTGTATGCGAAATTGTATAATTGTAATTGTAATTGTATGTAAAATATTTGTAAATTTTTAATTGTATTAATGTGAAATGATTGTAATTGTAAAATTGTAATTGTATGTAAAATTTTAAAATTGTAATTGTAATTTTAATTGTAATTGTATGTGAAACTGTAAAATTCTAATTCTAATTTTAATTGTATGTAAAATATTTGTAAAATTTTAATTATATTACATTGAAATTATTGTAATTGTAAAATTGTAATTGTATCTAAAATTGTAAAATTGTACTTGTAATTTTAATTGTAATTGTATGTGAAATTGTAAAATTGTAATTGTAACGAGTATTGTATGTGTAGGTGTTGTTTGGTTACAACCCCGACATCTTGCCACCATGCTGAGAAAAGACATGAGAAGCCATAGAGGTGGGGGATGGGGGAAAGCATTGGTCAAGGTCAACATGGCTAGAATCATGATAATTTGCAACCCGTGAAGCTACTCAAGTTTTCAACTTGGTCGTCCTGGATGACATTCGAAATGAATTGCATAATCTTAAAAACTTGGCTGCCAGCGGAAAACACAATATGTTTGATCCTGAGTTGTTAGAGGAGTTTGGACACTTAATTTCAGACCCTCGCAAGGCCTTGTTCCTTTAGTAGAAGAAATCCTAAATGAGTATAATCCTAATGGAAAGAAAGGCAAACCAATAGTCTTTCTTCACCTAATGGACATGAAAACAACGCCACATAATATGAGATTCTATATGAAAAGGATGTACACTCATGTGGCTTAGATTGAATGCCACATCCCTTACATTTCTACCTCATCAGTCCCCGAATACCTATTCCTAGCTATTTGATGTTTGTTGTTAGTTTTTTATGGCATGATATTCTGATAGACAATTTGATGATGTTGTAAATGTATTATTTCTAATTTTGGTCTTGCTACTTTATTGATAAATGATAAAATTATCTAGTTTTTCACTAGACATGTGGACATTATCTACCATAAAACTACATAAAAGTGAATGACTAAACTATGTAATGGTTTTTTTGGTAAATGAAATAAAAACATTTAACCTTTAAAAAAATTTCTAAAAAATTTGGATTTTTTAAATTTGATGGTATGATAGTTTAAATGAATCTATAATATTACATAATATTAAATTCCAAATTAAAATAAATTTCAAAAATATATAGCGTTCAGTAACTAATATCTTTACAATTCAGATCCATATTGCAAGGCTTGTCGAGGAAATGAAATTTCCCAAATGTAATGGATCAGTAAACAATCAATTTTGTCAGAAATATCCTACAAAACGGTTGTCCATTATTGCAAAAATGTGGCTTATATTCTTTATGTAGCTCTTATCAAATTATGCCAATACTTTTCTATATTATGCATCAGATCAGATTCGTTCGCTATTTTTACTGATTTTGATTTTTATGAGAACAAGTTCCACGTAACAAAATGGGATATTTCTATCTTGATATTGATTCAAAAATATTATTCCAAATCTGTAATTCTGGATTAATCTCCATCCAATTTCCTATCACCATCCAATTTCATTAATAGAGTACTTGTTCATGGCACGGAGGCAGGGACTCCATCCCTTTATCGTTAGGCATCTTCTTCACTTCTGTTTCACGGAGTTTGAACCTCCATTGTTTCCTTTGCCTTTGATTATTTTTCATTATTGCTTTATCTTTACATTGGCATAATTTGGGGTTTTTCATTAATTTTGCTGAAAATTATATAATTTTAAAGATAAATTTAAGATTTTTGTGATCTATAATGTAGATAAATGTTTTAAGGATTAATCACATTATTAGGATTAGATGCACATTTCAAACCATCTAATGTGGTTCATCCTCAGGACAAGGTGAAGAAAGAAACATATCACATTGAATAAATAGTAAGAATGTGTCATTGCCTAGAAATAGTTGTTGAAACTAGCCGTTATTAGACTAGTTAGTTAATAACACAAAATATTAACAGTTTTTAAGATTTGTAGAGAAAGTTATTCAAGAATAATTTATAATTTAATAATTTAATAAAATGATTAAATTATAGTTGTTATAATAATCGAAGAAGAGGAGGATAAATCTTAAAATTTTAAGATTTAAATTTTAAGGATTTAATAGATATTATTACAAGTTAATAATTAATAATATAAAATGAATGTTAAAGTAAAATAATTTTTAAAAATAAAAATAAAATAAATAAATAAAATAAAATAAAAATTATAATATTAAGCCTAACTAGTTGTTAGAAATTTAGTTAGTTGAGAATTAGAATTTTTTAATTAATAAATCAATAAAATAGGCTTATTATAAATTAAATATAATATAAAATAATGAGGGGAAAAAAATTTGAATGAATAAAATAAATAAATAAATGAATAAATAAAATTAATGAATTAATTAGGTAAAAATATATAACTTAACGTGATTTGTTTCTTTCTTCATTTTATCTTGAGAATAAAATGGTTTGAAATGTTAACCTAATCCAAAAATGTAATTAATTCAAAAAACATTTATCTATATTTTTAAAGTGTTAAATTCATTTTATATATAAATTACAATTTTATAATAAAAATTAAATAAGCCAATTTTAATAAAAAAAATCCAAAAACTCACCTTAACTCATCTTTAATGTTATATCCATCACTTTTTAATATCGACAACTACTTCTATTATCAACCGTTAGTTTATCTATGTGATGTGGATAGTTATCTTATAATTTAATGCTATTTATAACGATAGGGTAGTGGAGATTGTCATATTTTTAACTTTACATTAAGAAATTAAAAACTATAAATATATAAAAGTTAAAAAATGTTTAATTTAATTTAATTATATATATAAACTTTACATTAAGACATTAAAAAATATAATTATTTACAAGTTAAAAATGATTAATTTATTTAACTATATATATAAACAAATGACTAGTTTTTTAATATATACATAGTGAAATTATAATTGAACTAAATAAATTTAGAAAAAGAAGTAAGACATGGAAAGTCAAGAAATCGAAAAAGGAAAAATGTAATATTTCAAATAATGTCTTCTTCATTGAGTTTTTAAACAAGACATGTTATTCAAATAGTTGTGAGTGATATTATAGATTTTATACTTATTTAAAAATAGATTATTATTATTACTCAACCAACAAGGGTAATAGTTGCAAAAAAATATAGTCTCTACTTCTATTGTTAATTAATTTATTAAGCTCATGATTTTTTATGTGGGACCTGTATTTTCTAGTTGTTCGAGAATGCCCACATTTTGGCATTCTGTTGTTATTGCGGAGTGCAGAGGTAGAGTCAATTTTTTTGTTGTGTGAAGTTCTTACCCATTTTATCTCTACACATATGCATTCTCCTCACGCAATTTGTTTTCTCACCCTTTCTCTAACACTTCCCTCGCACCATTTCAAACCTACATTTGCATATTTGGAACCGCCATTAGCTTTCACATCTTTTGACAGAGTATTAGCAATCTCAAGAATAACAGTTTAAGAGCACTCAATAACGAGATAATCACTTGAAAAAATAAATTTTTATGTCTATGCTTCGACTTTGCATACTAAATTATCATTATACAAACTACAAGGGAAAAAAATTTGACTCAAAATAGGCACTGCTCCTTAAGGGACCCCGTCGCACACAATTCCTCTGCACATCCTTTCTCCTTCTTTTGCATATCACAAAATTAGAAATTTTTTGTATGCCTCGACTTTACATACTAAATTAGTGTTACATATACTATGGAAGAAGCAATCTTGACTCGATATAGTATCTTCCCTTTAACAAAATCTCCCGCACATAATTCCTCTACACACCATTTTTCTTGCACTTCTCGTATGCCATTTTTCCACACAATAAAATAGTAGAGGTTAATGCCCTTCAGCCCCCACTACCTGCCCCTCCCTTCCCCTTCATTCTAACATCATTGGCCAAAGAAATTTCCTAAAACTAATTGATACTCAATGTAATTTGACCACGAGGTATAAAAAATAATGAAATAATTGGATGATTTTATGCTTTTGGATTTTATTTCTTACAAAACAATTATAATTTCCAATGCTCATGTAAATCCTTTTAGATTATCTACTTAGGATTTTGTCTCACTTTTTTGAGTTCATATATGAGCTTAGATATTTTTTAATCCTTCGAATCCTAAAATATTGAGCCAAACTTGTCCCTTTGTAAGGATCCCACACAAATAGGTAGGTAAAATTATAGTGGAAAAATCTTTCATTATGCAGATTGAAAAGATTTCCTTATATGCATGGCACTCTAGCACTTACATACCACCTCAATCCTCCACATTGAAAGACACCTTTGCATAGATTTCCTGCACTGGTATGTATCTCGCATAATGAAAGGCATTCTCGCATAACTTCATGTAGACTTGCGCACACCAAAATTAAATCTTGATTTGTATCTTTACTCCAATTTTCCACATTTATGACCACTAGAAAACCAACAACTAATTAGAGCATGTAGAAAGGAACTTTGGAAAAAAACATTCATAACAATACCCATCGAAAACTAATCAAGTATGTGTTGGCCATGCGCATGCCAAAAAATGCATGAAGAACACCCAACAAATGCAATTACAGACAAGTTACTTGTTGAAATTATATTAGGTTCTCCATGCTAATTTACATATATGATCATCAAAACTTCATAGAACTTTGATTTCTTTCAGCATTTGTAAATTGAACACTTATTATCCAACATTAGATAAAATGTATTTTAAATTTGTGATTTGTGTGTGATAACATGTGTGCATAATAAGAAACACAATTTTGTCCCAGAATGTTCTCCACTTCTGCATGTGTTTTCCCTCCACACAATTCTCCCATGCACCTTCCTTCCACAAAAAGAGACATTTAAACCAATAGTTGATTTGAGTTTTTTCTAACACTTAAACAAAAAAATACTCATTACAAGACTTTTACTGACATAATTTTCCATGAAAACATGAATAGCACATTCTTTAATAACGATTTACCATCACATCAACATTATTCAAAGAAAGTCAATCAAATAAGAAACAAGAAACATAAACAACCCTGAATACTTATAACACTGATATGTTAAGGGAGTTCACCATGGGGGAAAAGTGCTACATCTACAGATTCGTTTGGAACTATGAATCACTTTATTAATTCTAAGTCATTCTCCTTACAATGGGCTGAAACATCTCACAAATATGGATCATGCTCCTTAAAGAGATGCCTTTTCACAAATGGTCCAAAGGCACTCACATAAGTGATCCAGGTGGATATTGGTGGCCACCCGCCTATTCCACTTGGGGGCCCCACCATTGTCTCTTTTAGTTTTTTTCACAACTTACTAGTTTTAGCAATTTTTTAGGTCCTGAACTTGCGGAGCCGTTTTGAGGCCCCAAACAGAGATAATATGTCGAAGTTATGTTCCTGGGAAGTTGAAACACCAATTAACCCAAATGGGGCCCATATTTTTTGCGATTCATCTCCTAGGGTTAGGTTTTGGATTTTTAGAGTTCTCCATTGTTTCTCCATAATAAATAGGCCCTCGAGCCTCATTGTAACACAGTTCAGAGGTCTGTAGCCAGCACATCTCTTCTCAGAGTTTCGATACCAGCACCCTCGCTATTTTATTTCCATCATGTTTGTAAGCATCTTTCTGTGATTTAATATTAATGAAATGAAGCCTTATTTCCACTGTATTTCTATGTTTATGGTCATTTCTATATTCCGTTGCGCTCTTGCATAAATCTAGATCAGTGGTATCAGAGCAATCTACTTTTTCTCGATTTTTCTTTGCATGTCCCCAACGAGGTCGGGGTATAAGGATTTAGGGCTAGAACTGGTGGAGCCTTTGCAAGATCAGCGTCGCAAACCCAGTCGGACACCCATGGGGGACGAAAAGAAAGATGAGGGAGAAGGAGATACTATCAAAATATTGCTTGAGGAGGCCCTTGAAAAATAAAGGAATGCGATGATGGATAACTTTGCCCAAATCCTTCAACGACTGCCCACCGATGGTGCATCTGCGTCCAACAGCCACTTTGGAAGCGCGACTCCCTTTAAGGTACAAGTAAACTTTGACATTCCCATATTTGAGGGTCAAATAGATGTAGATGTCGTAGATAGATGGTTGAAATTATTAGAAATATATTTCTCGGTTCATGAATTTGCTGACCGGGAGAATATTATTTTTGCACTCCTCAAAGCTACCCCCATGTTAAGGACTGGTGGGAAACCTACTGTGAGAAAAAGGAAGAGACAAAACCCTCTCTGTTCTCAGCCATACCCAGTTGGAATTCTTTCTGAGATGCCATCAAGGAACAATACTATCCTGTGGGGAGCTATGAGGACAGGTACATATAATGGACCATGCTGCGGAAACAAAGATATCAAGATGTGTATGAGCTAACGAATTTGTTCCATACCCTGTGCACAAAGTTGGCTATCAAAGATTCAGAGAAACATTTGGTGCTAAAGTATTGCAGTTGTATGCACAGATACATTTAGGAGGAAATGAAGTTCCTTGAAATCTCGTCGCTTGGTACAACGTACTAGTATGCTGCCAAGATTGAGCAGAAATTCAAACAGAAGAAGCGAGACTTTGGATCTATGAATCAAAAGCAAGGGAAAGGTGTCCCCAAACCGCAGAACAAAGAAAAAATCCAAGGCATGGTGGCCCAAGACAACCTACTAAAGACACAAGAAAAGAAGAACACTGTGAAGCCAAGGAAGGACACAAGAAAGTGGTGTGAGTTCCATAAGAACTCCACTCACAACACAAGTGAGTGTTGGGCCAAGCAGTCACTCGTGGCTGAGATGAGGGCTTCTAAATCATATGCATGCTCTAAACCTGAATCAAAACTTGACAAGGTGAATGAAAAAGGGAAGCATATTATTGATGCTGAGCCCAATGCGACTGTTGCCACTATGAAGATCCAGAAGGAGGAACCACAAGATCGATAGGAGGAAGAGTGTCTGTTCCACTACCATATGTGGGTAAAGGGTTCCCCGCTATGGTTCATTATCAACAATGTGAGCCAAAAGAACCTCATTTCAGCAGATTTAGTGAATCAGTTGGGCTTGTCGACCACAACACACCCACAACCATACACTATTGGGTGGCTTCACCAAGGACAGGATCTCTGCGTCAGCCAAAAGTGCCACCTTCCCTATAGCATCAAGCCCTTCACGGATAAGGTATTGTGTGAAATTTCTCCTATTGATGTTTCTGATGTATTATTAGGCCAACCATACTTGTGGAAGTGACATGCTGTGTATGAGTCCCAGCCTCGCGCTATTATTTTTACTTTGGGAAATAAACTGTACAGGATACTAGAGGTACCACTGCCTCCCATTATCTCTTTGGTTACAGCAAAACAATGTAGTAAGCTTATTTCCCAAACTAGGAATTTTTTTTTCCTAATGATCTGCGCCTAAGGCCAGAAGAAGACTATGGCCATGACCCCTAGACATGGATCCTCTGCATGACAACAACAAATGGACAAGGTTGTCAAGGAGTATGGGAACATATTCACCTCACCCACAGGGGTGCGTCTACACTGTCAGTTCAATCACCCCATTAACCTGACCCCAGGTGTGACACTACCCAATGGACTGATCTATAGGCTCTTTGTTCTGGGGCATGATGAAATCAAGAGGTAGATTCAAGAGCTGCTACAGAAAGGTCACATTCGGCCAAGTTCATCGCCCTGTGGGAGCCCGATCGTGTTGGTATAGAAGAAGGATGGGACTTGGAGACTCTGTATTGATTATCGAGCACTGAACAAGATCACTGTATGGAATAGGTACCCGATCCTATGGATTGATGACCTTCTGGACCAACTAAAAGTGGTAAAATATTTCAGCAAGATCGACTTTAAGTCTGGGTATCACCAGGTACCAATCAAACCCTCTGATGTGTGGAAGACTGCCTTCAAAGCCAAGGAGGGCCTTTTCGAATGGCTCATCATGCCTTTTAGATTGAGAAATGCTCCCATAACCTTCATGAGGTTGATGGATGACATCTTGCATCCATTCACCAACTCATTTGTAGTGGTATACTAATCTTCAACAAGACTTACGAAGAGAACCTCCACCACATCCGATAAGTCCTCCAAACACTGCGGCAACACAAGTTGTGTGCCAATTTGGAGAAGTGCACTTTTGGCATGACCCAGGTTCAATATATCGAAAACATTATTGATGAAAGGGGGGTGCATGTGGATCCATCCAAGATCCAAGTCATTCGAGATTGGCCAACCCCAACCACCCTAACAGAGCTTCGCATATATCTAGGTCTTGCTAATTTCTACCACAAGTTCGTGTTGGGATTCTCTCATATCACTTGGCCCTTGATTCAGGTCACCAAGGGAGGAGTGAAAGAAAAATTATGTTGGTCATAATCTCAACAGAAGGCATTCGTAGAATTGAAACATCGCCTTTGTTCTGTCCCAGTGTTCACATTACCAGACTTGCAACAACCATTTGAGATCAAGACATATGCCTTTGACTATGCTATTGGGGCAGTTCTTACTCAACAGGTGCATCGAGTGGCATATCATAGTGAGACATTGTCCGACACAGTTTAAAAGTATCCCAATTATGACAAAGAAATGTATTCCATTGTGAAATCTTGTTGACAATGCAAGCATTACATTTTGGGGAAGGAGACAATCATCCACACAGACCACCGGACCCTGCAGTTCATACAGACACAAGGGAGGTTTCAGAACGATCGCCATCAGAAGTGGTCCACATATCTACAACAATTTCATTTGAACATCAATTACAAGAAGGGTAGCACCAATAATGTTGCAGACTGCCTCAGTTGACCATTGATCGTGGCCATAACAACCATTCTCAACTCTTTTGGGCATGGGACTTCTGATTGGCCGCTTCTCTACAAGAGCGATCTAGAATTCAGCTACACATACAATGCACTTTTAGGGGGTATGCAAGTTCCAAATTTTCACCTTCAAGATGCACTATTATGTCACTTGGGACACCTTTGTGTTCCTTTAAGCGAGCGTGCCAAGATGATATGGGAAACGCACTACAATCGAGTCGTTGGGCATTTTGGGGTCGAGAAAACAGTGGCAATACTGCAGAAGTATTTCTTTTGGCTGAACATTCGAGAGGATGTCTATAAGTACATCAGATCCTGCACTGCTTGTGCCATTTCAAAATTGACCATTAAGAAGCAATGGATCTATACTCTACTACCTACCCCTAGTCAACCTTGGGAATCCATCTCCATGGATTACATTTCAGGCCTTCCTTCTACTAAGCATGTAAATGATTATGTTTTTGTGGACGTCGATAGATTCTCAAAGATGGCCATTATGGCGGCCTACAAGAAGAATATTACAATAGAAGCCACTGCCAAACTCTTCCTTGAACGAGTGTGGGTGCACTTTGGGATCTTACAATCTATCATATCAGATCGTGAGAGCAGGTTCCTCAGCACATTTTGGTCTAGACTCTAGTCAATGTTGGACACCAAGCTCACCAAGTCCACAAATTTCCATCCCCAAACTGATAGCCAAATAGAGGTCATCAACAGGATGATTGTACACATTCTGCGCATGTAAAATTCAAAGCATCCACACACATGGGATGAGAGCCTTACCTATGTACAACACAGTTATAACCGAGCTCTCCACAACTCAACTGGACACAACCCTTTTCAGGTGGGCTTGGGATTCCAGCCACTATGTCCCATTGACGTAGCCATGACATTTGCAGCTACTCAGGCCGATTCAGCTCATGTACAGTCTGAAGCTGACAAAGAAAACAACTTCATTGAGCGCAATCAACACATCTACCAACAAGTTCATGACATATTAGACAAAGCCAATGCTGAGTATAAGCAACGAGATGATCAACATCGGGTGCCACACAACTTCCAGGTGGGCGAAAAGGTGTGGCTACATTTGCAGAAGAAGTGCCTCACTAGACCCCACCACAAGATTTTCCTACTCTTATATGGGCCATACACCAAGGCTGTAGGGAGCAATGCCTTGAGATCGGTATTCCACCATTCCTTGGTCTGCACCTAGTATTGAATATAGACCGCCTTCGTCCCTACTTCCCACCTTTATTGGACACCTCTGACATTGTAGAAGAACTCACACCAAACAAGCTAAACCTAGACTACATGGAACATTCCACCACAGGCTGTATCATGGACATGCAAATCAAGAAAACTCGCCAACAGAAGATCCAACTGTATCGGGTTATCAAAGTTGGCCAACTCCTGCACCAAGGCAAGTGGTTCACTAGGAACCAAGTTCAATAGAAGTTTCCTCATCTTATGGACAAACTCAACACAATGGGTACCATTTCTTCCTAAGGGGGGAGGAATGATCCAGGTGGATATTGGTGGCCACCCGCCTATTCCAATTCGGGCCCCACCATTTTCTCTTTCAGTTTTTTTCACAACTTACTATTTTTATCAATTTTCGGGTCCTAAACTTCTGAAGCTGTTTTGAAGCCCCAAACAGAGATAATATACCGAAGTTACGTCCCTGGGAAATTGAAACACCAATTTACCCAAATGGGACCCATAGTTTTGGCGCTTCATCTCATAGGGTTAGGTTTTGGACATTTAGAGTTCTCCATTGTTTCTCCATAATAAATAGGCCCTCAAGCCTCATTGTAACACAGTTCAGAGGTCTGTAGTTGCCACATCTCTTCTCAGAGATTTTCTATGAAAACCCTAGCTATTTTATTTCCATCATGTTTGTAAGCATATTTCTGGGATTTGATATTAATGAAATGAAGCCTTATTTCTACTGTATTTCTATGTTTATGGTTATTTTTGTATTATGTTGTGTTCCTGCATAAATCTGGATCAATAAGAGATATTTCCTTAGCACTAGAAGGGCTACATTTCCTCTCATAACAAGGCTTCAAACTCTTACAAAGCTCCTCCAAATACTCACACCAAAAAATGTCCAAAAGACTCCCTCCAAAAAAAGCTCACATCATGAGTTTATATAGTTTTTCCGAAACAAAAAGACATAACTCTTCCTCCATAATAGCAAGATGTTAAGACATTTTAAGGAAAAACAAGCTCCATTATTCTAGGATCTAAAACTCACTCAAGGGAAAAGAATTGTAAAATCCAAACTTCAAGGATCTTAACCATGCCAAGAAAACTCAACCTCTCATTGCGAAATAGAAAATTAGTTGTGAGGTCAATTATCACATAAAACTAATTTCTCAAATGGAAAACAAGTGAAATTTTTTTGAGTCATTTTCCACTCACTTAAAACATTATCCACATCATCCTTTTAAATGAAATAATGCATTAATCATAATCCTAACTTTGTCACCTATCATAAAATGTATTCATGTTGCACAAAGTAAACTTCTTCATTTGTGGAGACCTTGGTGGACCAATATTCCCAAAAAAGAAAAATTTTGGTCCTCCAAAAGTATCAATATCACACTGTAGGTCTCTGTACTAGCTGCATATCAAATTTTCAAATTTTCTTGAAAGGCACATTCACATTTTTCAAAATCAGAATGTTGAAGCCATAATATGCATATTTTTCATTATCTATTGCGTCTTTGTCGACTCATACTCAAGCACTCTCCAAGGTGGGTTTCATTTGTTGCAGCATATGGAGATCTCTTATATCCTTATCCATACATGATTCAATGTTGCGTGAAATCGGGTTTGTGTCCAAGAAAATCTCCATGGGATGGCACAGACTGATTCAATACCTGCACTTAGCTTCCTTTATAAGGGATCACTCTCAAAATTCATTTGACCATACAATTCTCAGAGACAATGGTTTTCCATGAGAGGCATGCCTTAACTTGGAAGCCAATGCAAATAGGCTAGAATCCATGTTGGTATCCTTTGTGCTACTACCTTTAGAGGCATCTGAAGCAGTTTCCTTAAATGAAGTTTCCTTGCACCTATAACAGTGATAATGGCTCTATCTAGTAGAAATATTGATATAATTGCATATTTGAAAAAAATAATATAGACACGAAAAAGGAATAACACAACTGTGGAAGCAATACCACAATATTTATTACCAGGAAGAGATGAGAATTTTATAACCAATGGAATAATTCTCCTTATTTTTTATTTTGTAACTACAAAAGATATTTTTAGAAAATCAAATGCATTATTAGATAAATCAAATACATTGAGATGTTTCCTTCTTTCCTAGATTTTCAAATGCTTCCCTCCTTTCTACTCTTGGATGTTTCCAAGGAAAGAGTTGTAATGTTTCTACAATCATCCATTTTTCCTACACTAGTGTGTTTCTCTTCCAACCAACCAGATATGAGAAACACAGCTGCTGGCGTGTATTTGGCTTCTTGGAGTCCAGAATTGTATCATTGAGCACATGAGGCTAAAAATATGGAATATTATCGACCAAATGATGCATTGTAATAGATTCCTTAAAGAGAGGTGGTTCAAATAGTTTGAGATTATTAACATTAAACACATCATGGATGCCAAGCTAGGAAGGAAAGTCCAAGCGATATGAATTTTATCCAATGCGTTCCAGAACAGTATACAGGAAATATCATAGAGGATGCAACTTATGATGTTGGCCTTTGAAGCGTTTCTTAACCAACAAGAGCCACGCACAATCACCAGGTTGAAAATACAAGGGTCTTTGCTGCTTGTCATGCCTCTGTTTGGTGCGATCTTGGGTTGCTTGCAAAGCAGCAGTTACTTGAGGTTGCCATTGAGAAATGGAGAGTATAAAATGAGGAGCAGATTTTTGTTCCTATTTTTGATGTGCAGATCCAAATGGGGTGACTTTCAGTGGCATCTCAGAGGGTGCACTTGGATGAAACGGTGCCTCTCGACGAGTAAGGCGATAAGATGGGGTATTGGGTAAGGAAGAACCGGGAATAAAATCAATGTGGTGTTCAAAAGAGTGTGCTGGAGGCAACCCTGTGGGTTGGATGAATACATCTACAAATTATTGGAGTAGAGGAGAAATTCTAGGAGGGACTGCATTGGTATGGTTGTCTGGCTTGACAGGGTGAACCAAGCACGAAGAAACAACTTGGTTTAAATTTAATCTCATAATGGGAGCTTTGCTAATAGAAGGTTGTATTGATGAGCTTGCTGAGGATATGACCACATAGGTGCACCCATCATGTTGCAAGTGGTATAGGTGATCTGTAGCCTGATAAAAAGCATATCGAGCCTCTTAGTATGGAATTTCTAACATTAAATTGACACAATCAAGAGAGAAACATCACATACCACGATATCATGGAAAGGTCCAATAGCAAAGGTGATAGCACAACATTGGGAGATGGTAAGACGAGGACCGTCCGTTTGGACCCAACCAAACTGATACGAGTGTGGGTGACGAGTTGTGGGAAGGCAAAGGTGTTGAACCAAGTCTTGTGCCACGAGATTCTTTTAACTCCCATTGTCAAGAATAAGCATGGTCAACTCATGCCTTATTTGAAAATTATGGGTAAAAAAAGGCATAACAGAGATGTTTGTTGCATTAGCAGTCATGAGGATGAGAGAGGGGTAAACTTTGGTAGGATTTTTTAGAGAAATAGCTCAAATTTTGGTAGCGGAATTTGGTTGCTACACCTCTATAAAAATATTCTTTTTAGGGCATAGATTTTTCAGTACTTGACAATCTGTTG
Organism: Pinus albicaulis; assembly: GCA_034641835.2. Taxonomy (NCBI): domain Eukaryota; kingdom Viridiplantae; phylum Streptophyta; class Pinopsida; order Pinales; family Pinaceae; genus Pinus; species Pinus albicaulis. Next base: position 264,310,845 of record CM076579.1, read on the forward strand.
AAGCATGTGAGTTGGTCTTATGAAAAGTACACCAGGGGGTATTGGAGGTGCGGGGGATGAGGCAAACACGACATTAGAAGAACCAAAGGGAGATGGACCATTTATGGCTTGAGGGGATCGAGTTGGAGTACCCAATTTTCATTCCACAGTCAGGCCATGAATAAAGGCCTTTTCTAATGATGTACTATTAAACAAATCAGCTTTGTGTCGAAAAATAATTAGCAAACCAGAATTAAATTTGATAATTAGTACCTCTTCGAGATCGAAGATATGGAGTTTAATGTGTAACTTGTAGAAGACATCAATGCAAGCTTGCACTGATTGATTGGGTAGTTGTCGAAGTTGTAACCATTTCGACAGGATATTTTGTATATATATCCTGGAGGATATAAACGTTCTCATAAGGCCTCGCAAAAGAGATTCCAATATGTGATATGCATCTATCTGCTCCTGGCTTGTTCTCCAAGTTCGAAAATGAAGGACATATTCTAAAGATGAGTATCCCACCATTTTTGTGCTAGGCCTTCCAATTGTAGATCGACGATTTGAAGTTTCATCTCCTCTTCCATCATTGGACAGGTTCTAAAATAGTTGGAGAGTCCGCAGAGCAAAGAATCAATAGTCTCACCATTCATTTGCCCTGAGAATTTGGGCAGTTGAAAGCGTGTATCAAGCTTCATTTTCCATGGAGGACGTTGTTTTTGTTGCAGCATCATTATCTCTTGAAGAGCCCTAGCTAAATCATTTACTGGCGAGTCTACAGTGGAGGGCTCTTGACGCTCTTGACGGGGCGACATGATTTTCATCCACCGAATAGATTGAAATGTATGGCCCTTTCGAAAAAAATTATTCAGACTAGTGGATGGCTTCCAAGATCTTATGCTCTGATACCAATTTAACTAGTTGCAGATCTAAAAAATAGAATATAGACACGAAATAGGAATAACACAGCTCTGGAAAAAATAAAACAACCTTTATTATGAGGAAAAGCTGAGCATTTTATAACCAATGCAATCATTGTCCTTATTTTTTATTTTGTAATTACAAAAGATATTTTCAAAAAATAAAATGCATTATTAGATAAATCAAATGCATTGAGATGTTTCCTTCTTTTCTAGATTTTTGGATGTTTCCTTCTTTTCTACTCTTAGATGTTTCCAAGGAAAGAGTTCCCTTATTCTTGGTTGCCCAAGTAGTGAGAGGTTGCTGATTTTTGTGTCCTTCTTGGTTGCCCAAATACCTTCTTCAAAATTCCAGCTTCAACATCATGCGGCATAGAAAGGCGCATATGATCTGCATCCTGTACCATAACTCGAAGGGGCCTGCCAACTGAAAAGTATCTAAAACAGGGGTAATATGTTGAAGACATTCAACAACAATGATCTCAGAACCCTCTGTTTCTTCTTGATCCTCGTTGATAGAAATATCTTCCATAAACTCCCAAGAAGACACATCCTCAAAGAGTCTGAGGGGAAGAATGGCATTACCAATCTGAAGATCGAATCCGTAGAGTGTCATGTGGCCAACCATGTGTTCAATTGAATTAATATTCTGAATATTTACTTCCTCACGTTTCCATCCCCTCCTTTGGACAATGGATTCTTTCAAATCAGAGATAACTTTGACGGTGGTTGGTTTTGCTAAAGCAACTGATCAACCGATGACCACGAAAAGATATAACATAAATTGAAACATCTAGAACCTGCATGTTGAAATTACTTTCCGCCGTGCTCTGTACAGGAGGCAGCCACCTTCCAATTTTGGTTGCAGAACAGTGTACTGAAGCCGCTTGCCAAAACCGTTGAGCAGTCAACCTCCGGACTTGAATTTTAATGAAGCAGATTGAAAGAAAATCCCGCATCACACTTTTTTCCGTACAGGTTGCTAAAAATCGGACCCGGGGAAACTTATGAAACGGATTTGATAAAAATTCCGCATCACAACCTTGCTGACGTCTGCAATTACTTTTGGCACGCGGAATTTTTATATAGTTTGGTTTAATTTTTCTTGGCGTCCAGTTCAAACCCGTGGTCAAAGTGATTTTAACGTTCTTCACAATTATGGTGCATAGAGTCCGCATACATGTACATATATATGTTTTGCATATATATTACATTGGTCGATTGTTAAAGGGAAGGCCGTGGGCCATATATGGTTTCAGATTTGAGTTTTGGTTTTAATTTATGTTTTTTATTTTTAAACTTCACACCATATGAAGTATGGTATACGACTTTAGTTTTTAGTTTTAAAATAGTTTTATTTTAAATGTTTTTTTATATATTGTAAAAGTGCTGAGTTATAAAGAGAGATGAAAAGCCTGTGTGCTATTACGTATTTGTAAGTTTTTAAATTCTTTTTACACAGCAGAAGTAAAAAGACTGGAATAGCACAGCAGTGCATAGTTCAGCATTGTAAGTTTTTTGTTTTTACACACAGCAGCAGTGTAACAGAATTTGAAGTGCACAGCAGTGCTTTCATTTTTGAAGAGACAGAGTATTTGTCCAGAGTAAAATTTTAGAGAGTGTGAGTTGTTTTGAACTATGTTTTGAAGCAGTCAAAGTTTTTTTTGTATTCCCTCAGGCAGAGGTGATTTTGTAACCAAGTTTTTGAAGTTTAATGAAATAGTTTCTACAGTGAAAACTCTGTCTCCAGTGAGAATTTTTTTTATATTTTCTCTGTGTTGAAGAGGGGGAATTTTATTCTCCATTGTTGTTCTGGAATTTCAAATATTCCAACATGGTATCGGAGCTAGTCCAGGCTCTTTGAAGATCAAAGAAGCTGAAGGAAAGGAGTTCTTTGTTGCAGCAGCTTCTCTAGTAGTGTGAAGACTCAGCCAAAGAATCCAAAGGTATTTCTCTATACAGTTTTTGAGTCACTGTTGCAGAACATTGAGCTGTTTTACATACACAGTCAAGTTTTTTTTAAATCACAGTTAAGAGTGCAGAATGGCTGGAGCCAGCATTGGTATGGGTATGGGAAATGTCCATCTCCCAATGTTTAATGGGAAAAATTATGACGACTGGTCAATAACTATGAGAGCTCTATTTGTCTCCCAAGACTTATGGGAATTTGTTGAGGATGGCTTTGAAGAGCCAGAAAATGAAGAAGAGTTTGAAGATTTAACTCAGGCAAAAAGAGAGTTGCTGAAGAGCAATAGGAAGAAAGACTCCAAGGCTCTCTTCTTATTGTATCAGGCAGTGCATGAGAGTGTGTTTCCAAGGATAGCAGCAGCCAAGAGATCCAGAGAAGCATGGGAAACTCTCAAGATAGCCTATCAAGGCATGGAAAAAGTGAAGACACCAAAACTTCAGTTGCTGAGGAGAGACTTTGAGACTCTCTGTATGAAAGAGTCAGATACTATTGACTCATTCTTCACTCATGTGATTGGAATGGTCACACAAATAAGATCTCATGGAGAGACTCTTGAAGAGAAGAGGATTGTGGAAAAACTCTTGAGGAGTCTACCCTCAAGATTCGCTGTGATTGTCACCACCATAGAGGAGACTAAGGATCTCACAAAGTTCACAGTGGATGAGCTACATGCATCACTGATGACTCATGAGCAGAGATTGGGTAGAAGTGAAAACTCATCTCTGGAACATGCCTTTAAGACCCAAATGTCTTTTGGAAGAGGAAGAGGGAAAGGCAGAGGAAACAAAAGAGGAAGAGGCAGAAGCCAAAACAGAGGTGGAGCGAACAGTCCAGCAAATTCTCAAGGAAGGGGCAGCAATCCAAATCAGCATCAAGGCCAAGGCAGCAGCCAGCAGAGTGGTCAGCAGAATGCTCAAGGACAGAGGTATGATAAGTCCAATGTCCAATGTCACTATTGTAAAAAATATGGTCATTATGCTAATGAATGTAGAAATAAGCAGCATGATATGGAAAATAGAACTAGTGCAAATTTCACTAGAGAAAATCTCAGCCAAGATAATTTGTTTTTGGCTTGTAATATGGCTGAAGAAAAGAATGAGGATTTATGGTTTCTAGACTCCGGTTGCAGTAACCATATGACAACAAACATAGCAATGTTTTCTATACGAGATGAGAGTGTGAAGTCACAAGTCACATTAGGGACTGATAGTAAATTTTTTGTTATGGGAAAAGGGAATGTAAATGTTCTAACAAGAAAAGGTGCAAAGAAATCCATATCAGATGTCTATTATGTTCCAGGAATGAAGTGTAACCTCTTAAGTATTGGACAACTTGTTCAAAAGGGGTACAATGTATTTTTTGAGGATGATGTTTGTACCATCATGGACAAACCACCCAACAAACAATGTATTGCTGAAGTGAAGATGACAAGGAACAGAATGTTCCCTCTTAGAATGAGAGCAGATATGAAAAATGAAGAAAAGATAGCAGCAGTGGCAAAAGAGGCTATCCAAAGCGAACCAAAAGATGAGAATTGGTTGTGGCACTTGAGATTTGGACATCTCAACTTTGGAGGTCTTAATTTGTTGAATAGAAAAGGAATGGTAAGAGGTTTACCATTGATAGAGAAGTCGGACAGCCTTTGTGAAGGTTGTATTCTTGGGAAACAACACAGAGAAAGTTTTCCTTCCGGAAAAAGCATAAGGGCAAAGGCACCCTTAGAGATTGTCCACTCAGATTTGTGTGGACCGATGCAAACTCCATCGCTTGCTAGCAGCCACTACATGTTAACATTCATAGATGATTTTACAAGAAAAAAATGGGTTTACTTTTTGAAAAATAAAAGTGAAGTGTTTGAAAAATTCTGCAATTTCAAAGCACTTGTGGAAAACTAGAGTGGGCTGCACATCAAAGTTCTAAGGACTGATAGAGGAGGTGAGTATATCTCTAAAGATTTTCTACGTTTTTGTAGAGAAAATGGTATTCAAAAGCAGTTTACAACTAGATATACTCCGCAGAAAAATGGAGTAGGCGAAAGGAAGAATAGAACCATAATGGACATGGTGAGGAGTATGTTAAAGGCAAAGCATTTGCCTAATGATTATTGGGCTGAAGCTGTACATTGTGTAGCATACATTTTGAATAGGTGCCCTACAAAAGCAGTGATGAACAAAGTGCCGGAAGAGGCATGGAGTGGCACAAAGCAAGGTGTCACACATATGAAGGTTTTTGGATGTGTGGCTTATGCACACATTCCAGATCAGTTAAGGAAGAAGTTGGACAGCAAGGGGGAGAAATGTATTTTCATTGGATACAGTGAGGAATCCAAGGCCTATAGGTTATACAACCCATCCACCAAGAAGTTTATTGTGAGAAGAGATGTTCAGTTTATTGAGGAGGAAGCTTGGGATGGAAGCATAGAGAAAACAGTGAATGTTAAACATTGTTTATCTCATGATGAAGATGATGATGAATTGGCTGAAATACATCCCCAAACAGCAGCACCAACACAAGAGCAGCAAGAGACACCCTTGAGGAGAAATGAAAGTGCTTCTCCAAGCACACCACAAGAAGGAAATTCAAGTGCTTCTTCAAGCATTTGTACATCAAGTGAAAGAGGTAAGAAGTTCAGAAATTTGAATGACATTTATGCACAAGAGGCAGCAAATGAAGGTATCAATTCTTTGTTTGCTTTATATTGTCATGTTGATGACCCTGTTCATTTCGAAGAAGCTATTAAGGATAGGAAATGGATAGAAGCTATGGATGAGGAGATTAATGCCATAGAAAAAAACAAGACATGGAATTTGGTTGAACTCCCAAAAGGTAATGATGTCATTGGAGTTAAATGGGTCTACAAGACCAAGAGTAATGCTGAAGGCAAAATAGAGAGACACAAGGCAAGGCTTGTTGTCAAAGGGTATAAGCAAAAGCATGGGATAGATTATGAGGAAAATTTTGCACCGGTTGCTAGAATGGAAACCGTGAGAGCAGTGTTGTCCATAGCAGCACAAAACAAGTGGAAAGTTTACCAAATGGATGTGAAGTCAGCATTCCTAAATGGAGTGTTAATGGAAGAGGTTTACATTGAACAACCTCTAGGCTATGAGAATAAAGGCGAAGAGCACAAAGTGTGCAAGTTGAAGAAAGCTCTTTATGGGCTGAAGCAAGCGCCAAGAGCGTGGTACAGTAGGATAGATTCCTATCTACTGGAAAATGGATTTGAAAAATGTGAGGGAGAACCCACCCTCTACATCAAAGAAAAAGATGGTAAAATGTTGATTGTATTTTTATATGTTGATGATGTTATTTTCACAGGTAATGATAATTACCTTATTGAAAATTTTAAAACAGTCATGAAAGAAGAATTTGAAATGACTGACATGGGTTTGTTGAAATACTTCTTAGGAATAGAAGTAGAACAAGATGAAAATGAGATTTTTATCTCACAGGCAAAATATGTTAATGAAGTGTTTGAAAGATTTAATATGCAGGAGAGCAAAGCAGCGATCACTCCCACAGTGATGGGATTAAAACTCAGCAGAGAGGACAGCAGCAAGGATTTTGATCCTAGCTTGTATAAGAGCATAGTTGGCAGCCTCATGTACTTGACTGCAACTAGGCCCGACATAATGCATGCTGTTAGCTTAATTTCCAGATTTATGGAGAAGCCAAAGGATGCACATTGGCAGGCAGCGAAGAGAATTTTGAGGTATGTTAAAGGTACAAAAAAATTTGGTATTTTATATACTACTTTAGAAAATTCAGATTTACTTGGATACACTGACAGTGATTGGGTTGGAAGTGTAGATGATCGGAAGAGCACTTCCGGTTATGTTTTTCACATGGGTTCAGGAGCAATTTCATGGGCTTCTAAAAAACAACCCATTGTAGCATTGTCTACAGCAGAGGCGGAATATGTGGCAGCCACAGCAGCAGCTTGTCAAGAAATTTGGATGAGGAGGATGTTAAGAAGTTTGTGCCAAGAGAAGGTAAAAGGAACAATGATTTATTGTGACAATAGCTCAGCTATTGCATTGTCCAAGAATTCTGTGTTTCACAAGAGAACGAAACACATTGACACAAAGTTTCATTACATCAGGGAATTGGTAAACAATGGTGAAATTGTTTTGGAACACTGCAGAACTCAGGAGCAGTTTGCAGACATTCTGACTAAGCCATTGGGGTAGAAGAGTTTTGAGTTTTTGAGGAAATTTCTGGGCATGACTGATAACCCAGTAGCTGAAAGTAAGGGGGAGTGTTGAAATTACTTTCCACCGTGCTCTGTACAGGAGGCAGCCACCTTCCAATTTTGGTTGCAGAATAGTGTACTGAAGCCGCTTGCCAAAACCGTTGAGCAGTCAACCTCCGAACTTGAATTTTAATGAAGCAGATTGAAAGAAAATCCCGCATCACACTTTTTTCCGTACAGGTTGCTAAAAATCGAACCCGGGGAATCTTATGAAATGGATTTGATAAAAATTCCGCATCACAACCTTGCTAACGTCTGCAATTACTTTTGGCACGCGGAATTTTTATATAGTTTGGTTTAATTTTGCTTGGCGTCTGGTTCAAACCCGTGGTCAAAGTGATTTTAACGTTCTTCACAATTATGGTGCATAGATTCCGCATACATGTACATATATATGTTTTGCATATATATTACATTGGTCGATTGTTAAAGAGAAGGCCGTGGGCCATATATGGTTTCAGATTTGAGTTTTGGTTTTAATTTATGTTTCTTATTTTTAAACTTCACACCATATGAAGTATGGTATACGACTTTAGTTTTTAGTTTTAAAATAGTTTTATTTTAAATGTTTTTTTATATATTGTAAAAGTGCTGAGTTATAAAGAGAGATGAAAAGCCTGTGTGCTATTACATATTTGTATGTTTTTAAATTATTTTTACACAGAAGAAGTAAAAAGACTGGAATAGCACAGCAGTGCATAGTTCAGCATTGTAAGTTTTTTGTTTTTACACACAGCAGCAGTGTAACAGAATTTGAAGTGCACAGCAGTGCTTTCATTTTTGAAGAGACAGAGTATTTGTGCAGAGTAAAGTTTTAGAGAGTGTGAGTTGTTTTGAACTGTGTTTTGAAGCAGTCAAAGTTTTTTTTGTATTCCCTCAGGCAGAGGTGATTTTGTAAAGTTTTTTGAAGTTTAATGAAATAGTGTTTACAGTGAAATCTCTATCTCCAGTGAAGAAATTTTTTTTATTTTTCTCTGTGTTGAAGAGGGGGAATTTTATTCTCCATTGTTGTTCTGGAATTTCAAATATTCCAACACTGTAGAGGCGTGGAAATTCCATATATCCGTTGAACACGAACCTTCAAAAAACTTTACAGCAGATCGAACCAGTAACTTGAAAACAATTGAAGTTCTATGACAGGATTCGATCCAGCTGTGGCATGAGCAACTGAGGGAGAACATAAATTACATGCAATTATACATATTTATTTAAAATTCATCCCTAGAGTCAATGAAGAAAATAAATTACCCGCTCTTCTCATTCCTGATGCTCACGCTCATATGGAAAGTCACTGAAACTGATAATATGAACCCCTTTGGTGATGATGGTTGCAGTGGTCGAAGGACTAGGTGACACCCATCATGCCCATGCCTCCACACCGAATCTTATATATCGTTATAATTCTTGACGATGGTGGCAACAGTCACATACAGAAAAAAATCATGGCCAAAAACAACCTGAGCATTAATTCATGCTCCTTCTTCACTGTCCAAGAACGTAACCAAAAGAGCCACGTCCTCCAACAATTACGTTATATATCCTGTAGTTGATGGAGCATCATACTCATGAATAAACACAACATAAAATTAGGTTCAAATGATCCCAAAGAATTTGCAGATGATCTCAATGACCTTGGTGGAAATATGGAACAGAATCTGTGCACCGACCATAGGAAGATATCCTACCAAATTTGGATTACACCACTCCCAGAGACAACAGAACTCCAACATCCATTTTGTTGTAATATTGGAACCCATGAAACTGATTTGTGAGTCAAGGCTGATAGGATAGAAACTGGCATGACAATTATCAAGGAAATCAAAATTTACACTATGCAATTGCACTATAACAAGCTCTTTGGGGCACGTATGATATCTTCGACCATCAGAACAACTAGGTGTGCTAAATTTGCAGCATATGGCATAGGAACATCTGCACTGGTGATTTTTTCCACATGAGCATCCAAATATTCGAAAATTTATTCAACCACTGAAGCACAGATTTCTGCACCAATTCCATGTTGTGGAATAGTTGATTTCTTGCTCATGAAATATCTCACAAATTGGCACGACCATATGCAGTAATTGTGTTTCTATTGTCCCTTTTCTTATCCTTTTTTATCTATATATATACAACAAAATAAAAAGTGATTTTGACTGCATGATAGACACTCAACTTTTAAGATATCCCATCCATTTCTTACTGAACCACTCGAATGGAATCCCCTTCAAATTCTCAACAGGTCCAGCATGTTCCATTACCTTTTTTGTGACCTCCTTATTTATTTCATCTTGTATCAAAATTCTTTTTCTCTTTGCTAATACTTGCATGGTTCCCTTAATTTGGTTGGGATGAAGATGCGGATGAACTTTCCAGCACTTACCAATCCAGTTTCCACTCACAAGCGCATAAATTATTTCTACTACTATATTTCTTATGAAATAGAGAATTACCCCTTTTCTTTGTTGATTCGATCTGTCTTTCCAAAGGTAATCTTTTCCAACATACTGCAGTACAATTATTATTTAACCCACAAAATGTAGAAGGTTTCTTATACCATAAATTCTTCCTTGAATTTTTAGTTTTATTGTAATTGAAAGGAACCCTCGGATACCTGTGTGGATCATACCTCATAGACCTCTCCTTGTTTCAAACCCAAGAAGAGTATTTCAACTTCTCTCCTTTCATGGATGGTTTTCTCAATGGATTTCAAGCTTCTACTTCCTTCGATCCCATTGTTGATGCTTGATCATCGACTTTGGCCAGCTCTCCTTTGTTGGTGAAACAACTTCCCATTTTTTCCTCCATAGCTTGCTCCAAGATAAGCCTCAACCTTTGCTTTTCTTCTTCTGCATCTTTGAGAAGCCTTCGAAGCTCAGCATTCTCATCTTGAATTCAATAGTTGATCTCCAACTGTTCAATTCTTGCTTGCTTCAAGTCTTTACCCATGATGATATTCATAATCCTAGAAAAATATTCAGAATGCTCTGATAGCACTTCATAAGAGTAACTTTTTTGCTAACAGTTAAAAAAAAAAATTCTCATTATAGGACCTTTTACTGACATAATTTTGCATGAAAACATGAATAACACATTCATTAATAATGATTTACCATTCCATCAACTTTATTCAAAGAAATCAAATCAACTAAGAAACAAGAAACATAAATAACCCTGAATACCCAACTGATATGTTAACGAAGTTCAACATGGAGAAATGGGCTACATCTCCAGATTCGTTTGAAACTACGAATCCCTTTAGTAATTTTGATCCATTCTCCTTCTTACAATGGGCTGAAACATCTCAAAAATATGTGGATCTTGCTCCTTAAAGAGATACCTTCTCACAAATGGTCGAAAGGCACTCACATAAGATACATTTCCTTAGCACTAGAAGACCTACATTTCTTCTCAAAAAAAGGCTTCAAAATCTTACAAATATCCTCCAAAAACTCACACCAAAATGTCTCCAAAAAACTCCCCCACAAAAAAACTCACATCATGAGTTTATACAGATTTTCGCCGACAAAAATACATAACTCCTCCTCAACAATAGTAGGATATTAAGACATTTTAAGGAGAAGCAATCTCCCTGATTCTAGGATCTAAAACTTATTGAAGGAAAAAAAATGATAAAATCCAATATTCAAGGATCAAAACCATGCCAAGAAACCTAAACCTCTCATTGAGCAATAGAAAATAAGTTGTGAGCTGAATTCTCACATAAAATTAATTTTCCAAAGGAAAATAAATGAATATTTTGTGAGTCATTTTCCCCTCACTTACAGCATTATCCACCTCATAATTTTAAATGAAATAATGCATTAATATTTTTCCTGACTTTGTCACCTATCATAAAATGTCTTCATTGTGCACAAAGTAAACTTCTTCATTTGTGGAGATCCTCCTAGATCAATATTGGAAGAAGCTTTCACTGTGAAATGTCCGGAGAGTTTTTTATATGTGTGGTACTCTAGATCATATATAACACCTGAACCTGCACAATGAAAGCCACCTTTGCATAGATTTCCTCCACATATCTATATATTACAAAATGAAAGGAATCCTCACATAGCTTCATGTAGAATTATGCACTACACAATAACAATTTGATTTGTACCTCCATATTTTGAATGTCTACATTCTAACAACTAGAAACTTAGTAGAGCACATAGAAAAGCACTTTGGAAAAATTCATTTGTAACAATCCCCCTTGAAAACTAATCGAGTATGCATTGGTAACTTGCATGTCAAAAAATGCATAATGAACACCTGATTAATGTAACTATGGACACGTTACTTGTTAAAAATATGTTCAGTTATCCATGCCAGTTTTCATTTATGTTGATGAAAGCTTCATAAAAATTAGATTTCTTTAAGAAATTGTGAATTAAACACTTATTGTCCAACATTAAATTCAATATGTTTTTAATTCTTGATTTTTATAGGAGAACAAGTGTGCGCAATAAATAACACAATTTTTTTGCTAAAGTGTTCTTCACTTCTACATATATTCTCCCTTCACGGAGTTCTCTCGCACACCTTCCTTCCCCAAAATACTAGTTTTTAAATGATTTAAGCCATCAAAACCATATATCAAGTCAGAACACACTAATGCATCTCTTGAATAGAAGAGTGTTGAGAGAAAGAACTCCAATATTGTGCAAAGTTTTATTTACATGGAGCATACAATCAAAGATTTCATTGTGCCACTCTACATTTGCATGAGGTTCTTCACATTACAAAATTCACTTAATGCTAGATGCAGTACCTTTTCAAAATGCACTAAATGCTAGATATCGTACCTTTTCATAGCGGGTTACTAGGGCTATGTCTCTTTATTAATCAAATAATTAATTTGAATGTTTATTCGATTACACTATTAGAGTGGCCAAACATAAGTATGTTGTCCATATCATTTTTACACATCAAACCGTCAAACCATATACCGAAATAACCAAGTATTATTGTTAAAAATTAGTTTTTATAAGATATTATATTAAGTAAGTATTATTGTTAAAAAATAGTGTTTTATATTACATAATCATTGCAATGATAACATGTCTAGTACAAATTTTTGAAAGCATTTAGTAATGGAGCATGTGACAAAGGACAGGTGTGCGAGATCTAAATACTTACGAAGATGTGGGATATTGCGGTGATGGATATTGAATACACTGCAAACGAGTTTTCACTTAGAATTGAAGAATTAATTAATTTCTGACAATAATATTACTACCTATTCAACAAATTGACATACAATTACTTCATCGCTGAATTGCTTAATAGAATTTACTCTAATGCATTGTTGTAAAATCATATCTATCAATATTATAAAATAATCTTTACAATATATTTAGTAGTGAATCAATATGTAGTCAACACATTGTTAGAATGATTAATAAATGTTTAATAAAATTTATTGTTTGTGAATATTCAAGATTATGTGCAGGTCTCTACAATGAGTATGCCTCATAAAAATTTGAAATGATATGTGCATTTTGTTCCCACACTTTTACTCACATATTTATTTTTACACAATGGAGTCTTCCCCTACATATTTGTACTCTACACATGTATAATGAGTATAAAGGATGACCATATTAGTAAAATTGTGTTTATCAATATTCTAAAATAGTATTTTCATCACTTATTTGGTGAATCAACACATAAAAAGCACAGTTGTTAACAAGTATCCATTATAAAATAGTAAAACAATATGCTTCACACACTTCTTGTGCACATTTAGTTGTTTTTTGGAAATATTTTGGATATTATTATATATATAAAAGAATAATTGATATGTATGATTAGGATATCATAAATACCTAATTAAGGTGTCATTCTATGTACATAAATATTTTCAGATGTTAATGGAAAGTACTATTGAGGTCATTAGCATTTGTGGCAAAGTAATTGTAAAATAATTATATATTTAGAGCTAATGCTAATTCAATACTATTAAATTATGCTAATGGTAATTATGTTTTGATTCTTGTTTATTTATATTTGGTGTTTCTAAGTTGTTTCGAGTAAAAATAAATTCTAATAGATGCCTCTCATGTAAAGGTTGAACAATTGTTTAGATTGTAGAAATGAAATGGAGAATGAAGTTTAAATATCCTTGCTTTAGCATTGTAGAAAGAAACATGGCACAATATACGTCACTTAGTAAACACATAATATTTAGTTATCAAGGAGAAAAGTATAAATAAAGGAATGAACCATAAATTCCAATTGACATTTTTGAGAAACTTAGATCTTATAAATGTACTAATGGCCAGAGCATTACAATATTGTTTGTCTTCTCTACTCAATTATCATTTTGTTGTAAACCCCAAAAATGAAGAAGTTGAAAACACTTTGTGATGAAATACAAAAGAGATAGTTATTTCTAATTGTAACTTTTCATTACTCAAAGGTAATAACCATTAAATATAGGAAATCAAAGAATGGGTGACAACAAGCCCAACATTTTTCATGAAAAACATGTATGTGTAAAGGAATAATAATGAGATTTGTGTTTACTTAGTTTATTTATATATGAAATGAGCTTTCTAAAACAATGTAACCATGTGTAGATCTCTAATTTCTATACTAGTTAGTTAGACAAAATCACATTGAATATTAAATCGTTAACGGTTATTTGTCCAAATTACATGAATTATGGACTTTGTTCTAATTTCATGTAATCTAGTCACCAACTACTATTTTTTCTAATCTATTAATGAAAGAACATGAAAATTGCATTGATTTAATGAATTAATTCTACATCTCTGCACTAAACAAAATGAATTGTGATGCTTAGGAATTTCATTATTATCCTTAATTAAGTTTTTAATGTTCAGTAATCTACACTGCAAAAATTTGGTATTTGTAGAGGGGTAATGTAAACAAATATGTAGAAAAGAAGGAACTATGGTTTTATAGCACACATTTTTTTCAACACATCCTTCCATTCTACTAGAAAGGAAATTAGTTGCATAACCATGTTTATGCATGCATTCATTGAATAAATGTTGAGAACCATGCTTATGCATGCATTCACTAAATAAATTCTAAAATCGACTACTTTATAATATCGATGGATTTAAAAAAAAAAAAAAATCATTATACAACACATTAGATTACGTGTTATTAAGAATTTAAATTATCTCCTCGTTACGTTTTGATTTACTAAATAAATTATTACGCTAACCACAAAGAGAAATAGACAAATATGAAAATTGGGTTAGCGAAATATTTTTAAATTGGAAAATATTTTTTTGTTTGAGAAAATATTGGTAAAATAGGATTTTACACCTGAAGAAAACAACGAATAAATCAACCATAATCTACATTGACATAGGGTATAGGGAATGAATTAAAAAGAGGAAAATAGATAAATGTCATACATCGAAATCAATCTACTTACCTGGAAAATATGAGTATATAAGCGATTATGTTCTTTAAGAATTTGATGAGGAAATAAGGTGAAACACTTCTAGCCTTTGGTTCAAGTATTTTTTGTTATCATTAAATTCTATTATGTAACTTTTATTTTGTAATATATGACTATTCATTGAGACAAGTCTTTGGTTCCAGTATTTTGTGTTATCATTAAATTATATTATGTAACTTTTCTTTTGTAGTATATGCCTATTTATTTACATAGTTATTTTTGGGACAAGTTCCTTGTTCATTGTAGTGCAAGTCTAAGTTGGTAGTTTTTGTTATTAGCTGACTCACTCTTATGTTTAATGTAAAAGCTTCACTTAGTTTAGCTCATCCGTAGCATTTTTTTGTTCTAGGCATTTTTATTTTTATTTTTTATGGTGAAATACAAGATTCCATGAGAATGAGGGCGAGTGAGGCGTAGAGGTTTTGAATGAGAAAATTCAAGTCAATTTCACCTAGAGAGCATTGTCCATGAGGAGATGATAAATCCTTTGGAATGTCAGTTACCCTTATATTCATTTTTTGGAAGTCCTCGATGTGCTCCACCTCCACCATTGAATCCTTTTGTTTGAGATTTATCAATTGGCTAAAGAGGTGTTTCTCTTTCTATCCTCATAATGTGCTATCATTTCCTGCGTAAAAAATTACCAAGTGAAAATTTTTTTATGGGACCAAAGCCATTGATACCATACAAATTTATTTTGTTCTAAATGTAAAGTTGCAATGTGTACCTTTTGTGTGTTTTTCACATTATTGAGATCAAAATATTGCTCCATATGTAGTATCCATGTTACGGGATCCTTGCCATCAAACTTCCTCATATCCATATTTGGAATATGGTGGTTCTTCAATACAACATTAGAGTTTATGAAATCATGATTAACATTTGTTTTTTTCTAATCATGATTTTCCTCTACTGTCTTTTTGCAATTAGGAAAAATTTCTTATATCAACTTTGCCAAACCTTTGATGTCTACTTTTAGATAATTCTTCATGTTTTTCATGTTGTCTTTCATTTTTTCATCGATCTTAGCTTCCATGTCATCCATATTATCTTCCATGCCAACTTCCATGCCCTCCATATTAGCTTCCAAACCATCCATCTTAGCTTCCATGCCTTTCTTCAAACGATCCTTTTTAGTTTCCCTGTCTTTTGTTCAAAACTTCCATTTCATTTTTTGTTGCATAGCGAAATATGGTGCACTTGCTCTTGTAATTTTGATATCTCATGTTGTATTTCTTCATATTCATGAGTCATAGTAGAGCCTTCTAAGGGATTAATGGGTGTTGAATTATTTTTAGGGGGAATTTTAGAACCCAATACTGATATATATTCTTCAATATTCCCTTGGAATAAATTCAAACTATTTCTTCAAACAAGACTTAAAAAAAATACACACCTTTTTCTTTCTTTTGAGGAGCTCGATATTGAAACTGAATTATAGATATGATTTTGGATCTTAAACATTTGAAATTCAGTCTTTTAGTAGCCCTCTGAATATTCTTTCGAATGCCACAGATCTTACCTGATTTGGATTCTTCAAGGCAAAGTTATGCCCAATCTCCCACAATGACCTAGTTATACACTAGTTCAGTAGAGTGAAATTGTACGATGTGCCTCGTATCATTGTTTCTTCCTTATGCTCTAAAATTGATACAAAGAAAAAAAAAATTGTATACTTGCATCCACATTTTATAGAATTCAAAGTCGATGCTCAGAGAGAGAGTTATGACGACTTTCCCACGGTCACCTCCTTAATATGAAATTCGGGAGCTTGAAAAAATGCTAACCTACAAAGATCATATCTCCCAAAATATTGTGAACCAAGATCTGAAATTTCTATATGGTGTTCCTCAAGATTTTAGCTTCACTTTGTAAAAATTTCAGCTTCTGAACCTTCGTAGAACAAAATTTATAGAAAAAATTCCACGATGACCTATTTAGGTGAAATTTAGGAGCCTGAACAAAAACCTAACTTCCATAGATCATATCTTTGAAAATATTATGGACCAAGATCTGAAATTTTTAAAAGACGTTCCTCAGGATTTTGGCTTTCCTCTGTAAAAATTTTAGCTTCTAAAACTTCGTAGAAACAAACTTATAAAAAAATTCCACAATGACCTTTTTGGAGTAGCGAAACCCTATAATCGAAAGCTCTGATACCAAATGTTATGAAACCAGCTCTAGAAATAGAAGAAAAGAGAGATCAACGTCTTAGAAAAAGCCACTTCAAGGGGGAAACCTCTAATGCATTAGATAAATGAATAATTCTTCAATGATACAAATCACAAATTCTCCTTTCTATATATAGGAGTCCATGGAGCCACAATGTAATCCTAATCGACCTGAAAATAATAATGTAAGGGCACAATAATAACAATATGGGGGTTACAGGGGTACAAAAATAACAATAACGGGGTTACACTAACAAAAATAAGTGACTATAATAGTAATATAGGGACCTAATAGATTGGAAAGGTGAGGGAATTGTACCGTCATATTCTCAACAACTGAAAGTGATATTTTGGGGTCCAAAAGCTTCCAGTGGGGAGGAGTGATCATGTGTTCAAAATTATGCTCAAAAATGAAATTTGTCAGAATGGTGTGGAACCTTAGAGAACACATAGATCACGTCGTTCTGAATATGGCACAACTTCTTTCATGAAAAGCCAACATTGTATGCTCCGAGAAACATGTTCTGTCCATTTTTCCAAATAAACAAATTTTGCAAAAAAAAGGACAGGTGACTTTGTATTTTGAACCCTTTTGGTTGGTTGAAAGGTATTTTTTAATGCCAATATGGCCTCACCACTTGGCCTCTTCTAATTGGCTCTGCCTTTGACAAGTTCTGATTGTTTTTTGTGGTGGCCAATTGCATATTTCCATTTGGCCCAACTGAACATCACCACGTGATAGCACGGGAGGGCAACAAAATTTATTAAGGGTAAAAATACACTTTACATGGGTTGAACACAAGACCTCATTGAAAAAAATCCATGCATTACCAACAGACCACGAGTATTAATTATTATACATAGGGACACACATATTTTTTAAAGTTTTTTATGGTGGATTTATCAGGAAGGGGGCCAGGGCTTAGCCCCGACCCCCCATACATGTTTTTCTATGTAACTGATCACCAGAACCAAGAGTGCGGAGGATAACTGCCACCCAAAACTGCCATCATCACCACGTCATGAGACCACCACCACTGAAGCCATTTGCTATGACCACTGATGGGAAGCGACCGCCGTGACAGTAGTTGCCCGAATCTACCGCCAATGTGATAGAGCTATCACTAACCACCGACAGTTATGTGACCCGCTGAATTTTTTTATTTAAAAAAAAAATATTTTTTGCACCAATATAATATGTTTTATTTTTCAGAATTAAGGCATCATAGGGAAAATTAATGTTTCGACAATTTCACCTGAAATTTTGACAAATTATCACCTAGTTAGCTACATTAAGGGAGAAATTGTAGGATCGGTTCAAATTTTCAAGAAATTGTGGAGCAACTAGGTGGAAAACTAGGGAGGCTCATAACTTCTTTATTTTTTGATCAATTCCTTATCAGAAAGAGGCTATACAGGTAGTGTTGGGCATTCTAAAGATGATGGAATAGGTTTTGAAGCTATTTGAGCACTAGAAATTTATGTAATCGCCATTTTAAGCATAATGTAAGAGGGCCAAGCCATTGGAAGCTAGACAAAGGAGAGGTAGCCTAGGAAGGGTGAACTCTTTCATCATCTGTTGTTTCGTGGTTATTATTATGGTACACTTCTCTATTGTTTCTGTATATTTCATAGTTTTTTTATTAACATAAATTCTCTCAAAAAATCATTTTAAACAATTTTAATTTTCAAACCCTCAAGCACAATTGATTTAAGATCTCATACAGATCAAGTTTGAATTTTATATCAAGTTTCAATAAATAATTTTTACCCATTTCATTTTAGTGAATTCAACGCACATGGAAACAAATGTTGTTGAATTTTATATGAAGGAAATCATTTGGATACATTTTTTTCCTGGAGTATTCTTTTAATATTTAGTGCATTATATCATTTAGAACTAGATTGGTAGCCACAAAGTGTCAATCAGATAATTGAAGATATGCCAAGGATGTATGTGATGTATAAACCATAAAAATGTGAAGATTAGTTGTAGTTATGTATTTGCATATAGCAATGAGTATCAAAAAATACTTAAATATGAGGCTATTTGAGACCTTATTCTGTAGAAAATGAAAAACATTTGTTAGTTTGGAAAATATAGTAGATAGAGCCATTATTAATCTAAATTTTCTTATAGGGATAAAGGAGGAAGTGGTGAAATTCAATCATAACTTAAAGGATGCAGAGGAAAAACAAAAAACCTATGCATATAAGGTTAAATTAAATAAGGAATTGAAAGTACCTGATCATGTTTTATTGAAATTAAATGCCAAGAAGAGGTTATTGGAATTAGGAAGCTACTGGAAGTTTGTGGCTAAATTCTGTGGGCCATTTGAAATCCTAGAGAGCATTGACCTAGATGCATATAAAATTGCATTTTCAACATCCATGCCTAGTCAAACTGTGTTTCACATTTCATAATTTAAAAATTATGTTCTTGATGTTAATATTGTATATTATGACTGAAATATGTTTCAAATGGAGCCTAGGGTAAAGTTTCAGGCCCAATAAGTGGGAATTTTTTTTTGGAAGTTCAAGGTTCTTGGGAGTCAAGTTATCGCATTACTAACAATATAGTGGAAACATTTTAGTCATGAGAATGCCACATGGGAACATGAAAATTCCACGAGGGATTAGTACCCTTGTCTTTTTAAATATATATATATATATATATATATATATATATATATATATATATATATATATATATATATATTGCACTTAAGAAAAAATATAAATAAGGGGGAGGGGAATCTAACACCCCTAAGATGACCCCTATATGTGTAATGAATATGTATTTTTTAATTTGGTGATCCAAGTAAAATTTTGGGGCATGTGTGCCCATAGACACATGTGTTTAAATTAGTGTGTTTATGTTTTTGATGCTAGATTTTCTGTCTAATCTAGGCTAATGAGGCTATGTGCTAGAAGGCTAGTTTGATAAGACACTACAACAAAAAGACCCTCTAGCGGATGTTTTTGAGGAGCCTGTTGTAGCCACTACAACACCACCCAAAATTTTGGGTATATTCGAAATTTCGGGTCCCCCTCTGGTCGCTTAGTCGTTAAAGTCTTTCACCCGACCTGCAATCAGTGACATCCCAGTGACCTATCCCCAACCCCTCATGAGCTTTCTCACCATCATGATCAGATGTTGTTGCTGCAATAACGCCATGTGTGGGAGGGATCATCCAGCATATGCTCGAATAGGAACTTTTCTGTACATTGAGGATGTACATTAGCAGCCCTCTCGCCATGGGTCATTAAGCATGTTTTTTGAATACTTCTCTTAAGCTCGTTAGTCTCATATGTTCTATCTAGGGACACCATTATCAAAGAGTAAAATAATTAATGTTATAATGTTTCATACAGGTCAATCCCACAGATGATACACCCAAAATGTCATCACCACGCCGATGAGAAGGATAAGAGTAGTGCGAGCTGAAACATGAGAAGTGGAGGACCTCTATCGCATGTACGCAGGAAATAAGACCGCGCCAGTTAGGGGAACTTTCAGTCACAATGGGACTTGGGAAAACATTGCAGGCTATAAGTTTGTTGGCTTACTTGAAAGATCAATGGAAATTCCCATGGCCATTTTTGGTGTTGTGTCCATTAAAATTGCAACCTTGACTCAAGGTGACAATACCTCTGGATGTAGCAAACAGTTCAAGCTGCTAAGATATATTGTGCATGCATTCATGCTTCAGCATACATAAGCTTTACTTGTCAAGAATAGAACTCTTACATTGCCACCACTATCTGGGGTTACAGTACTGGCTCCATTGGTCCCACTTCAGAAGAAAATTTATGTATCTGTATTGCATCAAGAGTTGCCCAGCTTCAAACAAGTGGTTTAGGCATTATCAATCTTTACAAAATATTGTGGTACAACTGCGAAACACATGCAGTCATTCTTATCTTTTCAATGGTGTGGATCCAGAGCCATTTGAGGAAGGTGAACACTTAGTTCAGGCGACTGGAAAGCTCATCATCTTGGACATTCTGCTTGAGAAGTTGCATAGTCAAGGACATCGTGTCTTGATTTCTTCTCAAATGATGCAGACAGTAGAGATTCTTCAAGATTACTTAGAGCTCCGAAGGTATTCTTATGAGCATCTTGATGGATCAATAAGAGAAAAAGAGTGTTTTGCAGCTGTGCAAAGCTTTGGTGGCAAAGCATCAACACTGCCAGAGTCAAGTGACATCATAAAGGCCAGTAATGATACTCGTGAAACATTTGTATTTTAATATCTACTCGAGTTGGTGGTGCTGGTTTGGATCTTTCAAGAGCTGATACTGTCATTTTCTATGAGCAGCACTGGAATCCACAAATTGAGAAGAAAGAATTACAACATGCTCATCACATTGGTCAGCTGCATAATGTTTTGGCAATAAGCATTGTAACAGAAAACACAGTTGAGGTGATGATTATGAAAAGGGCCAACAGAAAATTGTATCTTAGTCACAATGTTATTGGTCATGATGATGTCAATCCAGAAGCACATAGAGTAGACAGTATAGCAGGTGGTGATTTGAGGTCCATAATAATTTATGGGCTGCACAAGTTTGACCCATCATGACAACATAGAAGGAAGCTCTTGGTTATAAGTCTTTAGTTATTCAAGGTACATCTAGGAGTCTAAGTGTTGTACCAAAGTCAGATAATGGCGAAGTGCATTTTGTCTTTGGAGATTGTACAAATCCTATAAAAGGCCATTTTTCATAAAAGACAATAATTTTGGGTTGTGTTGACAACTCTGGAAAATTGGGGAAGGAAGCAATGTTTGTTAAATCTAAGCTACATGGCGGGTGCACTTTCGATGGACCAAGGTGACATTTTGAAACATTAAGCTAGGGCGCAAACACATATGGTTTCCAAACCATATAAGGTTCGAGGAACAAAATCATATCAAGACTATATGAAAAACCATTACAAATGAGCTTAAATATGTTTATGGCGGATATAGTGATCAAAACTTATGTTTAAAACATGGGGCGGAGTGTATGAAAAACCTATAGTGGCATGTTATAATAACTATGGTGCGTTAAAAATGGGCGCAAAGGTTCGATGGTGGGTTTTCTACCTATGGTAAATGTTTGGAGCAAACGTATGTATATAGCGGTCAAACCTTACGATTAAAATATGGAGAAAAGATACATATGGGCACAAATGCTTCTATGCCGAAGTCTAGTCCTTGGAGTAAACATACATGGAAGTCGCATTTTATAATAAAAAATTTGAAGCATATGTTTAGTGGTCAAACATATGTTTGAATTCTAAGCAGAAGGTTATAACAAGGCCACGATGGCAATAACAGCCCAACCAAGGACACAGTCGTAAAGTCATGTTAATCCATACCCACTGTTTTAAACGGTGAAAAGTTCTGGTTCAAAACCATATCGGCCGAGACTGATAATGCAGGATGTCGAGACTGATAATGCAGGATAACGCATCCATCACCCAATGAAACAACAAACACTGGGCATCAGAAAATATATATGATAGCACCGTTAATATAAACAGAGATGTCATATTGGAGCTCCATGTTTCAATAAGGTTTTTTTTTGTAGACGTGGTCATAATGAAGCAATCAATTTTGTTAACGTTAAAGCTCCAGCAGAGACGTGATGTGTTCTCCCATAAAGTTCAAGGGGCCGTTTGTTCACTTTTTGACACTGCAGAAGATGTTCATCGAGTTCATGTCAGCTGCACGGTCTGCATGGAGGAGGAACTCTACAAAACTCACACGCCTTTGACGATGACATCCCCAAAACAACCATACCTCTGTGATGGATGGTGGTATGCGTATAACTGGGGGATCCAGGATATTTTTTTCTGTTGTTTTCAAACATAATATTCGTATCGACTATTCTAAGGAAACCCCACGACATGCTGGATTAAAATACTGGATATGAAGCATCTAGTTGGCAAGCTTTCCTTAAAGGTTTCCACGCGATTAGTATGCATGTGCCGTTTTTTTTAGGTAGATCGAGCGTTGCACCAGAACAAAGCATAGTAAAAGAAGCAGGTCGATGCATATGTCTGCATGCAATAAAGGGTGAAAGAGATTGTGTTGTGACTATAACGCATCGCTGGACAGAGAAACAAAGGTGGGGTACTTGGACGTGCAGCTGATTTCCATGATAGGAGCTGAAAGTCTAGTGCAGTCGATAGCAATACTAACAGGCGACAACTTACGATTGTATTCAATATCAGGTGCGTGGGATCCATGGTGGCTAAAATGGTGTTGAGGGAGCGCATGGATCCCTCCATATTCATGAAGTTCAAGTCCTTCTTAACAATGGAAAACAATTCTTCATGCTTGCATGAAGAACTGACATGCATTACTACCTGGAAAATGGAATTTATTGTATCATACAGAGAGGCAAACAAGCATAACAATTCCTGATGTTTCCCTGAGAGTTCTTATTGCAAATTTTTATCTTAGTTTTTTTTTTTTTTTTGCAAATTGAAGACATCAAAAGAAGCTTTTTTATGGAAGTTGATATCGATTTCACGGTTGATGTTAGACATCACTTCAAATGTTGAGACGATAAAGGGAGGTCGCAATTGTCCATTTCTCACTGCATGTGCTCAAGGTCACTGAGTCGCAACACATTCTTCCACGCATGAATTGCGACCATGCGACTCCGCCGAGGTCGCACAGTCACAAAAGGACATGTTCGAGAGGAACCGCGACCGGTTGATTTCCCCGACCCAGTGACCTCTACTTCAGAAGTGTGACTTCTCTCGGAGGAAAATACCCACGCCCATATGAAAGTAGAGCTGCATTCTTGAAACGAGATGGGCACATGGTCGACTCATAGGCTAAATGTAAGCTGATACTCAGAATAAATTCATCGACTGCACCTATAGAACAAAATTGTGATCTCTATTTAAAGCTCAGGAGAATGCACCCATCGCAGTTTTGCACGACACTGGAAAAGTGGATACCCACATATACCACTTGGAGTATTGGAAATCTTCTTATTGGTAGCTGGCTTCGATATGGTAAATGATAAAAATGAACCTGAAAGGTGCCCCACATAGCACATGGAAGCCCCAGCTTAGTAGACAAATAATTTGAAACCTAATGCAACAATGAAATTTCGTCCTCCCTATAGCGAGGCTGGTGATATTAATCACTTAGTAGCTACATTCCTATTCACTCACGGTGGTGCGCATGGAAATAATTTGAGCAAGTCTCCTGCTTTGCAATACTCACTTTATTTGTCCCAGATTGTCTTGGTCATTTTCCTCTTGAGCAACAACCCATGTTTTTTTTGAATGATCATCGAAGCCCCGGTTTGGTCGCAGCCTCGTGACACTTTGATGAGGTCTCACATTGTGGCTCATCCCAGCATCCAGTAATGCATAGGAGCTTCCTTGGACTCAACATCATTCCGATTGAGGAGGAACATCAAGGGAGTTAACTATACATGCTTATTAAATGATGAACATTGCTTGGCATTTTAAATTTTTCTTGCGTACTAGCAAACAAAATCATAGTGGATATGCACCAATCACTCACACATTTCCTACAGAACAGGAATATGCAGGATTCCAAGATAGTTGTTCAAACTCCCATAATTTTATTTTGATTCTTCCTTTTATGAGTCTTTGATTTTCTACTTGCTCAACATATATATATTCGCATGCACGTATATATTCATATATGTGTGTGTGAGGATATTTTATTGTGTTGTATACGGCTAATTCGTTGTGTTCGCATGAAAACAAGATGAGGAGATTACAACCCAGCCAAAGAATTTTTCACTTATCCAAAAAATGTCGGTCCACGTGACGAGGGCTACGACTGCCCCCCGGAAAAACAAGCTGCTGATATCTCCAAAAGATAAGTGTAAAACGGATGAAAACCCTAGGTCGTAGGTCACGTATCTGTCTGAGGTCGGAGGTCGCGTATTTGCCCGAGGTCGCAGGTCACGGATGGTCCAAGGTCGCAAATCCAAGGAGGTCGCATGTCATAGATCTGCTTGAGGTTGCAGGTCGCAGATGGCTGAAGGTCGCAGGTCGCAAATTCCCAAAGGTCACAAGTCGCAGAGGTCGCCAAGTCACTAAGTCGCATCCCCTATTAATGCCTAATGGTGCGACCCAGCGACCCAACGACTAGATCGCAAGGTCGCAGAACCCAGTCAGGTTGCAGGTCACAACAGTGGCTCGGGTTGCAGGTCGTAGAACAGATTAGGTCGCAAGGCAACCCAACAGTTAGGAAAGTGAAAAGTTAGGGAGCCCAAAGGGCAAGCTTTTCTCTATAAATGCTTCCTTTGGGAACTTGTAACGAGGTATTATTTTTGGGACTCGAGCTGAGTATATTGTATTACCAAAGGATTATACATTTAAGCATGAATACAAGCATTTTGAAAAATCCCTTTGTGGATCTAGTATTGTCATATGTATGAGCGCTATTGAGTATCATGTTTTCAGTTTCTGAATGTCTTTAGACTAAGGGAACTATATCTTTAATTCATATCACAATTTCATAATAGTTTGCTGAGTATGTTAATGGTGGTTGATTTCATTTCACTTTCTTAACAAACGCTTATGGCTTTGTTTATTAGCATTTTTGTTACCATTTAAAACTTTTAGGAAGTGAAGGGTGTTCTTTCCATGAGGAATTGTTTCCTTTGTGGCCATAATAGTTTACAAGCATGACCCTAATGAAGTGTTGTTAACAACACTTCCCTTGGTCTTCATGCTTTATTATTTCCTCTTGCTACTCATAGTGTTGCATATACATTTAATGCATCAATCATATGTCTTGTATCATTTGATTAGGTGTGTATCCACTGTTTATAAGAGTTTAAGTGAGAACCAAGGAAAGGAGAAATCAGTGGTAGCCAATAGGATCCCTATTCCAAATGGTTCAAGGTCTAATTGGGACCTTTTACCGGGGAGATCCCCTGCTGTTGGCTAGACAGATTTTCCCGTCAACAGAATTCGCGCTAGAAGGAGGGCTAGATGACAAGCTGGGCCCTTAGAGCCTGCAGTTAATCTCATATTTTTAATGGCTCATTCCAGAATCATTCTCCTGAGATGTTTGTCGGAGTTTTATGAGCCTCGATACTTAATCCCCGATGAACATATGTATCACTTGTCCCAGTTAAAATTTGATGGTGAAAATGGAGTGTCCATAACCTGACACCTTTCATATTTCTGTGACTTTGGTGAGTGCTACGAAATTGAAAATGAAGGTTTGATTTTTTTTCTTTTCTTCCTCAATCTCGAAGGTCGTGCTAAGAAATGGTGCCGCACATTGCCGGAATCTTCCATCCATTCGTTTGAACAACTCGCCATTTAATTACAACAAGCTTTTCACAGGTATGATTTTCAAAGTGTATTGATAAAGCTAAATCACATTAGAATGGAACCTGAAGAACCTCTATATGAATTCTCTATCAGATTTTTTCATTATTGTTTTGATTTCCCTAAAAAGGATGTCAATTGGAAGTTGTTAATAGAACAGTTCACGTATGTGATCCTTGTTTCCCTTGAACAACTTCAAGTAGCAACCCAGCCTGATCCTAGTGTTCCCAATGATGACCCGCAAGTTACCGATTGTTCAGAAATTTTCCCTAATGCTTCCTTGTCCATCGCCCTGAGTCCAGACCACATTTAGGCCTCCAGGGAGAGTGTTGCTATTTTTGATATTCTCGCCCCTCCTCCTGAGTTGTCAGGTAGTGGATTTGTGACCTCAAAAGTTCTAAGCAATGCTAGATGGGTGCATGGGGATAAAGCCTATTGTACTACCTTTGAAACTTTCGTGCCCCATGTCGAATCAGAGATTGAAAACCATAATGGCTCACTACCTCTCCCGGTTCATGAAACCTACCTCGAGCCCACTCGATGTCTCCTTGGAAAAAGTCCTGAATCTAATTCTCATACTGATTATGAATCGTCTTCCATCCCAGATGAAGTTGATTCCCTTCCAGGGCCTGCCAGATCTTTGTTTTCCCTGAATGACACGGATGTGCATATTGAAAAACCTTGTACGGTTAATACCCCTGCAGTTCGAACTTATCATTCATTATTCCACGATTTATTTCACAAGTCCGCCCCACCAGTAATTTCTTCGAGACATTCAAAATTTCCTTATACTGGTATTGGCGACAATCATGAGCACGCAGATGTTGTTTCACAATCACAATCCCAAAATCGATGAATCTTTTAGATCTGATCTTTCTCACTCGAAATATTTAGACAACCATACGAGCAATTTCTTGTTAGGGCAACCTCAAGATGTCCCCTCTATTGATCCATCCCAGTCGGTAACTCTCGGGGAACCCAACATGCCGGGTACCCAACTTGATCAAATCAATGGTTACAGTGATCCTTGCTTATCTGAAAACATATTCAATCATACCGTTGAGGACTATCACTCGCATCTCTTTGCCGATCCAATGGAGACACTAGATTTTGATGATTCTCTTTGGGAAGATTCAACTACCCATCAGAAAATCGAAGCACTTGAGCTTCTGTCGACCGTTTCTGAAATGACGATTCCCAAGTACCATGCTCCTCCCAGCATAACCGTGTCTAATTCACCCCACCCCGGAAAATCTATAAAATCCGTTACTTTGGATTATCAATTTGTCAATGTGAAAACATTTGACCGGATTGATACAAAGCTCGCTGACATTTTGCAGCTCACCACTACCCATAATCACATCCATTCACCTGTTGATCTTTCCAAATCACCAAAGTTGGGAAACCCCCAGCTCAAAGGCCTGTATTTTGTTCAAAACAGTAAGGAATTGTAGCCTCCACTATTACTGGATTCAGATCCTCATATCCTTGACAGATTATAGGAGAAACTCCAAAATAGGGTTTTCAAAACTAGGGTTTCTTCACTTGGATACGAAAACATCTATAATTCACCTGGCACATGTTTATTGTGTCCATTCAATAAAAATGATCATCCTCAACACCATGATAAGGTTTCCACTTGGTTGGACGGATCCTATCCGGTGGATTTTCCTACAAATAGGCAATGGCTTACCCAGTGCCCATCCGACCTAGGACTGTGCATGAATGGATGTGTGTCATTTATAAATGTTGAGTTTCAAGAACATGTTGCTGTATATCGGGATGAGAATGGAATTCAGCCTGCATCATCTATTCTGGCATGTTCTTTGGTAAGTATCCATGATCTGCTTGTCTTTGCACCTGCTCTTCAGGTAAGTTTTGTTGTTACTGCACTTTTTGGGATGCTAGCTCTGATCTCGAGCATTGTTGTTGTTGCAGGATGGGAGCTAATGTGGTGGCTGCACTGGAAAGCTAATTTTACATAACTCGATTGCCTCATGGGTTAAAATAGGGTTTAGGTGTAGGCTAGCTAGGGCCTGTTAATAAAAATTTTAGCTCAAAGTTAATTAGGTTTACTTGCCAAATTTTTACTTCATAATTTAAAAGTGTGTTTACTATTTTTGCTTACGATTAATATCTTAGGCACCATCATGTTACAATTGTTTTGCACTCATTTCTTTTTAGTCTGCTTGTTGCTGCATAAATAATTACTGCTTGTATCGCGCTTCTTTGCCACCTACAACTGGTTGATCGTTCTCGTACATGGCGTTGCATTGCATCTTGAGCCTCACCTATTACATTGCGTCATACACTGTCTCCCTCACATCATTTCCACATATTTTTTATATAGCTTTGAAAATATTCCACATATCGCCGATCACTACATGAGCCCTCATTGAAACCCTACCGCCTTGCGGATTTGTTTTGCCCCAACTGCTGAAACAGTAACCCATTGTTTGCATGAGGTTGCGGTGGCTATCTCAAGAGGAAAATTTCTCTTAGGACAGGTCATTGAAGTCGCATCCTCAACAATATGCCTATGAGTCCAAACTTATTTAGCCAGGGGAGACATGAGCTGGTTGCTTGTGGGAGACCTAATGAGTTTGATGGCCCAATACCCGTAAGACTAAGCCTTGTGCCCAGCATAATCTTGGACATCTGAATGATCTATTTTGCGTGCTTCACCTATTGCGATAGATGGGATGTGAAGGTTTGGCACAAGGGAAAAGAAAAATTAGGATATATTTTAGTTTCTGTAAAATAAGAAACAACCTCTCTTGCTTGTAAAATAAGTCAGGATCCCTCATCCGCCCATGAAGAATAGGTGCCACGATCACATGAAAATAAGTGCTACAAGCACATGAAACAAATAAGGGTAAAGGATCAAGAAAGGCTTCCTACGCAGAGAGGTAATGCAACGACTCTGCCGGAGTACTGACCAAGCTCGCTGGCAGCGGAGCATTGTTTGTGATTTCTTGAAGTGAATCTGTCGGGGTATTGTTCAGATCTGCTGGCAGCGGAGCAACACCGGAAACTTAATTTAAAAATCCTGAGAATAATAAACCCGCTGCCTTGCTCTTCACATCATCAAAAAGCTATTGGCATTTGTGAGCTTTGTCTTCAATGTGTTCTGATTAGCGAGACCTATTTGAGGCGCAAGGACTGGGCATACCTGTAAAGACCATAGTAATTCAAAGGGTCCCCACAGAACTTGTTCAATATTCCCTTGCGTCACTATCTTGGCTCAAAAGTTTGTTGTGATATCGACAGAGATGCTAGATTCTACCAGTGGTTTGTCATTTTTTGTAGCTGCTATAGCACCACCCAAAATTTTGGATATATTCAAAATTTTGGGTCCCCCTCTGCTCGCTTAGTCATTAAATTCTTTCACCTGACCTGCAGTCAGTGACATCCCAGTGACCTATCCCCAAACCCTCATGAGCTTTCTCACCATCATGATTAGATGTTGTTTCCGCAATCACGCCATGTGTGGGAGGGATCATCCAACATATGCTCGAATAAGAACTTTTTCGTTCATTGAGGATGTACATTACCAGCCGTCTCGCCATGGGTCATTAAGCATGTTTTTTGAATACTTCTCTTAAGCTCGTTAGTCTCATATGTTTTAACTAGGGACACCATTATCAAAGAGTAAACAAATTAATGTTATAATGTTTCATATAGGTCAATCGCAAGGATGATACATCCAAAATGTCATCACCACACCGATGAGAAGGATAAGAGTAGTGTGAGATGAAACATGAGAAGCGGAGGACATCTATCGCATGTACGCAGGAAATAAGACCATGCCAGTCAAGGGAATTTTCGGTCACAATGGGACCTGGGAAAAAATTGCAAGCTATAAGTTTGTTGGCTTACCTGAAAGATCAATGGAAATTCCCATGGCCCTTTTTGGCGTTGTGTCCATTAAAGTTGCAACCTTGAATCAAGGTGACAATACCTCTGGATGTAGCAAACAATTCAAGCTGCTAAGATATATTGTGCATGCATTCATGCTTCGGCGTACAAAAGCTTTACTTGTTAAGAATGGAACTCTTACATTGCCACCACTGTCTGGGGTTATAGTACTGGCTCCATTGGTCCCAATTCAGAAGAAAATTTATGTATCTGTATTGCAACAAGAGTTTCCCAGCTTCAAACAAGTGGTTCAGGCATTATCAATCTTTACAAAATATCGTGGTACAACTGCGAAACACATGCAGTCATTCTTATCTTTTCAATGGTGTGGATCTAGAGCCATTTGAGGAAGCTAAACACTTAGCTCAGGCGAGTGGAAAGCTCATCATCTTGGACATTCTATTTGAGAAGCTACATAGTCAAGGACATCGTGTCTTGATTTCTTCTCAAATGACGCAGACAATAGAAATTGTTCAGGATTACTTAGAGCTACGAAGGTATTCTTATGAGCATCTTGATGGATCAGTAAGAGCAGAAGAGCATTTTGCATCTGTGCAAAGTTTTGGTGGTAAAGCATCAACAATGCCAGAGTTAAGTGACATCAGAAAGGCTAGTAATGATACTCGTGAACCATTTGTATTTTAATATCTACTCGAGTTGGTGGTGCTGGTTTGGATCTTACAAGAGCTGATACTGTCATTTTCTATGAGCAGCACTGGAATCCACAAATTGACAAGCAAGAATTACAGCGTGCTCATCGCATTGGTCAGCTGCATCATGTTTTGGCAATAAGCATTATAACAGAAAACACAGTTGAGGAGGTGATTATGCAAAGGGCCAACAAAAAATTGCAGCTTAGTTGAGGAGGTGATTATTCAAGGTACATATGAGAGTCTGAGTGTTGTACCAAAGTCAGATAATGGCTAAGTGCATTTAGTCTTTGGAGATTGTACAAATCCTATAAAAGGCCATTCTTCCGAAACGACAATAATTTTGAGTTGTGTTGACAACTCCGGAAAATTGGGGAAGGAAGCAATGTCTGTTAAATCTAAGCTACATGGAGGGCGCACTTTCGATGGACCAAGGTGACATTTTGAAACATTAAGCTAGGGCGCAAACACATATGGTTTCCGAACCATATAATATTGGAGGAGCAAAATCATATCAAGACTATATGAAAAAACATCAGAAATGAGCTTAAATATGTTTATGGCGGATATAGTGATAAAAACTTATGTTTAAAACATCACGCGGAGTGTATGACAAACCTATAGTGGCATGTTATAATAACTATGGTGCGTTACAAATGGGCGCAAAGGTTCGATGGTGGGTTTTCTACCTATGGTAAATGTTTGGAGCAGACGTATGTATATAGCGGTCAAACCTTACGATTAAAATATGGAGCAGAACTACATATGGGTGCAAATGCTTCTATGCCGATGTCTAGTCCTTGGAGCAGACATACATGGTGGTCACATTTTATAGTAAAAAATTTGGAGCATATATTTAGTGGTCAAACGTATGTTTGAAATATGAGCGGAAGGTTATAACAAGGCCACGATGGCAATAACAGCCCAACCAAGGACACAGTCGTAAAGTCATGTTAATCCATACCCACTGTTTAAAACAGAAAAAATTTATAGTTCAAAACTATATCGGCCAAGACTGATAACGCAAGATAACGCATCCATCACCCAATGAAATAGGAAACACCGGGCATCAGAAAATATTATATGATAGCGCTGTTAATATAAACAGAGATGTCATATTGGAGCTCCACGTTTCAATAAGGTTTGTTTTTATAGACGTGGTCACAATGAAGTAAGTGATTTTGTTAACATTAAAGCTCCAACAGAGACGTGATGTGCTCTCACATAAAGTTCAAGGGGTCGTTTGTTCACTTTCTGACACTGCAGAAGATGTTCATCGAGTGCATGTCAGCTCCGCGGTCTACATGCAGGAGGAACTCTGTAAAACTCACACGCCTTTGACGATGATATCCCCAACACAGCCATACCTCTGTGATGGATGGTGGTATGCATATAACTGGGGGATCCGGGATATTTTTTGCCACTATTTTCAAATAGACTATTTGTATCGACTGTTCTAAGGAAACCCCATGACATGCCGGATTAAAATATCGGATATGAAGCATCTAGTTGGCAGGCTTTCCTTAAAGGTTTCCACGCGATTAGTATGCATGTGCCATTTTTTTTAGGTAGATCGAGCGTTGCACCAGAACAAAGCACAGTAAAATAAGTAGGTCGATGCATATGTATGCATGCAATAAAGGGTGAAAGAGATTGTGTTGCGACTATAACGCATCGCTGGACAGAGAAACAAAGGTGGGGTACTTGGACGTGCATTTGGTTTCCACAATAGGAGCTAAAAGTCTGGTGCAGTTGATAGCAATACTGGCAGGTGACAACTTATGATTGCATTCGATATCAAGTGCGTGGGCTCCATGGTGGCTAAAATGGTGTTGTGGGAGTGCATGGATCCCTCCATATTCATGAAGTGCAATTCCTTCTTAACAATCGATAACAATTCTTCATGCTTGCATGAAGAACTGAAATGCATTACTGCCTGGAAAATGGCATTTATTGTATCATACAAAGAGGCAAACAGGCATAACAATTTGTGATGTTTCCCTGAGAGTTCTTATTGCAA
Source organism: Pinus albicaulis (assembly GCA_034641835.2). Classification (NCBI taxonomy): domain Eukaryota; kingdom Viridiplantae; phylum Streptophyta; class Pinopsida; order Pinales; family Pinaceae; genus Pinus; species Pinus albicaulis. The sequence continues at coordinate 264,343,499 of CM076579.1, forward strand.
ATGTTTATCTTATTTTATTATTTTTTTCAAATTGAAGACAGCAAAAGAAGCTTTTCTATGGAAGCTGATATCAATTTCACGGTTGATGTTACACATCACTTCAAATGTTGAGAGGACAAAGGGAGGTCACAACTGTCAATTTCTCACTGCACGTGCTTGATATCGCTGAGTCGCAACACATGATTCCACGCATGAAATGCGACCATGTGACTATGCGACTCTGCTGAGGTCGCAAGGTCGTAAAAGAACATGTTCGAGAGGAACCACGACCTGTTGATTTCCCTGACCCAACGACCTCCACTCCAGAAGTGTTACCTCCCTCGGAGGAAAATACCCATGCCCATCTGAACGTAGAGCTGCATTCTTGAAACGAGATGGGCATGTGCTCGATTCATAGGCTAAATGTAAGCTGATAATCAAAATCAATTCATCGACTGCACCTGTAGATCAAAATTGTGATCTCTATTTAAAGCTCGAGAGAATGCACCCATCGCAGTTTTTCATGACGCTAGGAAAGTGGATACCCACATATACCACTTCGAGTATTGGACATGTTCTTATTGATAGCTAGCTTCAATATGGTAAATCATAAAAATTAACCTGAAAGGCACCCCACATAGCACATGGAAGCCCCAGCTCAGTAGACAGATAATTTCAAGCCTGATGCAACAATGAAATTTCGTCCTCCCTAGAGTGAGGCGGGTGATATTGATCACTTAGCAACTACATTCCTATTCACTCATGGTGGTGCACATGGAAATAATCTGAGGAAGTCTTTGGCTTTGCAATGCTCACTTTATCTGTCCCAGATTGTCTTGGTCATTTTCCTCTTGAGTAGCAACCCATGTTTTTTTTGAATGATCATCAAAATCCCTGTTTGGTTGCAGCCTCACGACACTTTGATGAGGTCGCACATCGTGGCTCATCCCAGCATCCAGTAATGCATAGGAGCTTCCTTGGCTTCGGCATCATTCCCGTTGAGGAGGAACATCAAGGGAGTTAACTATATATGCTTATTAAATGATGAACATTGCTTGGCATTTCAAAGTTTTATTGCGTACCAACAAAAAAATTCACAGTGGATATGCACTAATCACTCATACATTTCCTACAGAATATGAATATGCAGGATTCCAGGATAGATGTTAAAACTCCCATAATTTTATTTCGATTCTTCCTTTTATGAGTCTTTGATTTTCTTCTTGCTCAACATATATATGTTTGCATGCATGTATATATTCATATATGTGTGTGTGAGGCTATTTTAGTGTGTTTTATACGCCTAATTTGTTGTGTTCGCATGCGAACAGGATGAGGAGATTACAACCCAGCCGAAGAAGTTTTCAATTATCCAGAAAATTCCTGTCCACGTGACGAGGGCTACGGCTGCCCCCCGGAAAAACAAGCTGCTGATATCTCCAAAAGATAAATGTAGAAGGGATGAAAACCCCAGGTCGCAGGTAACATATCTGCCGGAGTTTGCAGGTGGCGTATCTGCCCGAGGTCATAGGTTGCGGATGGTACAAGGTCGCAAATCCAAGCAGGTCACGAGTTTGAAAATCCAAGGAGGTCGCAAGTCGCAGATCTGCTTGAGGTCGCAGGTCACAGATTTCTTTAGGTCGCAGGTCGCGGATGGTCCGAGGTCGCAGTTCATGGATGGTCGAAGGTCGCAGGTTGCAAATTCCCAAAGGTCACAAGTCGCAGTGGTTGCCAGGTCGTTAAGTCGCATCCCCTATTAATTCCCGATGGTGCGACCCAGCGACGCAGCGACTAGGTCGCAAGGTCATAGAACCTAGTCAGGTCGTAGGTCGCAACAATGGCTCAGGTCGCAGGTCGTAGAACAGACTAGGTCACAAGGTAGCCCAACAGTCGAGAAAGTGAAAAGTCACGGAGCCCAAAGGGAAAGCTTTTCTCTATGAATGCTTCCTTCGGGAACTTGTAAGGAGATCTTTTCTTTGTGACTCGAGCTGAGTATATTGTATTACCAGAGGATTATACATTTAACCATGAATACAAGCATTTTGAAAAAACCATTTGTGGATCTGGTGTTGTCATATGTATGAGCGCTATTGAGTATTATGTTTTCAATTTTTGAAAGTCTTTAGATTAAGGGAACTATATCTTTAATTCATATCACAATTGCATAACAGTTTGTTGAGTATGTTAATGGTGGTTGAGTTCATTTCACTTTCTTAACGAACGTTAATGGCTTTGTTTATTATCATTTGTGTTACCATTTAAAACTTTTAGGAAGTGAAGGGTGTTCTTGCCATGAGGAATTGTTTCCCTTGTAGCTAGAATAGTTTACAAGCATGACCCTAATGAAGTGTTGTTAACAACACTTCCTTCGGTCTTCATGCTTTATTATTTCCTCTTGCTAATCATAGTGTTTCATGTAAATTTAATGCATCAATCATATGTCTTGTATCATTTGATTGGGTGTGTATCCACTGTTTTATAGAGTTTAAGTGAGACCCAAAGAAGGGAGAAATCAGCGGTATCCGGACCCACATCTCGAACGGAATCCCTATTCCAAACGGTTCAAGGTTTAATTGGGACCTTTTACTGGGGAGATCCCCTGCTGTTGGCTGGATAGATTTTCCCGTCAATAGAACGCATTTTAAAAATAGCCCACACATCCGTTTGTAGTAGAGGTTAGTAGAGGAGGTTGGCGGATGGAGGTTTTTGCAGATGTTTTTCTTTCAGTGCGTTTATCATCCTAAACCGCACTAGTGCATTCAACTACAGAAAGCATCGGTGCGCACAAAAAATTAGCACATCAAGACACTGTGAGATGGGTATAAACCTTCCCAGTGCTTCTCATTATTGTAGCGTGCCAGTGCTCTACAGAGATTTTTCACCTGTGCGTCCTAAAACCCTACGCCAAAACTGAAACAACCTGATGCGATTTTAAGAAACCGCACCATTCTGCCTATAAAACCCGCGCACCAAAATAGGTTTAAATAAAAAAAAAAGAATTACGACCAAAAATCTGCATTTCACACTTTTCATTGCTCCAGAGCTCTCAAACACCGATGAAAATTTACCTTCAGTGAGGCGCCCTGCCATCAGTGCTCCCATTGCATCCACTACTATTGTCCATTGCCCACCATCTCCATTTCAATTTTTGCAAAACGGTGGGAAAAATTTAGTTTTGCAAATTATACAGCCAATATGCCTCCTAGACGGCCAAATGTATAGATATTTTCCTTGTTTTTCCATTATTAAACCTTTTAGTGGATTGGTTTTCTAAAATAGCTTAAAATTCTCCTTATTTAAAAATATATATTCCCATGCACTGTGCTCGAGCCGTTTGTCTTGCACTGGTTCGCGGTGCTACCTGTAAATTTATAGGTCGCACCATGACTGGTGCTAACGATATCCGCACCAGTTCTAGGGCGGTACTGAAACAATGCACCATGATTCTTTAAATTTAAAAAAATTGTAGTGCGGTCGGTTACCCGGCCCGCAGCATTGACCATATCGAATTGCGAGAATGTGGTGCATTGACGGAAATATCTGTCCCTGGGCGGGTAATTTTGTCAACGAGCCGCCCCCCCCCCCTCCCCACCCAAAATTGACATAGTCAATGGTGCAATCATGTAAACGACTACACCATTCACTATGTAGTGATTTCAAGAGGGTTGTGTGCTTCCTAAACTATACGCCTCAGTGCATATAGTTTGGTCAGCGCACCACCCTCCGGACCTTGGTACATAGTCAACCGTGTGGTCTGCTATACCACTGCACTGTTGACCTTATAACAATGCTAGGAGGGCAGTGCGCTGAAAATTTTCAAGTGCACTGCCTCTAGTTCCAGGACAAAAAAATATGCACCATTACCAATGAACGCCTTTTTTTTGTGGCTCACCATTATTTTTTTTTATTTTTCAAAAGAATTTATATATGTATATTCCTAAATACATGTCTCATTTAATAAAAAAATTGTATTTAATATGTCAATCGTTCAACGCTGTCAAAGGAGAGAAGAGAGGGAACAACAACAACAATAGGCAAACCAGTATAACATGGCTCACCTATGGGAGGCACGAGAGGAGAGAGATACGTATCCTCACCCTATTAAAACAACTACTGAGGGGCTCCTAAGGGAGATAGGCCTCCTCAAGTTCTATGAGGAGGCTACATCCCTAAAGGCCCATTGTGGGTTTTTGTGACATCTTTTCCACATATGGAATGCCCACCTACAGGCTTTCTGGGTTGGTCCTAACCAGTGGTACGCACGCAATGAGGAGGAAATCTTTTTCATTACTGGCCTATAAAGGAGAGGGGCGGATTTTCCCTCATTCCTGGAGGTCCTCGTTGGCCATGCAATAGGGAGTTAGTTAGTGTACTGCCATAGGTACATTAGCGCAGATATACTGTCTCCTTCAAATTTTCAGGTCTCTGGAGGTTAGTTACCTATTGCTTCATTTGGTGGAGAGGAGGTGAGGTGCCTCTCACTACTGATTTCAACCATTGCACACCATACCTGCGACGGGAAACACATTAGTTTCCCAATTCTATTTTATGTTTATTATTTATTACAGAAACCCCGATTTGTGAAGTGGTTTGCCATCTTTTTGTGGTAGTTCTATACAGCTTTAGAAAGATTTCGTGCTCAGGCAGAAGGGAGGGTGAACTTCCCTTTTTATTTAGAGCTATTTTTCTTATTTTTTGAGAGGTTTCCAAAGATGAGGCCTACTTTTTTTGGCAGCCTCATAGGATGATGCTGCATGAATGGATGCAGATGTGGGGACAGATGATGCCCAAGAGGAGCGAGTCATATTTTTCCGCGAGGATATCACATGATGCACTGGATTTGTTAGCCAGTGTTTATGAGCATCCCCTCATTCTGGTCCCCTCTTTGTATGTTGGTTTGGATTGGTGAGGGCCTGCCAACATTGTCTTCACATATGATGAGCTGTCAGATGATAGAGGTAATATGAATGTTTTATTTAAATTTATTCTAACATGTTCTTTAACTTGTTTTTTTTTTTTTCTATCTAGGAGAATCAAGGATGGCATCGGTATCGTATTCATGTGACACGGCGTCGAATCCCACTGGCTACCACTATACTTCTCGGAGGAACTGTCGAGCCTGCCACAACAACCCTTGGGTTATCCGAGACTTTAAATCATGACCTGCACAGCGGCACGAATGCTTTAGTAGTGCATCCGCTGGCCACTAGACCAAACCCCGACGGGCCTTTAACCTGTTTTTATTAAACTGTTTAATGAAATTGTTTAATTATTGTTATGTACTTATATATATTTTGCAGACATTGGGTCATTTGATGGTGATGAGATGCTACCACCACCAAGTGATTTAGGTGTAGATCTTGATGAGGATCAAGAGATGGTAGATTGCAAGGATCAGGCCGGTGTAGATATACGTGGTCTTCATGGTGCACGAGTACCACCTTTTATGAGGTGTAGGACTGACAGTAGATTGAGGATGGAGTTGGGCGACCAACTCTGTGCACTGTTTCTGGAGGTGGGAGTTAGGCCCACCACTATGAGAGAGATACAAGCCGATGTTAGGCTAGTACAGATGTGGACATGCATGTCGCGTGACATGTTCACCCTTATGCGGCATGTCATGGAAGCTACCAGCTTAGTTACGTAGTTGAGGAGGGCCCTTCGACGTAGGCATGTCAAAACGTAGTACATGGTCGACAATTGAGCAGTGATGCATCATCTGATGATCACAATCAGGGGAGTGATCATCGTTCACCTCATGCCGCAGATGAGCAGCCTACGACATTGAGAACCAATCATGATCATGACTAGGCTAGACCATCCACGTCAAGTCATCCTTCTCAGCCTGGAACATCCAACATTCATGATCATGAGCAGGCTGGACCATCCACATCGATTCATCATGATCAGCAGCCTACATCATCCAACAGTACTCATGATCATGACCAGGCTGGACCATCTATGTGGAGTCATCATGAGCAGTCGACAATTGATCCTGATCAACATGAACCACCACCAGATCAATACACACATGATGATCGACATCTATCTAAGCTTGTCGAGGTTGCACCACTGACTGGTCACGCCTCGACTAGTACTACTATTGATCATGATGTACCACTAGCTGATATTTGAGATTTATATAACAGTTGTATATTTTTCACATTATATATAAATGTTCCATGTATTTTATGTTCATGTTGCAGTTGTACTTAATTCACATGTCGGTGATCATCATGTTGTGTATATTGTTAGGTATGTTCATTAAACTTGTAGCTTGCAAATAGATGTGTATGTGATAGCAATTATTTGACATGAGATGTATATTTGATGTTTGTGTTGTGATGATGTTATACAATGCTAATTGTGTTTCATTAGATGATCATGATCACGATGATTAGATGATGTTAGGGAATTTTAATGTGTTTTTTAGTCAAATATGATGTTTGCACGATGGTTATCGTGATCGTGATGTTCATTTAATTTAATATTAAAACATGATATTTATTAAATATTATGTCGTGATTGTAATTGAAATTTTAATTTTAATTGTACATAAAACTGTAAAATTGTTATTGTAATTGTAATTGTATCTATAATATTTGTAAAATTTTAATTTTAATGGTAATATTTAATTTATTGTGAAATGATTGTAATTGTATATATGTAAAATTGTAATTATAATTCTAATTGTATGTAAAATTCTAAAATTATAATTGTATTTGTATTTTTAATTTTAATTGTAATTATACATGTAAAATATTTGTAAAATTTTAATTGTACTTGTAATTTTTACTTTATTGTGAAATGATTGTAATTGTAATTTTAATTGTAATTGTATGTGAAATTGTAAAATTGTAATTGTAATTTTAATTGTTATTGAATGTAAAATTTGAAAATTATAATTGTAAATATTGTAATTGTAATTAAATCATGATATTTATTAAATATTATGTCGTGATTGTAATTGAAATTTTAATTTTAATTGTACCTAAAATTGTAAAATTGTTATTGTGTTTGTAATTGTAATTGTATCTATAATATTTGTAAAATTTTAATTTTAATTGTCATATTTAATTTATTGTGAAATGATTGTAATTGCATATATCTAAAATTGTAATTGTAATTCTAATTGTATGTAAAATTCTAAAATTATAATTGTATTTGTAATTGTAATTATATGTAAAATATTTGTAAAATTTTAATTCTATTAATGTCAAATGATTGTAATTGCAAAATTGTAATTATAATTGTACTTGTATGTAAAATTTTAAAATTTTAATTGTAATTGGTCTCAATGGATGTTAACCACCATCCTCATCAATATATGTAAAATTGTAAAATTGTAATTGTAATTTTAATTTTAATTTTAATTGTAATTGTATGTAAAATTGTGAAATTGTAATTGTAATTGTAATTGTAATTCTAATTGTATGTAAAATATTTGTAAAAATTTAGTTGTGTTACTGTGAAATCATTGTAATTGTAAAATTGTAATTGTAATTGTAATTGTATGTGAAATTGTAGAATTGTAATTGTAACGAGTATATTATGTGTAGGTATTGTTTGGTTACAACCCCGACATCTTGCCACCATGTCGAGGAAACACATGAAAAGCCATAGAGGGAGGGGGAAGGGGGAGGCGGGTGGCAGGGGGCAAGCATTGTTCAAGGCCAATATGGCTGGAATCATGATAACCTGAAAACCCATGAAGCTACTAAAGTTTTCAACTTGGTTGTCCTTGATGACATTCAAAATGAATTGCATAATCTTAAAAACTTGGCTGCTAGAGGAAAACACAATATGTTTGATCCTGAGTTGTTAGAGGAGTTTGGCCACCTAATTTCAAACCCTGGCAAGACCTTGTTCCTTTACTAGAAGATGAAATCCTAAATGAGTATAATCCTAATGAAAATAAAGGAAAACCAATAGTCTTTCTTCAGCTAATGGACATGAAAATAGAGCCACATGATATGAAATTCTATATGAAAAGAATGTACACTCATGTGGTTTAGATTGAATGCCACATCCCTTACATTTCTACCTCATCAGTCCCTGAATACCTATTCCTATCTATTTGATGTTTGTTGTTAGTTTTTTATCGTATGATAATCTGATAGACTCTTTGATGATGTTGTAAATGTATTATTTCTAATTTTAGTCCTGCTACTTTATTGATAAATGGTAAAATTATCTAGCTTTCCACTAAGCATGTGGACATTATCTACCATAAAACTACATAAAAGTGAATGACTGAACTATGTAATGGTTTTTTTTTAAAATGAAATAAAAAAATTTAACCTTTAAAAAAGAAAATTTCTAAAAAAGATTGGAATCTGTAAATTTGATTGTATGATATAGTTTAGATAAATCTATAATATTACATAATATTCAATTCCAAATTAAAATAAATTGAAAAAATATATAGCGTTTATTAACTAATATCTTATAATTCAGATCCAAATTGCAAGGCGTGTGGAGGAAATGAAATTTCCCAAATGTAATGGATTAGTAAACGATCAATTTTGTCAGAAACGTCCTACAAACCGGTCGTCCATTATTGGACAAATGTGGCTTATATTCTTTATGTAGCTCTTATCAAATTACGCCAATACTTTTGTATATTATGCATATGGTACAAAACGGTCGACCATTATTGGACAAATGTGGCTTATATTCTTTATGTAGCTCTTATCAAATTACGCCAATACTTTTGTATACTATGCATAAGGTAAATTTCGTTCGCTATTTTTACTGATTTTGATTTTTAAGAGAACAAGTTCCACGTAACAAAATGGGATATTTCTATCTTGATATTGATTCAAAAGTATTATTCCAAATCTTTAATTCCGGATTAATCTCCAGCAAGAAAAGTACAATTTCCTATCTCCATCCAATTTCAATAATAGAGTAGTTGATATATTCACTATCATAGATCCATCTTTATTGTTCATGGCATGGAGGCAGGGACTGCACCCCTTTATTGTGAGGTGTGTTCTTCACTTCTGTTGCACGGAGTTTGAATCTTCATTGTTTCTTTTGTTTTTGATCTTTTTTCGCTATTGCTTTATGTTCACATAAGTTTAATTTAGGAGTTTTTTTGGTTAATTTTAGTGAAAATTATATATTTTTAACGTTACATGTAAGACTTTTGTGATCCATAATATAGACAAATATTTTTCAGATTAATCACATCATTAGGATTAGGTTGACCTTTCTAACCATCTAATGTGATTCATCCTTGTGATTCATCCTCAAGACAAGGTGAAGAAAGAAACATATCACATTTGGTCCCTAAATTTCTTATATGATTTCCCGGAAGATTTATAATTAAAATATCACATTCAATAAATAATAGGGATGTGCCATTGCCGATAAATAATTATTGAAACTAGCTGTTAGAAGCTAGTTGTTATTTGGTTAGTTACTTAATAAGATAAAATATTAAAAGTTTTTAAGATTTTTAAGAAAATTTATTCAAGAATAATTTATAATTTAATATTTTAATAAATTGATTAAATTCTAATTATTATAATAAGCCAAGAAAGGAGGGTAAATCTTAAAATTTTAGGATTTAAATTTTAAATATTTAATAGATAATATTAAAAGTTAATAAATAATAATATAACATGAATAATAAATTAAAATCATTTTTGAAAATAAAATAAAATAACTAAATAAAATAAAATAAAAATAAAAATATTAAGCTTAGCTAGTCGTTAGAAATTTCGTTAGTTGAGAATTAAAATTTTTTAAGTAATAAATCAATAAAATATGTTTATTATAATTTAAATATAATATAAATTAGGGAAGGGAAAAAAAATTGAATGAATAAAATTAATGAATTAATTAGATAAAAATATATAAATTAATGTGATTTGTTTTTTTCTTGACTTTTTCTTAAGGATGAACCACATTAAATGGTTTGAAATATCAACATAATCTTAATGATATGATTAATCCAAAAAACATTTATCTATATTTTTAAAGTGTTAAATTCCTTTTAAAAATTAAATAACCAAATTTTAATAAAAAAATCGAAAAACTCACCTTAACTTATCTTTATGGTCATATCCATCCGTTTTTAATATCAACAACTACTTTGATCAGTTTCTTTTATTATCAACAGTTAGTTTATCTATGTGATGTGGATAGTTACCTTATAATTTAATACTTTTTATAACGTCAAGGTAGTGGAGATTGTCATATTCTTAACTTTACATTAGGAAATTAAAAAATATAAATATATAAAAGTTAAAAATGTTTAATTTAATTTGATTATATATAAACAAGTTAGTTTTATCTATGAGATGCGGACAGTTATCTTATAATTTAATGATTTTTATAACGAGAAGGTAGTAGAGATTGTCATATTCTTAACTTTACATTAACAAATTAAAAAATATAAATATTTACAAATAATGTTTAATTTAATTTAATTATGTATAAACAACTTAGCTCTGACTATTTTTTTATTGTAGTGAAATTAAAATTGAATTAAATCAATTTAGAAATGGAGTAAGACATGGAAAGTCAATAAATTGAGAAAGGAAAACTTATATTGATAAAACTAAGAGAATATAATTGTAATATTTTAATTAATATCTTACTCGTTGAGTTTTTAAACACAACATGTTATTCAAATAGTAGTGAGTGATACTATAGATTTTATACTTATTTAAAAATAGATTATTATTATTATTGAACAAATAAGGCTAATAGTTGCAACAAAATATATTCTTTAATTCTATTCATAATTAATTTATTAAGGTCATGATTTTTAATGTGAAACTCATCTTTTCTCGTTATTTGAGAATGCCCACATTTTGGCATTTTGTTGTTATTGCAAAGTACAGAGGTAGAGTCGAAGTTTTTGTTGTATGAAGTTCTTACCCATTTTTTATCTCTGCACATACGTATTTTCCTCACGCAATTTCTCTTCTCACCTTCTCTCTAACACTTCCCTCGTACCATTTCAAACCTACTTCTGTATATTTGGAACCCCCATCAGCTTTCACATCCTTTGACAATGCAATAGCAATCTCAAGAATAAAAGTGTAAAAGTGTAAGAGCACTCAGTAATGAGATAACCACTTACAAAATTGTTTTTTTTCTATGTATGCTTCGACTTCACATACTAAATTAGCATTATACACACTACGAAGGAAAAACTTAACTCAAAATAGTCCCTGCTCCTTAAGAGACTCCCCCACACACAATTCCTCTACACACCCTTTCTCCTTCCTTTGCATATCACAAAATTAGAAAAAAAAATTATGCCTCAACTTTCCATACTAAATTAGTGTTATGTATACTACAGAAGAAGAAATCTTGACTCAATATAGTATCTTCTCTTTAACAAAATCTTCCACACATAATTTCTCTGTACACCATTTTTCCTACACTTCTCGTATGCCATTTTTCCACACAATAAAATAGTCGAAGTTAACCTCCCTCACCCCCCTCCCTTTCCCTTCGTTATAATATCATTGGCCAGAGAAATGTCCAAAAACTAATTTATACTCAATGTAATTTGACTGCGAGGTATAAAAAATAATGAAACAATTAGATGCTTTGATGCTTTTGGATTTTATTTCTTACAAAACAATTAGAATTCCCATAGCTCATTTTTCCTTTTAGGTTATTTAGTTAGGCTTTTGTCTCACTTTTTTGAGTTCGTCTATGAGCTTAGATATTTTTTAATCCTTTCAATCATAAAAAATTGAACTAAACTTGTCCCTTTGTAAGGATCCCACACAAAGAGGAAGGTAAAATTATAGTGGAAAAATATTTCATTTTGCAGAGTGCAAAGCTTTCCTTATATAAGTGGTACTCTACCACATACATACCACCTCAATCCTCCACAAAAAAATACACCTTTCCATAGATTTTCTCCATAGCTAAGTATCTCGCATAATGAAAGGCAATCTCGCATACCTTCATGTAGACTTGTGCACTCCACAGTTAAAGCTTGATTTGTATCCTTACTCCAAATTTCCACATTTCTGACCACTAGAAAACCAACAAATAATTAGAGCATGTAGAAAAGAACTTTGGAATAAAACATTCATAACAAGCTCCCTCGAAAATTAATCAAGTATGTGCTGGAAATGTGCATGCCCAAAAATGCATAAAGAACACTCGCCAAATGCAATTACAGACACGCTACTTGTTGAAATTTTGTTACGTTCTCCACGATAATTTACATATATGATCATGAAAACTTCATATAACTTTGATTTCTTTGAGAATTTGTAAGTTGAACACTTATTATCCAACATTAAATGAAATGTATTTTGAATTTATGATTTGTGTGTGATAACATGTGTGCATAATAAGAAACATAATTTTGTCCCGGAATGTTCTCCACTTATGCATGCATTCTCCCTCCGCACAATTATCCCACACACCATCCTTCCACAAAAGAGACATTTAAACCATTAGTTAATTTGAGTAAGTTTTTTTCTAACACTTTAAAAAAAAAATATTCGTTACAGGACTTTTACTGAAATAATTTTTCATGAAAACATGAATAACACATTCTTTAATAATGATTTACCATCACATCAACATTATTCATAGAAATCCAATCAACTAAGAAACAAGAAACATAAACAACCTTGAATATTCATAACACCGATATGTTAACGGAGTTCACCCTGGGGGTAAAAGGGCTACATCTTCGGATTCGTTTGGAACTAAGAATCACTTTATTAATTCTGAGCGATTCTCCTTCTTACAATGGGCTGAAACATCTCAAAAATATGTGGATCATGATCCTTAAAGAGATGCATTCTCACAAATGGTCCAAAGGAACTCACATACGAGACATGTCCCTAGCACTAGAAGGGCTACATTTCCTCTCAGAACAAGGCTTCAAACTCTTAGAAAGCTCCTCCAAAAAATCTCCAAAAGACTCCCCACAAAAAAAGCTCACATCATAAGTTTATATGGTTTTTCCCTGACAAAAATACATAACTCCTCCTGCACAATAGCGGGATCTTAAGACATTTTAAGGAAAAAAAGGCTCCATGATTCTAGGATCTAAAACTTACTCAAGCAAAAAAAAATTGTAAAATCCAAACTTTAAGGATCTCAACCATGCCAAGAAACATCAACCTCTCATTTAGAAATAGAAAATTATTTATGAGGTCAATTCTCACATAAAACTAATTTCTCAAATGGAAAATAAGTGAATAGTTTGTGACTCATTTTCCACTCACTTACAACATTATCCAGTTCATCATTTTAAATGAAATAATGCGTTAATCTTATTCCTGAATTTTTCACCTATCATAAAATGTATTCATGGTGCACAAATTAAACTTCTTCATTTGTGCAGATCCTAGTGGATCAATCCTCCCCAAAAAGGAAACTTTTGGTCCTCCAAAAGTATCAATCTAACAATGTAGGTCTTTGTACTAGCTGCATATCAAATTTTGAAATTTTATTGAAAGGTGCATTCCCATTTGTCAAAATTAGAATGTTGAAGCCATAATATGCATATTTTTCCACTGTCTATTGCATATTTGTCCACTCATACTCCAGCACTCTGCAAGGCGGGTTCAATTCGTGCAGCATATGGAGATATCTTATATCCTTCTCCATACATGATTCAATGTTGCATGAAATTGGGTTTGTGTCCAAGAAAATATCCATGGGATGGCATGGAGTGATTCAATGCCCGCACTTAGCTTCCTTTATGAGGGATGAATCCTGACGTTCATTCCACCATGCGATTCTTGGAGACGATGGTTTTCCATCATAGGCATGCCTTAACTTGGAAACCAACGCAAATAGGCTAGAATCCAAGTTGGTATCCTCTATGCTACTACCTTTAGGTAGAGGCATTTGAAATGGCTGCCTTACATGGCGTTCCCTTACACCTATAACACTCACAACAGCTCCGTCTGCTAGTAATACCGATCTACTTAGAGATTTGAAAAATAGAATATAGACACGAAAAGGGAATAACATAGCTCTATAAACAATATCACAGTCTTTGTTACGAGGAAGAAATGAGAATTTTATAGCTAATGCAATCATTCTCCTTATTTTTTATTTTGTAATTACAAAAGATATTTTCACAAAATAAAATGCATTATTAGATAAATCAAATACGTTGAGATGTTTCCTTCTTTCCTAGTTTTTTAGATGTTTCCAAGGAAAGAATAGCAATGTTTCTGCAATCATCCATTTTTTCTGCACTAGTGTGTCTCTCTTCCAACCAACGAGATATGAGAAGTATGGATGCTGGTGTGTATTTTGTTTCTTGGAGTCAAAAATTTTATCTCTGAGCAGAGGAGGCTGAAAATATGGAATATTATCGACCAGATGTCAGAATGTAAGAGATTGCTCAAGGAGAGGTGGTTCAAATAGTTTCAGATTATTAACATTAAACACATCATGGATGCCAAGCTGGGAAGGCAAGTCCAAGTGATATGAATTTTATCCAATGTGTTCCAAAATAGTATGCAGGCCATATCACACAGGGTGCAGCTTATGATGTTGGCCCTTGAAGCGTTTCTTGTCCAAAAAGAGCCACACATGATCTCCAAGTTTAAAATGCACGGCCCTTCAGTAGTTGTCATGGATTTTTTTGGCGCGATCTTGGGTTGCTTACAAAGTAGCAGCTACTTGAGCTTGGCATTGAGAAATGGAGCGTATAAAATGAGGAGCTGATTTTTGTTCTTGTTGTTGATGTGCAGATAAAAAGGGGGTGATTATTATTGGCATCTCAGAGGGTGCACTTGGCTGAAACCCTACCTCTCGACGACCAGGGTGATAAGATGGGGTATTGGGTAAGGAAGCACCAGGAATAAGATCGACGTGGTGTTCAACAGAGCATGTTGGAGGTAACCCTCTGGGTTGGGTGAATACATATGAAAATTATTGGAGTAGAGGAACCATTGTAGGAGGGACTAGATTGGTGAGGTTTTCTGGCTTGACAAGGCGAACCAAGCACGAAGAAACACCTTGGTTTACATTGACTCTCATAATGGGAGCTTTGCCAAGAGAAGGTTGGGTTGATGAGCTAGCTGAGGATGTGAGCACATATGTGCACCCATCATGATGCAAGTGGTATTGGTGATCTGTAGCATGATAAAAAACATCTAGAGCCTCTTAGTATGGAATTACGAGCATTAAATCTGCACAATGAAGAGGAGTAACATCACATAACATAGTATCAAGGAAAGGTCCAATAACAAAGGTGATAGCACACCATTGGGAGATGGTAAAACGAGGACCGTCCTTTTGAACCAAACCAAGCTGATACAGGTGTGGGTGAGGAGTGGTGGGAAGGAAGAAGTGTTCAACCAAGTCCTATGCCACAAGATTATTTTGACTTCCATTGTAAAAAACAAGCATGGAAAACTCATGTTTGATTTGAAAATTATGGGTAAAAATGCGCGTCACAGAGGCTTTTTTGCATTAGCACTCATGAGGATGAGAGAGGGGTCCACTTTGGTAGGATTTTCAAGAGAAATAGCTAGAATTTGGGTAGTGGAATTTGGTTGCTCCACCTCTATAAAAGAGTCTTGTTAGGGCATAGATTTTTTAGTACTCGATAATCTGCAGAAGCATGTTAGTTTGTCTTATGAAAAGAAAACCGGTGGGTATTGTGAGGTGTGGGGGATAAGGCAAAGGCGAAATTAGAAGAACTAGAGGGAGATGGAAAATTTCTGGCTTGAGGAGATTGGATTGGTGTACCCACTTTGCATTCCACAGCTAGGGCCCGAATAAAGGCCTTGTCTAAAGATGTACTACCAAAAAAATCAACTTCTTGTCGAAAAATAATTAGCAAACCATAATTAAATTTGATAATTATTATCTCTTTAGGATAGAAGATATGGAGTTGAATGCGCAACTTGCAGAAGACATCAATGTAAGCTTGCACTAATTGATTCGGTAGTTTTCGAACTTCTAACCATTTGGCAAGGAGATTTTGTATATATCCTAGAGTATATAAGTGTTCTTGTAAGGCCTCACAAAAGAGATTCCAAGATGTGATAGGCATTGATCTTCTCTTGGCTTGTTCTCCAAGTTCGGCAACCAAGGACATATTCTCAAGATGAGTATCCTACCATGTTTGTGCTAGGCTTTCCAATTGTAGACCAACGATCTGAAGTTTCATCTCCTCTTACATCATTGGACAGGTTCTAAAAAAGTTGGAGAGCCTGTAGAGCCAAGAATCAACAGTCTCACCATTCATTTTCCTTGAGAATTTGGGCAGTTGAAAGAAAGTATCGAGCTTCATTTGAACTGGATGAAATTGTTGTTGTTGCAACGTCATTATCTCTTAAAGAGCCCTAGCTAAATCATTTACTAGCGAGTCTACAGTGGAGGGATCTTGACACTCTTGATGGGGCAGCATGATTTTCATCCACTGAATGGATTGAAATGTATGGCCCTTAAAAAAAAAATTCTTCAAACTAGTTGATGGCTTCCAAGATCTTATGCTCTTATACCAATTGATCTAGTTGCAGATCTGAAAAATAGAATATAGACAGGAAATAGGAATAACACAGCTCTGGAAACAATACCACAGTATTTATTATGAGGAAAAGATGAGCATTTTATAACCAATGCCATAATTCTCCTTATTTTTTATTTTTTAATTACAAAATATGTTTTCATAAAATCAAATGCATTATTAGATAAAGAAAATACATTGAGATGTTTCCTTCTTTCCTAGATTTTTAGATGTTTCCCTCTTTTCTACTCTTAGATGTTTCCAAGGAAAGAGTGCACTTTTTCTTGGTTTCCCAAGTAATGAGAGGTTGATTATTTTTGTTTCCTTATTGCTTGCCCAAATACCCTCTTCAATATTCTAGCTTCAACATCATGCCGCACAGAAAGGTGCATGTGATTTGCATCATGTATCCACAACTCTAAAGGGTCTGCCAACTAAAAAGGAGCTAAAAATGGTGTAATTTTCTGACGACGTTCAACAACAGTGATCACAGAACCCTCTATTTCTTCTTGATCCTTGTTGACAGAATTATATTCCATAAACTCCCAAGAAGTCACGTCCTCAGAGAGTCTGAGGGGAAGAATGGCATTACCAATCTGAAGATCAAATTTGTACAGTTTTGTGTGGCCAACCATGTTTTCAATCGAATTAATATTCGAAACCTTGACTTCCTCATGTTTCCATCCCCTCCCTCGGACTATGGATTCTTTCAAATCAGAGATAAATTTGAAAATGGTTGGTTCTACTAAAGCACCTCATCCACCGATAACCACGAAAAGAAACACCATAAATCAAAACTTCCAAAAATTTTGGAGGCGTGGCAATGCCATAGATCTTCTGAACATAAAACTTCAAAAAAAAACTTCACCAAATAAAAACGGTAACTTAAAAACAATTGAAAGTTTGTGACATGATTCGATCATGTTGTGGCATGAATAAGTAAGGGAGAAAATAAATCACCTACAATTTTTTTCATTTATTTAAAATTCATCCCTAGTGTCGATGAAGAAAATAAATTACCCACTCTTCTCATTCCTATTGCTCATGCTCATGTGGAGAGTCGCTAAAACTGATAGTGCGACCCCCTTTGGTGACGATGGTTGTAGTGGTTGAAGGACTGGGCGGTAGCCAGGGTGCCCACGCCTCCGCACTGACTCTTATCTATCGTTAACATTCTGGATGACGGTGGAAATAGTCACATATAGAAACAAAAGCATGGCCAAGAACAACCTGAGCGTTAATTCGTGCTCTTTCATTGTCCAAGAACGTAACCAATAAAGCCACGTTCTCCAATAATTACGTTATATATCCCGTTGTTGATGGAGCATCATACTCATCAATAAACACAACATAAAATTAGGTTGAAACAATCCCACAAAATGCATAGATGATCTCAACAACCTTGGTGGAAATATGGATCAGAATTCGTGCACCGATTACAGGAAGAAATCCTACTGAATTCAGCTTACACCACTCCCAAAGACAACATAACTCCAAGATCCATTTTTTTGTAATATTGGATCCCATGAAAATTATTTGTGAGCCAAGGATGATAGGATAGAAACTGGCATGACAATGATCAAGGAAATCAAAATTTACAAGATGCAACTGCACAATAACAAGCTCTTTGGGGCACGGGTGATATCTTCGACCATCGAATCAACTAGGTGCACTAAATTTGTAGCATATGGCATAGGAACATCTGCCCCAGTGATTCATTCCACATGAGAATCCAAATAGTCGAAAATTTCTACAACCACTGAAGTGCATATTTCTGCACCAATTCCATATTGTAGAACAGTTGATTTCTTGCTCAAGAAATATCTTTCAAATTGGCATGCATATATGAAGTGATTGTGTTTCTATTGTCATTTCTATTTTATTTTTTCAAATATATATATACAAAAAAATAAAAAATGATTTTGACTGCATGACAGACACTCAAATTTTAAGATATCCCATCCATTTCTTACCGAACCACTTGAATGGAATCCCCTTGGAATGCTCGACAAGATCAGGATGTTCCATAACATATTTTATGACCTCCTTATTTATTTCATCTTGTGTCAAACTTCTTTTTATCTTTGCAGATACTTGTATGGTTCGCTTGCTTTGGTTTGGATGAAGATGCAGATGAAATTTCCAGCACTTACCAATCCACTGACCACTCATTTGGCAATGACGCATAAATTATTTCTGCTACTCTATTTCTTATGACACAAAGAATTACCCATTTTCTTTTCTGATCAGATTTGTCTTTCCAAAGATAATATTTTCCAACATATTGCAGTACAATTAATATTTAACCCACAAAATATACAAGGTCTCTAATACCATAAATTCTTCCTTGAATTTTTCGTTTTCTTGCAATTGAAAGGAACCCTCGCATACCTGTGTGGATCATACCTCGTAGACCTCTCCTTGTTTCAAACCCAAGAAGATTATTTCGACTTCACTCCTTTCATGGATGCTTTTCTCAATGGATTTCAAGCTTCTACTTCCTTCGATCCCATTGGTGATGCTTGATCACTGACTTTGGCTAGCTCTCCTTTTTTGGTGGAAAAACTTCCCATTTTTTCCTCCACAACTTGCTCCAACGTAAGCCTCAACTTTCGATTTTCTTTATATGCATCTTCAAGAAACCTTCAAAGCTCAAAATTATCGGCTTGAATGGAATAGTTTATCTCCTCCAACTCTTCAATTCTTTCTTGCTTCAAGTCTTTACCCATGATGATATTCACAATCCTGGAAAAATAGTCAGACCACTCTGATACCACTTGATCTGAGTAATTTTTTTGCTAAAACTTACTTAAACAAAAAAATATTGTCATTACAGGACATTTTACTAACATAATTTTACATGAAAACATGAATAACACATTCATTAATAATGATTTACAATTACATCAAAATTATTTAAATAAATTCAAACAACTAAGAAACAAGAAACATAATAACCCTGAATACTCATAACACCGATATGTTAATGAAGTTCACCCCAGGGAAAAGCGCTACATCTTCATATTCATTTGGAATTACAAATCATTTTAGTAATTTTGATCCATTCTCCTTCTTACAATGGGCTGAAACATCTAACAAGCATGTGAATCGTTATCCTTAAAGAGTTGCCTTTTCACAAATGGTCCAAAGGCACTCACATAAGAGAAATTTCCTCAGCACCAGAAGGGCTACATTTCCTCTCAAAACAAGGCTTCAAAATATTACAAATCTCCTCCAAAAACTCACACTAAAAACTATCCAAAAGACTCTCCCACAAAAAATCTCAAATCATGAGTTTATATACCTTTTCCCCAACAAAAAGACATAACTCCTCCTCCACAATAGTAGGATCTTAAGACATTCTAAGCATAAAAAATCTCCATGATTCTAGGATCTAAAACTTACTCAAGGCAAAAAAATGGTAAAATCCAATCTTCAAGGATCAAAACCATGGCAAGAAACCTAAACCTCTCATTGAGAAATAGAAAATTAGTTTTGAGTTAAATTCTCACATAAAACTAATTTATCAAAGGAAAATGAGTGAGTATTTTTTGAGTAATTTTCCACTCACCTACAACATTATGCACTTCATAATTTTAAATGAAATAATGCATTAATCTTATTCCTGACTTTGTCACCTATCCTAAAATGTCTTCATGGTGCACAAAGTAAACTTCTTCATTTATGGAGATCCTTCTGGATCAATATTGGAAGAAGCTTTCATTGTGCAAAGTCTAGAGATTTCTTTATATGTGTGGTACTCTAGCTCATATATAACACCTCAACCTGCATAATGAAAGCCACCGTTGCATAAATTTCCTCCACATCTCTATATATTGCATAATTAAAGGAATCCTCACATAGCTTCATGTAGACTTATGCACTGCACAATAAAAGTTTGATCTGTACCTCCATATTTTGAATGTCTACATTTCTAACGACTAGAAAAATAATAACTTAGTAGAGCACATGGAAAATCACTTTGGAAAAATTCATTTGTAAAAATCTCCCTTGAAAAATAATTGAGTATGCATTGGTAACTTTCATGCCAAAAAATGCATGATGAACACGTGATGAATGCAACTATGGACACGTTACTTGTTAAAACTATGTTCAATTATCCATGCCAGTTTTCATTTATGTTCAAGAAAGCTTCATAAAAATTAGTTCTCTTTAAGAAATTGTGAATTAAACACTTATTGTCCAACACTAAATGCAATGTGTTTTTAATTTTTTATTTGTATAGGAGAAAAAGTGTGCACATTAAATAACATAATTTTTTAGCTACAATGTTCTTCACTTCTACATATATTCTCCCCTGCCAGAGTTCTCTCGCACACCTTCATTCCCCACAATACTAGTTTTTAAATGATTGAAGCTATAAAAACCATATATCATGTTAGAACACATTAACGCATCTCTTAAAGTGAAGAGTGTTGAGAGAAATAACTCGAGTATTGTGCAAAGTTTTATTTGAATGGAGCTTACAATCAAAGATTTCCTTGCGCCACTCTACATTTATATGAGGTTCTCCACGTTAGAAAATGCACTTAATGCTAGATATTGTGCCTTTTAAAAATGCACTAAATGCTAGATACTGTACCTATAATGGGCTATGTCTCTTTAATAATCAAAGAATTAGTCTGAATGTTTATCCAATTACACTATTAGAGTGGCCAAATATAAGCATGTTGTCCATATCATTTTTACACATCATAGCATCAAACCGTATACTGAAATTACTAGGTATTATTGTTAAAAATTAGTGTTTATAAGATATTATATTAAGTATTATTGTTAAAAAATAGTGTTTTATCTTACTTAATCATTGCAATGATAACATGTCTAGTACAAATTTTTGAAATCATTTATTAATGGAGCATGTGAGAAACGACAAGTGTGCGAGATATAAAAACTTGTGAAGATGTGGGATATTGGGGTGATGGATACTGAATACACTGCAAATGATTCTTCACTTAGAATTGAAGAATTAATTAATTCTTGACAATAATATTAATACCTATTCAACAAATTGATATACAATTACTTCATCGCTCAAGTGCTTAATAGAATGTGGTAAAATCATATCTATCAATATTATAAAATAATCTTTATAGCATATTAAGTAGTGAATCAATAAATAATCAACACATTGTTAGAATGATTAATAACTGTTTGATAACATTTATTGTTTGTAAACATTCAAGATTATGTGCAGGTCTCTACAACTAGTATGCCTCATAAAATTTTTAAATGATATGTGGATCTTGTTCCCGCACTTTTACTCACATATTTATTTTATACAATGGAATCTTCCCCTACTTATTTGTACTCTACACATGTATATTGAATATAAAGGATGATCATATGAATAAAATTGTGTTTATCAATATTATAAAATAGTATTTTCATCACTTATTTGGTGAATCTACACATAAAAAACACAATTGTTAACAAGTATCCGTTATAAAATAGAAAAGGAATATGCTCCACACACTTATTGTGCACATGTAGTTGTTTCTTGGAAATATTTTGGAGATTATTATATATAAAAGAATATTAATATGTATGATTAGGATAACATAAAAACCTATTTGAACATTTAGAAAGGTTTTGAGTGCGTGTAAAATCTCCCTTCCTAGTTTTTGGTAGCGAAAAGGAAAATGGCTATGGTTTCGATTTGTTCTATTGCCACCCTCGCTGACGCTGCTATTTGGGATTCTGAACTAGAACTCCGCCTCGCTGCTATTCCAAATGGGAAGTTTTCTGGGAATGCTTTCGATACAGCCCCTTGCCTAGCATTGCCTCTGTATGGATTGAACGCCTCTTCATTGAATGTCAATGCTCTTTCAGAGGACACATGATTTACTGAGTCCATGGACGATGCAAACCTCACTACTGCTAAGATTCACGGCGTCTACCCTTCCGTGCCTGCGGAGGCCCCCTTTATTTCAAAGGCGTCTCTCTGCCCCGAGGTCTTTTTGCAGTCCTCCAAAAGGCAGATTCTACAGGCTTCACCATATGCTCTGTTTCCACCTCCATTTGCAACCTATGGAAGATGCGTCCCTCGAATCAGAACTTCAGTTCTGCAGTGGGGTTTATGGGTGGCGAAAATTTTCTTGCTCCCTCCTCCATACCTCGGCTGGGCCAGGCGTTGTTGGGTTTCCTGTGAACCTACTCCCTTTCTTCTCAGAGCTATAATAATATGTTGGGATCAAATGACAGCTCTACCCCATTTCAGTTCCGGAGTTGGTCTACAGGCATTTCTCACCCTCACGGCCTTTCTATGCAGAGGTTTGGAGTTGTATGCAAAAGCAGATCCACCCTTCATTGCTGCACAGATCCTTCCATTAAAAAGCACCCTGTCACATTTCAGATCCAGCTCCGGCTGCTCTCTGGCAAAACTATTTTTCTTTGGGTTTCTTCTTCAGATCTGATATAGAATCTGAAGCTTACTCTGGAACGAAGGACTGGGATTTCCAAGGTAAACATCTTGAGGATCTTCTTCCCCTCTCTGCTTACAACATTAACAGAAATGATTCTATTGTGTTTACCCTTCGTTTGAGAGGTGGTGTCGCTGGAAAGTCTTCTTCAGCCCCTAACTTCTCTTATAAAGATGTTGTATATTCTCAGAATCCCAAACCCCAGCCTTTTCTGGTTGACAAATTGAATGAAGTACCTTCTGTTGAGATCTCATTGCCAGATCTCACAGAAGATCTTCAAAAATTTGCAGATAGAGCCATCATTTGCAGATTTAATGGACTTTGGCCGCGAAAAAAGGATCTCTTTGATTGGATCCATGATAACTGGACTAGCGAATTCCAAGTTAGCTACTTCTCACGAGGATTTTTCATAGTATTGTTCGATCACTCTAAGCATTATGAACAGGCCTTACAGGAAGGTCCCTGGTTTTTTGGAAATGCTGGGCTCTTCTTAACCCCATGGTTCCTAGAGTTCGACCTTGCTATAGCTACCATCACCAGAACTCCTGTTTGGGTCAGGCTTCCCAACTTACCTGTCCATCTATGGCATCTGGCAGTGTTCAGATGCATGGGCGATACCTTGGGACACTTTCTCACTGTAGATTTTGAAAGGGCACTTCAGGGCCTCTACACATATGCCAGAATATGCGTGGAGGTTGACATCAACAAATGTTTTCCTGATCAAATCATCATCAAGGTCGGCGATTTTGTTTGGAATCAGATCTTAGACTACGAGAATACTTCATTCTGTTGCCACCATTGTCACCAAACAGGGCATCTGCAGGACTCCTGTCCCACTCTTGCAGAAAAAAAGACTAAAGGAAACTATACAAAGTCCAAATCCAAAAAATGGACTCCCTTTACCCCGCCACCTGCTGCAGATTCTAATTCCTCGAGCTCTGATGATGATGGGAGTGACGCAGAATCAGATCTTGCTCCTCAGACTGATAACTTGTCCACATATGCTCCCGAGCATCCCCTTGATACTACCGTCACTCAGAAGCGTAGTCATGAGTCTGCCTCCTCTGATTCAGATAAGGAGGCCCCTCTTTTGGAAAACTCTAGTCTTCAAATTGTCCCAGCACATACTCACCAGAATGGTTGGGTAAAAGTAAACAAAAAGAAAGGGAAGAAAATTCATGCGGAAAACTCTACCAATTCTGGGTAGGAGTCGGTTCCTTCCTGCTTTCTAGTCGCTTGTTGCTGCTCCTTGCTTGTCTTTTTTCTCTCTCCGGGGACCGAAGTTGATATTTAATCATTTTCGGTCGACCGTGTTTTTGTTTCTTTTGAATGTACTTTCTTATGTACCATATTTTTTCTTAATATAATTAGTCCAATTCAGAAAAAAAAAACATAAAAACCTAATTAAGGTCTCATTCAATGTACATAAATCTTTTCAGATCTTAATGGAAAGTACTATCGATGTCATAAGCATTTATGGCTAAGTAATTGTAAACTCTTTGTATATTTAAAGCTAATGTTAATTCAAGGCTATTGAATTATGCTAATGGTCATTGTGTTTTGATTCTTTTTTATTTGTATGTGGTGTTTTTAAGTTGTTTGGAGTAAAAAGAAATCGTAACAGATACCTCTCGTGTAAAGTTTAAACAATTGTTTGAAATGTAGAAATGAAATGGAGAATGAAGTTTATATATCCGTGCCTTAGCATTGTAGAAAGAAACATGGCACAATATATGTCACTTAGTAAACACATAATATTTACGTTATCAGAGAGAAAATTATAAAGAAAGCAATGAAGCATAAATTCCAATTGACATTTTTGAGAAACTCGATCTTATAAATGTAGCCTTTAGGGAAAGAGAATTACAATATTGTTGTTGGAAATATTAAATCCAATTCGCAGAGGAAGGACAACAAAAGTCCATTTTTGCTGGTTTTTATTTGTAAGCCAACTGTTGCATTTTCTGCCTTTTTTTTATAGTTAAATTGACCACGTTAGCCCTGTGGAGCCCACATCACACATCGCTTATCACTCCTTCTCCGCAAAATCAAGTCTCACCATCTCACTTGCGATGCGATATCGTTGATGCGATGGACTGTGATGCGATATGGCCCACATCGCACATCACACATTGCAAGTGGAAAATGTCTAAGCCGTCCACAGCATTGAGGTCGTTGATCGCCAATTGCAGAAGTGAAGTCGGACGCGATGTTTTATCAAATCAAGTTTTGATCAGAGTTTTTGAATTCCGCAATGTATTAAACATCTGCGCATGTTAAAAAGTGTTGTTAACGTTGATCTGGGATCAACAGTACCGCGAGAGTACAACTAGGTTGTTGTTTATGCCGAGGGGGTGCCTCCACAGTTGACCACCCCATCTCGTGTTGACTAGAGATTGATGGATATGATCCACTGTGGTAGCATAGCCCGACCATTTGGAACTCATGGAGGAGTGCCTCCACAAAACCACCAGAGGGGTGTCGCCGCTTATTAAGTGGTGTCTCCACCCTGCGAACCACCGTAGCGCCACCACTGCCGCCACCAAGCAGATTGACATAATTGTGATCTCCAAGCGGTGCTGCCATAGTTATGTGGCCATCAATGTGGCTTCCCAAATGTTGAATTTTGATATTTTTCATCAATGGCATTCAATAGCTTTAGGTTTGTATTAAATTTCTATAGTTGGTCGGTGAACACATATCGGTTGAATTGCACTGTAGAGAGTGTTGTGTAATTTGATTTTATGCCTGAAGGCTGAAGACAAAGATACAAAGAGATATTGTAGCGCTGTGTGTGTAACAACCAAGAGAAATTTTCCACTGTGAATCCAGAACCTTGTTCTGAAGAATTCTATGTTGTAACAGAGTCATTTTGTTTAATGAAATAGAGTTTCATATTTCATCTATGTGACTGAAATTTAAATTTTAGTTTTTATCTTTGTGTGTGTTGTTGTTCGGAATTACTCAGAAAATTACATCATGGTATCGGAGCTAGTCTAGGTGCTCAGTGAATACATCAGAGTTTGATCTTCACTACAGAAGCTGTAAGAAGCTAGTTGAAGCAGATTTCTCTAGCAGAGAAGGCTACTGTTTGTTTTGTTTGCACAGTCATGATGGCTACAACAGGAACCAGTTTGACGAATCCCCAACTTCCATAGTTTAATGGGAAGAATCATTATTATTGTAAAATCACCATGAGAGCCCTATTTTCTTCATAGGACATATGGGAGCTAGTTGAGAATGGCTACCTAGAACCAGCAAATGCAACAGAATTGGCTACTTTGACAGCAGCATAAAGAGACCTGTTAAGAGATAACAGGAAGAAGGACTCCAAAGCCCTCTTTTATATCTTTCAATTAGTGCACGAGAGTATTTTCCCAAGGATTGCAACAACAAAAAAGTCTAAGGATGCATGGGGTATTCTCAAGACTGCCTATCAAGGCATGGAGAAGGTGAAGACATCAAATTTGCAGATGTTGAGGAGAGATTTTGAAACTCTCTGTATGAAAGAATCTGACACTATAGACAAATTTTTCACTCATGTTGTTGGGTTGGTTACCCAAATGAGATCTCATGGAGAAACAGTTTAGGAAATAAGGATTTTGGAGAATATCTTGAGAAGTCTACCCTCAAGATTTGACGCCATAGTAGTGGCAATAGAAGAGACAAAGGATCTCTCACAATTTACAGTGGATAAGCTGAGTGCATCCCTGATGTCTCATGAACACAAATTGAACAGAGGATCAAATTCCTCATTGGAATAAGCTTTCAAGACTCAAATTTCTTTCGGACGAAGCAGAGGTCAAGGTAGAGCAAACAATAGAGGAATAAGAAGAAGCTAAAACAGAGGGAGAAAAAACCTTACAACTTTGATTGGAAGGAGCAGCAATCAAAACCAGAATGAAGGTTGAAGCCAACAACAATATCATGGACAAAGTTATGATAAATCCCAAGTCCAATGTCATTATTGCAAGAAATATGGTCACTATGCCAATGAATGTAGGAAAAATAAAAATGACATGAATAATAGGCAGAATACTAATTTTTCAAAAGAAGAAAATAAGAACCAAAAGAATGTGTTGTTAACATGTAATATAGCACAAGATAAAAAAGATGATGTATGGTTCTTAGACTCAGGTTGTAGTAACCACATGACGGGAAACATGAGTGGGCACTACATCAAAGTGCTGAGTACTGACAGAGGTGGAGAATACATCTCCAAAGAGTTTTTGCATTTTTGTAGGGAGAATGACATACATAATCAGTTTACCACAAGGTACACACCCCAACAAAATGACGTTGTAGAAAGGAAGAATAGGACCATCATGGACATGGTCAAAAGTATGTTGAAGGAAAAACATTTTCCAAATGAATATTGGGCCAAAGCTGTTAATTGTGCATCGTTTATCTTGAATAGATGCCCAACCAAAGCTGTCATGAACAGAATTCTGGAAGAAGCATGGAGCGACAGAAATTAGTTTGTCACCCACATGAAATTATTTGGCTGTGTGGAATATGCACATGTTCTAGATCAGCTGAGAAAGAAGCTTGACAGCAAGGGGGAGAAATATATCTTTGTTGGATACAGTGATGAGTCCAAAGCATACAAACTCTATAATTCATCCACCAAGAAAGCAGTAATAAGCAGAGATGTGCAGTTTATAGAAGAAGAATCTTGGGATGGAAGTTTAGAGAAAATAGTGAACGTGAAGACTAGTGTGTCTCATGAAGAAGAAGAGGAAGGGACAGTAGCAAATAATCCTTCCTTGGTGGCTCCTCCTCCACCACCACAAGCACAACAAACCACACCACATGCTGGAAATAGAACAACCTTGAGAAATCAAGGAAGTGCTTCTTCAAACACACCACAGGGAACTGAAACTCCATCAAGTTCAAGTGGAACTCCAAGTACACCAAGAAGACCAAGATTCAGAAATATGAGTGAGATTTGTGAACAAGGAGAGGTAAATGATAATTCTAGTCTGAATTCTTTATTTGTTTTATATTGTCATGTTGATGACCCAATTCACTTTGAAGATGTTGTAAAGGAAGAAAAATGGATTGAAGCAATGGATGAAGAAATTGGTGCAATAAAGAAGAGTAATATATGGGAGTTAGTGAACCTCCCTAAAGATAAAAAAATAATTGGAGTTAAATGGGTCTATAAGACCAAAAGAAATGTTGAAGGAAAGATTGAAAGGCACAAAGCAAGACTTGTTTTCAAAGGCTACAAGCAGCAACAAGGAAGAGATTATGAAGAAACCTTTGCACCAGTTGCAAGGATGGAAACTGTGAGAACAATGTTTTCCATAGTAGCGCAATAGAAATGGAAGGTTTACCAGATGGATGTGAAATCTGCTTTCCTGAATGGAGTATTGAATGAAGAGGTATATGTTGAAAAACCTCTAGGCTATGAGATTGAAGGCCAAGAGAACAAAGTATGCAAGTTGAAGAAAGCTCTTTATGGGCTGAAGCAAGCACCGAGAGCATGGTATAGCAGAATAGATGCTTACCTGATTGAAAATGGATTGGAGAAAAATATAGGAAAATTATGGTAATATTTTTATTATTGTTTTATATATAGATGATTTAATTTTTATTGGCAATGAAGATTCTCTCATTGTTTATTTTAAACTAGTCGTGAAGAGTGAATTTGAAATGACTAATTTGGGTCTCTTGAGATATTATCTTGGAATTGAAGTAGAGCAAAATGAAAATGGTATTTTCATTTCCCAAGAAAAATATGTTGAAGAAGTGTTGAAAAGGTTCAACATGTAGAACAACAAAGCAGATGAAACTCCAACTGTCATGGGGTTAAAATTAAGCAAAGAAGACAGCAACAAATATTTTGATCCAAAATTGTATAAAATCTTAGTTGGCAGCCGCATGTATTTGACTGCAGCTAGGCCGGATATAATGCACGTTGTAAGCTTAATCTCTAGATTTATAGAAAGGCTGAAAGAGACTCATTGGCAGGCAACCAAGAGAATTCTAAGGTATGTCAATGGAACAAAGGGGTATGGTATTTTCTACTCCTCATCTGAAGATTTTGAATTGACAGGTTAAACTGATATTGATGGGCTGGAAGCCTAGATGACAGGAAGAGCACATCTGGATATGTGTTTCATTTGGGATCAGGAGCCATTTCATGGGCTTCCAAGAAGCAACTGATAGTTGCTTTATCAACAATAGAGGCAGAATATGTGGCAGCAACAGCAGCAACATGCCAAGTAGTATGGCTGAGAAGAGTACTCAGAGATTTGTGTCATGAATAGGAAAAAAGAAAAATAATTTACTGTGATAACAGCTCATTGATAGCTTTACCAAAAAATTATGTGTTTCATAAAACAACGAAACACATTGATACCAAGTTTCAGTACATTAGGGAGCTAGTGAACAATGGAGAAATAATTTTGAAACATTGTAGAATTGAAGAACAGTTTGCAGATATCCTCACAAAACCGTTAACACAGAAAAGTTTTAATTATTTCAGAAAATGCCTGGGTATGCAGGAAAAACCCAACAATTATATTTAAGGGGGAGTGTTGGAAATATTAAATCCAACTTCCCAGAGGAAGGACAACATAAGTCCATTTTCATTGGTTTTTTTTGTAATCCAACCCTTGAATTTTCTGCCATTTTGTTTTGAGTTAAATCGGCCACGTTAGCCATGTGGAGCCCACATCGCACATCACTCATCGCTCCTTCTCCGCACAATCAAGTCCCGTCATCTCGCTTGTGATGTGATATCACCGATGCGATGGACTGCGATGCGATATGGTCCACATCACACACGCACATCACAAGCACCAAAGGTCTAAGCCATCTGCAGCATTGAGGTCACCGAATGCCGATTGCCAAAGTGAAGTTGGACGAAATGTTTTATCAAATCAAGTTTTGATCATATTTTTTGAATTTCGTGATGTATTAAACATTTGCGCATGTTAACAAGTGTGGTTAACATTGATCTGGGATCAACGGTACTGCAGGAGGACAACTAGCCCCTTGTTTCTGCTGAGGGGGTGCCTCTGCAGTTGACTGCCCCATCTCGCGTTGACAAGAGATCAACGGTTGTGATCTACTGTGGTAGCACAACTTGACCATTTGGAACTCACGGAGGAGTGCCTCCACGGAACCACTAGAGAGGTGCCACCGCCTGTTAAGTGGTGTCTCCGCCCTGCAAACCACCGTAGCACCATCGCTGTCGCCACCAAGCAAATTGACATAATTGTGATCTCCAAGTAGTGCTGTCATAGTTATGTGGCCATCAATGCAGCTTCTCAAACGTTGAATTTTGATGTTTTGTCAACAATGGCATTCAATAGCATCAGGTTTGTAATAAATTTCTATAGTTGGTCAATGAACATATAGAGGTTGAATTGCAATGTAGAGAGTGATGTGTAATTTGATTTTATGTCCGAAGGCTCACGACAGAGATACAGAGAAATATTGTAGCGATGTGTGTGTAACAACCAAGAGAAATTTTATGCTGTGAATCCAAAACCTTGTTCTGAAGAATTCTATGTTGTAAGAGAGTTAGTTTGTTTAATGAAATAGAGTTTCATATTTCATCTCTGTGACTGAAATTTAAATTTTAGTTTTTATCTCTGTGGGTGTTGCTTTTCGGAATTACTCGGAAAATTTCATCAATTGTTTGTCTTATCTGCTCAGTTATCATTTTGTTGTAAAACCCGACAATGAAGTAGATAAAAAAAATTTATAATGAAATAAAAATAGATATTTATTTCTAACTGTAACTTTTCATTACTCAAAAGTAATAACCATTAAATATAGGAAATCAATAAATGGGGTGACAACAAGCCCAAGATTTGTCATGAAAAACATGTATGTGTAAAGAAATAATAATGATATTTGTGTTTACTTAGGTTATTTATATATGAAACAAGTTTTACAAAACAACGTAACTATGTGTAGATACCTATTTTATATATTATTTAATTAGACAAAATCACATTGAATATAATAAATCGTTAACAGTTATTTGTCGCAAACATTGCATTTCTTTAATTAATTAATTATGCATGTATGCACTAAATAAAATGAATTGTGAGGCTTAGGAATTTCATTATTAGCCTTAATTAAGTTTTTAAGATTCAATAATCTGCATTGCAAAAGGTTGGTATTTTTAGAGGGGTAATGTAAACAAATATGTAAAAAGAAGGAACTAAGGTTTTATAGCACATATTTATTTCAACACATCTTTCCATTATACTAGAAGGGAAATTAGTTCTGCAACCAAGTTTATGCATGCATTCACTAAATATATGCTGAGAACCATGTTTATACATGCATTCAGTGAATAAACACTGAAAACTACTATTTTATAATATCGGTGGATCTTTTAAAAATAAATAATCATTATACAATGCATTAGATTCAGTGTTATTAAGAATTGAAATGATCTCTTGATTAGGTTTCGATTTACTGAACTATGATTGCGCTAACCACAAAGAGATATAGACAAATATGAAAATTAGGTTAGCGAAATATTTTTAAATTGGAAAATATTTTTTTTGTTTGAGAAAATATTGGGAAAATCGGATTTTATAGCCAAAGAAAACAATGAATAAATCAACCACAATCTACATTGACATAGGGTATAGGGAATGAATTAAAGAGAGGAAAATAAATAAATGTCATCCATGGAAATCAAACTACTTACTTGGAAAAAATGAGTATATAAGCTATTATGTTCTTTATGAATTTGATAAAAAAATTAAGGTGAAACACTTCTAGTCTTTCGTTCCCGTATTTTGTGTTATCATTAAATTCTATTATGTAACTTTTCTTTTGTAATATATGACTATTCATTTAGACAAGTCCTTGGTTCCAGTGTTTTGTGTTATCATTAAATTATATTATGTAACTTTTTATATGCTTATTCATTTAGACAGTTCTTTTTAGAAAAAGTTCATGGTTCATTGTAGTGCAAGTCTAAGTTGGTAGATTTTGTTATTAGCTGACTCACTTTTATGTTTAATGTAAAAGCTTTACTTAGTTTAGCTCATCCATAGCATTGTTGTACTGTAAGCATTTTTGTTTTATGGTGAAAT
This sequence comes from Pinus albicaulis, assembly GCA_034641835.2. Classification (NCBI taxonomy): domain Eukaryota; kingdom Viridiplantae; phylum Streptophyta; class Pinopsida; order Pinales; family Pinaceae; genus Pinus; species Pinus albicaulis. Next base: position 264,375,469 of record CM076579.1, read on the forward strand.
ACAAGATGCCATGAGAACGAGGGAGAGTGAGGCGTAGAGGTTTTGAATGAGAAAATTCAAGTCAACGTCACCTAGAGAGCATTGTCCACGAGGAGACGATAAATCATAGCCTTATCCTAAAGAGCATTGTCCACAAGGAGATGATAGATCCAAGGCTTATCAATAGACTTGATTTTAATGACTATACTTTTGATCAATGTAATCTTGATATTGAGCTTGCATATTTGGAAATGATTCTAGAATAGCTCATACAAAATAGATATGAAGACTAGAATACTGTCATCTTATTCATGAATGATTTCCAATGCAAACAGGGCAGATGTCGGACAGATCAACAAATTTACAGAGCGATCAAGAGGATTTATAGGAAAAACTAAACTAAATCACTTTGAGATAAAATTGGATGACATGGAGAAACATGTATGCTATGAGTTTAGTTAAGAAACAAATAATCTTCCATAACTCAACCTCATAGTTAATAGCTTTTTGGTATGTATTAATCCTGATTCTTTTTCAGATTTTTTATTATTTTCCTTTTTTGGTGGTGCAACTAGTTTTTGCCAAGTTGTTATGTTTCTTTTAAGAAGACGATACTTAGTTTCACTTGCAAACACTTCTAACATTATCAATTATTCAAGCTTCCCCTTTTCTTGCTATGGCATCCACATTTTTTTTTCCTTATCTACATTCTTTTTTAATTGGATGAGATTATCGTTTTGTTTCATTGGAACGTCATATCCAATACAAGTGTGGTCAAATTCATTTTTAGCCTATAATATCTTGTGTTTTATGCTTTATTTCTATTTAGTAAATATTGTGATGCTTTAAAAATATTTTTATTTAACATAGTGCACAACACTGTGATCAAATATCAAATGTATCATGGGGTGCAATGAAAAATAATCACTTTTGAAAGCAATGGTAAAATGCATGAAGGATTGGATAAATAATTCTAAGAACATATTTATGTGGATATGTTAAATAAATTTATTTAAATAAATAAATAAAATGTTTAATGAATTGTATTATTAATTTTTTGAAAAGTAAAAAATATTTAAATTTAAATAATTAAATAAAATGTTTGATGAATTGTATTATTAATTTTTTGGAAATGAAAAATATTTAAACGATATAGTGCAAACAAAGCCCTTATTATTATGCTTCCTCGTCATTTCCACACGTCTACGCGAAGATAAAGTAACTGCTAGATTTGTTTTACCAATAAAATCATTTTTTCTAAATAAGAAAATATGTGTCTCAAATAACAAAAAAAAATTGCTATTTCCAGTTTGCAAAAGGAAATGTGTGGACGAGGAATTTGATATTAAAGTTATTATTATACTTTTTGTGACATTTTACCCATTGTGCAGAGCTCAGTAGCTTAATATCTGTTATGTGATGCTTTTCTAGTTGTGCAAACCTCCATATGTCCGCACTTACTTTGTATCATGTATCAAGTTTGAATATTGTCACCAAAAATTCTAGAATTATAACTAGCCAAATTATAGAAGGTATTGATATATATGCACTTAGTATTATTCACATAACAGAGACAAGTTTCTAATTAATTGATTAATACGTAACATGCATAGTCATTTTCTTTTTCCTAAACAATTGTTTCGGTGTACGAAGGAAAGTTCTGTGAGATTCTTGCAGGAATCATGTGTGCGAGGAGAGTGTGAAGAAAGGTAAAAAACAGTGAAGTTGTCTATTGAGGCAGTGGAATAGCTTGGACTACTGGAATTTGATCAATTAAAATTCAAAAAATCAGGTAGGTGGAGTGTTTGGAATCCATTTTTGATAGTGGAAATAGATTCAGCACTATCAAAAACACTTAGGGCACTCAAAATACTAAAGTTTAACAACTGTAAAAAAGATTCTGATAAAATCTTTGCCACATTCTAGGCCAAAACGCTGATTTTTTAGACTACACGAAAGACAGTTCCCCACACCTTATTGTTGCATATTGTTTTTCTACAACCATAAACTCTGATATTTATGTGCAAAGAAGGAAAGAGTAATAATAATATAATTTAAAGGTAACTTCCACATACAAATTTCACCATTAAAATTATAATATTATATATTATATAAAAAAATAAAAACCTCTATACGAAATCCACATTAGGTATGTTATATTTATGGGACATTTGTATAATATTGTATACCAACTATTTTTATTTTTTGGGAAATTTTTTAGTATAATTGTAAATAAATTTTGTCCAAAAAATTACACATATATTTATTAAAATTGTTAATTAAAAAATAAAATCATAAAATAATTTGACAACTCCTCTGGGGAAATATTTAAAGGCCAGCTACTCTAAGATTGATAGATTCCTTTCTCCAGATAGAAAGAGGATAAGTTGGGAGGAATTTTGAGAAGGTCGTTTGAAGATACCTTACTTCACAACAAACACTAATATTCGACAGATATTGTCGACTGCTGCTCCCTTATCTGATGCTGCTTTTTCTAACTGTTATCAGCATCTTTTTCTAGCCATGCGAACCAGAAAGGTAAGGGTTACATGCCATTCAAAATTAATTGACCCGTAGTGTACGTAAGTGGAAACAAACATGAGGCGGAAAGGCTACGGCAAGGATGAGATAAAGCTGTGTGTACCAGGTGGAAAATTACATATTATCGGACCACCTTTTTAGTACATGCCTGATGTGATTTTGGTGCTTCATTTTATTCTTTGGTTATATCCTTTGGTAACGAGTGGACAGTGTCAATTTAATGTGGTTACTGTGTAGAACATTTGCAGCTGCCTTAATTTAAAAATATATTAATAATAAAAAATTATTTAATATACATATTTATTTAATAATATTTAATTTAAATAAAAAAATTAAATATATATATATATATATATATATATATATATATATAATTTAACTGAAATGGAAAAAACAAGTAAAAATAAGAGATTTGAGGAGATTTTAACGATAGACTTTTGACAATGTTTTAGTTTAGAGTGCAAGTCTATAGTGATCCATAACATTTTTAGTCTATTTAGTTGGAATCATTCACGCTATTTTTGGCAATATGATAGTGTTGGGTTATTTCAATTGGACTGTAAAAATGAGTTAAAAAACAGAATACCAAACATTTAACCCGAAAAAACCGCCAACTGAAAAGTTCTTTTTAATGAAAAAACTCGTAATTTGATTCATTCAAAAAGGTATGATAACCTGACAATTTAAGATCCTGGAATGATGCATAGGCTCTGATGTTTTTTCAATATTAATACTGTATAAGGAGTTTTTTTGGGAGAGATGTTTTCCTGGGGAATATAGGCTACACGTTTGATATGCATAAATTTTTTGTTTTCTGATTTAAATTGACATCTAAGGGTGATTGCACATCTTGCATGATATCTTTTCTTATCGATCTTGTAAAGTCATATAATGGGTTTTACAGACTTCGAGATAGCACAGTATATAAACCATATTTTTTTAGTAGTGAAAAAAAAAAAAAAACCTCACAATTTAAGATAAATTTACACTGATAAATAATATAATATTGTGGATGTGCCTGACTTCACACTGAAAGGTCACGACATTAGGTTTACCGTTCTTTTCAGAAATCTTTGCATACAGAAATTTTATTATCCTTGAGCTTGGTGCCTAAAAACGATGCAGTACTGTAGCAAACGTCATTAGATATTTACATACAGCAACAAAAAAAAATTGATTACTCTTACAGGTTAGTGGATAGAGTTTTGCCACCTTCATCTGCCAAGAGTCACGGCGTTGCGTTTCAATTTTGCGTACTGAAAGGCATTTTTTGAGCTCAGGACAGACAAGTGTTAGGTGTCAAAAGCACAGAAGCCTTGTATTGGACCCCTCACAAACAAAAGTCACCTCAACTAATAATTCATATTGATTTTCAACTGGGTAGTTAATGTGCTGAGCTGTATATATGAATTATTCGATATTGTATTTGCTTAAATCCAATTGTGTTGTATATGTGAATTATTTGATAATGGACTTGCTTAAATTCAACTGTTGGCATATACAGTTTTATAAGTGAATTATTTCATAATGGACTTGTTTAAATTCAAACTGTTGGCATATACAGTCGGCATTTACTTCCCAAAAGTCACAACCATCCACTATTCATGAATCTAATTTTTGTAGAAAAACTGTGGAGATGATGCTGCATTAAACAACTTTTTGAAAGGAATCTAATCAGATGAAATTGCTATCCACACCTTTCCTGTTAAGAACCTTATTTTTTCTTTCTGAAATTTCTTTTTAACCGCACAATGCACAAAAAAAACTAAAGTACAGATTACAAATCCTGGCCAATTAAATTTAAGTCAGTACAAAATCCAGTAGAAAGCATATACTACTCTAGTTATTAATAATTATATAACATTGTGTATAATGATATTTAATTTCGTAAATTTTTAAAAAAAAATAGGTAGTTAGAGTGTTTGCATTTTTGATAGTAAAAATGGATTCGATACTATCAAAAATCTTTTGGTGACTCAAAATATTGAAATTTAACAACTGTAAACAAGATTCTGATAAATCTTTGCCCAAATTTATCAAAATCTTTGCCAAATTCTAAATTATTCTGTGATTTTTTTAGACTAGCTTTATGGGGATCGGAGAATCCATTGGTACTGTTGCTCTGTAGCCATTCCCATTCAAATGAATCCATCGTCTACGGGCAGGCAGCAGTACGAAAGTGGCACGGCAAGGAAAATGAAATAAATGTTCATGGCGCGGAGGAGCGGGTTCTACCCTTATGTTGCACGGAGTTTCAACTTCCGTCGTTCCCTTTGGCTTTCATCATTTTTTGCTATTGCTTTATGTGTAGTGTAATTACGTGTTTAAACATTATAACTTACAGTTATTAAATTTCTTGAATACTGAAAATACAGAGTTAAATGCATTTTTAATATAGCTTATAATTTTATTATAAATTAAACAACCAAATTTTGGTAAAAGAATCCACAAAACCACCTTGGCATATCATTTTTTGCTATTGCTTTATCTCTAGTGTAATTACGTGTTTAAACATTATAATTTTAAGTTATTAAATTTCTTGAATACTAAAAATATTTTAAAGTGTTAAATCATTTCTTATATATCTTATAATTTTATCATAAATTAAACCATCAAATTTTGGTAAAAGAATTCACAAAACCACCTTAGCTTATCTCTAAGGTTATAATCATCAATTTATATTATTATTAAAAAAAAAAATTTTAATGTATGTGAGTTGGAAAGTTATTTTATAATTTAAAGATTTTTATTAATATACTCTATTTTAATATACTTTCTTTTCTTTCTTTCTTTTCGGTTTATATTGCATTGAGGACCACAAATAAATAAGGGAGAAGGGAATGTACCACCCTTATGATGACCCTTAAGTGTGTCATGAATATGTCTTATTAAGTTTGTAAAGGAAGGATTATTTTGGGGCTTGTGTGTCTATAAATATATTTGTTCATATTATTTGTTTACGTTCATATGTCTTTGAGGCTAGAGTTTCTGTGTAATTTTAGCTTGATGAGCTTGTGTTAGAAGCCTAGAAAGCCTAGTTATATAAACTTTTAATTACGTGAATATTAATAAAATATATCATTAGTTTATTACGTGAATATTAATAAAATATATCATTGTTGTAAACCATGGTAGATAAGAGAGTATGGCGGGCTGAGGCACCATGAGCGTGAAATGTGGCTAGGGATAAATGATGAAGGGTTCAATCCTAGGGACTAGGATATTACCATATCTCTAAATAAATAAATAAAATAATTTTTTTATCATAGCTCCATGAAGTGACTTTTTTTGAAGGTCATTTGAAAAAAAAAAGGACATCCACATAAAAGTGAAAGTATTAGTGTTATTCCCACATCCACTACTTCATTTTAACTCGTCAGAAAGGTACTCGGTTATGTGCCATAGCTAGCATTAGGTAATTCGTTGTGGTTGTGAAGTGGTGGTCACAGATTAGGGGTGATCTATTGCTAAGAGACTAGGAGCACGATGGTTTATAGCTAGGTGGAACGTTTGAGGTCTGCATTGAATCAATGCATCCTTTAAGAGATAAGTGTTTACTTTTACGTGATGTGTTTTCTATTTTGGTAAAACACATCAGACATGCATGATCAATGTTACAAAAATCAAATTCAAGGGCGAATATTAGAAAATATCTAAGTTATAGAGGTGATGATACATCTAATGGATTACTAGGGGTTTTTCATATTGTGGTCCTAAATCACCACTCGTTCTTTTTTTAGTTTTGAATTACTTAAAGCTATTAGCTATATTAACTTTTTGTTTTTGTTAACTATTTACCTAATCAACAATTGTATTAACCACATGAAATTTAATTATATAATTAATTCATTGAAGTGGAGCTACAATAAGAATGTAGATTTATTAACCAGTCAATTACTTCAAAAAATACTTAAAAAAATATTTTAATTATATTAAAAAATTTAATATAAAAAATAAAACTATTAAAGTATAATACCATATATTATTAAAAAAAAAATTAAAAACTGTATTTCAAATCCACACACTAGCTATCCTATATTTATGGTATATTTGTATAATATATTATACCAAGGAAAATTTTTGGTATAATTTTAAATGAATTTGCTCCAAAAATATTAGACACTTTTATTAAAATTATCAGTTTTGTGTTTAATAAAATTACAAATTAAAGTCTAATTAGATAAATGTATTTTTGGATTAATCACATCATTAGGATTTGGTGGAATTTTCGAACCAAATCCTAATCATGTGATTAATCAAAAATGACATTTATCTAATCTATGGATCACAAAAGTCTCAGATCTACAATCTAATTTCCAAAAAATAAATCATCAAATAATTGAACAACTCCTATGTGGAAATGTTTAAAGTCCAACTAAGCTAAGATTGATAGAATCCTTTCTTGGGATAGAACAAGGATAAAATATCTTACTTCACAACAAACACTAATATTCGACAGATATTGTTGACCAGGGTTGGAATTTGGATTTCTCTTTACCTGTCATACAAATTTGTTTTGACGTTTTGGGTCCTTATTCTTACCTTCAAGAAATGTTATGTTACAAATTTAGCCCTTCAAGAGTTATGTTCTCATAATAAATGAACCCTTCACAAATAAAGGTTTGATTACAAAATTACCCTTGAATAACATAATTATGTTAAAAAATTACACATATATATCATAAGGAAAAAAAATGAGCACTACACAAAAATGACTTATTAAATCGTGAATCTTTGTTTCAAATTGGATGAAACACTCACATTAAAATATTTGGATCATGGAATCAAATGTCCTTGACCTTGACATTCCATAGCATTTGTATATAGGAGATATGACTAAGGAGATCTTATGAGACATATAAGATGACTAACAGAGTAAATCCCCAACTCCCACTATGCAGGTTGTCAAGGCCTCAATAGATGAAGCCTTGAAGTTCTCTGAAAGTGCCTTAATCTGTCGGTTTAATGGCTTTTGGCCACAGCTGACACCTCTCTAGAGTTGGATCTCAGAGGTATGGAAGCCTGTCATTTTTGATGACATTAATATCTACCCCTATGCTAAAGGTTTCTTTATAGTAGATTTTGAAAACTCTGAAAGTAGACAATGTATTTTAGATTCTAGCCCTTGGTTTTGGGAAAACGCGGGCCTATTCATGAAGCCATGGAACCCATCATTCGATCCGTCAACAATATTCATAAGCTCAGCACCATTTTGGGTCAGATTGCCATACCTACCTTTGCATCCCTAGAATCTCTCCTCGCTAAAAGCCATTGGAAATGCAATTGGAGAATTTTACTGTAGGTGTCTAGAACAAAGGAATATGTCAAAACCACCTATGCACGCATCTGTGTAGAAATGGACTTTAGCACCAGATTCAAAACTGAAATAATACTAACAGAAAAAGACTATGTATGGAACCAGAAAATCGACTATGAAAGTGTCCTCTTCAATGTCGATCCTGCTTTGAGTCAGACCATCTAGCTAAAAACTTCCCAAAAGTCTCCGAGAAAAATTATGCTAGAAAGAATCACCATAGATCTACATGGTGGGAAGGAGCACAAAAGGAACATTACACTGTCATAAAGGAAGAATACACTATAGAAAACTCTGAATCACAAGAAATCGGGCAAGAAAGAAACAACCCTCAAGACAAGGAGGGGGAAAACCCTACCCAAAAACAAAAAAATGAACTCGACAACGCCTCAAGCATCAACAATTATGAGGATTCGAATACTGCACAAAATAAATCTTCATTTGGCAACAAAGCAGATCTCCAAGATCTCGAAGATAAGATACCAGTGTCCCAGGAATAAGAAGAGATGAAGGAGGGACAATATAAAGGAAGTTGGAAGAACGTAGAGAATAAAAAGAAAGTTGCAACACCAATATCCCCAAGAAAGACAAGAAGCTAGACAATTAAGAACTAAGAAAATTATAGGCCCGATAGATCAAATTTGGTCTTAGTGGACGTTAACCATCATCATCGTCATCATCATCAAAAATATTGAAGTTCATGAGTAAAAACTAAAAAGTAGATTAATTAATATGGTTTATGTTATGGTTTACATAACCTAATATATATTACTGGATCTAAATATAAAGTACACATTTTGTAGTATATATTTTACCATTGTTTTAGATCACGTAATATACACTAATATTAACAATATGAAATGCATATTATCTGAAGCTTTTAAAAATTAAAAAAACTATACTTATAATAAATAGACATTGTGGATCTATTAATATCATGTTAGAGGATTATGGTATGATTTCATCCTTCATTATTACATTCTCATAGAGAATTGAAGCTTAAACATGTGTGAAGTACTAAGTAAAATTGAAATAATAGTTTGGTTGATGTTCCTTTTTATCCTATTCCCATGTGCTTCATATTCCAATGTATTAGCACATTGATAGATATGGGTCACACTACTATTATGTTTTCCTTTATAAAATATCGCTTTTATGCACTAATGTGTATCTATGTTTAGTACACTTCAAATGCCATTTTTTAAATAAAATAATTTAATGGGACCTTCATGCAATGCTACTTGTATAAAGACACATTAATGCAATGGTCTATTTAGAGCACACTAGAGAAATGATATGTTTATTTCCCCTTTCAAAACAATCCCATTAACACTTATTACACTACACATTGTATCACTTGAATCAATGTAGATATTTTATTTAGTGCATTAAGATTTTTTTATCAAATTTTAGCCTAATGTAGTGTGCATGATATTCTACATATTAGTGCCTCCGCTTTCTAATTTTTCATTTTATCAAAATTCATATTTCATATTAACCCTAAAACTAGCATGGCTAGTACCATGATGTACATGGGTATTGTACTTAGTAACAAGCATTAGGGAAATTATCTGTTTCACTTACGATGTTGCATCTTTTTCAATGTATGTATTTTACAAAATTTGAGCATGGGAGGAAGCATATCTATCAAGAGAGAGAGAGAGTGGTCTTATGAAAATAAAATTGACAAGACTTTAAAGGTTTATGTGCTCAAAAAATACTCTTCTAAAAATTTTTCGTTTTCTATTCGAAAGAGAAAAAGAAGAAGTGTGTTTGTTAAAAGTTCTATTAACTTGTGTTTTATTTGTAGTGATTGGACCGTTCTTTGTTGGAGGACATTCCCCTACTTAGTTTCTATGTGAGGAGCTCAAGGTGTCATGACAGCCATCAATCTTATTACCCTCTCATAGGTCTTATGGAGATGGTGCCTAACCCAACTTGTGATTTTTAAGGTGGAACTTATAGGTAAACATGCTTATGTCTCTTAATATTTGGTCTAGTTTAATTGTTCTATATTTTGGTCTTTTTGTCAAAATTTGATAATAAAATTCTTGGCATGATTGCAATTTTTTATTATTTATGTTGTGTTATTTAAATCATAAATGAATTGAATGCCCTGAAAAAATCTTGGAGCACTTGAATTGTGTGGAATATATAACTAAAATTTACAATCCAATAGATCCATTAACCACAAAATTTACTCAAAAAATCAAAACATAGGACAATTTAGCTACACTTTTAAATTTTAATATCATCCTAGATTTGACAAAATACTTTATCTACATATAAATGTACAAAATTATATATCTTTTGTAAAAAAAAATAGTAACCAATATATTTGGATTTCATCACAAAGTAAATATGAAAAAAGAATGTACTTGTTTTTTCCAAGTTTGTTTAAAGCTTAGTGCTTTGATATATGAATGTTAATATATATATATATATATCTTATGGGTTAATGAAATTTTTTTAAATTGTATGTGAATGATTAGCTTTTAATCATTAATATTTAATTAATTTGAAATACAAAAAAAAATTATATTATAACTAATAATAATTTAAATATGATGAATTGATAAATTCAAGATCGGTTATATTAATAAATATGATTGATAAATTTTATCTTTTAAAATTAGTGGGTTGATTCACATGGTGTTATTTGCGATTTGATGATTTATGTGGTGATTTCATTATTGTATTAGATAAATGTAAAAATGTAAGTATTGATAACCATAATAGGAGATAACTAGAATATGCCAATAACTTTGATTTATTACCATTAAATAAAGTGTTATATTAAAATATAAATTAATATATGAATATTCCATAAAAATTGTCTATCGAACATAAATAAAAACAACTTTTTATAAAAATATCTGGACCATTTTCATATCAAAAAAATATAAATTATTTGTATGGTAAAATTAAGTGTTATACATAACCATAACCACATTTAAATAAGGGAAAATTGATTGAATTACTCAATATGCACATAAAAGAAACATGTCATATTTTGTTATATTTTATAAAAACAATATGTTACAACTATCATCTTATTATTATTTTTAAACCATTCTCACCCACCCAATCGATCATTTATATAATTTTTTTACATCATAAATAGTTATTTATCACATTTCTCATCTCCTATATAAATAACATTGTTATTTTTTGCTTTTTTTTTATCTCTATATTAAATCCAAAGCACATACAAATACATCGACAAAACATGTAAAATAATTGAAAAAACAAACACAATCACAGACTTCTATATATTTTATTTCCTTCACATTAATCCTCAATCATTGTATCAAGATAATAAACCTATGTCATATATGTATCTAATTCCCAAGAAAATGAAAGTACTAAATTATAAATATTTCCAAATCTTGATATGAAAATAGAGATATTTTATAGTGATTAAAAGTTTTTAAAATTCATAATCACTTTAAAATATGAAAATTTTATCCAAAAAAATGAAATTTTATAATGATTAAAAGTTTCTAAAATTCATAATCACTTTAAAATAATGAAAAATTTATTAAGAAAATTTAAGACTAAAGAGGTCACTCAAGTGTATTATCACACAGATTTTATCGATGGATTGTTGATTAAGTTTTCAACGCGGGAAGACTTTTGAAAGTCACACGAGAATTGGGAGTAAGAAGATGTAGCATTCCACAGTCTAAAAGAGTAACAGAATGGCCCAGAATCCAGTAGAGATTTTGAAAAAATCTGGCAAAGATTTTATCAAAATCTTGTTTATAGTTGTTAAACTTTAGTATTTTGGGTACCCTAAGTGTTTTTGATAGTGCTGAATCGATTTCCATTCTCAAAAATGGATTCCAATAACTACAACTACCTCATTTTTTGAATTTTATTGAACCCAATTCCGACAAAAAACTGCCCTCTGAACTATTCTGTTGCCTGAGTAGACAACTTCGATGTAGCATTCCCCACGATGATTCCCTGAAATATTCCGTGCAACCACATTGTATATAATCGATGCCTTGGGGAATACCATGTATGGATGCATATAATCTCTTACATGGCATGTCATTCAGACAAAAAATGTGCGTAACTAAAATAAAACTTAAATTTTTTGCAACACCATTCATGCCACGTGGCAATGGAACTTAGAATAATATTTGAGTTAGTGATGGCAGCAGCGTAGTAACCGTGTTCCTTATTTATATGAAGGACTGTAATGCTAGTTGCCAACAACTCCCGAATGTTGGAACTTCATCCGTAGGCAAAGTATTTACATCATAGCATAGGTATTAATGACGTTTTGGGAAAAATATTAACCATCATAAATACATTTTCCACTATTACAAGTCAGTGAAGAAAAACAGGCATTGAAAATTTGTAAATGTTAAATACAGTAAAAATGGCTTATGACGAGCAAAATTCCTGTCAAATTTTTGGAAATTAATTCCAACTACTGACATCAATCAGCAGTAATTGCAAAAGGATTGGAAAGCAGTCGAAATAATGGCCGACGAAAATCAACAAAGTTGGCTGAGTGCACAACTCCTGCACATTTAACAGCCCGACAGAGAAACCGGCAAATTGAAGCCTTTCCTAAGGCGGTAGACGACTTCTGCAGCGAAGTTAAGACGTTTGAGGCTCAAATCTTATCAACGATGCAGAGCATTGAAGAGTTGGTTGAATTAGGCTTTAAAGCCTTACCAACATAATGGAGGAGTTATTGATTTAAGTTGGCACAAGTCCGCACCACACAAAGAGCAGCGATGCGATGCGATGACAATATTAACAATATCGCATCACAATAAGCCATCGGTCTTAACTGTGCGCACCGATGATTTTCAGCAATGTGATGAGGTCCCACCTCCATCACGTTGCGACTTCACAAATTTTTGAAACCATCCGCTGCACTAAGAGTTCGAGTGATGCGATGAGGCCCCACCTCCATCACATAGTGGCGTCGCAAAGTTTTGTCGCCTGTCCATTTGTTCTACCAAAGGCCCGATGCGATATGGTTTAAGGTGGATTTCATAGAGTTTGAAGTCTGGGTTTGTCGGTTGGTTTATTTGTTTTATTGTAACCGTGCCATATAAAAGGAAAAGAGCCCGAAGGATTTTGTAATGTGTTTTTTTTTTTATGTATTAAGACGTTATTGAAAAATTGAGTTGCTGTGTCGAAAAGAAAAGGCAGCAAGCTAGAAAACGCAGAGAAAATTTTGTAAAGCACTGTATGTGAGGTTTAGTTGGACAGAGAGTTTCTATGAGCACTGCGTTTTGTAGTAGTCCACTGTTTAGTTTTGTGAAACCCTCTACAGGAGGAATAATTAGTTTTATTATGATTTTGTATTTGTTTTTCATTCTTTTATGAATTGAGAGAAAGCTTGTCCAAAAAAATTTCTGTTCCTTCTGCAAATTTGAGATATTAAATATACGTGTTGTAGAGGGAATCCTCATTCTCTCTATTGTTTAGTAATTATAAAAAATTCCGACAGTGTATCAAAGCTAGTCTAGGCACATAGTGAGAGAAAACAGAGATTTTTTTTCCACTGCAGGAGCTGTAAGAAGTTTATTGAGCAGATTTCTCCAGCAGAGAAGGTTCCTACTTGTTTATACACACACACACACACACACACACACACACACACTGTCAGTTTCTTTTCTTTACTTATACAAGTAAAGATGGAAGATGCTGGAACTGGTTTGACAAATTCCCAACTTCCTCAGTTCAATGGGAAGAATCACAGTTATTGGGATATAGCTATGAGAGCCTTGTTTTCTTCTCAGGAATTATGGGAGCTAGTTAAAAATGGCTACCCTAAACCTGCATATGCAGCAACATTGACTGCTTTGACAGCAACAGATAGAGATCTGTTAAGAGATAACAGGAAGAAGGACTCCAAAGCCCTTTATTATCTCTTTCAATATGTACATGAGAGTGTTTTCCCATGGATTTCAGCAGCAACAAATTTTAAAGAGGCACGGGATATTCTCAAGACTGCCTATCAAGGCATGGAGAAGGTGAAGACAACAAAATTGTAGATGCTAAGAAGAGATTTTGAAACTCTCTTAATGAAGGAATCTGATACAATATATTCATTCTTCACACATGTTAGTGGGTTGATAACCCAAATAAGATCTCATGGTGAAACTCTTGAAGAAACAAGGATTGTAGAGAGGATCTTGAGAAGTTTACCCTCAAGGTTTGAAGCTATAGTGGTAGCAATAGAAGAGACAAAAGATCTCTCACAGTTCACGGTAGATGAACTAAGTGCTTCTCTGATGTCTCATGAACACAAACTGAGCAGAGGAACAAACTCCTCATTGGAACAAGCACTCAAGACTCAGTTGTCTTTTGGCCAAGGCAGAGAAAATAACAGAGGTCGAGGTAGAAGCCAAAACAGAGGAAAAAATAATTCTACTAGCACAAGCAGAAGGAGCTACAATCAGAACCAGGATGAAGGTTCAAGAAAATATCAAGCTCATGGAAAAAGGTATGATAAATCCCAAGTCCAATGTCATTATTGCAAGAAATTAGGCCATTATGCCAATGAATGTAGGAAAAATAAAACTGACATGAATAATAGGAAAAATGCTAATTTTGCAAAAGAAGAAGAAAAGAGCCCAAATATTGTGTTGTTAACATGTAACATTGCAAAAGACAAACAAGATGATGTTTGGTTCTTAGACTCAGGCTGTAGTAACCACATGACTGGAAACATAGCAATGTTTGATAATCTTGATGAAAATGTTAAATCTGAGGTAAAAACAGGAACTGATAGTAAGATATCCGTCAAGGGTAAGGGCAGAGTCAGTATCCTGGCAAGAAATGGAGAACATAAAATTGTGCCAGATGTATACTATGTACCTAGTCTGAAATGTAATATTTTGAGCATTAGACAGCTCATTGACAAAGGTTATAATGTGTTCTTGAAGGATGATGTGTGTATAATCAGATACATACCTCCAAGAAGGAACGTCATTGCAGAGGTGCAGATGACAAGCAATAGAATGTTTCCTCTCAAACTCAAAGAAGATTTGAAAGAAGGAAGAAATATTGCAGCTGTAACACAAGAATTCTTTCAAGAGGAAGTGAAAGATGAGAATTGGTTATGGAACTTGAGATTTGGACATCTTAATTTCGGAGGCTTGAATCTGTTGCACAGAAAGAGAATGGTAAAAGGATTACAATTGATTGAAAAACCGGACAACCTTTCTGAAGGCTGCATCTTGGGCAAACAACACAGAGAAATATTTCCAGCAGGAAAGAGTATAAGGGAAAAAACACTCTTTGAAATAGTTCACTCTGATTTGTGTGGACCAATGTAAACACCATCGTTTGCTGGAAACAAATATGTTTTGAAATTCATTGATGATTACACCAGAAATATATGGGTGTATGTGTTGAAATAGAAGAGTGAAGTGTTTGAGAAATTCAGCCAGTTCGAAACTCTTGTTGAGAAGAAATGTGGGAACTATATCAAAGTGCTTAGAACTGATAGAGGAGGAGAGTACATCTCCAAATAATTTCTACGTTTTTGTAGAGAGAATGGCATACAAAATAAATTCACCATGAGGTATACACCTCAGCAAAATGGTGTTGCAGAAAGGAAGAATAGGACCATCTTGGACATGGTTAGAAGTATGTTGAGGGAAAAAAATTTGCTTAGAAGTATGCTAAGGGAAAAATTTTTGCCACATGAGTATTGGGCAGAAGTTGTCACTTGTGCAGCTTACATCTTGAATAGATGCCTGATTAAAGTTGTCATGAATAGGATTCTAGAAGAAGCATGGAGTGGATGAAAGCAAAGAGTCACTCACATGAGAGTATTTGGATGTGTAGCATTTGCACATGTCCCAGATCAGCTAAGGAAGAAGCTTGATAGTAAGGGGGAGAAGTGTGTCTTTATTGGCTACTGTGATGATTCAAAAGCATACAAACTCTATAATCCATCCACCAAGAAATTGATAGTAAGTAGAGATGTTGAGTTCATTGAAGAAGAAGCTTGTGATGGAATTTTAGAGAAGACATTGAACATGAAGACAACTGTCTAAATTTACAAGTTAAAAATGCTTAATTTAATTTAACTATATATATAAACAAGTGACTAGTTTTTTTACTATATATATATATATATAGTGAAATTATAATTGAACTAAATAAATTTAGAAAAAGAAGTAAGACATGGAAAGTCAAGAAATTGAAAAAGGAAAAAAGTAATATTTCAAATAATGTCTTCTTCATTGAGTTTTTAAACATGACATGTTATTCAAATTGTAGTGAGTGATATTATAGATTTTATACTTATTTAAAAATAGATTATTATTATTACTCAACAAACAAGGGTAATAGTTGCAACAAAATATAGTCTCTACTTCTATTGCTAATTAATTTATTAAGCTCATGATTTTTTATGTGGGACCTATATTTTCTCGTTATTCTAGAATGCCCACATTTTGGCATTCTGTTGTTATTGCGGAGTGCAGAGGTAGAGTCAAATTTTTTGTTGTGTGAAGTTCTTACCCATTTTTTATCTCTACACATATGCATTTTCCTCACACAATTTATTTTCTTACCCTTTCTCTAACACTTCCCTTGCACCATTTCAAACCTACATTTTCATACTTGGAACTGCCATTAGCTTTCACATCTTTTGACACAGTAGTAGAAATCTTATGAATAACAGTGTAAGAGCACTCAGTAACGAGATAACCACTTGAAAAAATATTTTTTTATGTCTATGCTTCGACTTCACATACTAAATTAGCATTATACACACTATGAGGGAAAAAAACTTGACTCAAAATAGGTACTTCTCCTTAAGGGACCCCCCTGCACACAATTCCTCTGCACACCCTTTCTCCTTCTTTTGCATATCAAAAAATTAGAAATTTTTTGTATGCCTCAACTTTACATACTAAATTAGCATTACATATACTATGGAAGAAGAAATCTTGACGCGATATAGTATCTTCTCTTTAACAAAATCTCCCACACATAATTCCTCTGCACACCATTTTTCCTGCACTTCTCGTATGCCATTTTTCCACACAATAAAATAGTAGCGGTTAACCCCCCTCAGCCCCCACTACCCCCCCTCCCTTCCCCTTCATTCTAACATCATTGGCCAGAGAAATTTCCTAAAACTAATTGATACTCAATGTAATTTGACCACGAGGTATAAATAATAATGAAATAATTGGATGCTTTAATGCTTTTGGATTTTATTTCTTACAAAACAATTAGAATTTCCAAAGCTCATTTTTCCTTTTAGGTTAGCTACTTAGGCTTTTGTCTCCCTTTTTTGAGTTCATATATGAGCTTAGATATTTTTGAATCCTTTCAATCCTAAAATATTGAACCAAACTTGTCCCTTTGTAAGGATCGCACACAAATAGGTAGGTAAAATTATAGTGGAAAAATATTTCATTATGCAGATTGCAAAGCTTTTCTTAAATACGTGGCACTCTAGCACTTACATACCACCTCAATCCTCCACAACGAAAGACACCTTTGCATAGATTTCCTCCACAATATCTTGCATAATGAAAGGCATTCTCACATAACTTCATGTAGACTTGCGCACACCAAAATTAAAGCTTTATTTGTATCTTTACTCCAAATTTCCACATTTATGACCACTATAAAACTAAAAACTAATTAGAGCATGTAGAAAAGAACTTTGGAAAAAAACATCAATAACAATACCCCTCGAAAACTAATCAAGTATGTGTTGGCCATGTGCATGCCAAAAAATGCATGAAGAACACCCAACAAATGCAATTACGGACACGTTACTTGTTGAAATTATATTAGGTTCTCCATGCTAATTTACATATATGATCATCAAAACTTCATAGAACTTTGATTTATTTGAGCATTTGTCAATTGAACACTTATTATCCAACATTAATGAAATGTATTTTAAATTTGTGATTTGTGTATGATAACATGTGTGAATAATAAGAAAAACAATTTTGTCCCAGAATGTTCTCCACTTCTACATGCGTACTCCCTCCACACAATTCTCCCACACATCTTCCTTCCACAAAAAGAGACATTTAAACCAATAGTTGATTTCAGTAAGTTTTTTTCAAACAGTTAAACAAAAAAAAAACTCGTTACAAGACTTTTACTGACATAATTTTGCATGAAAACATGAATAACACATTCTTTAATAACGATTTACCATCACATGAACATTATTCAAAGAAAGCCAATCAACTAAAAAACAAGAAACATAAACAACCCTGAATACTTATAACACTGATATGTTAAGGGAGTTCACCATGGGCGAAAAGGGCTACATCTACAGATTTTTTTGGAGCTATGAATCACTTTATTAATTCTAAGCCATTTTGCTTCTTACAATGGGTTGAAACATCTCACAAATATGTGGATCATTCTCCTTAAAGAGATGAATTCTCACAAATGGTCCAAAGGCACTCACATAAGTGATCCAGGTGGATATTTGTGGCCACTCGTCTATTTCACTTAGGGCCCCACCATTGTCTCTTTTAGTTTTTTTCACAACTTACTAGTTTTAGCAATTTTTCGAGTCCTGAACTTCTGGTGCCGTTTTGAAGCCCAAAACGTCGATAGTATGCCGGAGTTGCGTCCTGGGGAAGTTAAAACACCAATTTACCCAAATGGGGCCCATAGTTTTGGCGATTCATCTCCTAGGGTTAGGTTTTGGATGTTTAGAGTTCTCCATTGCTTATCCATAATAAATAGGCCCTCGAGCCTCATTATAACATAGTTCAGAGGTCTCTAACCACCACATCTCTTCTCAGAGATTTGCTACCAACACCCTAGCTATTTTATTTCCATCATGTTTGTAAACATATTTCTGTGATTTGATATTAATGAAATGAAGCCCTATTTCCGCTGTATTCCTATGTTTATGGTCATTTCTGTATTCCATTGAGTTCCTGCACAAATCTGGATCAGTGGTATCAGAGAAGTCTTATTTTTCTCGATCCTTCTTTTCATGTCCCCAAAGAGGTTGGGTTATAAGAATTTAGGGCTAGATCTAGTGGAACCTTTGCAAGATCAGCCTCGCAAACCCCGATGGATGCCCATGGGGGACGAAAAAAAAGATGAGGGAGCAGGAGATCCTATCAAAATATTTCTTGAGAAGGCCCTCGAAAAACAAAGGAATGCGATGATGGATAACTTTGCCTAGATCCTTCAATGACTGCCCACCGGCGGTGCATCTACATCCAACAACCACTCTATAGGCACGACTCCCTTTAAGGTACAAGTAAACTTTGACATTCCCATATTTGAGGATTAAATAGATGTAGATGTCGTAGATAGATGGTTGAAACTATTAGAAGGATATTTCTCAGTTCATGACATTTCAGACTGGGAGAAGATTATTGTTGCACTCCTCAAAGCTACCCCCCATGACGCAACAACAACTGAAAGTCAGCTCCACTTTCTCAAAACCCTCGTTCTTTGGCTCCACATGGTCTACTTACATTTCCTTGGACTTTTTTATTTATCAATTTTGGAGAAAATTTATAAATAACTATATTCAACAGCTTTGAATATCAAATATATCTCCCAGCTTATATCTTATTTCCAACTTTATAATCAAAGTTTATACCTTCACGCATTATATATTAATATTGACTTTATAACGAACCTTTGTAATTTAAATAAATCTCTGCACCTTATGTAATATCCCGACACCTTATAACTAACCGGCATTACAATAGACCTTCAACCGGCCCCACATATATATCAATGGCCCAATCAAATGCCCGCTTCATACCTTGTTTAATCTTCATGCATCTCCATCGAATGAACACCGTCTTATGGCCTTTACTCATATCGACGACTCATACGCATATCACTCGGCATCCAACGTCGAAGTTTAATGCGCGATGGTGTGCTTGAACGGTGGTTTTCCAGAGGTCCACCTTGCCACGCGTCAAAATCTCTATGAAATCGCTCCTCGACCCAGAAATACCACCTTCACACCAAAAGCGGTGCGATATGGGGAATCCGCTTCCACAAATCCTCTAGCGGTTTTGAATAGTGGCTAACCAGGGTTCACATCAGGGTTTGCGTTTGCCTTTGTATACCCCGGTTGTTAACTCAGGTTTAGACTCTGGTTGGGAGTTCCAATTAATGACAAACGATTATAATCTACTTTGTTAAGCGAGATTCTATTTCCATTAACCAGATTTAAATGACCATGGTTTCACAGGCTTCTCTACTCGAGCAAATTGAGGGAAACAAAAGACAGAGACATGTAGAATATATACAACAGTTTATTCCAGTAGATACATATACACAGATTTCATCACTTAGCAATTAAAGAACCTCCTGAAAATTAAGGATTCAACA
Organism: Pinus albicaulis; assembly: GCA_034641835.2. Taxonomy (NCBI): domain Eukaryota; kingdom Viridiplantae; phylum Streptophyta; class Pinopsida; order Pinales; family Pinaceae; genus Pinus; species Pinus albicaulis. The sequence goes on from CM076579.1 coordinate 264,395,645, forward strand.
CGATTCTAGGGTAAATGCGCACAAAAACTATTTAATTGGAAGCAATTGTAACACACAGAGTTTATTGCAGAATCTCCCCTCTTCTTCTCGTCCTCTTTCATAAATCCAAGGGTTTACAATTATATACATAAACCTATGACTCTTCGGTTCCTCTAAGAGGATCGTTTCAGGAAATCAATAGTCTAATTAAAACAATTTAACTAACTGGAATATGACAGCTAGACTAACTGAGCTATTCAAATTCTACGACTCTAACTGATCTAATAATACAATCAGCTAAGGTATTGACACCTAGCTGTAACAATTCAACTATTTTCAAACCCTCCTAGCCACAACATGTGGAAAAAAATCCTACATTGATGGCTAGTGTCTAATGCCCCTGCATCAGACTCCCGAGGGAAATTTTCTTCATGCGCTCCTATCCATGAGCTCTTCCACTGATCTGCCTATCTTCTGCAACATTTCTTCAGTCATCCAAGTGGCATCTTCTTCTGGCTTATCCTTCCATTTGATCAAGTACTGAAAGTAATCTCATCCTCTGGTCCTTCTGAATGGTCTTTTATCCAATATTTTCTCTAGTTGTAATGGTTGTGCTGGAGGTAGCTGCTCTCTCCAATCAATGTGTTCCTTGTCTGCTGCTCTTTATTCTGCACCATCACCTTCATACTTGTACAAATATGCAACATTAAAAAGAGGAGATATTCCAACATCAGGAGGTAATTCAATCTCGTAAGAATTTGCAGAAAACTTCCTAAGTATCTTGCATGGCCCAATCTTCTTGAACTTCAATTTTTTGTCCTGCTTCTTTGGGAATCTCCCCTTTCTCAAGTGTGCCAAAACCTGATCTCCTACTTCAAAATGAAATTCTTTTCTGCTTAAGTTTTCTCTATTTTGTATTTGATGCTGCTGCCTTGTAGTTGCTGTTTCACTTGTTCATGTATGGCCTGGATCTCTGAAGCAAATTCCTCACCATCTGCACTCCTTAGTTCTGCCCTTCCTAGATTTCTTAACTTTGATATTCCTTTGGGGTGCCTTCCATAAACAAAATGAAATGGACTTTATCTTGTGCTCCTGTTTGCTGAGTCATTATATGCATATTCTGCCTGGGGAAAAATATGATCCCACTACTTGGGATGCTCTCCTGCAAGACATCTCAACAAATTTCCCAGACTCCTATTCACTACCTCAGTTTGTCCATCAGTCTGAGGACGATAGGCTGAGCTGAAACTTATTTTGGTACCAAGTTTCTTCCACAACGTCCTCCAAAAATGACCTGAAAATCTGGTATCTCTGTCCGAAACAATACTCTTGGGCAACCAATGCAATCTAACAACTTCCTTGAAGAATAAGTTAGCAACATGGGTGGCATCACTAGTTTTGTAAGATGGAATAAAATGTGCCATTTTGGAGAATCTGTCCACCACAACAAAGACTACATCATTCCCTCTCTGAGTCTTGGGAAATCCTAGAACAAAATCCATACTCACCATGTCCCAAGGCCTGCCTGGAATAGGTAAGGGAGTGTACAATCTTGCATTCTGGCTCCTTCCTTTGGCATATTGACAAATCTTTCAATTCCTCACAAACTTTTCCACTTCTGCTGTCATCTTGGGCCATAAATAAAATTGACTCAGCTGCTCATAAGTCTTATCAGTACCAAAGTGTCCAACAAGTCCACCACTATGCTTCTCTTTGATCAAATTTTCCCTCATGGAACATTTTGGTACACACAGTTGGCTTCTTCTGAATAGTAAGTCCTCCTGCAAGAAATAATCCAGCCACTGTCTTCTATATATTAAAACAAGGTTACTACATGCCTCAAATGCTTCTTTAAAATATGGATCTGTTTTGTACAATTCTTTCAGAAAATCAAACCCTACAACTTCAAAAAATTTCTCTTGAACAAGCATGTGCCTTCTACTCAAAGCATCAGCTACTTTATTAGCTTGGCCACATATATGTTTAAAAAAAAAATTAAAAATTTGGAGATATTCAACCCATTTAGCATGCTTATGTTTCAATTTGGGCTGCTGTACAATATACTACAAAGCATGATTGTCAGAATATAATACAAATTTCCTGGACATTAGATAATGTCTCCACTTCTTCAGTGCCTGAAAAATTGCATAGAATTCCTTCTCATAAGAGGAATACTTTCTTCTGGTGTCATTCAGCTTCTCACTGAAATGTGCCACAGGCTTATCATCCTGACTCAACACAGCTCCAATGGCCTCTCCACTGGCATCACATTTTACTTGAAATGGTTTAGTAAAATCAGGCAGAATCAAAACAGGCTTCTCTGTTATCTTTTGCTTCAAGAGTTTGAAGTTTCTTTCTGCTTCAGCAGTCCATTTAAATGGTTCTTTGCTCTTCTTTATTGTCTCTATTATGGGTGCACTAATCTTACTGAAGTTTCTTATAAACTTTCTGTAAAAACTAGCAAGTCCATGGAAACTTCTTACCTCAAAAACATTCCTGGGTGAAGGCCACTCCACAATTGCCTTAACCTTTTCTAGGTCCATCTTCAATCCTTCTACAAAAACAACAAACCCCAAATACGCCAACTCTTCCTTCACGAATGAGCATTTCTTCATATTTATCAGCAGTTTCTCTTGGTGCAACTTCTTCAAAACATGATTAAGATGCCTTAAATTTTCTTCTCTAGTTCTGCTGAAAACTAATATATCATCCATATATAATATCACAAATTTACTGATGAATTCTTTCAACACTTCATTCATAAGTCTCATAAAAGTGCGAGGTGCATTTGACAACCCAAAAGGCATAACCATCCATTCATATAACCCTTCATTTTTTTTAAAGGAAATTTTCCACTCATCACCCTCTCTTATTCTAATCTGATGATATCCACTCTTTAAGTCTATCTTTGAGAAATATTTGGCACCACTCAAACAATCCATTAAATCCTCAATTCTGGGAAAAGATAATTTGTACCTAATTGTAATCTTATTAGTTTCTCTGGAGTCAGTACACATCCTCCAGCCTCCATCTTTCTTTGGGCTCAAAACTGCTGGTACTGCACATGAACTCAGACTTTCTCTGATCAGTCCTTTATCCACCAACTCCTATAATTGTCTCCTGATTTCCTCATTTTCCTTGGGAATCATCCTATAGGTTGACTTGTTTGGCAGATTTGAACCAGGGATAAAATCTATCTTATGGCTGATCTTCCTCACCGGTGGCAGCTCATCAAGTAAATCATCCACAACAATGTCACAATACTCATCTAACATCTCTTGGATTTCTACTGGTAAATCAAAAATCTTTGTAGAAGTAAGAACTAATTTAGGCTTGTAAACTAAAGCAAAGCTTACCCCTTCTTCTTCTATCCACTGTAGATATTCCTTCCCGCTCAGCAACAAGGTCTTTGGATCAATCACTCTGATGGATGGCTCTCCTTCCTCCATGGGAATCAATGTATGATGTACCCCATCCTTGAAGAACTTGTAAGTGTTCTTCTTGCCATCATGCACTACTGCTCTGTCAAATTTCCAAGGTCTACCCAGTAGTATATGACACACATCCATGGGCATTATATCACACAGGACCTTATCTTTGTATTTTCCCATTTGCAGCTCTATCTCACACTGTTATTTCACAACCAGCTGGTGCCCTTTGTGCAGCCAGGACACCCTATAGGGAGTTGGATGCTCCCTTGTATTCAGCTTCAAAATTTATATTACCTCAGTGGAAACCAGATTGTCTGTGCTGCCACTATCAATGACTAGCTGGCAGTATTTCCCTTGGACTTTGCAGATGCTGCTAAATAAAGTCTTCCTTTGTGCAGGCTCAGTGACCTCTTTGGATTGCTTCAAAAGGACCTTATTTACCACCAAGGACTCTCCCCTCTCTGGAAGAATTTCTTCTTCAATTTCTGCCTCTTCTCCAATATGGGCAACAACAACATTCCTTGGACCAACACCCACATTCTCTGGACATTCATAGTGCTTGTGTCCCACTTGCTGACATCTATAACACCTCAATTCTCTACCTCTACCTCTGTCTCTGCCTCCTCTTCCTCTTCCTCTATAAGAACCCCTTCTGGCCCTTGCATCATCCTCTGCAGATGCATTCTCAGGTGATCTACTATTAGCTCCATCCCTGGGTGTAGCATGCTTTCCTCTACCACCCTGACTTCCCTTTCCTCAGAAGGTACCTCTCTTCTTGGCAGATTGTTTCCTCAGGAGTTTCTCCTCTGCTTTCAAGGCCATCTGATAGGCCTCTTCCACTGTCTTAGGAGACAGGAGACCAATCTCATCTTGGATCTCCAGCTTGAGACCATTCACATATCTGGCAGTCTTCTCAGTTGTGTCTTGGAATTTCCCAGCCCTTATGCTTACTCTGTAGAATTCCTCTGTGTATTCCTTTACGGTCAGCAACCTCTATCTCAGGTTCTATATTTGCTTATATAATTTTAGCTGGTAATCACTAGGCAAGAATTTACCTTTCAATTTAGCCATCATTCTAGTCTAGCTCTTGATAGGTTTCTTGCCAACTCTCCTCCTTTTTGCCTGCACTCCATCCCACCAAAGTGCAGCATGTACTTTCAGCTTTGTTACTGCAAACTTGACCTTCTTATCTTCACTTATTTCTTCATAATCGAAGCACTTGTTCATTTCATTAATCCAGTCCACCAGCTCCTCTGGATTCAATCCCCCTACATAGCTTGACACTTCAATTCTGGGCTTAACTGTAGACCCCAGAACAGTTCTAAGGAGCCTCATGTCAGGAGGAATTTCAACATTTTCTTCGTCTTCTTCTGTCTCAGGTTCATTGGTGTCTTCAGGATCTCTGGGCTGTCTTTGTTCCATGGCATCCATTCTGGCCTCGACCGTCTGAAACATCCCCAAAACTTCTGCGTTGGAAACAGATCTTCTCCTGCCAGTAGCTCTACCAACTCGGATTGCCATGTCAGAAAAACAACTTCAGACTTGCTCTGACACCAAAAATGACGCAACAACAACTAAAAGTCAACTCCACTTTCTCAAAACCCTCGTTCTTTGGCTCCACATGGTCTACTTACATTTCCTTGGACTTTTTTATTTATCAATTTTGGAGAAAATTGATAAATAACTATATTAAACAACTTTGAATATCAAATATATCTCCCGGCTTATATCTTATTTCCAAGATTATAATCAAAGTTTATACCTTCGCGCGTTATATATTAATATTGACTTTATAACGAACCTTTGTAATTTAAATAAATCTCTGCGCCTTATGTAATATCCCGGCACCTTATAACTAACTGGCGTTATAATAGACCTTCGGCCGGCCCCACATATATGTCAATGGCCCAATCAAACGTGTGCGTCGTACCTTGTTTAATCTCCATGCATCTCCATCGAACGAACACCGTCCAATGGCCTTTAACCAGATTGACGGCTCATACGCATATCGCTCGGGATCCAACGTCGAAGTTTAACGCATGATGGCATGCTTCAACAGTGGTTTTCCGAAGGTCCACCTTGCCACGCGTCAAACTCTCTATGGAATCGCTCCTCAACTAAGAAATACCGCCTTCGCACCAAAAGCGGTGTGATATGGGCAATCTGCTTCCATAAATCTGCTAGCACTTTTGAATAGTGGCTAACCAGGGTTCACGTCGGGGTTTGTGTTCACCTTTGTATACCCCGGTTGTTAACTCAGGTTCGGACTCTAGTTGGGAGTTCCAATTAACGACAAAGGATTGTAATCTACTTTGTTAAGCAAGATTCTATTTCCATTAACCAGATTTAAATGACCACGGTTTCACAGGCTTCTCTACTCGATAAAATTGAGGGAAACAATAGACAGAGACATGCAGAATCTATACAACAGTTTATTCCAGTAGATACATATGCACAGAGTTCATCACTTCGCAACCAAACAACCTCTTGACAATTAAGGATTCAACACGATTCTAGGGTAAATGCGCACAGAAACTATTTAATTGGAAGCAATTGTAACACACAGAGTTTATTGTAGAATCTCCTCTCTTCTTCTTGTCCTCTTTCATACAGCCGAGGGTTTACAATTATATACATAAACCTATGACTCCTTAGTTCCTCTGAGAGGACCTTTTCAGGAAATCAACAGTCTAATTAAAACAATTTAACTAACTGGAATATGACAGCTACACTAACTGAGCTATTCAACTTCTACGACTCTAACTGATCTAATAATACAATCAGCTAAGGTATTGACACCTAGCTGTAACAATTCGACTATTTTCAAACCCTCCTAGCCACAACATGTGGAAAAAACTCCTACATTGCTGGCTAGTGTCTAATGCCCCTGCATCACCCCATGTCAAGGACTGGTGGGAAACCTACTGTGAGAAAAAGGAAAAGACAGAACCCTCTCCGTTCTTAGCCGTACCCACTTGGAATTATTTTCGAGATGTCATCAAGGAACAATACTATCTTGTGCAGAGCTATGAGGGAAAGTACATACAATGGACCACACTACGGCAACAAAGGGATCAAGATGTGTATGAGCTAACGAATTTTTTCCATACCCTGCGCACAAAGTTGGCTATCAAAGATTCAGAGAAACATTTGGTGCTAAATTATCACAGTTTTTTGTACAGATACATTCAGTAGTAAATGGAGTTCCTTGACATCTCCTCTCTTGGTACGACATACTGGTATGCTGCCAATATTGAGCAGAAATTCAAACAGAAGAAGGGAGACTTTGGATCTGTGAATCAAAAGCAAGGGAAAGGTGTCCCCAAACTACAGAACAAAGGACAAAGCCAAGGCATGGCGGGCCAATACAACCTACTAAAGACACAAGCAAAGAACAACACCACGAAGCCAAAGAAGGACACGGGAAAGTAGTGTGAGTTCCATAAGAGCTCTACTCACAACACAAGTGAGTGTCGGGCCAAGCAGTCACTCATGGCAGAGATTAGGGCTTATAAATCATATGTATGCATTGACTGAATTAGAACCTAACAAACTAAATGAAAAAGGGAAGCATATTATTGATGCAGAGCCCAACGCCACTGTTGCCACTATGAAGATCTAGAAGGAGGAACGAGAAGATCCAGAGGAGGCAGAGCGTCTCTTCGACTCCCATATGTGGGTAAAGGGTTCCCCACTACGGTTCATTATCGACAATGGGAGACAAAAGAACCTCATTTTAGTAGATGCCATGAAGTCGTTGGGCTTACCGATCGCAGCGCACCCACAACCATACACCATCGAGTGGCTTCACCAAGGACGAGATCTCTTCGTCAGCCAACAGTGCCGTATTCCCTATAGCATCAAGCCCTTCACGGATGATGTATTGTGTGACATTGGTCCTACTGATGTTTCTAATGTATTATTAGGCCAACCATACTTATGGAAGTGACATACTGTCTATGATTCCTAGCCTCGAGCTATTATTGTTACTTTGGGAAATAAATTGTACAGGATACCAGAGGTACCACCACCTCCCACTATCTCTTTGGTTACTGCAAAAAAATGTAGTAAGCTTATTTCCCAAACTAGGAAATTTGTTTTCCTGATGATCTGCCCCAGGGCAAGAAGAAGACTATGGCCACGACCTCAAGACATGGCTCCTCTGCACGAAAATAAAAAATGGACAAGGTTGTGGAGGAGTACGGGGACATTTTCACCTCACCCATAGGGGTGCCTTTACACTATCATATCAAGCACCCCATTGACCTGACCTCAGGTGCGCCACTACCCAATGGACCAATCTATAGGCGTTTTGTTCTAGAGAATGATGAAATCAAGAGGCAGGTTCAGAAGCTACTGCAGAAAGGTCACATCTGACCAAGTTCATCCCCCTGTGGGAGCTCGATCATGTTGGTACAGAAGAAGGATGGGACTTGGAGACTTTATATTGATTATCAGGCACTGAACAAGATCACTATATGGAATAGGTACCGAGCCCATGGATTGATGACCTTGTGGACCAACTCAAAGGGGAAAAATATTTCAGCAAGATCGACTTGAAGTCTGGGTATCATCACGTACAAATCAAACCCTCTGATGTGTGGAAGACTACCTTCAAAGCCAAGGAGGGCCTTTTCAAATGGCTCGTCATGCCTTTTAGATTGAGAAATTCTCCCACAAACTTCATGACGTTGATGGATAACATCTTGCATCCATTCACCAACTCAGTTGTAGTGGTATACTTGGATGACATTCTGATCTTCAGCGAGACTTGGGAAGAGCACCTCCACCACATCCAATAAGTCCTCCAAAGACTACGGCAACACAAGTTGTGTGCCAATTTAGAGAAGTGCACTTTTGGCATGACCCAAGTTCAATATATTGGAAACATTATTGATGAAAGGGGGGTGCATATGGATGCAGCCAAGATCCAAGTCATTTGGGATTGGCCAGCCCCAACCACCCTAACAGAGCTTCACCTATTTCTGGGTCTTGCTAATTTCTACCACAGATTCATGTTGGGATTCTCTCATATCACTTGGCCCTTGAGTCAAGTCACCAAGGGAGGAGCGAAAGAAAAATTCTGTTGGTCAGAATCTCAACAGAAGGCGTTCGTAGAATTGAAACATCGCCTTTGTTCTGCCCCAGTGCTCACATTACCAGACTTGCAACAACCATTTGAGATCGAGACAGATGCCTATGACTATGCTATTGGGGCAGTTATTACTCAACAAGAGCCTCTAGTGGCATATCAAAGTGAGACATTGTCTGACACAGTTCGAAAGTATCCCACTTATGGAAAAGAAATGTATTCCATGGTGCAAGCTTGTCGACAATGGGAGCATTATAGTTTGGGGAAGGAGACAATCATCCACATAGACCACCAAACCCTACAGTTCATATAGAGACAAGGGAAGTTGTAGAACGATTGCCATCAGAAGTGGTCCACATATCTACAACAATTTCATTTGAACATCAAGTACAAGAAGGGTAGCACCAATAATGTTACAAAATGCCTCAGCTGACCACTGATCATGGCCATAACCACCGTTATCAACTCTTGTGGGCATGAGACTTCTGATTGGTTGCTTCTCTACAAGAGCGATCTAGAATTCAGCTACACATACAAGACACTCTTGGGGGGTATGCAAGCTCCAAATTTTCACCTTCAAGATGCACTATTATGTCAATTGGGACACCTTTGTGTTCCTTCAAGCGAGCGTGCCAAGATGATATGTGCAGCGCACTACAATCGAGTCACTGGGCATTTTGGGGTTGAGAAAATAGTGGCAATACTGCATAAGTATTTCTATTGGCTGAACCTTCGAGAGGATGTCGGGAAGTACATCAGATCCTACACTACTTGTGCCATTGCCAAACCGACCATCAAGAAGTAAGGGTTCTATACTCTACTACCTACCCCTAGTCGACCTTGGGAATCCATCTCCATGGATTACATGTCAGGCCTTCCTTCTACTAAGCATGTAAATGACTATGTTTTCGTCGTCGTCGACAGATTCTCAAAGATGGCCATTATGGCGCCCTGCAAGAAGAATATCACAGCAGAAGCCACTGCTAAACTCTTCCTTGAACGAGTGTGGGTGCACTTCGGGATCCCACAGTCTATCATATTAGATCATGAGAGCAGGTTCCTCAACACATTTTGGTCCAACCTCTAGTCAATGTTGGACACCATGCTCACCAAGTCCACAGCTTTCCATCCCCAAATTGATAACCAGATAGAGGTCGTCAACAAGATGGTTGTAGACATTCTGCGCATGTACAATTCAAAGCATCCACACACATGGGATGAGAGCCTTCCCTATGTACAAAATAGTTATAACCGAGCTCTCCACAGATCAACTGGCCACAGCCCCTTTCAAGTGGGCTTGGGATTCTAGCCACTATGTCACATTGACGTCGCCATGCCATTTGCTGCTACACAGGCCGGTTCGGCTCATGTCCAGTCTGAAGCTGACAAAGCAAACAACTTCATCGAGTGCATTCAGCACATCCGCCAACAGGCTGATGACATATTGGACAGAGCCAATGCTAAGTACAAGCAACGACATGATCAACATCAGGTGCCACACAACTTCCAGGTGGGAGAAAAGGTGTGGGTACATTTGCGGAAGGAGCTCATCATTGGACCCCACCGCAAGATTCACCGGCTCTGATATGGGACGTACACCATCACCAAGGCTGTAGGGAAAAATGATTAGATGATGCTAGTGAATTTTAATGTGTTTTTTAGTCGAATATGATGTTTGTACGATGGTTATCATGATCGTGATGTTTATTTAATTTAATATTAAATCGTGATATTTATTAAATATTATGTCATGATTGTAATTGAAATTTCAATTTTAATTATACGTAAAATTGTAAAATTGTTATTGTGTTTGTAATTGTAATTGTATCTATAATATTTGTAAAATTTTAATTTTAATTGTAATATTTAATTTATTGTGAAATGATTGTAATTGTATATATGTAAAATCTTAATTGTAATTGTATGTAAAATATTTATAAAATTTTAATTGTACTTGTAATGTTTAATTTATTGTGAAATGATTGCAATTGTAATTTTAATTGTAATTGTAATTGTAATTTTAATTTTAATTGTATGTGAAATTGTAAAATTGTAATTGTAATTGTAATTTTAATTTTAATTGTTATTGTATGTAAAATTCTAAAATTATAATTGTAAATATTGTAATTGTAATTAAATCATGATATTTATTAAATATTATGTCCTAATTGTAATTGAAATTTTAATTTTAATTGTACGTAAAATTGTAAAATTGTTATTGTGTTTGTAATTGTAATTGTGTCTATAATATTTGAAAATTTTTAATTTTAATTGTAATATTTAATTTATTGTGAAATGATTGTAATTGCATATATCTAAAATTGTAATTATAATTCTAATTGTATGTAAAATTCTAAAATTATCATTGTATTTGTAATTGTAATTATATGTAATTTTTTTGTGAAATTTTAATTGTACTTGTAATGTTTAATTTATTGTGAAATGATTATAATTGTAATTTTAATTGTAATTGTATGTAAAATATTGTAAAATTGTAATTGTAATTTTAATTTTAATTGTTATTGTATGTAAAATTCTAAAATTATAATTGTAAATATTGTAATTGTAATTTTAACTATAATTGTATGGGAAATTCTAAAATTGTAATTGTAATTGTATGAAAAATATTTGTAAAATTTTAATTGTATTAATGTCAAATGATTGTAATTGCAAAATTGTAATTATAATTGTAATTGTATGTAAAATTTTAAAATTTTAATTGTAATTGGTCTCAGTGGACATTAACCATCATCATCAATATATGTAAAATTTTAAAAATTGTAATTGTATGTGAAATAAAGTTGTAATTCTAATTCTAATTCTAATTCTAATTGTATGTAAAATATTTTTAAAATTTTAATTGTATTACTGTGAAATCGTTGTAATTGTAAAATTGTAATTTTAATTGTAATTGTATGTGAAATTGTAGAATTATAATTGTAACGAGTATATTATGTGTAGGTATTTTTTGGTTACAACCCCGAAATCTTGCCACCATGCCGAGGAAACACATTAGAAGCCATAGAGGGGGGGGAGGTGAGGGGGCGAGCATTGGTCGAGGCCAATATGGCTGGAATCATGATAACCTGCAAGCCCATGAAGCTACTAAAATTTTCAACTTGGTCATCCTTGATGACATTCCAAATGAATTGCATAATCTTAAAAACATGGCTGCTAGAGGAAAACATAATATGTTTGATCCTGAGTTGTTAGAGGAGTTTGGACACCTAATTTCAGACCCTAGCAAGACCTTGTTCGTTTACTAGAAGATGAAATCCTAAACGAGTATAATCCTAATGGAAATAAAGGCAAACCAATAGTCTTTCTTCACCTAATGGACATGAAAACAAAGCCACATAATATGAAATTCTATATGAAAAGAATGTACACTCATGTGGCTTAGATTGAATGCCACATCCCTTACATTTAAACCTCATGAGTCCCTGAATACCTATTCCTAGCTATTTGAGGTTTGTTGTTAGTTTTTTTTCACATGATAATCTGATAGACTCTTTGATGATGTTGTAAATGTATTATTTCTAATTTTAATCTTGCTACTTTATCGATAAATGGTAAAATTATCTAGCTTTCCACTAGACATGTGGACATTATCGGCCATAAAACTACATAAAAGTGAATGACTGAACTATGTAATGGTTTTTTTTGTTGAAGTGAAATAAAAACATTTAACCTTTAAAAAAAAATTCTAAGAAATTGCAATCTGTAAATTTGATTATATGATATAGTTTAGATAAATCTATATTATGTTATATTCAATTCCAAATTAAAATAAATTTAAAAAATATATAGCTTTTATTAACTAATATCTTATAATTCAGATCCAAATTGCAAGGCGTGTGGAGGAAATGGAATTTCCCAAATGTAATGGATTAGTAAACAATCAATTTTGTCAGAAATTTCCTACAAAACGGTTGTCCATTATTTGACAAATGCGGCTTATATTCCTTATGTAGCTCTTATCAAATTACACCAATACTTTTGTATATTATGCATAAGGTACAAAACGGTCGTCTATTATTGGACAAATGTGGCTTATATTCTTTATGTAGCTCTTATCAATTTACGCCAATACTTTTGTACCTTATGCATAAGGTAAAATTCGTTCGCTATTTTTTACTGATTTTGATTTTTAAGAGAACGAGTTCCACGTAACAAAATGGGATATTTCTATCTTGATATTGATTCAAAAATATTATTCCAAATCTTTAATTCCGGGTTAATCTCCAGTATGAAAAGTCAAATTTCCTATCTCCATCCAATTTCAATAATAGAGTAGTTGATATATTCACTATCATAGATCCATCTTTATTGTTCAGGGCACGGAGGCAGGGATTGCACCCCTTTATTGTGAGGTGTGTTCTTCACTTCTGTTGCACGGAGTTTGAATTTTCATTGTTTCTTTTGCTTTTGATCATCTTTCGCTATTGCTTTATTTTCACATTGGCGTAATTTAGGAGTATTTTTGTTAATTTTGGTGAAAATTATATATTTTTAATGTTACATGTAAGACTTTTGTGATCCATAATATAGATAAATATTTTTTGGATTAATCACATCAGTAGGATTAGGTCGACCTTTCTAATCATCTAATGTGATTCATGCTCAAGAGAAGGTGAAGAAAGAAACATATCACATTCAATAAAGAGTAGGGATGTGCCATTGCCGAGAAATCACTGTTGAAACTAGCAGTTAGAAGCTAGTCCTTATTTTACTAGTTACTTAATAAGATAGAATATTAAATTTTTTTAAGATTTTTAGGGAAATTTATTCAAGAATAATTTAGAATCTAATAATTTAATAATTTAATAATTAGAATTATGCACACTACGAAGGAAAAACTTGACTCAAAATAGTCCCTGCTCCTTAAGAGACTCCCCCGCACATAATTCCTCTGCACACCCTTTCTCCTTCCTTTGCATATCACAAAATTAGAAATTATTTTTATCCCTCGGCTTTGCATACTAAATTAGCATGATGTATATTACGGAAGAATAAATCTTGACTCGATATAGTATCTTCTCTTTAGAAAAATCTCCTGCACATAATTCCTCTATACACCATTTTTCCTGCACTTCTCGTATGCCATTTTTTCACAGAATAAAATAGTCGAAGTTAACCTCCCTCACCCCCCTTCCCCTTCGATCTAATATCATTGGCCAGAGAAATGTCCTAAAACTAATTGATAGTCAATGTAATTTGACTGCGAGGTATAAAAAATAATGAAATAATTAGATGCTTTGATGCTTTTGGATTTTATTTCTTACAAAACAATTAGAATTCCCATAGCTCATTTTTCCTTTTAGGTTATTTACTTAGGCTTTTGTCTCACTTTTTTTAGTCCTTCTATGAGCTTAGATATTTTTTAATCCTTTCAATCATAAAAAATTGAACTAAACTTGACCCTTTGTAAGGATCCCACACAAAGAGGAAGGTAAAATTATAGTGGAAAAATATTTCGTCATGCAGAGTGCAAAGATTTCCTTATATACGTGGTACTCTAGCACTTACATACCACCTCAATCCTCCACAACGTAAGACATCTTTGCATAGATTTTCTCCACAGCTATGTATCTTGCATAATGAAAGGCATTCTCACATACCTTCATGTAGACTTGTGCACTCCACAATTAAAGCTTGATTTGTATCCTTACTCCAAATTTCCACATTTCTAACCACTAGAAAACCAACAACTAATCAGAGCATGTAGAAAAGAACTTTGGAAAAAAGCATTCATTACAAGCCCCCTCGAAAATTAATCAAGTATGTGTTGGCAATGTGCATGCCAAAAAATGCATAAAGAACACCTGACAAATGCAATTACAGACACGTTACCTGTTGAAATTTTGTTAGTTTCTCCACGCTAATTTACATATATGATCATGAAAACTTCATATAAATTTGATTTCTTTGAGAATTTGTAAATTGAACACTTATTATCTAACATTAAATGAAATGTATTTTGAATTTGTGATTTGTGTATGATAACATATGTGCATAATAAGAAACATAATTATGTCCCAGAATGTTCTCCACTTCTGCATGCATTCTCCCTCCGCACAATTATCCCACACACCTTCCTTCCACAAAAGAGACATTTAAACCATTATTTAATTTGAATAAGTTTTTTTCTAACACTTAAACAAAAAAAGTACTCATTACAGGACTTTTACTGAAATAATTTTGCATGAAAACATGAATAATACATTCTTTAATAATGATTTACCATCACATCAACATTATTTATAGAAATCCAATCAACTAAGAAACAAGAAACATAAACAACCTTGAATATTCATAACACTGATATGTTAACGGAGTTCACCCTGGGGGGGAAAGGGCTACATCTTCGGATTCGTTTAGAACTAAGAATCACTTTATTAATTCTGAGTGATTCTCCTTCTTACAATGGGCTGAAACATCTCACAAATACGTGGATCATGATCCTTAAAGAGATGCCTTCTCACAAATAATCCAAAGGCACTCACATAAGAGACATGTCCCTAGCACTAGAAGGGCTACATTTCCTCTCAGAACAAGGCTTCAAAGTCTTACAAAGCTCCTCCAAAAACTCTCCAAAAGACTCCCCCCAAAAAAAACTGACATCAGGAGTTTATATAGTTTTTCCCCAAAAAAAAGACATAACTCCTCCTCCACAATAGCACGATCTTAAGACATTTTAAGGAAAAAAATTCTCCATGATTCTAGGATCTAAAACTCACTCAAGCGAAAAAAATTGTAAAATCAAAACTTCAAGGATCTCAACCATGGCAAGAAACATCAACCTGTCATTCAAAAATAGAAAATTAGTTGTGAGGTCAATTCTCACATAAAACTAATTTCTCAAATGGAAAATAAGTGAATAGTTTGTGGCTTATTTTCCACTCACTTACAACATTATCCAGTTCATCATTTTAAATGAAATAATGCATTAATCTTATTCCTGAATTTTTCACCTATCATAAAATGTATTCATGGTGCACAAAGTAAACGTCTTCATTTGTGGAGATCTTGGTGGATCAATCCTCCCCAAAAAGGAAACTTTTGGTCCTCCAAAAGTATCAATCTGACACTATAGGTCTCTGTACTAGCTGCATATCAAATTTTCAAATTTTCTTGAAAGGTGCATTTCCATTTTTCAAAATTAGAATGTTGAAGCCATAATATGCATTTTTTTCCATTGTCTATGGCATCTTTGTCTACTCATACACAAGCACTATGCAAGGTGGGTTCGATTTGTTGCAGCATATGGAGATCTCTTATATCCTTCTCCATACATGATTCAATGTTGCATGAAATCGGGTTTGTGTACAAGCAAATATCCATGGGATGGAGTGGAATAATTGAATGCCCGCACTTAGCTTCCTTTATGAGGGATGACTCCCGAGGTTCATTCCACCATGTGATTCTTAGAGACAATTGTTTTCCATCATACATGTGCCTTAACTTGGAAGCCAATGAAAATAGGCTAGAAGCCAGGTTGGTATCCTTTGTGCTACAACCTTTAGGTAGAGGCATTTGAAACGACTGGCTTAGATGGAGTTCCCTTGGACCTATAACACTCACAATGGCTCCATCTGCTAGTAATACCAATCTACTTAGAGATTTAAAAAATGGAATATAGACATGAAAAAGGAATAACACATCTCTGTAAACAATACCTCAGTCTTTATTACGAGGAAGAGATGAGAATTTTATAGCTAATGTAATCATTCTCCTTATTTTTTATTTTTTAATTAGAAAAGATATTTTCAAAAAATAAAACGCATTATTAGATAAATCAAATACATTAAGATGTTTCCTTATTTCCTAGTTTTTTAGATGTTTCTTTTTTTTCTACTCTTAGATGTTTCCAAGGAAAGAGTAGCAATGTTTCTATAATCATCCATTTTTCCTATGCTAGTGTGTGTCTCTTCCAACCAACGAGATATGAGAAGTATGGATGCTGGCATGTATTTTTTTTCTTGGAGTTAAAAATTGTATCTTTGAGCAGAGGAGGCTGAAAATCTAGAATATTATCGACCAGATGACGGAATGTAGTAGATTCCTAAACGAGAGGTGGCTCAAATAGTTTCAGATTATTAAAATTAAACACATCATGGATGCCAAGCTGGGAAGGCAAGTCCAAGCGATATGAATTTTATCCAATGTGTTCCTGAACAATATACAGGCCATATCACATAGGGTGCAGCCTATGATGTTGGCCCTTGAAATGTTTCTTGTCCAACAAGAGCCACACATGATATCCAAGTTGAAAATTCAAGGGTCTTCACTACTTGTCATGGCTTTGTTTCGCGCGATCTTGGGTTTCTTGCAAAGCAACAATTACTTGAGCTTTGCGTTGAGAAATGGAGTGTATAAAATTACGAGCTGATTTTTGTTCCTGTTGTTGATGTGCAGATCCAAAAGGGGTGATCGTTCGTGGCATCTTAGAGGGTGCACTTGGCTGAAACGCTGCTTCTCGAGGAGCAAGGTGATAAGATGGGGTATTAGGTAAGGAAGCACCAGGAATAAGATCGATGTGGTGTTCAATAGAGCATGCTGGAGGTAACCCTCTAGGTTGGGTGAATACATCTACAAATTATTGCAATAGAGAAGCCATTGTAGGAGGGACTGGATTGGTGAGGTTGTTTGGCTTGACAAGGAAAACCAAGCACGAAGAAAAGCCTTGGTTTAAATTGACTCTCATAATGGGAGCTTTTCCAATAGAAGGTTGGGTTGATGAGCTAGCTGAGGATGTGAGCACATAAGTGGGCCCATCATGATGCAAGTGGTATTGGTGATCTGTAGCATGATAAAAAACATGTAGAGCCTCTTAGTATGGAATTCTTGCCATTAGCTCGGCACAATCAAGAGGAGAAACATCACATACCACAGTATCACAGAAAGGTCCAATAGCAAAGGTGATAGAAAACCATTTGGGAGATGGTAAGATGAGGACCGTCCTTTTGAACCCAACCAAGCTGATACGGGTGTGGGTGAGGAGTGGTGGGAAGGAAAAGGTGCTCAACCAAGTCATGTGCCACAAGATTATTTTGACTCCCATTGTCAAGAATAAGCATGGAAAACTCATGTTTGATTTGAAAATTATGGGTAAAAAAGGCTGTAACAGAGGCGTTTGTTGCATTAGCAGTCATGAGGATGAGAGAGGGGTCCACTTTGGTAGGATTTTCAAGAGAAATAGCTGGAATTTGGGTAGTGGAATTTTTTTTCTCCACCTCTATAAAAAGAGTCTTGTCAGGGCATACATTTTTGAGTACTCGATAATCTGCAGAAGCATGTGATTTGGTCTTATGAAAATCACACCAGCGGGTATTGTGAGGTGTGGGGGATAAGGCAAAGGATACATTAGAAGAACTAGAGGGAGATGGAAAATTTCTGGCTTGAGGGGATTGGATTGGAGTACCCACTTTGCATTCGACAGCCAGGGCCCAAATAAAGGCCTTGTCTAAATATGTACTATCAAGCAAATCAACTTCGTGTTGAAAAATAATCAGCAAACCATAATTAAATTTGATAATTAGTACCTCTTCAGGATTGGAGATATGGAGTTGAATGCGCAACTTGTAGAAGACATCAATGTAAGCTTGCACTGATTGACTCGGTAGTTGTTGAAATTGTAACCATTTGGAAAGGAGATTTTGTATATATCCTAGAGTATATATGCGTTCTTGTAAGGCCTCAGAAAAGATATTCCAAGATGTGATAGGCGTCGATCTTCTCTTGGATTTTTCTCCAAGTTTGGAAACCAAGGACATATTCTCAAGATGAGTATCCCACCATATTTGCGCTAGGCCTTCCAATTGTAGACTGACAATCTGAAGTTTCATATCCTCTTACATCATTGGATAGGTTCTAAAAATTTTGGAGAGCCTGTAGATCCAAGAATCAATAGTCTCACCATTCATTTTCCCTGAGAATTTGGGTAGCTGAAAGTGTGTATCAAGCTTCATTTGACCTGGAGGACGTTGTTGTTGTTGCAACGTCATTATCTCTTAAAGAGCCCTAGCTAGATCTTTTACTGGCGAGTCTACAATGGAGGGCTCTTGACACTCTTGACAGGGCAGCATGATTTTCATCCACTGAATGGGTTGAAATGTATGGCCCTTTAAAAAAAAAAATCTTCAAACTGGTTGATGGCTTCCAAGATCTTATGCTCTGATACCAATTGATCTAGTTGCAAATTTGAAAAACAGAATATAGACACGAAACAGGAATAACACAG
Source organism: Pinus albicaulis (assembly GCA_034641835.2). NCBI lineage: Eukaryota > Viridiplantae > Streptophyta > Pinopsida > Pinales > Pinaceae > Pinus > Pinus albicaulis. The sequence continues at coordinate 264,414,390 of CM076579.1, forward strand.
CTCTGGAAACAATACCACAGTATTTATTATGAGGAAGAGATGAGCATTTTATAACCAATTCCATCATTATCCTTATTTTTTATTTTTTAATTACAAAATATGTTTTCATAAAATCAAATGCATTATTAGATAAAGAAAATACATTGAGATGTTTCCTTCTTTCCTAGATTTTTAGATGTTTCCCTCTTTTCTACTCTTAGATGTTTCCAAGGAAAGAGTGCTCTTTTTCTTGGTTTCCCAAGCAGTGAGAGGTTGCTTATTTTTCTGTCCTTATTGGTTGTCCAGATACCTTCTTCAATATTCTAGCTTAAACATCATGCGACATAAAAAGGTGCATGTGATCTGCATCCTGTATCCACAACTCTAAAGGGCCTGCTGACTAAAAAGGGGCTAAAAATGGTGTAATTTTTTGACGACGTTCAGCAATAGTGATCGCAAAACCCTCTATTTCTTCTTGATCCTTGTTGACAGAATTATATTCCATAAACTCCCAGGAAGTCACGTCCTCAGATATTCTGAGGGGAAGAATGGCATTACTAATCTAAAGATCAAATTCATAGAGTGTCATGTGGTCAACCATGTGTTCAATCGAATTAATATTTGAAACCTTGACTTCCTCATGTTTCCATCCCCTTCCTTGGACTATGGATTCTTTCGAATCAAAGATAAATTTGATAGTGCTTGGTTCGGCTAAAGCACCTCATCCACCGATATCCATGAAAAGCAACACCATAAATCGAAACATCCAAAACCTCTAGAGGCATGTCAATGCCATAGATCTACTGAACATGAAACCTCAAAAAAAAAATCACCAAATCAAACCAATAACTTAAAAACAATTGAAATTTTGTGACATGATTCGATCATGTTGTGGCATGAACAACTCAGGGAGACAATAAATTACTTGTAATTATCTGCATTTATTTAAAATTCATCCCTAGTGTCAATGAAGAAAATAAATTACCCACTCTTCTCATTCCTATTTCTCACGCTCGTGTGGAGAATCGCTAAAACTGATAATGTGACCCCCTTTGGTGATGATGGTTGCAGCTGTCGAAGGACTAGGCGATAGCCAGGGCGCCCACGCCTCCACACTAACTCTTATATATCATTAGCATTCTTGATGACGGTGGCAACAATAGCATAAAGAAACAAAAGCATGGCCAAGAACAACCTAATAATTAATTCATGCTCCTTCTTCACTGTCCAAGAACGTAAGAAACAAAGCCATGTTCTCCGATAATTACATTATATATCCTATAGTTGATGGAGCATCATACTCATCAATCAACACAACATAAAATTAGGTCGAAACGATCCCACAAAATGCGCAGATGATCTCAACGACCTTGGTGGAAATATGGAGCAGAATCTGTGCACCAATTACAGGAAGAAATCCTACTGAATTCAGCTTACACCAATGCCAAAGACAACATAACTCCAAGATCCATTTTGTTTTAGTATTGGATCCCATGAAACTTATTTATGATTCAAGGATGATAGGATAGAATCTGGCATGACAATGATCAAGGAAATCAAAATTTACAAGATGCAGCTACACTATAACAAGCTCTTTGGGGCACGAGTGATATCTTTGATCATCGGAACAACTAGGTGCACTAAATTTGTAGCATATGGCATAGGAACATCTGCACGAGTGATTCATTCCACATAAGCATTCAAATATTCAAAAATTTCTACAACCACTGAAGTGCATATTTCTGCACCAATTCCATGTTGTGGAACAGTTGATTTCTTGCTCAAGAAATCTCTATCAAATTGGCATGAATATATGCAGTGATTGTGTTTCTATTGTCCTTTGTATTTTTTTTTAATTATATATATACAACAAAATAAAAAATTATTTTTACTACATGACAAACACTCAACTTTTAAGATATCCCATCCATTTCTTACCGAACCACTTGAATGGAATCCCCTTCGAATGCTCGACATGTCCAGCATGTTCCATAACATATTTTATGACCTCCTTATTTATTTCATCTTATGTCAAACTTCTTTTTATCTTTGCAGATACATGAATGGTTCCCTTGCTTTGGTTGGGATGAAGATGCGGATGAAATTTCTAGCACTTACCAATCTAGTGACCACTCATTTGGCAATGATGCATAAATTGTTTCTGCTACTCTATTTCTTATGACGCAAAGAATTACCCCTTTTCTTTGTTGATCAGATCTATCTTTCCAAAGATAATATTTTCCAACATCTTGCAGTACAATTAATATTTAACCCACAAGATGTACAAGGTTTCTAATACCATAAATTCTTCCTTGAACTTTTAGTTTTCTTGCAATTGAAAGGAACCCTCGCATACCTGTGTGGAAAATACCTCTTAGACCTCTCCTTGTTTCAAACCCGAGAAGAATATTTTCACTTCACTCCTTTCATGGATGGTTTTCTCAATGAATTTCAAGCTTCTACTTCCTTCAATCCCATTGGTGATGCTTGATAACTGACTTTGGCCAGCTCTCCTTTGTTGGTGAAACAACTTCCCATCTTTTCCTCCACAGCTTGCTCCAACGTAAGCCTCAACTTTCTCTTTCCTTCTTTTGTATCTTTAAGAAGGCTTCGAAGCACAACATTCTCGTCTTGAATGCAATAGTCTATCTCCTCCAACTCTTCAATTATTTCTTGCTTCAAGTATTTACCCATGATGATATTCGCAATCCTGGAAAAATAGTCAGACCGCTCTAATACCACTTGATTTGAGTAATTTTTTTGCTAAAACTTAATTAAACAAAAAAAAATTCTCATTACAGGACCTTTTACTAACATAATTTTACATGAAAACATGAATAACACATTCATTAATAATGATTTACAATTACATCAAAATTATTCAAGAAAATTCAAACAACTAAGAAACAAGCAACATAAATAACCCTGAATACTCATAACACCGATATGTTAACGGATTTCACCCTGGGGAAAAGCGTTACATCTCCAGATTCATTTGGAATTATGAATTGTTTCGTTCTCACAAATGGTCCAAAGGCACTCACATAAGAGAAATTTCCTCAACACCAGAAGGGCTACATTTCCTCTCAAAACAAGGCTTAAAAATCTTACAAATCTCCTCCACAAACTCACACTAAAAACTCTCCAAAAGACTCTCCCACAAAAAATCTCAAATCATGAGTTTATATATTTTTTCCCCAAAAAAAAGACATAACCCCTCCTCCACAATAGTGGGATCTTAAGACATTCTAAGCATAAACAATCTCCATGATCCTAGGATCTAAAACTTACTCAAGGCATAAAAATGGTAAAATCCAATCTTCAAGGATCAAAACCATGGCAAGAAACCTAAACCTCTCATTGAGAAATAGAAAATTAGTTTTGAGTTCAATTCTCACATAAAACTAATTTATCAAAGGAAAATAAGTGAACATTTTTTAAGTCATTTTCCACTCAGTTACAACATTATGCACTTCATAATTTTAAATGAAATAATGCATTAATCTTATTCCTGACTTTGTCACCTATCCTAAAATGTGTTCATGGTGCACAAAGTAAACTTCTTCATTTTTGGAGATCCTCCTAGATCAATATTGGAAGAAGTTTTGATTGTGCAAAGTCCATATATTTATTTATATGTATGGTACTCTAGCTCATATATAACACCTCAACCTTCATAATGAAAGCCACCGTTGCATAGATTTCCTCCACATCTTTATATATTGCATAATGAAAGGAATCCTCACATATCTTCATGTAGACTTATGCACTGCACAATAACAGTTTGATCTATACCTCCATATTTTGAATGTCTACATTTCTAACGAATAGGAAAATAATAACTTAGTAGAGCACATAGAAAAGCACTTTGGAAAAATTCATTTGTAAAAATCCCCCTTGAAAATAATTGAGTATGCATTGGTAACATGCATGCCAAAAAATGCATGATGAACATGTGATGAATGCAACTATGGACACGTTACTTGTTAAAATTATGTTCAGTTATCCATGCCAGTTTTCATTTATGTTCATGAAAGCTTCATAAAAATTAGATCAATTTAAGAAACTGTGAATAAAGCACTTATTTTCCAACACTAAATGCAATGTGTTTTTAATTGTTGATTTATATAGGAGAACAAGTGTGCACAATAAATAACATATTTTTTTCGCTACAATGTTCTTCACTTCTACATATATTCTCCCCTGGCAGAGTTCTCTCGCACACCTTCATTCCCCACAATACTAGTTTTTAAAGTATTGAAGCTATAAAAACCATATATCAAGTCAGAACACATTAACGCATCTCTTAAAGAGAAGAGTGTTGAGAGAAATAACTCGAGTATTGTGCTAAGTTTTATTTGCATGGAGCTTACAATCAAAGATTTCATTGTGCCACTCTACATTTGTATGAGGTTCTCCACATTATAAAATGCACTTAATGCTAGCTACCATGCCTTTTCAAAATGCACTAAATGCTATATACTGTACCTATAATGGGCTATGTCTATTTAATAATCAAGGAATTAGTCTGAATGTTTATCCAATTACACTATTAGAGTGGCGAAATATAATCATGTTGTCCATATCATTTTTACACATCAAACCATAAAACCATATGACGAAATTACCAAGTATTATTGTTAAAAATTACTGTTTATAAGATATTATATTAAGTAAATATTATTGTTAAAAAATAATGTTTATAAGATATTATATTACTTAATCATTTCAATGATAACATGTCTAGTACAAATTTTTGAAAGCATTTAGTAACTGAGCATGTGAGAAAGGACAAGTGTGCGAGATATAAATACTTGTGAAGATGTGTGATATTTGGGTGATGGATACTGAATACACTGCAAATGAGTCTTCACTTAGAATTTAATAATTAATTAATTCTTGACAATAATATTAATACCTATTCAACAAATTAATATACTATTACTTCATCGCTCTATTGCTTAATAGAATGTGGTAAAATCATATCTATCAATATTATAAAATAATATTTATAGCATATTTAGTAGTGAATCAATAAATAATCAACACATTGTTAGAATGATTAATAAATGTATAATAACATTTATTGTTTATAAACATTCAAGACTATGTGCAGGTCTCTATAACTAGTATGCCTCATAAAATTTTGAAATGATATGTGGATCTCGTTCCTACACTTTTACTCGCATATTTATTTTACACAATGGAATATTCCCCTACATCTTTGTACTCTACACATGTATAATGAGTATAAAGGATGATCATATCAATAAAATTGTGTTTATCAATATTCTAAAATAGTATTTTCATCACTTATTTGGTGAATCTACACATAGAAAACACAATTGTTAACAAGTATCCATTATAAAATAGTAAAAGAATATGCTCCACACACTTATTGTGCACATTTAGTTGTTTCTTGGAAATCTTTTGGAGATTATTATATATAGAAGAATAATTAATATGTATGATTAGGATAACATAAAAACCTACTTAAGGTCTCATTCAATGTACATAAATCTTTTCAGATCTTAATGGAAAGTACTATTGAGGTCATAAGCATTTATGGCTAAGTAATTGTAAACTCATTATATATTTAGAGCTAATGCTAATTCAAGGCTATTGAATTATGATAATGGTTATTGTGTTTTGATTCTTTTTTATTTGTATGTGGTGTTTTTAGGTTGTTTGGAGTAAAAAGAAATTGTAACAGATACCTCTCGTGTAATGTATGAACAATTGTTTAAAATGTAGAAATGAAATGGAGAATGAAGTTTATATATCCTTGCTTTAGCATTGTAGAAAGAAACATGGAACAATATATGTCACTTAGTAAACACATAATATTTACATTATCAGGGAGAAAAGTATAAATAAAGGAATGAAGCATAAATTCCAATTGAAATTTTGGAGAAGCTCGATCTTATAAATGTAGCCTTTAGGGAAAGAAAATTACAATATTTTTTGCTGGAAATATTAAATCCAACTCCGCAGAGGAAGGACAACAGAATTCCATTTCTGTTGGTTTTTGTTTGTAAGCCAACTGTTGCATTTTCGGCCATTTTGTTTTAAGTTAAATCGGCCACATCAGCCGTGTGGAGCCCACATCACACATCGCTCATCGCTCCTTCTTTGCACAATCAAGTCCTGACATATCACTTGCGATGTGATGGACCGCAATGCCATATGACCCACATTGCACATCACAAATTTCAAGCGCCAAATGTCTAAGCCATTCGTAGGATTGAGGTCATCGATCGCCAATCGCCGAAGTGAAGTCGACGTGATGTTTTATCAAATCAAGTTTTGATCATATTTTTTGAATTTCACGATGTATTAAACATCCGTGCATGTTAACAAGTGCTGTTAATGTTGATATGGGATCAACATTACTATGGGAGCCCAACTAGCTTGTTGTTTATGACGAGCGGGTGCCTCCGCAGTTGACTACCACATCCCGCATTGACCAGAGATCGATGATTGTGATCTACTACAGTAGCACGGCCCGACCCTTTGGAACTCACGAAGGAATGCCTCTACGAAACCACCAGAGGGGTGTCGCCACCTGTTAAGTGGTGTCTCTGCCCTGCTAACCACCGTAGCACCACCACTTCTGCCACCAAGAAGATTGACATAGTTGCGATCTCCAAGCAGTGTCGCCATAGTTATGTGGCCATCAATGCAGCTTTCCAAACGTTGAATTTTGATGATTTGTCATAAATGGCTTTCAATAGCATTAAGTTTGTAATAAATTTCTATAGTCGGGCAGTGAACATATAGAGGTTGAATTGCACTGTAGAGAGTGTGTGTAATTTTATTTTATGCCCGAAGGCTGAACACAAACATACAGAGAGGTATTGTAGCGATGTGTGTGTAACAACCAAGAGAAATTTTCCACGGTGAATCCAGAACCTCGTTCCGAAGAATTCTATGTTGTAACAAAGTCATCTTGTTTAATGAAATAGAGTTTCATATTACATCTATGTGATTGAAATTGAAATTTTAGTTTTTATCTCTGTGTGTGTTGTTGTTCAGAATTACTTAGAAAATTCCATCATGGTATCAGAGCTAGTCTAGGCACTCGGTGAATGCAGCAGAGTTTGCTCTTCACTTCAGGAGATGTAAGAAGCTAGTTGAAGTGGATTTCTCCAGCAGAGAAGGCTACTGTTTGTTTTATTTCCACAGTCACGATGGATACATCAGGAACCAGTTTGACGAATCCCCAACTTCCATAGTTTAATAGAAAGAATAATGATTAATGTAAAATCACCATGAGCACCTTGTTTGCTTCACAAGACATATGGGAGCTAGTTTAGAATGGCTACCCAGAACCAGTTGATGCAGCACCATTGGTTGCTTTGACAACAACAGAAAGAGACCTGTTAGGAGATAATAGGAAGAAGGACTCCAAATCCCTCTTTTATATCTTTCAATAAGTGCATGAGAGTATTTTACCAAGGATTGTAGTAGCAACAAAGTCTAAGGAGGCATGAGATATTCTCAAGACTGCCTATGAATGCATGGAGGAGGTGAAGACATCAAAGTTGCAGATGTTGAGGAGAGATTTTTAAACTCTCTGTATGAAAGAGTCTGACACTATAGACTCTTTTTTCACTCATTTTATTGGGTTGGTTACCCAAATGAGATCTCATGGAGAAATATTTGAAGAAAGAAGGATTTTGAATAAGATCTTGAGAAGTCTACCCTCAAGATTTGATGCCATAGTAGTGGCAATAGAAGAGAGAAAGGATCTCTCAAAATTTACAGTAGATGAGCTAAGTGCATCCCTGATGTATCATGAACACAGACTGAACAGAGGATCAAATTCCTCATTGGAACAAGCTTTCAAGACTCAAATTTATTTTGGCCGAAGTAGAGGTCAAGGCAGAGAAAACAATAGAGGAATAAGCAGAAACCAAAACAGAGGGAGAAACAGCCCTGCAAGTTTGAGTGGAAGGAGCAGCAATCAAAACCAGACTGAAGGTTCAAGCCAATAACAATATCATGGAAAAATGTATGATAAATCCCAAGTCGAATGTCCTTATTGCAAGAAATATGGGCACTATGCCAATGAATGTAGGAAAAAGCAAAATGGCACGAATAACAGGTAGAATACTAATTTTTCAAAAGAATAAAATAAGAACCAGAGGAATGTGCTATTAACATGTAATATATCACAAGATAAAAAAGATGATTTATGGTTCTTACACTCAGGTTGTAGTAACCACATGACTGGAAACATAGCAATGTTTTCCAATCTTGATGAAGATCTTAAATCTGAGGTAACAACAGGAACTGATAGTAAGATCTCTATCAAGGGAAAAGGTATAGTCAGTATCCTAGCAAGAAATGGAGAACAGAAGTTTCTGCCAGATGTATATTATGTACCTAGCTTAAAATATAATCTTCTGAGCATTGGACAACTCATTGACAAGGGCTACAATGTGTTTTTTAAAGATGAAGTGTGCACAATCATGGACATACCTCCAAGCAAGAAAATCATTGCAGAGGTGCAGATGACAAGCAATAGGATTTTTCCTCTTAAGCTCAAAGCAGACTTGAAGGAAAGTAAAAATGTAGCAGCTGTAACACAAGAGGTATTTAAATAGGAAGTGAAAGTTGAAAACTGGTTATGGCACTTGAGATTTGGACATCTCAATTTCAGAGGCCTGAACTTGTTTCACAGAAAGGGAATGGTAAAGGGATTACCATTGATTGAGAAATAAGACAGCCTATGTGAAGGCTGCATCTTGGGCAATCAACATAGAGAAAGCTTTCCAGCAGGGAAGAGTATAAGGGCAAAGGCACCCTTAGAGATTGTCCACTCTGATTTGTGTGGACCAATTCAAATGCCATCTTTAACTGGAAACATATATGTTTTGACATTCATAGATGATTACACCAGAAAGACATGGGTGTATTTCTTGAATCAGAAGAGTGAAGTGTTTCAGAAGCTTTTCCACTTCAAAAATCTTGTTGAGAAGCAGAGTGGGCACTACACCAAAGTGCTGAGAACTGACAGAGGTGGAGAATACATCTCCAAAGATTTTTTGCATTTTTTTAGGGAGAATGACATACATAATAAGTTTACCACAAGGTACACACCTCGGCAAAATGGTGTTGCAGAAAGGAAGAATAGGACCATCATGGACATGGTCAAAAGTATGTTGGCAAAACATTTTCCAAATGAATATTGGGCTGAAGATGTTAATTGTGCATCGTATATCTTGAACAGATGCCCAACCAAACTTGTCATGAACAAAATTCCATAGGAAGCGTGGAGTGGCAGAAAATAGTTTGTCACCCACATGAAAGTATTTGGCTTTGTGGCATATGCACATGTTTTGGATCAGCTGAGAAAGAAGCTTGAAATTAAGGGGGAGAAATGTATCTTTGTTGGATACAGTGATGAGTCCAAAGCATACAAACTCTATAATCCATCCACCAAGAAAGTGGTAATAAACAGAGATGTGCAATTTATAGAAGAAGGAGTTTGGGATGGAAGTTTAGATAAAACAGTGAACATGAAGACTAGTGTGTCTCGTGAAGAAGAAGAGGAAGGGACAACGGCAAATAATCCTTCCTTGGTGGCTCCTCCTCCACCACCAAAAGCACAAAAAACCACACCACAAGCTAGAAATAAAACAACCTTGAGAAATCAAGGAAGTGCTTCTTCAAGCACACCACAGGGAACTGAAACTCCATCAAGTTCAAGTGGAACTCCAAGTACACCAAGAAGACCAAGATTCAGAAATCTTAGTGAGATTTATGAAAAAGGAGAGGTAAATGATAATTCTAGTTTGAATTCTTTATTTTCTTTATATTTTCATGTTGATGACCCAATTCATTTTGAAGATGCTGTAAAGGAAAAAAAATTTGATTGAAGCAATGGATGAAGAAATTGGTGCAATAGAGAAGAGATTATGAAAGGCACAAAGCAAGACTTGGTGTCAAAGGCTACAAGTAGCAACAAGGAAGAGATTATAAAGAAACCTTTGCACCAGTTGCAAGGATCTAAACCGTGAGAACATTGTTGTCTATAGTAGCACAACAGAAATGGAAGGTTTACCAGGTGGATATGAAATCTGCATTCCTGAATGGAGTATTGAAAGAAGAGGCATATGTTGAACAACCTCCAGGCTATGAGATTGAAGACTAAGAGCACAAATTATGCAAGTTGAATAAATCTCTTTATGGGCTGAAGCAAGCACCGAGAGCACAGTACAACATAATATATGCTTACTTGATTGAAAATGGATTTGACAAATGTGATTGAGAAACCACACTCTACATAAAGGAGAATGATGGTAAGATTCTTATTATTGTTTTATATGTATATGATTTAATTTTTACTGGCAATGAAGATTCTCTTATTGCTGATTTTAAAGCAATCATGAAGAGTGAATTTGAAATGACTAATTTTGGGTTTCTTGAGATATTTTCTTGGAATTGAAGTAGAGAAAAATGAAAATGGTATTTTCATTTCCCAAGAAAAATATGTTGAAAAAGTGCTGAAAAGGTTCAACATGCAGAACAACAAAGCAGCTGTAACTCCAACTGTCATGGGGTTAAAATTGAGCAAAGGAGACAGCAGCAAGGATTTTGATCCAAAATTGTATAAAAGCATAGTTGGCAGCCTCATTTATTTGACTGCAACTGGGCTGGATATAATGCACGCTGTAAACTTAATCTTTTTTTATGGAAAGGCCAAAAGAGACTCATTGGCAAGCAGCGAAGAGAATTCTAAGGTATGTCAATGGAACGAAGGGGTATGGTATTTTCTACACCTCATTTGAAAATTTCGAATTGACAGGTTACACTGATAGTGATTAGGCTGGAAGCATAGAGGATAGGAAAAACACATCTAGATATGTGTTTCATTTGGGATCAGGAGCCATTTCATGGGCTTCCAAGAAGCAACCGTTAGTTTCTTTATCAACAGCAGAGGCAGAATATGTGGCAGCAACAGCAGCAACATGCCAAGCAATATGGCTAAGAAGAGTACTTAGAGATTTGTGTCATGAACAGGAAAAAAGAAAAATCAGTTACTGTGATAACAGCTCAGCGATAGCTTTATCAAAACATTATGTGTTTCATAAAAGAACGAAACACATTGATACCAAGTTTCACTACGTTGAGGAGCTAGCGAACAATGGAGAAATAATTTTGAAAAATTGCAGAACTGGAGAACAGTTTGGAGCTATCCTCAAAAAACCGTTAACACAGAAAAGTTTTAATTATTTTAGAAAATGCCTAGGTATGCAGGAAAAACCCAGCAATTGTATTTAAGGTAGAAAGTTTTTCTGCCATTTTGTTTTGAGTTAAATCAGCCACGTCAATCGTGTGGAGCCCACGTCGTACATTGCTTATCGCTCCTTCTCCACACAATCAAGTCTCGTTGTATCGCTTGTGATGAGATATTGCCGATGCGATGGACCGTGATGCAATATGGCCCACATCGTACATCGTACATCACAAGCGCCAAAGGTCTAAGCCATCCGCAGCATTGGGGTCATCGATCGCCGATCGCCAAAGTGAAGTCGGACGCGATGTTTTATCAAATCAAGTTTTGATCAGGTTTTTTGAATTTCGTGATGTATTAAACATTCACACACATGAAAAAAGTGTGGTTAACATTGATCTGGGATCAACGGTACCGCGGCAGCACAACTAGCCTGTTGTTTATGCCAAGGGGGTGCCTCCACAGTTGACCGCCCCAGCTTGCGCTGACCAGAGATTGATGGTTGTGATCTACTGTGGTAGCACAACCTGACCATTTGGAACTCACGGAGGAGTGCCTCTGCAGAACCACTAGAGGGGTGTCACCGCCTATTAAGTGGTGTCTCTGCCCTGCGAACCATTGTAGCGCCACCATTGCTACCACCAAGCAGATTGACATAATTGCAATCTCCAGGCAGTGTCGCCATAGTTATGTGGCTATCAATGAAGCTTGCCAAACATTGAATTTTGATGTTTTGTCATCAATGGCATTTAATCGGTAAGTCGGTAAGTGAACATATAGAGGTTGAATTTCACTGTAGAGAGTGTTGTGTAATTTGATTTTATGCCTGAAGGGTCAAGACAGAGATACAGAGAGATATTGTAGCGTTGTGTGTGTAACAGCCAAGAGAAATTTTCCGCTATGAATCCAAAACCTTGTTCTGAAGAATTCTATGTTGTAACAGAGTCAATTTTTTTAATGAAATAGAGTTTCATATTTCATCTTTGTGACTGAAATTTGAATTTTAGTTTTTACTCTGTGTGTTGTTGTTCGGAATTACTCAGAAAATTTCATCAATTGTTTGTCTTATCTGCTCAGTTATCATTTTGTTGTAAAACCCGACAATGAATTAGATAAAAAGCATTTGTAATGAAATACAAAAAGAGATAATTATTTATAATTGTAACTTTTCATTACTCAAAATTAATAACCATTAAATATAGGAAATCAATTAATGGGGTGACAACAAGCCCAAGATTTGTCATGAAAAACATGTATGTGTAAAGAAATAATAATGAGATTTGTGTTTACTTAGGTTATTTATATATGAAACGAGCTTTCTAAAACAACATAACTATGTGTAGATCTCTATTTTATATACTAGTTAGATAGACAAAATCACATTGAGTATAATAAATCGTTAACGGTTATTTTTCCAAAACATTGCATTTCTTTAATGAATTAATTATGCATCTCTGCACTAAACAAAATGAATTGTGAGGCTTAGGAATTTCATTATTAGCCTTGATTAAGTTTTTAATATTCAATAATCTGCATTGCAAAAAGTTGGTATTGTTATAGGGGTAATGTAAACAAATATGTAAAAAAGAAGGAACTAAGGTTTTATAGCACATATTTATTTCAACACATATTTCCATTATACTAGAAGGGAAATTAGTTCTGCAACCATGTTTGTGCATGAATTCACTGAATAAATGCTGAGAACCATGTTTATACATGCATTCACTGAATAAACACTAAAAACTACTATTTTATAATATTGATGGATCTTTTAAAAATAAATAATCATTATACAATTCATTAGATTCAGTGTTATTAAGAATTGAAATGATATCCTCATTAGGTTTCAAATTAGTAAACTGAATAAATTATTGCGCTAACCACAAAGAGAAATAGACAAATATGAAAATTAGGTTAGCGAAATATTTTTAAATTGGAATTTTTTTTTTTGGAGAAAATATTGGGAAAATTGGATTTTACAGCCAAAGAAAACAATGAATAAATCAACCACAATCTACATTGACGTAGGGTATAGGGAATGGATTTAAGAGAGGAAAATAAATAAATGTCATCCATGGAAATCAAACTAATTACTTGGAAAATATGAGTATATAAGCTATTGTGTTCTTTATGAATTTGATAAAAAAATTAAGGTGAAACACTTCTAGTCTTTGGTTCCAGTATTTTGTGTTATCATTAAATTCTATTATGTAACTTTTATTTTGTAATATATGACTATTCATTTAGACAAGTCTTTGGTTCCAGTATTTTGTGTTATCATTAAATTATATTATGTAACTTTTTATATGCTTATTCATTTAGACAATTCTTTTTGGAACAAGTTCATGGTTCATTGGAGTGCAAGTCTAAGTTGGTAGTTTTTGTTATTGGCAACTCACTTTTATGTTTAATGTAAAAGCTTTACTTAGTTTAGCTCATCCATAGCATTGTTGTATTCTAAGCATTTTTACTTTATGGTAAATACAAGATGCCATGAGAACGAGGGAGAGTGAGGCGTGGAGGTTTTGAATGAGAAAATTCAAGTCAACGTCACCTAGAGAGCATTGTCCACGAGGAGACGATAAATAATAGCCTTATCCTAGAGAGCATTGTCCACAAGGAGACGATAGATCCTAACCTTATCAATAGACTTGATTTTAATGACTATACTTTTGATCAATGTAATCTTGATATTGAGCTTGCATATTTGGAAATGATTCTAGAATAACTCATACAAAATAGATAGGATGACTAGAATACTATCATCTTATTCATGAATGATTTCCAATGCAAACAGTGGCAGATGCCGGACAAATCAACAAATTTACAGATCAACAAATTCACAGAGCGATCAAGAGTATTTATAGGAAAAACTAGATCACTTTGAGAGAAAATTGGATAATATGGAGAAACATGTACGCTATGAGTTTAGTTAAGGAAAAATAATCTTCCATAAGTCAGCCTCATAGTTAATAGCTTTTTCGTATGTATTAATCCTGATTGTTTTTCATATTTTTTATTATTTTCCTTTGTTGGTGGTGCAGCTACTTTTTTCCAAGTTGTTATGTTTCTCTTAATAAAACGATACTTAGTCTCATTTGCAAACACTTCGAACATTATCAATTATTCAAGCTTCCCCTTTTCTTGCTATGCATCCACATTTTTTTTCCTTATCTACATTCTTTTTTAATTTGATGAGATTATCGTTTTGTTTCATTGGAACGTCATATCCAAAACTAGTGTGGTCGAATTCATTTTTAGCGTATAATATCTTATGTTTTATGCTTTATTTCTATTTAGTAAATATTGTGATGCTTTAAAAATATTTTTATTTAACATAGTGCACAACACTATGATCAAATGTATCATGGGATGCAATGAAAAATAATAACTTTTGAAAGCAATGCTAAAATGCATGAAGGATTGGATAAATAATTCTAAGAACATATTTATGTGGATATGTTAAATAAATTTATTTATATAAATAAATAAAATGTTTGACAAATTGTATTATTAATTTTTTGAAAAAAAAATAAAAATTAAACTTAAATAAATAAATAAAATTGTTTGATGAATTGTATTATTAATTTTTTGGAAATGAAAAATATTTAAACGATATAGTGCAAACAAAGCCCTTATTATGCTTCCTCCTCATTTCCACACGTCTACGCGAAGAAAAAGTAACTGCTAGATTTGTTTTACCAATAAAATCATTTTTTATAAATAAGAAAATATGTGTATCAAATAACAAAAAAATTTGCTATTTGTAAGTTTGCAAAAGGAAATGTGTGAAGGAGGAATTGGATATTAAAGTTATTATTATACATTTTGTGATATTTTACCCATTGTGTAGAGCTCAGTAGCTTAATATCTGTTATGTGAAGCTTTTCTAGTTGTGCAAACCTCCACATGTCCGCACTTACTTTGTATCATGTATCAAGTTTGAATATTCTCACCTAAAATTCTAGAATTATATCTAGCCGAATTATAGAAGGTATTGATATATATGCACTTGGTATTATTCACATAACAGAAACAAGTTTATAATTAATTGATTAATATGTAACATGCATAGTCATTTTCTTTTTCCTGAACAATTGTTTCGGTATACGAAGGAAAGTTGTGTGAGATTCTTGCAGGAATCATGTGTGCGAGAAAGTGTGAGGAGATAGAGCGTGAAGAAAGGCAGAAAATAGTGAAGTTGTCTATTGAGGCAGTGGAATAGCTCGGACGATAGGTTTTTGCTGGAATCTGTTCAACTAACATTCAAGAAATTAGGTAGGTGGAGTGTTTGGAATCCAATTTTGATTGTGGAAATGGATTCAGCACTATCAAAAACCCTTACTGCACTCAAAATGCTAAAGTTTAACATTTGTAAACAAGATTTTGATAAAATTCTTGCCAGATTCTAAGCCAAAATGCTACTTTTTTAGAACACGCGAAAAACAGTTATCCACACCTTATTGTTACATGTTTTTCTACAACCATAATCTCTAATATGTATGTGCAAAGAGGAAAAGAGTAATAATAATATAATTTCAAGGTGACTTCCACACACAAATTTCACCACTAAAATTATAATATTATATATTATATAAAAAAAATAAAAACCTGTATACGAAATCCACACTAGGTCTGTTATATTTATTGGACATTTGTATAATATTGTATACCAACTATTTTTATGTTTTGGGAAATTTTTGACTATAATTGTAAATAAATTTTGTCCAAAAATTTACACATATATTTATTAAAATTGTTATTAAAAAAATAATATCATAAAATAATTTGACAACTCCTCTGTGGAAATATTTAAAGGCCAGCTACTCTAAGATTGATAGATTCCTTTTTCCAGATAAAAAGAGGATAAGTTGGGAGGAATTTTGGGAAGGTCATTTGAAGATACCTTACTTCACAACAAACACTAATATTCGACAAATATTGTCGACTGCTGCTCCCTTATCTGATGCTGCTTTTCCTAACTGTTATCAGCATCTTTCTCAAGCCATGCAAACCAGAAAGGTAAGGGTTACATCCCATTCAAAATTAATTGACCCGTAGTGTATGTAAGTGGAAACAAACATGAGGCGGAAAGGCTACTGCAAGGATGAGATAAAGCTGTGTGTACCAGGTGGAAAATTACATATTATCGGACCACCTTTTTAGTACATGCCTGATGTGATTTTGGTGCTTCATTTTATTCTTTGGTTATATCCTTTGGTAACCAGTGAACAGTGTCAATTTAATGGGGTTACTGTGTAGAACATTTGCAGCTGTCTTAAAATTAAAAATATATTAATAATAAAAAATTATTTAATATACATATTTATCTAATAATATTTAATTTAAATAAAAAAATTAAATATATATTTAATTGAAATGGAAAAAACAATTAAAAATAAAAAATTTGAGGAGATTTTAACAATGGAGCTTTGCCAATGTTTTAGTCTATTTAATTGGAATGATTCACATTATTTTTGGCAATATGATAGTGTTAGGTTATTTCTATTTTTTTTGTAAATTATGTGGGACCACACTATTTTCTATTTATAATTGAAGGACAGGCTACAACATGTAAAATTCAGGTGTGACCTCAACCTGCCCGCAGGAAACCAGGTCTGTTGGCCACCTGAAAGCATGAAAAGCATACCAAAATTGAAATTGTTTCATCCGTCTGTAAGTCTCATTAGCTAGTTGTTCTACTGCTGCAGATTGACCATACATATGACATAAAGAAAATACATATAAAACTAAAAAGTGCATAAAAAAAAACTATAATCAAAACAACTATCCATTTGAAGAGGAGACTGGAGTTGGGTCTTTCACAGTAGACCCAGGCATGTCTACTTGCTGAAGCAGCTTCTTCATTCAGCCTACCCGATCGTCCAATCGACTAATTCGATCTGTTGCCTGGTACTGAGTTATTTTGATATGGTGCAACTGGTTCTGAATATCCTGCAGCAGGTCCTGTAAGCTAGGTTCCTTCTTTTCCGGGTCTGTCTTAGTATGGATAGGCGGGAGACTTTGAATAGCTTTGGCTATAAAACATTTAACTATCCAATATGTATGAATTGTCTGATTGAATAAGGTAAGACGGCCACAGGTATTGCCTGGGTCTATTATGAAATCTAAAATCTCTGCTTCTACTTCATTGTCTTCAGGATTAGTCTGTATTTCTCTCTCCCAACCATGGATTTCTTGACGAACTATTG
Organism: Pinus albicaulis; assembly: GCA_034641835.2. Taxonomy (NCBI): domain Eukaryota; kingdom Viridiplantae; phylum Streptophyta; class Pinopsida; order Pinales; family Pinaceae; genus Pinus; species Pinus albicaulis. The sequence continues at coordinate 264,431,823 of CM076579.1, forward strand.
AAGAGTTTCCCATCACATAATTTGCAGCTAAGGTCTCCAGATGCTCTTGATTAGTTTTACAACCTCGTTTCTTTGGGTCAGGCTCATACTGGACTTTCTGTTTTCCTTTGGCAGACTCGGACCTGGAACATCTCTTCCCCATAGCTGAAAAGATCCTATTCAATAACACAAACTGGCAGGTAGGGATAGCAAAGGTATGAGGAACCATATAAATACAGTCTGTGCGCAACCCCTTTTGATTAGAGAGAACGATTGCAGCATAAAAACAATGAAAACTAAACCACTAGAGCCGGTTCTATAGCCAATGCAGGAAGCCAAAAAGTCCAGATAGAAAACAGAGGGCTACAGACCGCTTGTCTCTTTGTAAGAACCAGTCCGAAAAAAGGATGCCCCTGATAACCTTTAACTTAGTTGACCTCATACATGAGGGGGTGGCCGCGCACCCTGGATATGAGAGTCCAGAGTTGAAAATAGCCAGAGAATGGAAACTTTGTAGGTTTAGAGCCGAATTCGAAGAGCTGAGTTGGGGCACAACATGGATGACTAAATTGCAGAGAACCAAAATCTCTATCCTCCACTTCCTAAGACAATCCCGAGGAACTGCGGTTTTGAATGCATGGAACAGACTAAGTTGTAGACTATAGATAATAGCTACATGGAGCACCTTACCCTTATGAAACTTGACCCAACTAGAAACTCTATAGAGTAGAACCATGCGTAAAAAAATTTGACCCCCTCTCCAACTATCCCAGCATTTACCGAAAACAACTGACAGTAAAAGGGCCAAAATTATGTAGGGAGCGCAGAAGCATAGATGAACCAAATTCAATAATGGATTAACACAGCAAGGGAGCATTAACCAACCCGAAACATCCTTAACAGTCTTCAAACTGAACGAGACCTTGGTAATTCACTCTTTGAAAGCAAGGAGATTAATATAAACTGGGTTGGCAGACATTATACAGGGGTCTCGAAAGCATGGGGGAACCGGTTGTAGTATGGCAGTAACAGAACTAGTAAACAAAACTTCCATTACAGACTTTAAACTAAACACAACCATGGTAGTTGACACTGTAAAAACAGAGAGGAGAACAGATACATACCCCACCAAAATTGCAAAGTTGACAGAATGATTGTCGCTCGGCTTTCTCAGCTGCAGTCTCCAGACGTTTGCATGCAGAAAGCAGTGCATAAACGAATGAAGTGTGGGAGGGAAACCACTTACCTTAACAGAAACTTTCCTCCGATACTCTGACAAAACAGCCTGGCCATACTGCAGCATAATGAAAATCCGGGTGATTGCACACTTCGTTGAGCTGGGCTGACAATACCTCATTATTGTCTTAAATGCGTGGAGGACGATCTCTCACCAAGTTGCCACGGCTAGGATTGCCTCTCTGACATTTGTACACCCCAATCAGGGGGATAGTGTTAGGTTATTTCAATTGAACTTTAGAAATGAGTTAAAAAAATAGAATACCAAACATTTAACCCGAAAAAATGGCCAAGTGAAAAGTTCTTTTTAATGAAAAAACTCTTAGAGAATTTGATTCATTCAAAAAGGTATGATAACCACACAATTTAAGATCCTGGAAATGATGCATAGGCGATGATGTTTTTTCAGTATTAAAACTGTATAAGGACCTTTTTTTGAGAGGGATGTTTTCATGGGGAATATAGGGTACAGGTTTGATATGCATATAATTTTTCTGTTTCCTAATTTAAATTGACATCTGAGGGTGGTTGCACATCCTGCATGATATCTTTTTTTATGGATCTTGTAAAGTCATATGATGGGTTTTACAGACTTCGAGATGGCACGATATATAAGTCATATTTTTTTCCTAGTGAAAAAAAAAAACTCACAATTTAAGATAAAGATAAATTTACACTGATACATTATATAATATTGTGGACGTGCCTGACTTCACACTGAAAGGTTAAGACATTAGGTTTACCGTTCTTTTCAGAAATCTTTGCATACAGAAATTTTATTATCCTTGAGCTTGGTGCCTAAAAACGATGCAGTACTGTAGCAAACGTCATTAGATATTTACATACAGCAACAAAAAAAAATTGATTACTCTTACAGGTTAGTGGATAGAGTTTTGCCACCTGCATCTGCCAAGAGTCACGGCGTTGCGTTTCAATTTTGCGTACTGAAAGGCATTTTTTGAGCTCAGGACAGACAAGTGTTAGGTGTCAAAAGCACAGAAGCCTTGTATTGGACCCCTCACAATCAAAAGTCATCTCAATTAATAATTCATATTGATTTTCAATTGGGTAGTTAATGGGCTGAGCTGTATATATGAATTATTCGATATTCTATTTGCTTAAATCTAATTGTGTTGTATATGTGAATTATTTGATAATGGACTTGCTTAAATTCAACTGTTGACATATACAGTTGTATAAGTGAATTATTTGATAATGGACTTGTTTAAATTCAAACTGTTCACATATACAGTCAGCATTTACTTCCCAAAAGTCACAACCATCCACTATTCATGAATCTAATTTTTGTAAAAAAACTGTGGAGATGATGCTGCATTAAACAACTTTTTGAAAGGAATCTAATCAGATGAAATTGCTATCCACACCTTTCCTGTTAAGAACCTTATTTTTTTCTTTCTGAAATTTATTTTTAACCGCACCATGCACCAAAAAACACTAAAGTACAGATTACAAATCCTGGCCAATTAAATTTAAGTCAGTACAAAATCCAATAGAAAGCATATACGACTCTAGTTATTAATAATTATATAACATTGTGTATAATGATATTTAATTTGGTAAAAATTAAAAAAAAAATAGGTAGTTAGAGTGTTTGAATTGCATTTTTGATAGTAAAAATAGATTCAACACTATCAAAAAATTTTTGGTCCCCCAAAATATTGAAATTTAACAACTATAAACAAGATTCTGATAAATCTTTGCAGAAATTTATCAAAATCTTTACCAAATTCTAAATTATTCTGTAGATTTTTTAAACTAGTATGGGGATCGGAGAATCCATTGGTACTGTTGAGCCATTCCCGTTCAAATGAATCCATCGCCTACGGGCAGGCAGCAGTACGAAAGTGGTACGGCAAGGAAAATGAAATCAATGTTCATGGCGCGGAGGCGCGGTTTCTACGCTTATGTTGCACCGAGTTTCAACTTCCGTCGTTCCCATTGCCTTTCATCATTTTTGCTATTGCTTTATGTCTAGTGTAATTACGTATTTAAACATTATAACTTTCAGTCATTAAATTTCTTGAATACTGAAAATATTGTATTTTACAGAGTTAAATGCATTTTTAATATAACTTATAATTTTATCATAAATTAAACCACCAAAATTTGGTAAAAGAATCCACAAAACCACCTTGGCATATCATTTTTTGCTATTGCTTTATCTCTAGTGTAATTACGTGTTTAAACATTATAATTTTAAGTTATTAAATTTCTTGAATACTAAAAATATTTTAAAGTGTTAAATCATTTTTTATATATCTTATAATTTTATCATAAATTAAACCATCAAATTTTGGTAAAAGAATTCACAAAACCACCTTAGCTTATCTCTAAGGTTATAATCATCAATTTTTATTATTATTAAAAGTTTTTTTTTAATGTATGTGAGTTGGAAAGTTATTTTATAATTTAAATATTTTTATAAAGATATTTTATTAATGTACTATATTTAATTATATATTCTTTTCTTTCTCTCTTTCTTTTTTTGGGTCTGTATTGCATTGAGGACCACAAATAAATAAGGTAGAAGGGAATGTACCACTCTTATGATGACCCTTAAGTGTGTAATGAATATGTCTTATTTAAGTTTGTAAAGGAAGGACTATTTTGGGGCTTGTGTGTCTATAAACATATTTGTTCATATTATTTGTTTATGTTCATATGTCTTTGAGGCTAGAGTTTCTGTGTAATTTTAGCTTGATGAGCTTGTGTTAGAAGGCTAGAAAGCCTAGTTATATAAACTCTTAATTACGTGAATAGTAATAAAATACATCATTGTTGTAGACCATGTTAGATAAGAGAGTATGGCAGGCTGAGGCACCATGACTGTGAAATGTGGCTAGGGATAAATGATGCAGGGTTCAATCCTAGGGACTAGGATATTACCATATCTCTAAATAATAATAAAAAAGACAATTTTTTTATCATAACTCCATGAAGTGACTTTTTTGAATGTCATTTGAAAAAATAAAGGACATCCACATGAAAGTGAAAGTATTAGTGTTATTCCCACATCCACTACTTCATTTTAACTCGTCAGAAAGGTACTGGGTTATGTGCCATATCTAGCATTAGGTAATTCGTTGTGGTTGTGGAGTGGTGGTCTCATATTAGGGGTGATCTATTGCTAAGAGACTAGGAGCACCATGGTTTATAGCTAGGTGGAACGTTTGAGGTCTGCATTGAATCAATGCTTCCTTTAAGAGATAAGTGTTTACTTTTATGTGATGTGTTTTCCATTTTGGTAAAACACATCAGACATGCATGATCAATGTTACAAAAATCTAATTCAAGGGCGAATATTATAAAATATCTAAGTTATAGAAGTGATTATACATCTAATGGATTACTAATGGTTTTGCATATTGTGGTCCTAAATCAGGACTCGTTCTTTTTTTAGTTATGACATAGTTAAAACTATTAGTTATATTAACTATTTTTTGTTAATTATTTACCTAATCAACAATTGCATTGACCACATGAGGTTTAATTATATAAGTAATTCATTGAAGTGGAGCTACAATAAGAATGTAGATTTATTAACCAGTCAATTACTTCAAAAAAGTACTTTAATTATATTAAAAAATACAATATAAAAAATAAAACTATTAAAGTATAATACCATATATTATTAAAAAAAATTAAAAATTGTATTTCAAATCCACACACTAGCTATGCTATATTTATGGTATATTTGTGTACTATGGTATACCAAGGAAAATTTTTGGTATAATTTTAAATGAATTTGCTCCAAAAATATTAGACACTTTTATGAAAATTGTTAGTTTTGTGTTTAAGAAAATCACAAATTAAAGTCTAATTAGATAAATGTATTTTTGGATTAATCACATAATTAGGATTTGGTCGACTTTTCGAACCAAATCCTAATCATGTGATTAATCCAAAAAGACATTTATCTAATCTATGGATCACAAAAGTCTCAGATCTACAATCTAATTTCCAAAAAATAAATCATCAAATAATTGAACAACTCCTATGTGGAAATGTTTAAAGTCCAAGTAATCTAAGATTGATAGAATCCTTTCTCGAGATAGAACAAGGATAAAACACCTTACTTCACAACAAACACTAATATTCGACAGATATTGTCAACAAGGGTTGGAATTTGGATTTCTCTTTACCTGTCATACAAATTTGTTTGACGTTTTGGGTCCTTATGCTTACCTTCAAGAAACGTTATGTTACAAATTTAGCCCTTCAAGAGTCATGTTATCATAATAAATGAGCCCTTCACAAATAAAGGTTTGATTAAAACATTACCCTTCAATAACATGTTGGATCTGGCCTCAGTAGATGAAGCCTTGAAGTTCTTTGAAAGTGCCTTAATCTGTCGGCTTAATGGCTTTTGGCCATAGCTGACACCTCTCCAGAGTTGGATCTCAGAGGTATGGAAGCCTGTCATTTCTGATGACATTAATATCTACCCCTATGCTAAGGGTTTCTTTATAGTAGATTTTGAAAACTCTAAAAGCAGACGATGCATTTTAGATTCTGGCCCTTGGTTTTGGGAAAACACTGGCCTATTCATGAAGCCATGGAACCCATCATTCGATCCATCAACAATAGTCATAACCTCAACACCAGTTTGGATTAGATTTCCAAACCTACCTTTGCATCCCTGGAATTTGTCCTTGCTAAAATCCATTTGAAATGCAATTGGAAAATTTTACTGCAGGTGTCTAGAAATAGAGGAATATGTCAAAACCATCTATGCACGCATCTGTGTAGAAATGGACTTTAGCGCATATTCCCAACTAAAATAATCCTAACAAAAAAATACTATGTATGGAACCAGAAAATCGACTATGAAAGTGTCCTCTTCAATGTCGATCGTGCTTTGAGAAAAACCATCTAGCAAAAATTTCCCAAAAGTCTCCGAGAAAAATTCTGCTAGAAAGAATCACCGTAGATCTACATGGTGGGATGGAGTAAAAAAGGAACATTACACTGTCATCAAGGAAGAATACACTACAGAAAAATTTGAATTGCAAGAAAGAAACAAACCTCAAGACATGTAGGGGGAAAACCCTACCCAACAACAAAAAAATGAACTCGACAACGCCTCAAGCATCAACAATTATGATGATTCAAATACCGCGCAAAATAAATCCTCATTTGGCAATAAAGCATATCTCCAAAATCCTGAAGATAAGATACCAGTGTCCCAAGAGTAAGAAGATATGAAGGAGGGGCAATATAAAGGAAGTTGGAAGACCGTAGAGAAGAAAAAGAAAGCTACAACACCAATATCCTCAAGAAAGACAAGAAGCCAGACAGTTAAGAACTAGCAAAATTATACGCCTGATAGACCAAATTTGGTCTCAGTGGACGTTAACCATCATCATCGTCATCATCATCAAAACTATTGAAGTTCATGAGTAAAAACTCAAAAGTAGATTAATTAATATGGTTTGTGTTATGGTTTACATAACCTAATATATATTATTGGATCTAAATATAAAGCACACATTTTGCACTATATTTTTTGCCATTGTTTTAGATCATGTAATATACACTAATATTAACAATATGGAATGCATATTATCTAAAGATTTTAAAAATTAAAAAAACTATACTTATAATAAATAGACATTGCGGATCTATTAATGTCATGTTAGAGGATTATGGTATGATTTCATCCTTCATTATTACATTCTCATAGAGAATTGAAGCTTAAACATGTGTGAAGTACTAAGGAAAATTGAAATAATAGTTTGGTCGGTGTTCTTTTTTATCCTACTCCCATGTGCTTCATATTCCAATGTATTAGCACATTGATAGATATGGGTCACACTATTATTATGTTTTCCTTTATAAAATATCGCTTTTATGCACTAATGTGTATCTATGTTTAGTACACTTCAAAAGCCATTTTTTAAATAAAATAATTTAATGGGACCTTGATGCAATGCTACTTGTATAAAGACACATTAATGCAATGGTCTATTTAGAGCACACTAGAGCAATGATATGTTTATTGCACATTGCAAAACAATCCCGTTAGCACTTATTACACTACACATTGTATCACTTGAATCAATGTAGATATTTTATTTAGTGCATTAAGATTTTTTTATCAAATTTTAGCCTAATGTAGTGTGCATGATATTCTACATATTAGTGCCTCCGCTTTCTAATTTTTCATTTTATCAAAATTCATATTTCATATTAACCCTAAAACTAGCATGGCTGGTACCATGATGTACATCGGTATTGTACTTAGTAACAAGCATTAGAGAAATTATATGTTTCCCTTACGATGTTGCATCTTTTTCAATGTATGTATTTTACAAAATTTGAGCATGGGAGGATGCATATCTATCAAGAGAGAGAGAGAGGTGTTATGAAAATGTAATTGTCAAGACTTTAAAGGTTTATGTGCTCAAAAAATACTCTTCCAAAATTTTTTCCTTATTCAAAAGAGAACAAGAACAAGTGTGTTTGTTAAAAGTTCTATTAATTTGTGTTTTCTTTGTAGTGATTGGACCGTTCTTTGTTGGAGGAAATTCCCCTACTTAGCTTCTATGTGAGGAGCTCATGGTGTCATGAGACGCATTAATCTTATTACCCTCTCATAGGTCTTATGGATATGGTGTGTAACCCAACTTGTGATTTTTAAGGTGGAACTTATAGGTATACATGCTTATGTCTCTTAATATTTGGTCTAGTTTAATTGTTCTATATTTTGGTCTTCTTGTCAAAATTTGATAATAAAATTCTTGGCATGATTGCAATTTTTATTATTTATGTTGTGTTTTTTAAATCATAAATGGATTGAATTCCCTGAAAAAAATCTTGGAGCACTTGAATTGTGTGGAATATATAACTAAAATTTACAATCCAATAGATCCATTAACCACAAAATTTACTCAAAAAATCAAAACATAGGACAATTAAACTACACTTTTACATTTTAATATCATCCTAGATTTGACAAAATACTTTATCTACATATAAAAGTACAAAATTATATATTTTTTGTAAAAAAAAAAAATAGTAACCAATATATTTGGATTTCATCACAAAGTAAATATGAAAAAAGAATGTACTTGTTTTTTCCAAGTTTGTTTAAAGCTTAGTTCTTTGATTGATATATATATATATATATATATATATATATATATATATATATATATGATGGGTTAATGAATTTTTTTAAAATTGTATGTGAATGATTAGCTTTTAATCATTAATATTTAATTAATTTGAAATACAAAAAAAAATATTATAACTAATAATAATTTAAATATGAGGAATTGATAAATTCAAGATCGGTTATATTAATAAATATGATTGATAAATTTTATCTTTCAAAATTAATGGGTTGATTCACATGGTGTTATTTTGGATTTGATGATTTATGTGGTGATTTCATTATTGTATTAGATAAATGTAAAAATGTAAGTATTGATAACCAGAATAGGAGATAACTAGAATATGACAATAACTTTGATTTATTACCATTAAATAAAGTGTTATATTAAAATATAAATTAATATCTAAATATTCCATAAAATTTGTCTATCGAACATAGATAAAAACAAATTTTATAAAAATATCTCAACCATTTTCATATCAAAAAAATATAAATTATTTGTATGATAAAATTAAGTGTTATACATAACCACATTTAAATAAGGGCAAATTGATTTAATTACTCAATATGCACATAAAAGAAACATGTCATATTTTGTTATATTTTATAAAAACAATATGTTACAACTATCATCTTATTATTTTTTTTAAACCATTCTCACCCACCCAATCGATCATTTGTATAATTTTTTTACATCATAAATAGTTAATTATCACATTTCTCATCTCATATATAAATAAAATTGTTATTTTTTGCTTCTTTTTAAATTATCTCTATATTAAATTCAAAGCACATACAAATACATCGAAAAAACATGTAAAATAATTGAAAAAACAAACCCAATCACAGACTTCTATATATTTTATTTCCTTCACATTAATCCTCAATCATTGTATCAAGAGAATAAGCCTATGTCATATATGTATCTAGTTCCCAAGAAAATGAAAGTAGTAAATTATAAATATTTCCAAATCTTGATACAAAAAATAGAGATATTTTATAGTGATTAAAAGTTTTTAAAATTCATAATCAATTTACAATATGAAAATTTTATCAAAAAAAATGAAATTTTATAATGATTAAATGTTTCTAAAATTCATAATCACTTTAAAATAATGAAAATTTTATTAAGAAAATGGAAGACTAAGGAGGTCACTCAAGTGTATTATCACAAAGATTTTATCGATGGATTGTTGATTAAGTTTTCAACATGGGAAGACTTTTGAAAGTCACACACAAATTGGGAGTAAGAATATGTAGCATTCCGTAGTCTAAAAAAGTAACAGAATGGCCCAGAATCCGGTAGAGATTTTGAAAAAATCCAGTAGAGATTTTATCAGAATCTTGTTTACAGTTGTTAAACTTTAATATTTTAGGTGCCCTAAGGGTTTTTGATAGTGCTGAATCCATTTCCAGTCTCAAAAATGGATTCCAAACATTACAAATACCTTATTTTTTGAATTTTATTGAACCCAATTCCGACAAAAAACTACCCTCCGAACTATTCTGTTGCCTGAGTAGACAACTTCGATGTAGAATTCCCCACGATGATTCCCTGAAATATTCTGTGCAACCACAATGTATATAATTGATGCCTTTAGGAACGCCATGTGTGGATGCATATAATCTCTTATATGGCATGTCATTCATACAAAAAATGCGCGTAACTAAAATAAAACTTAAATTCTTTGCAACAACGTTCATGCCACATGGGAATGGAACTTAGAATAATATTTGAGTTAGTGATGGGAGAAACGTAGTAACCGTGTTCCTTATTTATATGAAGGACTGTAATGCCAGTTTCCAACAACTCTCGGACGCTAGAACTTCATCCGTAAGAAAATTATTTATAGCATAGCATAGGTATTAATGAAGTTTTGGGAAAAATATTAACCATCATAAATACGTTTTCCAGTATTACAAGCTGGTGAAGAAAAACGAGCATTAAAAATTTATAAACATTAAATACAGTCAAAATGGCTTATGACGAGAAAAATGCACCTCAAATTTTTGGAAATTAATTCCAACTACTGACATCAATCAACAGTAATTGCAAAAGGATTGGAAAGAAGTCAAAGTAATGGCCGATGGAAATTAGCAGAGTTGCTTGAGTGCACAAACTCCTGCACATTTAACAGCCGGACAGAGAAGCCAGCACATTGAAGCGTTTCCTAAGGCAGTAGCCGACTTATGCAGCAAAGTTAAGACTTTTGAGGCTCGAAGCTTATCAACATCATAGAGCATTGAAGAGTTGGTTGAATTAGGCTTTAAAGCCTTACCAACATAACACCGAAGTTATTGATTTAAGTCGGCACAAATCCGCAGCACACAAAGAGTAGCGATGCGATGCGATGACAATCTTAACACTATCACATCGCAATAAGCCATAGGTCTTAATTGTGTGCACCGATGAGTTTTGGCGATGCGATGAGGTCCCACCTCCATCGCATCACGACTTCGCTAAGTTTTCAAACCGTTCGCTGCACCAAGAGCTCAGGTGATGCGATGAGGCCCCACCTCCATAACATCGCGGCGTCGCAAAGTTTTGTCACCTGTCCATTTGTTCTATCGAAGGGAGGATGCGATATGGTTTAAAGTGGATTTCATAGAGTTTGAAGTCTAGGTTTGTTGGTCAGTTTATTTGTTTTATTGTAACCGCGCCATATAAAAGGAAAAGAGCCTGAAGGCTTTTGTAATGCATTTTTTTTTATGTATTAAGACGTTATTGAAAAATTGAGTTGTTGTGTCGAAAAGAAAAGCCCGCAGGCTAGAAAACATAGATAACGTTTTGTAAAGCATTGTATGTGTGGTTTAGTTCGACAGAGAGTTTTTGTGAGCACTGCGTTTTGTAGCAGTCCACTGTTTAGTTTTGTGAAACCCTCTATAGGAGGAAGAATCAGTTTTATTATGATTTTGTATTTGTTTTTCATTCTTTTATGAATTGAGAGAAATCTTGTCCAAAATTGTTTCTGTTCATTCTGCAAATTTGAGATATTAAATCTCTGTGTTGTAGAGGGAATCCTCATTCTCTCTGTTGTTTAAACATTTATTAGAAATTCCAACATGGTATCAAAGCTAGTCTAGGCACATAGTGAAACAAAACAGAGTTTGTTTTTCCACTGTAGGAGCTGTAAGAAGCTTGTTGAGCAGATTTCTCCAGTAGAGAAAGTTCTTGCTTGTTTATATATATATATATATATATATATATATATATATATATATATATATATATATATATATACATACAGAGTCATTTTATTCTCTTTAATTATACAGTTAAAGATGGCAGATGCTGGAACTGGTTTGAAAAATTCCCAACTTCCTCAGTTCAATGGGAAGAATCATAGTTATTGGGCTATAACTATGAGAGCCTTGTTTGCTTCTGAGGAATTATGGGAGCTATTTGAAAATGGCTGCCCTGAACCTGTAGATGTAGTAGCGTTAGCTGCTTTGACAGTAGCAGATAGAGATATGTTAATGGATAACAGGAAGAAGGACTCCAAAGCCCTTTATTATCTCTTTCAATTTGTACATGAGAGTGTTTTCCCACAAATTGCAACAGTAACAAAGTCTAAAGAGGCATGAGATATTCTCAATACTGCCTATCAAGGCATGGAGAAGGTGAAGACAACAAAATTGCAGATGCTGAGGAGAGACTTTGAAACTCTCTTAGTGAAGGAATCTAATACAATAGATTCATTCTTCACACATGTTAGTGGGTTGATAACCCAGATAAGATCTCATGGTGAAACTCTTGAAGAAAGAAGGATTGTAGAGAAGATCTTGAGAAGTTTACCCTTAAGGTTTGAAGCTATGGTGGTAGCAATAGAAGAGACAAAATATCTCTCATAGTTCACGGTAGATGAACTAAGTGCTTCTCTGATGTCTCATGAATGCAAACTGAGTAGAGGAATAGACTCCTCATTGGAACAAGCACTCAAGACTCAGATGTCTTTCAGCCGAGGTAGGGGTCGAGGCAGAGCAAATAACAGAGGTCAAGGTAGAAGCCAAAAAGAGGCATAAATAATCCTGTTAGCACAAGTGGAAGGAGCTACAATTAGAACCAGGATGAAGGTTCAAGAAAACATGAAGCTCATCGACAAAGGTATGATAAATCCCATGTCCAATGTCATTATTGCAAGAAATTAGGCCATGATGACAATGAATGTAGGAAAAAGAAAAATGATATAAACAATAGGAAAAATGATGATTTTTGGAAAGAAGAAGATAAGAGCCCAAAGATTGTGTTGTTAACATGTAACATTGCACAAGAGAAACAAGATGATGGCTAGTTCTTAGACTCGGGTTATAGTAACCACATGACTGGAAACATAGCAATGTTTGCCAATCTTGATGGAAATGTTAAATCTGAGGTAACAACTGGAACTGATAGTAAGATATCTGTCAAGGGTAAGGGTAGAGTTAGTATCCTGGCAAGAAATGGAGAAGAGAAAATTGTGCCAGATGTATACTATGTACCTGGTCTGAAATGTAATCTTTTGAGCATTGGACAGCTCATTGACAAAGGTTATAATGTGTTCTTCAAGGATGATGTGTGTACAATCAGAGACATAGCTCTAAGCAGGAAGGTCATTGCAGAGGTGCAGATGACCAGCAATAGAATGTTTCCTCTCAAACTCAGAGCAGATTTGAAAGAAGGAAGAAATATTGTAGCTATAACACAAGAATTATTTCAAGAGGAAGTGAAATATGAGAACTGGTTATGGCACTTGAGATTTGGACATCTCAATTTTGGAGGCTTGAATCTGTTGCACAGAAAGAGAATGGTAAAAGGATTCCATTGATTGAAAAACCAGACAACCTCTATGAAGGCTACATCTTGGGCAAACAACACAGAGAAAGCTTTCCAGCAGGAAGGAGTATAAGGGAAAAATCACTCTTGGAAATAGTTCACTCTAATGTGTGTGGACCGATGCAAAAACCATCATTTTCTGGAAACAAATGTGTTTTGACATTCATTGATGATTACACCAGAAAGACATGGGTGTATGTGTTGAAACAGAAGAGTGAAGTGTTTGAGAAATTACGCCATTTCAAAACTCTTGTTGAGAAGCAGTGTGGGAACTATATCAAAGTTCTTAGAACTGAGAGAGGAGGAGAGTACATCTCCAAAGACTTTCTGCGTTTTTGCAAAGAGAACGGCATACAGAAGCAATTCACCACGAGGTATACACCTCAGCAAAAAGGTGTTGCAGAAAGGAAGAATAGGACCATCTTGGACATGGTCAGAATTATACTGAGGGAAAAACATTTGCCACATGAGTATTGGGCAGAAGCTGACACTTGCACAGCTTACATCTTGAATAAATGCCCAATTAAAGCTGTCATGAATAGGATTCCGGAAGAAGCATGGAGTGGACGAAAGCAAACAGTCACTCACATGAGAGTATTCGGATGTGTGGCATTTGCACATGTCCCAGATCAGCTAAGGAAGAAGCTTGATAGTAAGGGGGAGAAATGTGTCTTTATTGGCTACCGTGATGAGTCAAAAGAATACAAACTCTATAATCCATCCACCAAGAAATTGATAGTAAGCAGAGATGTGCAGTTCATTGAAGAATAAGCTTGGGATGGAAGTTTAGAGAAGACATTGAACGTGAAGACAACTGTGTCTCACGAAGAAGAAGAAGAAAGAACGAAGGCTAATAACCATTCTTCGGTGGTTCCTCCACCACCACAAGCACAACAAAACACACCACAAGATGGAATTCAAACAGCCTTGAGAAGTCAAGGAAGTGCTTCTCCAAGCACACCGCAGGGATTAGAAAAGCCCTCAAGTTCGATTGGAACTCCAAGCACACCAAGAAAACCAAGATTTAGAAATATGAGTGAGATTTATTAACAAGGAGAGGTAAGTAACAATATCGGTCTGAATTATTTATTTGCTTTGTACTGTCATGTTGATGACCCAATTCATTTTGAAGATGCTGTAAATGAGGATAAATGGATTGAAGCAGTGAATGAAGAAATTTGTGCAATTGAGAAGAGTAAGACACGGGAGTTAGTGGACCTCCTGAAGGAAAATAAGTTATTGGAGTTAAGTGGGTCTATAAGACCAAAAGCAATGTTGAAGGCAAGATCGAAAGGCACAAGGCCAGGCTTGTTGTTAAAGGCTACAAGCAGAAACAAGGGAGAGACTATGATGAAACCTTTGCACCAGTGGCAAGGATGGAAACAGTAAGAACTGTGTTGTCTATTGTGGCACAACACAAATGGAAGATCTATCAGATGGATGTAAAATCTGCATTCCTGAATGGAGTGTTGAAAGAAGAGGTTTATGTTGAACAACCTCCAAGCTATGAAGTTTAAGGCCAAGAGCATAAAGTATGAAAGCCGAAGAAAACTCTTTATGGGCTAAAGCAAGCACCAAGAGCATGGTACAGTAGGATAGATGCTTACCTGATTGAGAATGGATTTGAGAAATGTGATGGAGAACCCACACTCTACATAAAGGAAAACGACGGTAAAATTGTTATTGTTGTTTTATATGTAGATGATTTAATTTTTACTGGCTATGAAGATTCGCTCATCGCTAATTTTAAAGTAATCATAAAAAGTGAATTTGAAATGACTGATTTGAGTTTCTTAAGATATTTTATTGGAATTGAATTAGAGCATAATGAAAATGGTATTTTCATTTCCTAACAAAAATACGTTAAGGCAGTGTTGAAGAGATTCAACATGCGGAATAACAAAACAGCTGTGACTCCAACAGTAATGGGGTTGAAATTGAGTAAAGAAGATAGCAGCAAGGATTTTGATCCAAAGTTGTATAAAAGCATAGTTGGCAGCCTCATGTACTTGACTACAACTAGGCCAAACATTATGCACACTGTTAGCTTAATCTCCAAATTCATGGAAAGACTGAAAGAAACTCATTGGCAAGAAGCCAAGAGAATTCTAAGGTATGTAAATGGAATGAAGGGGTATGGTATTTTATACTCCTCTTCTGAAAGTTTTTTGTTGACATGTTACATTGACAGTGATTGGGATGGAAGTGTTGATGATCGAAAAATCACATCAGGATATGTGTTTCATTTGGGATTGGGAGCAGTTTCATGGGCTTCCAAGAAGAAACCAGTAGTTGATTTATCTACAATAGAAACAAAATATGTGACATCAACAGCAGCAGTATGCCAAGCACTATGGTTGAAAAGAGTTCTTAGAGATTTGTGTCATGAACAAGAACATGGCACAACCTTTTACTGTGATAATAGCTCGGCAATAGCTGTATCTAAAATTTATGTTTTTCATAAAAGGAAAAAGAAAATAGACACCAAGTTTCACTTCATAAGTGAATTGGTTAACAATGGTGAGATTGTTTTGCAACATTGCAGAACAGAGGATCAGTTTGCTGATATTCTCACAAAACCATTAGCTCATAAAAGCTTTGATTATTTTAGGGAATGCCTGGGTATGCAGAAAAACCCAGCAGTTGAAATTAAGGGGGAGTGTTGGAAATTAATTCCAACTATTGACATCAATCAATAGTAATTGAAAAAGGATTGGAAAGCAGTCGAAGTAATGGCCGATGGAAATCAGCAGAGTTGGCTGAGTGCACAACTCCTGCGCATTTAATAGTCGGACAGAGAAGCCGACACATTGAAGCCTTTCCTAAGGCGGTAGCCGACTTCTGCAGCGAAGTTAAGACGTTTGAGGCTCGAAGCTCATCAACAGCGTAGAGCATTGAAGAGTTGGTTGAATTAGGCTTTAAAGCCTTACCAACATAACGACGGAGTTATTGATTTAAGTCGGCACAAGTCCGCATCACACAAAGAGCAGCGATGCGATGCGATGAAAATCTTAACACTATCGCATTGCAACAGACCACAGGCCATAAGTGTGCACACCGATGAGTTTTGGCGATGCGATGACGTCCCACCTCCATCGCATCACGACTTCGCCAACTTTTCAAACCGTCTGTTGCACCAAGAGTTCGGGCGAGGCGATGAGGCCCTAGCTCCATCACATCGCGGCGTCACAAATTTTTGTCGCCTATCCATTTTTTCTACTTAAGGCCGGATGCGATATGGTTTAAAGTGGATTTCACAGAGTTTGAAGTCTGGGTTTGTTGGTCGGTTTATTTGTTTTATTGTAACTGCGCCATATAAAAGGAAAAGAGCCCAAAGGCTTTTGTAATGTGTTTTTTTTAATGTATTAAGACGTTATTGAAAAACTGAGTTGTTGTGTCGAAAAGAAAAGTCCGCAGGCTAGAAAACACAGAGAATGTTTTGTAAAGAACTGTATGTGCAGTTTAGTTGGACAGAGAGTTTTTGTGAGCACTGCATTGTGTAACAGTCCACCGTTTAGTTTTGTGAAACCCTCTATAGGAGGAAGAATCAGTTTTATTATGATTTTGTATTTGTTTTTCATTCTTTTATGAATTGAAAGAAAGCTTGTCCAAAATTGTTTATGTTCATTCTACAAATTTGAGATATTAGATCTTTGTGTTGTAGAGAAAATCCTCATTCTCTCTATTGTTCAGGAATTATCAGAAATTCCAACACAAATTCCATCGACTACTACTCCCTAATCTGATGCTGCTTTTTCTAACTATTATCGGCTTCTTTTTCAAGCCATGCAAACCAGAAAGTTAAGGGTTACAGCCATTCAAAATCAATTGAGCCGTACTCTATGTAAAGCGAAACAAACATGAGGCGGAGAGGCTACTGCAAGAATGAGATAAAGCTGTGTGGCCCAGGTGGAAAATTACATATTATCGGACCACCTTTTTAGTACGTGCCTGATGTGATTTTGCTGCTTCATTTTATTCTTTGGTATATCTTTTGGTAACCACTGTATAGTGTCATTGTAATGTAGTTACTGTGTAGAACATTTGCAGCTGCCCTAATTTAAAAATATATTAATAATAAAAAATATGTAATATAAATATTTATTTAATCTTTAATTTAAAGAAAAACATTGCAATACAAATATAATTTAATTTAAATGGAAAAAATGAATTAAAAATAAGAAATTCCAGGAGATTTTAACAATAAACTTTTGAGTGTCATTGTAATGTAGTTATTGTGTAGAACATTTGCAGCTGCCCTAATTTAAAAATACATTAATAATAAAAAATATGTAATATAAATATTTATTTAATGTTTAATTTAAATAAACACATTTCAATATAAATATAATTTAATTGAATTGGAAAAAATGAATTAAAAATAAGAAATTCCAGGAGATTTTAACAATAAACTTTTGACAATACACTTTTGACCATGTTTTATTCTATTTAATTGGAATCATTTACACTGGTTTTGGCAAGGTGAAAGTGTTAGGTTATTTCAATTGGACTGTAGAAATTAGTTAAAAAACAGAATACCAAAAATTTTAACCTGAAAAAACGGCGAATTTGATTCATCCAAAAAAGTATGATAACCTCACAGTTTAAGATAAATTTGTACTGATACATAATATAATATTGTGGACGTGCCTGACTTCACACTGAAAGGTTAAGATGTTCGGTTTACCGTTCTTTTCAACTTTACAACGCGAAAGGCATACAGAAATCTTTGTATACAGAAATTTTATTATCCTTCAGCTTGGTGCCTAACAATGATGCAACACTGTAGCAAACGTCATTAGATATTTACATACAGAAACAAAAAAAAAATTGATTACTCTTACAGATTAGTGGATAGAGTTTTGCCACCTTCATCCGCCAAAAGTCATGGCGTTGCGATTCAAAGGCATTTTTTGAGCTCACGACAGACAAGTTTTAGATGTCAAAAGCACAGAAGCCTTGTGGTGGACTTTTACAAACAAAAGTCATCTCAAGGAATAATTGATTTTCTATTTGATAGTTAATGAGCCTGGCTGTATATGTGAATTTATGTGAATTATTTGATAATGTATGTATTTAAATCTAATTATGGGTATATACAGCCCAGCATTTACCACTAGTCATGAATCTAATTTTTGTAAAAGACTGTGAGGATGACAGTTGCATTAAACAACCTTTTAGAAGGAATCTAATAAGATGAAATTGCTATCCACACCTTTCGTGTTAATGTTGTTTTTTTTTCTTAATCTTCCTTTTATTAACTGCACAATGCTGGGCAAAGCTAAAGTACAGATTGCAAGTCCGGCCCAGTTAAATTTAAGCCAATACAAAATCCAACAGAAAACATATAGTACTCCGCCTATTATTAATAGTTATATAATATGGTGTATATTTATGCACTATAACTTTATAAGTGCTTAGTCTAAAAGACTAACAGAATGACTTAAAATTAGACAAAGATTTTTGGTAAAGTTTTTATTAGAATCTTATTTATAGTTAAATTTCAGTATTTTAGGTGCTTTAAAGTTTTTTTTTGATAATGCTAATCCATTTTTACTATAAAAATGCAATTTTATTATAAAAATGCAATTCAAACACTCCAAATATCTGATTTTTTGAATTTTATTTTATTTGCAAAAAAAACTACCGTCCAAACATACATGTTAGATAAACAACTTCCTTTATAAATAATGTTGCTGATAAACATGTGCAGTGAAATCCTTTATAACCCTGAATCTATGACATTATACGGTGCGGAGAATCCATTGGTACTGTTTCTCTGTAGCCATTCCCGTTCAAATAACACCATCGCCCACGGGCAGGCAGCAGTACGAAAGCGGCACGGCAAGGAAAATGAAACCAATGTTCATGGCCCGGAGGCAGGGACTGCAGCACTTTATTGTTAGGCGTCTTCTTTCCTTCTGTTGCACGGAGTTTCACCTTCCGTCGTTCCCTTTGCCTTCGCTATTGCTTTCGTTCCCTTTGCCTTCGCTATTGCTTTATCTCTAGTGTAATTACGTGTTTAAAAGTTACAATGTTAAAGTTATTAAATTTCTGGAATACTAAAAATATTTCAAGTGTTAAATCATTTTTTTTAGATATCTTATAGTTTTATCATAAATTAAACCACCAAATTCTGGTAAAAGAATCCACAAAACCACCTTAGCTTCTCTCTAAGGTTATAACCATCAAATTTTATTATTATTAAAAGTTTTATTTTTTAATGTATGCGAGTGGAAAGTTATCTTATAATTTAAAGATTTTTGTAAGGATATTTTATTAATACATTATATCTTATAGCAATACGATCTGAGGTCATTGAAGTCATTAATCGGATAACTGATCCTCACACGGTTTTTTTAGTTGAGATTTGCTTAACTTCTACTTTCTTTAGTTTTGAAGGGGAGTTTTATGAGCAAACCTTTGGTGTTGCTATGGGTTCTCCCCTTTCTTCGGTTGTTGCTAATCTCTTTATGGAAGACTTTGAGTCCAAGGCTCTTTCCTCTGCTCTGCACCAACCAAAGCTGTGGAAAGGTTTGTCGATGATACTTGTGTCGTCTGGCCTCATGGTAAGGAAGAGCTTGATCGATTCTTCGTTCATCTTAACAGTCAATCTTCCTCCATAAAATTTACCATGGATTATGAGGTGGATGGGAGCCTTCCTTTCCTTGATGTTCTTATCTGTAGGAAAGATGATGGTTCTTTCTCTCATCAGGTTTTTCGTAAAAAAACACATGATACTGAACAATATCTTCGGGCTGATTCGCATCATTTCCCTGCTCAAAAGTTAGGCGTTCTCAACACCCTAGCCACTAGGGCGTTGAGAATCTCGGATGAGCTTCACTTTGAGGGAGAAAAGACCCATGTCCTTGATGTTTTTTGTTCTAATGGTTATAGTAAGTCTCAAGGACTTAAAGCTTTTCTTAAAGCTGAAAGAGGTTCCTTGGTTAAAAATAAAAATCCTAATCAATGGTCCTACAATGTAAAACTTCCTTTCATTCAGGGTACCACTGATAGGATTGCTAGAATCCTTAGGAAGCATATGGTTTCCTCTTACTTCAAACCCCTTAACACGATTCGCAGCTCTCTTAACTCAGTTAAAGATCCTGTGAACCCTAAGGATGGAAAAGGGCTCTATCTTATTCCCTGTTCCTGTGGGACGCCTTACATTGGTGAAACGGGTAGATCCATTAACCAAAGGATATGTGAACATGCAGCTGACATTAGACATGGCAGGTCCGGCACCTCTGCCCTAGCTGAACATGTGGAAAAAACTAACCATCATATCTGCATTGAAGAGGCTAAGGTCTTAACCAGGATTGATCATTTTCATCATCGTAAGTTAAGAGAGGCCATTGAAATTGAAAAAGGGCCCATTAATCTCAATAGAGATGTCGGTTGGAATATAAGCAGGTGTTGGATCCTTGCCTTATATTCTTAAACCTTTTTTTTTTTTTTGAATAATCAATTATTAAGAATAATAAAAATTAAATTTTTTTTAGTTAGACTCTCCTAAATAATTTTTATTTATAATTAAATTATTAATTTTAATATCTTACTAGCTGTTTCAAAAAATTTTAACTTTATTGATAGAACTATTTTTATTTTATTTTTTATTTTTATATTTTATTTTATTTTATTTTTATATCTTTATATTTGTTTATTTATTTATTATTATTATTATTATTATTGAGATAGAATTTCAATATAATAACATATAATTTTAACTAAATAATATTTTTATTTTGAAAATAATAAAAATAAAATTTGCTATTTTTAACAGTAATTTTTAACTAAACTATTAATTTGAATATTCAAACTAGCCGTTTTAATTTGTAATTATATTTGTAAATTTATGAACTATTTTTATTTCTAGTTTTATTATTATTTTCATATTATTATTATTTAATTATTTATTTTATTTTATTTTATTTTATTTATTTGTTTATTTATTTATTTATTTTTTAAATTTATTTATTTACAATAAAATAATATATAATAATCAATTAATAAAAAATTACATAATGAAACTATAATATTGTTATATAAAAAAATTTATTTTATTAATTAGACTTTTAATTTTAATATTCAAACTAGCAGTTTTTTTTAATTATTAGAACTAACTGTTTTATAGTCAAATTAGCTGATTTTAACGGTTTTCTTTGCCTCTCTTACATCTATTTAAACTTAACGATTGATGTGATCTCTCACCTAGTCCTGATGATGAACCACACTGGTTGGTTCGAAACGCGTTGTTCATGATAATGTGATTTTTGCCGAAAGATTTCTTCTTAATTTATTGATGGATCACAGAAGCCAAAAATCTAGTAATTCTAGTCATATTTTTAATATTGTATTAGCATAATTATATTTATTTAAAAAATTATAGTTAATATATTTAGATAAATATATATCAATCAATCATTTGCATAACCACATTTAAACTTATGTTTTCATAAACATGAGTTGTTGTTATTGTTATTTTTATTATATAAATTTATTTTTATTATTATATATTTATTATTAATATTATTAAATGATATTTATTGAATATCATTAATAGTATAGATTGAATATCAATATTGATAAATATATAATAATCAATAACTATCAATAAATTATATATATATATATATATATATATATAATACTCTTTTATATTATATATATGTTATAATAATGATAATAATAATAAGTTGAAGATATTAATATATTAAATATTTAATATTATTATTATTATTGATACATACTTTTATTGACATTAATCATATTTTTGTAAAATTCTTTTCGTAATAATCACATGTAATGGAACATGGTTGACGAGTTTAGAACCAGTGTAGTTCAGATCAAGACTATGTGAGAGATCAGATCAGGACTGGTTGGTTCAAAATGAATCTACCATGTTCCATTGCATGTGATTATTACTGAATTTTTTTTACAAATTTATATGATGGGTCACAAGAGCTTAGATTCCAAAAAATTAATGATATTTTCAATAATAATAGTATTTAAATTTAATGGATTGATATTGCAAACCAAATTAATTAACAACATAAACCCTAGATTAATATTATAAACCCAAAAGGATTAATGAACCTAACAAACTATTAATATTATAAACCCTGTGAATAATATTAAACCCTCCAATTTTATTATAAACCATGTGAATAATATTAAACCCTATGAATATCAACCCTTCTATTAATAAATCAAAGAGAGTGATAATATAAACCCAAACAAACAAGGGACTAATATTATAAACCCAAGAGAATAATGAGCCCAACAAATTGTTAATATTATAAACCCACGAAATTCATAAACCAAAGCGACCAATAAACGGATTCATATTAAACACATAAAATTAATATTATAAACCCTATTATAAACCCGACCAATTTTATTAAAAACCTTGTGAATAATATTAAACACTACCAATATCAAGCCAAGTGAGTGATTTTATAAACCCAAAAAAATAATAAACCTAAGGAACGAATACTAAAAAACTAAACACATTTGAAACCTAAGAGATTTATATTAAACAAAAGCTATTAATATTATAAACCATCATATATAAACCCTAATTATGCGGCCTATCAACATGGTCATCGATAGTTGAGCATGATGGATTTCCATATCAAGTCAATATTTTATTATCTGTATAAAAGAAAATAAAATAAGGAAACTATATAAAAAAAAAATCTCCTTTTTTCCCTAATTTTTGTAAATAATTTTTTTTTTTTCAAAATTTCTAAAATCAAATTGCAACATAAAAAGACAAAAGAATAATAAAATATGTAAGTGCGAGGTCGAACCTTTCTGTTTCATAAAAATATTACTCAGGTTACCTGTACATTCCGATACCCGACTATAGCGAGGTCAGGCTCTATACTCAAAAAAATGAAATAACATTCTTCTCACCTGACCACTCGGCCACCGAATTTCATCTTAAACCAACTACACTGCGGATCGGGGTTGTGGCCATCACTGGAAGAAGCTTTAGTTTAACATCGTACCAATTTTTGACCACTCGATTGGCTTCCGTTGCCACTAGGAATAAAATACTTTATTTATTGGTTTGCGTGCCAAACATAGTTTTGTTTAGTTTTCGATAGATTAGCTCCCAAATGGAAATGAGTTATATTTGAATAAAACTTTCCACAAACTATGACCATGCAACCTCACCTTGATTATATAAATATTTTAAAACCAAAGGATGAGTAAAGCCAAGGGATTCATATTAAACACATAGAATTCATATTATAAAACTTATGAGTAATATTAAACCTCACGAATTTTATTATAAACCTTATGAATAATATTAAGCCTACGAACATCAACCTTCAGATCAATAAATCCATGGGAGTGAAATTATAAAACCGAAGTAATAATAAACCCAAGGGACCAAGGGTAAAAAACCAAGCGGGTTACAAACCAAAGGGATTAATGTTAAACCCAACATATTACTATTATGAAGAGAATGTATATAAACCATAAGTATCTGACATCTAAGCATTCTTTACCATGGCTGAGCATGATGAATTTCCATATGAAGAAAATATTTTATTATCTGTAAAAATATAAATAAAATAAGAAGGGTCATATATAAAAATTAACCTCCTTTTTTCCCTTCTTTTTGTAAATAGTTATTTTTAAAATAAAAAATAAAAAAAATGCAAGACAAAAATTCAAATATAAAATTCGAAAGTCATAGGTTGTGCCTTTGCATTTCATGATTTTATTGTAGAGGTTTCCGAACTTCTGAAAGTCGACTGTAGTGCGGTCGAGCAACATACTCGAACAAAATGAAGGAACATTCTATAAATCCGACCTCCCCACTATTGGTGTATGTCCTTCCTGAACTACGTTGTACGTCGGGGACATGATGATATGCAGAAGAGACTTGAATTTATTACACTGTCAACTTCTGACTAGCTTTCCCTGCGACTAGGAATAAAATAATTTATTTCTCGGTTTGCATGCCAACCATAATTTTCTTTTATTTTTCATTACCTTTTTAAAATTAACTCCCAATTGAAAATCTATTATATTTGAATAAAACATTCTTGAAGCTCCAACCATGCAACCTCAGCTTGATTTTCATACTGTAGTGGTTGAAATATCTCGTCACTTTAATGAATAATTAACATGTTTCATGTGAATTTATTATTGCACATCCCAAGGGTTTAAACAAAATTTAGAAACTTTCTTTCTTTCTTCTTTCTATTTTGAAATCTCTTCTCCAGTCATTGTTTACACCACTTCTCTAAAAATTATATCTCATTACAAATGAACAAGTTCAAATTCATTGCAAGGCTTCTAATATTTGGTAAACATGCACCGTCATACACAATTGCAAAAGTAAATTTCATATTTCTTATAGAAAGATGAATTATTTTTTATTATTTTTCACGAAATAAAATGGGTAAGAAAGGTAAATCTACGACATCAATGTATGTTATTCAAAATATTAAGGAATGCATCAAGGGAGCTGAAAATCCACAACTAGAAGACTACAATGTCAACCTAAATCTCATTTTCAACACCACCTTCAAAACCCAGATGGATGGTATGATGAAGTGCGAAGAAATTATAATTTCTTTGAGAATAGAAGTTTTTTAAATTATGAAACTTCAACTCAGGAGAAAAACACAATGTTTGAAACAAAATAGAGGCAAGGAACTGCGTAGAGTTGTTGCTAGAGCGAAATGTTTTTGTCATTATGAAATGGTTGCATGGGTTATGTGGCATCTGGATTTTCCTACCCTCACTATAGTAGAATCAAACAAAACTTTTCTTTCCTTTTGGAATCCACAAATACTTTCAAAAATTTACAAGCTCAGTACTCCCAATTTTTTCTTAAACACTCAGTTTCTGGATAGCTTCAACAACACAGTATTCAAGAAGTGTGAAGGAAATTATGAAAAACTTGTTAAACATTGGCTACAAGAAAATAGAGAAGAGTTGAAACTTAATTCATCAAAATAATATTTAGTTTCCATTTTCAAAATCCCTGTTAGGTTCCTCGTCAAAATGTTGTCTTGTTTATATGGAAAGAAATAACTTGAGCACTGTAAATTGAAATGAATGGCTTTAATACAAATGTACTCGATGATTCAAAGCATTTCAATTGGCCCGATATTATTTCTTAGAATATAATAGAAGCCCTCAAGTTTTCCATTTTGTCTCCTCCAAGATATCATTAGGTGTTTTGCATGCCATCCTATATTATGGATATTATAATTTATTTTGTACCATTTCCTTTGACGAAATGGAATTACTAAGTTGATCAACAAATTGCTATTTAGAATTATGGCCTTATTTGGTGGAAAAGTAACTTCAAAATCCATTTTTGTGAAATTTGTAATTACATGATGATCCCCTTCCATGAGATTTTATTAGAGAAAAGCCACCCAAGGCTAGTGAAGATCTTAAAGAGGCATTAGAAGAAATAGGAGACTTGTTTCGAGACTAGTGGCCCTTTTGATGCACATTTTATCAAGATAATTTGGAACTTGAAAAGAGAATATATTATTTAGTCGAAGAATAAAAGTACATTAAAGAAAAATTCACATTAATTCTGCAATAGGAAACACAAATGCATCGTGACAACATTTGAAAAGTCTCTAAAATGAATAAAATAAGTTTTTTTCTTGTTTGAATCAACGACAGTTTGAGGCCAAAGAAATAGAAGAATGCATCAAAAGGGCCACTATGTTGGCAATATGATGTAGAGTGTTGTCCTTGATGGCAACCCATTGAATGAAGATGAAGACATGCGACTGTTGAAATGTGTTGTCCTTGATGGAAATCTACCTGATGAAGTTATTCTTGACTTGTTGGACTTGGTAGATGATGTAAATCTGATGTGATATGATGTTTGTTGACAATATGATGCTAAGTGTTGTCCTTGAAAGACAACCCACTTGATGAAGATAATGGCAACTTACTTGATGAAGTTGTGCTTGATAGAACATGTCTTGATGAACTAAATCTGATGTATCTACAGTGTGTATAGAAGGCAATGAAGAAAGGAATTCAATATGTGCAAAATCTATGGTGAAAAGAGTATGTCTCAAGGCATACGTGGATATGTCTAGGAGAAGTCGCGTATGCACGCGGGAAACAACGTGCCAAGTCGCGTATGGGCAAAAGCGCTCAAAAAGTGCAAAACCAGGGATAACCACCATGGTATTGACCCATTGTATTGGGTAATGATTCGTCTAAATGACCCCGTCCAGGAATACCATCGGAAGTAATGTGGTTTTGGCTCATGGTATTGAAAAAGGGTAAACCTATATAAAGAGAAGAATTTCATTGTGCAAATCATGAGTGTGGGTGCAAGATGTCTGAGCTTGAATGAATACTTCTCTCTGAAGTATATCTGAATGGAAAGGGTTACAGTTGAATGATAGATCTGAATCTATGATGCACCTATGAAGAAAATGATGAAGAAGGGGATCTAGATCTGAAATGTATTTGTATCTACTAGATCTGTTTATGGAGTGATTAGATCTATGATGAGGCGAACATCTGTCTGAAGTAAAGGGTTGAATCTGAACTGAATATCTGATCTGAAGAAGTATGCAGCTCTGTAATGGTTGAAGATCCATACGCTAGTTAGCCGCAGAGGAAGCGCGTATATACGCGGCTTCTCTGAAGAAAAAGCGCGTATGCGTAGTGAAGTTTATGTGCAGATGTATACGCTGGTTGATGTGGACGAAAGTGCGTATATACGTGACATCAGTGAAATAAAAGCGCGTATGCAAACTAGGGTTTGCTGAAGCAAGTAATATGAAATGTCCTGGGATCTAATCGTGGTTTTAGCTTATCCGTTGTTGAAGCTGCTTGACCGTGCTTAAATGTATGGAGAGGGTCCACTAAAATATGATGAAACGTGGCCTGGTAAGTTGTGTTCTATTGAAGCTGTTGGATCCCATGGTGGAAATTAATGAAACGTGGTCCATGTGAGGTGCTAAGGGCTGTAGCCTTCAGCGTGGGGTCGTAGCTCCTTCCGTGAGGTCAAATGAGAACAGGGGGTCGAGCTCCCTTTCCGTGTGAGGCCGTAAACAAGAGTGGGGGGACAAGGGGCCCCCTTCTAGGTGAGGCTGGTAAACGAGATCGGGGGGTTGTAGCTCCCTTCCAGGTGAGGCTGGTAAACGAGTCAGGGGGTCGTAGCTCCCTTCCAGGAGAGGCCGGTAAACGAGCGCAGGTGGGTGCCTGCGTGCTGGTCAAGTCTGCGCCAGCACATATGTTGTAAGATGTTTTCTCTATAATAAAATATTGAAGGCTGAGCAACTGCAGCGGTGGTTTTCTCCCGACTTGGGTTTCCACCTAAAATCCTGGTGTTCATGTGTGATACTTATGTGTGATGGTTTATTCTGTTCTTACTGCACATGTTTATTGTTTATAGAACATCTAATGAATGAATGATGGAATGATATAAGTGAAGAACTAATGGCATAATTAGATCTCTGTGTATACGCGAGTTTTATGAAGGATATCCGCGTGTATACGCTACTTGGATTCAGCAAAGTAGCGTATGGGTTTTAAGGAATGAAAAAGTGAAAAGTTTTGAGTATGCAGTAAATACTGATTCACCCCCCCCTCTCAGTATTTTTCCCAACAATTGGTATCAGAGCGTGGTCCTTCTGCAGAAGCTTGATCGCTTGAAGGAGATCCGTCGCAATGGGAAAGAAGCAAAAGAAGAAGGTTACTCAAGGAAAGAAGAAGCCTCGGAAATCATGTATAGAAGATGAAACAGGTATTGATCATTGTTCTTGTATTTTACTTAACTGTATATGCAAAGATTATGATAGTGAAAGTGAAGATGAAGAAGATTCTGACCAAGCTCTACAAGTGCTCATGGCAAAGAAGCAAAAGGCTACTCAAAGTAAGGAGATGTCTCAGAAAACCTGTATAGCAGAAGTTGACAAAGATGAATCTGATAGTGATTGGGGTCCTTGTAATCTTATCTGTGCAAGCAATGATGAAGATAGTGAAAGTAATGTTGTAGATTTAAAATAATTTATTAAAGATCAACAAAGAATTTTTAATGAGAAGGAATCTGCCTCCAAAAATTTGTTCTTTAGACTAAAAAGGATGTTCGATGATGTATACAATCGAAGTAAAGGACTTGAAGCTGCAATCATCTCTCTGCAAGCAGATCTTGAAGAATCAAGTAAGAAGAATGAAGGACTTGAAGCAGAAAACTTTTCTCTAAAAACAGATCTAGAAAAATAAAAAAGGAAGAATGAAGGTCTTGAAGCTGGAATCATCTCTCTACAAGAAAAACTTGAAGCATCAAGTAAGAAGAATGAGGAACCTCTACAATCATTTGAAAAGGAAGGCCTTGAAGCAAAAATCATTTCTCTCAAAGAAGACCTGGATAAAACAGGTAAGAAGAATGCAGAACTTGAAGAAGAAATCATATCTCTGAAAGTAAATCTTGAAGCATCGAAGAAGAAGAATGAAGAACTCTTGCAAAATTTTGAAGAAGAAGGAAATGGGTTAAAAGAAGAGATTCTAAATCTGAAGGATCAAGTAGAAGATGGAAGAAGGAAAGAAGAAAGCTTGACAAAGCAATGTCAAGCCTTGGAGGTTGAGGTAAACATTCTCAAAGGTAAATTAGAAGAAAAGGTTAAACTTTTGAGGTTTCAAGATAGTAATAAGATTCTGGACAATATTCTTAGTAGTCAAAGGTCTCCCTCTATAAAACTTGGTCTCGTTTTTCATGAAACGGTTAAAGGAGATTCTAGTTCTCAAGGAGGTGCTAAAGAATCAAAGGACATCAATGCAAAATATGAAATATTGAAAGAAACAAAAGGTCAACCGATAATCATGAATTCTCAAAGGAAATCATTCAATAATGTTGAATGCTTTAAATGTCATAATTATGGGCATGTTGCAGCAAATTGCAGGAGCAGATCATTTCAGCCACAAACTAACAGATCCTACATAGAAAGGTACTTTGGTTTCTTCAAGGGATATTGTTTTTCGTGTAACAAGTATGGACATAAAGCAGCTGATTGTAAAAGGAGGAAGATTAGAAATACTCATCATGATTCTTATGCTTATTTCTCTGGACACATGAGATGTTATTGTTGTAACAAGTATGGACATGTAGAAAAGGAATGCAGGTTGAACAGATATGAGAAATTGGATAACTTCCAGCACACAAATAGAAAGTTCAAACAAATCTGGAAAAAGATGGAAGACCGATCAGAAACGTAGGGAATTCTGACCCTACTGTAGTCATCCGCTTCTGAAACTGGCTTTTCTTATTGACTGCAGGAATGATGTGGGATATATTATGAGATTTAGTAATGTATCATCACAGGGGGAGCAATGTATGATGACTCTCATGGTTGATTTTATTAATCTGGTTATGTTTACTTCTCACAGTGCATCTGATGTGGAAAAGACAGGTACAGGAGGTACAAGTTAAGGGGAAGATGAAGGAAGATTTAAAAATTTCTATGCTTCACTTTCCATACGCGGGTTATATGAACAAAAGTCGAGTATACACGCGAGTTACAACAGACACAGTCGCGTATCCATTGATGATAAGAGAATTTATATGATAGCTGAAGATCTGGAGCAGAGGTCCAGGGGGAGCATCCGTATGATTGTTAATAACTGTATTATTGACTCTATATCAGCTTAGTTTCTCAGTTCTAAATAATGATGATATGATACATGGTTTCTTGTGTTGAAGATTGTGGATGAGTCCTGTTTGCTTGTTGATGGAGAGTATTCATTGTTGAGATGAAAGTCCTATAATTAGAAGATAAGGGCAACCCAT
Organism: Pinus albicaulis; assembly: GCA_034641835.2. Lineage (NCBI taxonomy): Eukaryota > Viridiplantae > Streptophyta > Pinopsida > Pinales > Pinaceae > Pinus > Pinus albicaulis. The sequence goes on from CM076579.1 coordinate 264,461,790, forward strand.
GTAGATATTGTTGTTGATAACTTGTTGATGAACATTTTCAGGTTGCACAAGTTAAGATGGAGCACTGGTCCAGGGGGAGCAGCAGGTTGAATACTAATGATTGCATTGTTGGCAATATGACTGCTTATTCTTTGGTTTTTGTGATACTCATGCTCAAATGATGATGACTTGGTGCATGGTTTATTATGATGATATTTTAAGCCCTGGTTGTTGATAAGTATCTTTTGTGCTGACATATGGATGAGTTGGATGTCGTTTGATTAAAAAATAAGAATAGATCATGTAGAGTTTGTTACTATGGTTGAGATCTTTTGCCTACATATGTTACTTCATGTTAAATCTTGAATATCTTGATGGTATTGGACCACATGGATGATTTCTTGACACATATTTGAAGATGTTGTTCTGGTATGATAATCTCTCTTGGAAAGATTGTATTGATGCGGCAAAGAATCTGAAGGCTTGGTTACTAATGTGCTTATGCTACAACTATTGGATGACACTTGAAGACACAACTACACTGTTCTATCTATCTGTAGTCCAGGGAAGCATTCAAATATCCCAAAAAGAAGTTGAACACTATCTTTTTCTCACAGAGGATGAGATCTGGTTAAAATTTAGAAGATGGAATTGGATACGCGGGTTTCCTGAAACACAGTCGCGTATATACGCGAGTTCACACACATCAAACCGTGTATGTCTGATTGCTGACAAATTTCTGTTTGGGGTCAGCTCTCTTCAGCACAGCTGCAGTGTTGTTCGGTATCTCTGGTATCTCTGGTGGTGTTCCAGTTCTTATAATACTATTTCAATCTCTGATGTTTTAAAGAGTCCTTGATGATTGGTTGAAAGTGTTCAGGATGCTCAAACTAAGGGGGAGCCTTAGTCACATGGAAAGGTTTCTTGGATGCACAGATTCAGGGGGAGCATTAGCTTTGCTGAGTATAATGCACTATTGGCATTATGATGGTTCTGATACATCTTCTCTTTCTTAAGGACTTTCTGGGGTTGGTCATAAATGGTCATATTTGTAATTTGATGAAAAGGTCTTGTTGAGACCCATGATGTAAAATTGTAATATTCAGTCATGTAAGGACTAGTCAATTTTGTAAACCCACTTGGTTTGGTAGCTGAGTCAAATTTTGTAAACCCACTTGGTTGGGTAGCTGAGTCAAATTTATAAACCCACTTGGTTGGGTAGTTGAGTCTCATATGTAAATCCACTTGGTTGGATATTTGATGTAAGTATGAGTCTTTGGTGATAGGAAGTTCATAGAGTCATGTACTTTACTGAAAAATATGTTTGAACATTCAGCATGAACTCAGGGGGAGCTTGGTCACTTCAGTAGATATCAGATCTGCAGAACGCGTCTTCCACGTGAGGAGAAAAGGGGGAGAGTATGTTGGTTTTGATCCACCCTTTGCCCTTGATGTCAAAGGGGGAGAGTGACATGGTGTTTGAATGATGGTGTTTGAATGGTGTCAAAGATGGAGAAGAGTGACATGGTGTCATTGTATTCTTAATGTACCTATCTGTTGTGGTAACCAAACACCATCGTGGTTGCCATCAAGTCCAAAGGGGGAGATTGTTGGCAATATGATGCAGAGTGTTGTCCTTGATGGCAACCCATTGAATGAGGATGAAGACATGCGACTGTTGACATGTGTTGTCCTTGATGGCAATCTACCTGATGAAGTTATTCTTGACTTTTTGGACTTGGTAGATGATGTAAATCTGATGTGATATGATGTTTGTTGACAATATGATGCTAAGTGTTGTCCTTGAAAGACAACCCACTTGATGAAGATAATGGCAACTTACTTGTTGAAGTTGTGCTTGATAGAATATGTTCTTGATGAAGTAAATCTGATGTATCTACAGTGAGTACAGAAGGCAATAAAGAAAGGAATTCAGAATGTGCTCAAAGTATGATGAAAAGAGTATGTCTCAAGGCATACGCGGATTTGTCTAGGGGAAGTCGCGTATGCACGTGGGAATCAACGTTCCAAGTCGCGTATGGGCAAAAGCGCTCTTAAAGTGAAAAACCAGGGGTAACCACCATGGTATTGACCCATTGTATTGGGTAATGATTCATCTAAATGACCCCGTCCAAGAATACCATCGGAAGTAGTGTAGTTTTGGGCTCATGGTATTTTTTTGGCTCATGGTATTGAAAAAGGGTAAACCTATATAAAGAGAAGAATTTCAATGTGCATATTATGGTGTGGGAGCAAGATGCCTCAGCTTGAATGAATACTTCTCTGTGAAGTATATCTGTATGGAAAGGGTAAAGGTTTGATGATAGATCTGAATCTATGATGCACCTATGAAGAAATGATGAAGCGGGATATCTAGATCTTAAATGTATTTGTATCTACTAGATATTTTTATGGAGTGATTAGATCTGTGATGAGGCGAACATCTGTCTGAAGTAAAGGGTTGAATCTAAATTGAATATCTGACCTGAAGAAGTATGCAGCTCTGTAATGGTTGAAGATCCATACGCTAGTTAGCCGCAGAGGAAGCGCGCATATACGCGGCTTCTCTGAAGAAAAAGCGCGTATGCGTAGTGAAGTTTATGTGTAGATGTATACATTGGTTGATGTGGACGGAAGCGCGTATATACGCGACATCAGTGAAAGAAAAGCGCGTATTAAAACTAGGGTTTGCTGAAGTATGGGGTATGAAATGTCTGATCTGATCTGCTGTGTTTTAGCTATCTGTTGTTGATGTTTGACTGTGCTTAAATGTATGTAGAGGGTCCAGTCTCAAAATATGATGAAACGTGCCCTGCAAGTTGTGTTCTATTGAAGTTGTTGGATCCAGTGTGAAAATTGATGAAACGTGGTCCATAGAGGTGCTAAGGGTTGTAGCCTTCAGTCAGGGGGTCGTAGCTCCCTTCCAAGTGAGGCTGGTAAATGAGAGCAGGGGGTCGTAACTCCCTTTTAGGTGAAGCTGGTAAACGAGAGCAGGGGGTCGTAGCTCCCTTCAAGGTGAGGCTGGTAAACGAGATCAGGGGGTTGTAGCTCCCTTCTAGGAGAGGCTGGTAAACGAGTCAGGGGGTCGTAGCTCCCTTCAAAGAGAGGCTGGTAAACGAGTGCGGGTGGGTGCCTGCGTGCTGGTAGGAGTCTGCACCAGCACATATGTTTTAAGATGTTTTCTCTATAATAAAATATTGAAGGCTGAGCAACTGCAGCGGTGGTTTTCTCCCGACTTGGGTTTCCACGTAAAATCCTGGTGTTCATGTGTGATGCTTATATGTGATGGTTTATTCTGCTCTTACTGCACGTGTTTACTGTTTACAGAACATCTAATGAATGAATGATGGAATGATATAAGTGAAGAACTAATGGCATAATTAGATCTCTGCTAATACGCGAGTTGTATGAAGGATATCCGCGTGTATACGCGAGTTTACTAAAGGAAAGTAGCGTATGGGTTTTAGAGAGTGAAAAAGTGAAAAATTTTGAACATGCAGTACATACTGATTCACCCCCCCCCTCCTCAGTATTTTTCCCAACACACTAAACATTATCTACATTGTCTATTACTATGGGAGTTAGGAACAAATTTTATAGAGAAATTAAATTTATCGGGATCAAACCATTAAGAGAAGAAAAAATTGGGTCAATGGAGCATCATCTCAAAGAGAGCATTGCAGATGACCAAAAATTCATAAACAACCCTAAAACGTGGAATCAAGAAAGCTTTCAAAGATTTCTTTTGTTTCCCTTCGAGAAAATGAAACTGGTTTCTGAATTTAGAATTATACATACATACATACATTCATACATACGTACATACACACACGTATATATATATATATATATATATATATATATATATGGTTTTACAACATTCCATATCTACGTGCAAAGTCAATATCGCTCATTTTCATCTTATCGACTTCTTAGCAATTTCTCAGTTGTACTCAAATTGGGTTAACTACATCCATACAAATGACCACATTTTCTCAATAGAGGGAAAGAAGAATCTGATGAGGAGGAGGAAGCTTGAACAAATTTCCACGATTCCCTGGAGAAAATCCTTTAAACAAGGATTGAAATTGCAGAGCAAATTTTTTTCCTTTTGGAGATAAATTTTAAAATTTTTCTCATTTTAGAAAATTGCACAAACTTTCATTATTTTCATTAGTATTTTTATGACTTCTTACGCTGGTGTAAGGTTCTATATGTTGATGAAGGAAAATAATTTTAAACTCCAAAGTGTTTTCTGAAATCAAACTTTTTGAAGATGAAAACTAAGAGTTGAATGTGTGTTGTGCAACCACATTCATTTGCTCTTATCAGTTTAATTTCTTGATGGATGCATCAGCTAGTCAGTACTTACCTTTACTCGTATCTATATATGGAAGAATATTAGCATGTTTCACTCAACAGTCCTTGGGATATGATACACCTTATTTTATTTCTCAAATAAATTCATTACTTTTAGTGTTAATGCATATCTATTTTATATGGAAGTGTGATATTCAAACTATAACACACTAAATTTCTATTGTTTTCAACATATGTTCTTTTCAAGCTATTTATTTCTAGTTTTACATGCAAATATAGTTTTGAAACATCACTTATATTTCTCAAGAATTTTTTCAAGTCAAATTTATTTGAAAAACAAAACTCATAGTTGAATGTATATTGAGCTATGGCATTGGTTCCATATCATCACTTTCATTTTTCAATGGATGTATTTTGTGTTCAATTCTTAGCTTTATTCATGTTTATCTCTGGCTGAATATTACAACATTCTCTTTAACCACTCCTTAGGGTGTGCCAGAATTTTCTCTTCTCTGTCAAAGAAAATCACTTTTTGTTATGTGGTTGCATATCTCTTTGGTAGTGAATCGTGATGTTTCAACTATAATGTACTAAATTTATCTTGTTTTAGAGATAGCTTCTTTTAAAGTTATTTATTTCTAGAATTACATGAAAACATATTTATACAACAAGACTTATTTTCCCAATCAAATTTTTAAAAAATAATGTTTTTGCATAAGAAAACTCGGAGTTGGATGCTTGTTGATGTATGAATTTGATTTCTTGTCATTATTTTAATTTATTATTGCATGTATATTATACTCAATTATTAATTTTATTCATGTTTATCTCTCGATGAATATTATGATATTCTCTTAAACACTTCTCAGGATATCTTAGACTTATTATTTTTCCTTGTCAAAGAAAATTGATAATTGCTCTCTAATTTCATATCTATTTCATAATGAAGCCCCATATTAAAACTACCATGCACCTACATTCTCTTGTTTTGAACATAAGTTATTTTCAAGTAGTTTATTTCCGGTAGTACATGCACATATATTTTTGGAACAATATTTGTATTTCAACATGAAATTTTCAATTGAAAATTTTCTATAGATGAAATGTCTGAGTTCAATGTGGACCGAACCACCACATTTATTTGTTATCATCACTTTTATTTCTTAACGAATGTATTTTGTACTCGATTCTTAAATTTATTAATGTATATCTCTGGCTGAATAAAAGGATATTATGTTCAACACTTCTTAGCATATCTTGTTTATTTTTTTTGTCAATGTAAATTGTTATATATTCTCTAATTGCATATGTATTTAATAGTGAAGCTTGATATTCAAAGTATAATGCACTGAATCATTCATTTTTTCATCATAATTTCTTTTCAAGTACCTTGTTTCTGACATTGCATGCAAATATATTTTTAGAACAGCATTTTTTATTTCATAATCAATTCTTGAAGTGAAATCTTCTTATAGAACAAAACCCATAGTTGAATGTATATTTATCTATCACATCCATTTGATGTCATCAACTTATTTTGTTAGTGCATGTATTTCCTACTCAATTGTTAACTTGTTTCATGTCTAATTGTGGTTATATAAAATGATATTTTTTTCAAGACTTCTTAGGATATCTTTCACTTTATTTTCTCTGTCAAAGAAATTTTCTATCTTTTGTGTGATTGCATACCTTTTTTATTGTGAACCCTCATATTGAAACAAAAATGAACTTAATTGTTCTCCTTATTAACAATTTTTTTTCAGAGCAATGTATGTTTTGGCACTACATGAAAATATATATTTGATAAAATATTTTAATTAAAGAAAACAATTATGTTACAATGATATTTTCTTTAATAATTCCTCCTAATTCTTCATATGTGTTGCATATGCATTGTTTTGCATTTTAGAACAAATTTGAAAAGAAAAATTTGGTGAAATATGTAAACCATCCAATGACTTCACTATTGATATAGTTGTAAATGTCAAACCCTTCCTCTATCTATCTCCTATATCTAGAGTATCTCATTGAAAATTCATCCTTTGGGATTTGTGTATATTGAAGGCCCACACCATTTTTTAATACATATGTCTAAGATTCCTTCTAACAATAGGTGCTATAGGAACAATGTTTGGAAAATTTATATAAAATGGAACACCTGTGTACTTCAGAAAAATAACTGTAGCAAACATTTAAAGTTAAGGAAACTTCAAACCAGACATATAGAAGATATCTTCAGATATCCAAGTGCACCATTTATCAGCCTAGCTTTAACCCAAAAATTGCATTTCGATATGGCATGATCTACATGACATAACAATGCTTCATGCTCCAACACATCATCATCATTGTCAATTATTTTTTTCTTCTGCTGAGCTCTACAAGTCACCTCACAATTCGACAATTCAATTATTTTAGCATCTTCGAATTTTTCACGTTGGACAAATTATTCATTGCAAACAAGTGAACTGGAGAATAAAATAAAATATTTTCCTCTAGATCTAAAGAAATATAAACACGTGACATGAGAAAATCCCAATCATGCATAATAAGCTCTGCATTTCTCATATTGGTTAAAATATTGTTAAAATACTCTTGTTTAGGATCATCGAATCGTTGTGTGAAGATGTTATCCAAAGTTGGAACAATATTGAAGCTTTCCCACAACACTTTCCGTGATGTTTTTCCTACATGAAAAGGTTTATCGTTGATAAGAGGAAACTGCCCAAGGTCACCCATATGAATCATGGCCCTGCCACCAAAAGGAGAATCCTTGTTTTCAGGAAACAATTCTCGCAAACGTGAATCTATATATATAAACAAACTTGGACCTATATAGCTCATTGAATCAATATGAACATAAATAGCATGCCTCATTTATTATTGAAACGATGCTGGGTATTTTCGATTCAACGATTTCATATATTTTATAGGAATTTTTAAAACTAAGTGTATTATTTTTCCATTTATATTAAAAGAAACAATGCTGGTATGAGCGAGAAACAAAAGTGGAATTCCATCATCCATTGTAGAAGAAAAAATAGCATCATAAATATAGTAAATAAGAGAATACCTTCTAGTTCTAGTTGTTCCTTAAATAATCATTTTAAAAGAATCATTGCTTTAAACATCAATAAAGTGGCGTAAAAAAATTTAAAAAGTATCTCATTATTTCTCAAATAAAGAGAAAGGTGGCACTATTGTCTCCCCAATTGAGTCGCCATTAACAACACCTGCATAGTGTGCATATTTTATAAAATGTATAGCATGTTCCACAGTTTCATCTAACACCATTGTTTCCTGCCAAGTATAGTGAATATTTTAATCCCTTCTACCAATATTGTCAAAATAAGAAATTCTTACATTGTTTGGAGGAATAATATGGGAAAGAACTTGGTACTCTTCAGAATCCTGATCAAAATTATCTTCATAAAAAAGGGACTTTCAATCCTCTTCATTACTTTCATTTGGACAAGGGAGTCAATCAACATGCCACACATGATATCTTAGACTCCTCAAATTCTCAATGACAGTTTCACTTGAAATTCCTATATCTAAAGCAATGCCATGAAACGACTTGTACAAAAAAGACATCACTCCAACAAGATGTTTCAAACCCTTCTCAATCCTCTTTCAAAATAGCATAAAACCACAACCATCCATGAACAATAACATGCACATTTTGTAGTCTTTATGGCTCCTAACTACGCTCGGCATCATAACTCCATGATATTGTTGTTTTTTTCAAACAAAAATATTCCACAAAATGGGGGTGGCTTTGATAAAGCTAGAAAAAGTCGTTCAAACATGAAATTTCATCAGAATGCACTGACAACATTTAGAAAATTTTCTTGCCAATGTTCAACAGAACAGATTTGTGATTACACACAAGAAGAGGCAGCTTTAGTAACATATGGCACATTTCTGGCACTCCAATGTCATGGTCAACAAGATTTTCTACAATAAAACTTCTATGTGAAAATAATGCATGAACGTTAGATCCACCTACACTTGAAACCCTTGTCAAAATTCCATGATAGATATTAGATATTCTTTCTAATTTAAAATCATCATTTTCTAGCCACATTGTATAAACACTGTGAACTTTTTAACGATAATCATTTTGTGTTACTTCATATTTATTTATTTCTTTTTCAATTATATACATTTCAAACTCAATAGACACCTCCCATAGAGCATTGTAATGAAATCAAAGGATAGACCCATTTTTCCATAAACAAGAATCAACACTTGTTTTTGTGTGTTTTTGAACTATGTTCACCAAATGCTCATTATCCTCATTAGGATTGCATGAAAAGTTTTGTGATATTTTCAAAAGGCACAGGTCATCATTAACATCTTGAGGAACCATGACGTTTCAACAGTGTATTTTTCACGGATTCCAGGATGTTACATATTTTTCAAAGTAGGGCTTTACTTCATGAGAATTCAAAGGGTTGGACTAGTCTAGTGTTTCCATATTCGCAACTCCTAGCAACCATAAGAAAGTGTGGATGTGCACTGAACCCTTGTGGATACCTTCCAAAAACCAAAACTTGTAATTAGGAAATAAAAACCAACCAAAATAAAAAACACATCATTACAAACCCATAGAAAATATGAAAAAAGAAACAACCATGAACCTATACCAGAAGTCTGTAGCTCCAAGATATTTCTCAAGAACTAACTCACAAAATATATTAAATATTTGGTGAATGTACATAGCAACTATATGCAGGTATGGAATAAAATTCTATTTCTTTTTTTCCATGTTCATTTTGTGGATGGAAGCATGTGTTTGAAGCCACTAGACAATGCAAGGCAAGCCACATAGTGTCAGCTGCAGTGAACATAAAAAACAAACTTTGGAAGTGCAATTACGCGATCATGTCGGTGAGTTTAGAATAGAGGTCTGTGAAATATTCCCTTGTATTTATTGTTGGGTGTGTGCTATGTTATTTCCAAGAATAGTCACACGTGTGGGGGGTCATAGGGGGGGTTGTTTCCCCCCCTATCCAGGGGTTTGCACGAGGCAAGTAGCCCCCTGCACAGGGTCTAGGGAAGCTCCCCGAGAAAAGTGTTTTGGAACCTTTTTTAGGTGTGTGGATCCGCCTATGATTTTGTGCATGGTTTTCACATGGTTTTGGGGCATGATGGTTTTTTTCCCTTGGTATTTTGTAGATCTGATCAAGGTAACTATGGTTATGTTCTAACCCATGGTTAATTGATTGGGATTTATGAATGCTTCGACATGGATATATATGTGTTGTAACACTAAAATGAATATAATGAAAAATCAAGTTGGTAGTCTCGATTTTGGATCCAGGGGAAAAATCGTTGTGTATATTTGTGTTATGTTTTATGCTCTCATTATTGTTTATTTTCTGGTTTTAAGAAATCATTTGCAGATAATTTTTGTAGAGGGTTAAAACCTACATTTGGTATCAGAGTTGTTTCACCTTCAAGGTGACGCCCTTGCTACTGAGGTGTTTTTTTCTGGGGCCTGTGGTAGACCCTTTTCAGTGGGAGATCTGTGGGATCAATTCTTGCAGTGAAATAATATGGAGAGTAGTGGAAAGATAGAGATCGAGAAATTTAATTGTCAGAGTTTTGAGTTGTGGAACCTCAAGATGGAGGATCTGCTGGTGGATAAAGATCAGTGGATCACTGTAGCTCCACGTACTAAAGCAACGACAATGTCAGATGAAGACTGGGTGAAGTTGGGTCAGAAGGTAAAGAGCACAATAAGGTTGTGTATCTTAGATTTAGTATTTTTGAATGTATCTCGGGAAGCTACAACAAAGACTTTGTTGGTAAAGTTAGGGACTTTGTACCAATCTATGTCTCTAGTGAATAAATTTTTCCGTCAGAAAAAACTGCATAACTTGAGGCTGAAGGATGGAGACTCGGTGATAGAGCATCTGAACGCCTTAAATACTGTGCTAAGTAAATTGTCATATGTTGATATTAAAATCTCAGATAAAGGTAAGTGCATCAGTTTGTTGTGTTATCTACCAGATTCATGGGACTGTTTGATTATTGCAATAGGTAGCAATACAACAACCTTGAATTTTGATGAAATTGTCTCAACCTTGTTGTCGGAGTTAATGAGACGGAGAGATATCGAGTGCTAGAATGGAGATTCCTTATTTGTACAAGGAAGGTCCTAGAATAGAAACAAAAATAAGTTTTTGAGTGGGAGATATAAATTTATAGGGAGATCTAAATCTCTAGGAAAGCCTGTAAATGTGTGTTGAAAATGTGGAAAATAAGGGCACTTTATAAAGGACTACAGATCTAAATCTCCTCAAAAAGGAAAGGGATCACATGATGCTCACTCTACAGAGGAAAAAACCACCTCAGATGAAGGTGGGGATGTGTGTTTGGCTTTTTCTTCAAACGCACATGTATATCATGTGGCATGGTTGATTGACTCAGCTACATCCTTTTACTTCACTCCCCATAGGGAGTGGTTCTGCGAATATGAGAAGTACGATCGTGGTGATGTCTTCTTAGGGGATGTTATGAAACCAACTCCAAAAGTAGAATAAAAGAGATATCAACACCTTATAAATAAGCCACTTCGAGGGGGAAACCTCCTTTACATTACATAAATGAACAATTCTTTGATGATACAAATGACAAAACCTCCTTTCTATATGTAGGAATCCATGGGGTAACCATATAATCATAGGTAACATAACAATAGTAATGGAAGGCCACAAAAATAACAATAGTGGGCTATTATAGGGCACAATAATAAGAATATGGGGGCTTCAGGGGTGCAACAATAGCAATAAGGGGGCTACACTGACAACTACACTAGTAATACAGGGACCTAACATGCCCCTCTCCTTCAAAAAAGTGTTGTCCTCAATGCTTGACTATTTCTTGATGCTTCTGTATAAAATTCTCATCGTCCCATATGGAATATTCAACGGGCAAGTTCTTCCAGTTGCTGAGATACTCTTAAATTGATCGATTTTGTAGTTGTCAAGTTCTTGTTTATGTGACTACTTCATAACTTATTTTTATACGATGTTGATTAATCCATGTGGGCTAAAGAGACACACAAAAGACAAAGAGGGCTTATGAAAGCTCAAAAATCAAAGTGACAAAAATGTGATAAATTCAGTTTCAAATTGAAGATATTATCGTCCATATCGAAACAATGTGAACAATTCATCAAACCGAGTTCGTATGTGAAAGTTAGAGTTGGTCAAATTTATAAGGTTGATTGGATGACATGACAGGTTAAGGAGGATGAAAATTTGCAGAAATCCGGCGACCGGATTCCAGCCAGCTCCAGTCAGATTCTAGATGAGTTTGTGTGACAAATAAACGTCCTCTAAAGTGTAAAAATGGGTATTTTAAAAGTGTTCGGTTGTTTTATTAAAACAAAAAAATATAAAAAAAGATGGGTGGCGGGCCACCAACCCTGCCACCACGCAGACCCCATTAACCCATATTATATATATACAAAAAACTTGTTTGGGGGGTGGGTGGTCAAGCCTACCACCCCCACATTGTAACACAAAGGTCCATATATATTTGGGTGGGGCACGTGTTGTCACCCCCGTCACCCCCCTCCATACCCCAATAAAAAATAGCATATATACATGGTGGATAAGATGGGTGGGCCACCCAATGTGGTTCTAGCCACCCAAAACAAGCCATTACGTAGGTTTTAGAGCAATATGTAGCCATTTTGGGAGGGGGTGGGGTATGACAGTCCAACCTCCTCCCCATAAACTTGAATCTGAACTGTTATGCCAACAGTCACAACCTTGTAAGGTCCTCCAACAAATTTTATATAAAATTTTATTTTTCTCCGTGTGCCAATGCCAAAATCGGGCACACGGTTCGAGGAAGAGGAGATAGAATGGTGGCATGAATTTCGAGACAAAGAATATTCCTTTCATGCTCAGAGATTCCCTAGGGGAGGTAAAATTTCTTTTTATCAGAATATGCTCAAGTTTACAGTATTTTTTGTCACATTTTCATAGGGAACATAATGGTGATATCATATTCACCTTTTCAACAAATTTTTTCAGATTCCATGTGGCGGATTGTCCTCAAGAATCTTGATGGAATTTTTTAGATTCCTTGGAGGCCGAAATTCACCAGTGTTAAAATGAGGTCAACTTTATACTCATTCTTCTCATAATTTCGTAAGGATCTCAATGGTGAGATCAAATTCCTATCTTGAGTTGCAGATTTCAAGATTCCTTGTGGAGCATCATATCTAATGAATCTAAGGGGAACCTAAAGATTCCTTATGACACAAATTTCGACACTGTCAGAATTTTGAAAATTGATAGTTGATCCTACACCTCTCTCCAACATGAATCCAAAGGTGTAGTCATATTTTCCATATGAGCCATATATTTTTCATCCATTTTCCATGATGGGATGATGGTGTCAGATTTCAACATGTGGAAAGTTGATTTCTCGCTATTCGATGCCACTTTTGCGATGGTGCATTCAGATCCAGTGATTGAGCAGCGTATTCCTTAACTAGCATCAGAGTTGAGGTATATGAAGTGTTGTTTCCATGTACTTCAGTGAGTATTGTTGTATAATGATTTATCTCATGTTGATTCCTACTTCAGGTATGATGCGAAATCCTTATGTCTATTTGTTGTTGTTGATTTCTGTTGATGTAAGATACAAAATATTTATGTGTATTGATGTGGTATGTGTTTACCATGGATGGATATTTATGTTGTGAGATCGCTTTGCTGCCTTGATGGCGGGATACTCTTTGTCACCATGTGTGAATTTTTCATGCTGATAGGAGGTTTGTGATGAGTGACAGTTCCTTGTAATGAAACGTTTCGTGGAGAGAATTTGCCAGCCATGTTGAGGGATTTTCCTTGTATGAGAAGTCAACAGCATCAAGGTACAGTATCACTAGTTACAACACTAAATGAAGCAACTAACACCATCGAGACAACGATGTATGGAGATGCAGTCCACACTGGAAAAACTTTTTTATTAAACCTCTTGCATTTTTTGTCATATGATTGTTGAAATGTTTTCCTCTTAACTATATATACATGTCTGTTCGTTAATGCTTTGATAAAATGAAATTCTAACAGATCAACCGAAGCAAAAGGTATTGGTTAAAAGGGTAACGAAAATTTACCCGGATCAGGTGGTATTAGATCGGTATTCTTACTGATGTGAACTTCAAGCATGAAACATTGAATGTGCAGAAATGGAGGACGTCAAAGAAATGTACGACACCATGCTCGGGGTGTCTGAGAAAGTGGACATGTTGTATGAAGCTTATGAGAAATAAGCAGCAGATAGGAGAAAGAGGAAAAACATCGATTGTAACTTCAGTTGAAAGCCACGACATAGGCATTGGAAGAATTGAAGCACAACGACGAAAGTCGTCAAGAAGATCATGAGGCCCTGAGGACACTCCTATAGGAAGAGAAGGAGGAAAATAAATGATTGCAGGTTCAGTTGCAATCCATGATAGAGGAATTGGAAGAATTGAACCACAATGAAGGAAGTCTTCAGATAGATCATGATGCATTAAAGACACTTCTACGAGAAGAGAAGGAGGAGAGGTAGTTATTACAACTTTAGCTACAAGACACGACAAAGGCCTTGGAGGAAGTAAATCATAATGAAGGCTCAGAGAAGCCCTTTTCATATGTTTCCAAATCAACATCTGAGGTAAACAGTTGTGATAATTCATTAGTTTCATCTTCACATGCTATTATTTCTGTTAGAAATGTGGATATCCCCATTACAGGAACTGGCATGAGAATCCTTACCAGGATGGCGTACAAAGGAGGAGGAGTTGGCATTCATGGCGAAGGCATAACTTAGCCATTGGAGGTTGTGAAGAGACCTTTCTACACAATTTTGGGATATACTGAAGGAGAATGTTCGAAGGTGTCAGAAGCCTCCACAAAATTATGGAAACCATCAGGGAGAGAGAATGATGGGAACACTTTACCATCATCTTATGGTAGCGCATATTGCAGAGAGAAATCTGAGGCAAGTTCTCTTCACCATGATCGCACTAGAGAGCACCACGGAAGGTATAACAAGTCTTGATATTCACAAGTTCATTTTGATTATAAGCATGTTGCTAATCATGAACGTAAATCATGGCATAAGAAAACTTGTTGCTTTTGTGGTTTAAATAACCATTTCATTGCTGAGTGTTGGAAAAGAATGGCATCACAAAGGAGGATGTGCCATGGAAAGCCTTCTCCATAGTAGGGAAATAAATTGGTTAAGTAGATCTGGAGAAAGAAGACATTTGTAGCCATTGCAACCAAACAGATCATCAAAGAGCCACGTGGTCGAGGCTCTATTCAGAGCAGCACCTTAAGGATGAAGCATCAGTGCATGAATCATTTGGAACAGTTGGTTGACAAATGAATCCGCCACATTCATGGTGTTCCTCTTTCTAAGGAAAAATATTGTTTTCCTATATGTGGTAGTGTTTCATGGTCATGTTTGTAGATCATATGTTGCATTTTTAACTGTAAAAGTGATGATGTGTTTTCCATCACTTCAAAATGCGACCATGATGTTTTTTACATTGTAATGATAGCTGGGGTGAGATTTCCATTTGATATAAACTTGACCACTGAGTATGTAAACTCGTGGCAAGTATGGAAATGTTTGGGTCATAGTTGGTTAATATGAGCATGTAATTTGCATGATATTGTACTACAAGTTTGCAGGGGATGCAGGTATCCGTTCATTAATTATGGCTCCGAAGGACAAAGGTGAAGGAGAAGGAAGGGTGACCTTTTAGAATTCTTGTGTGGCAGACATTATACAAAAGAGTTGCAGATTATTGTTCATGCTTTTGGAGAAACAAAAGCTCCTCAGTGGGGGTGAATGATCCAGGTGGCTGCAGAGACACACACAGGACAAAGAGGGCTTATGAAAGCCCAAAAATCAAAGTGACGGAAACATGACAAATTCATTTTCAAGTTGAATATTTCGTCGTCTTGATTGCAATGGTGTGAATGGTTCTTCAAACCAAGATAGTAAGAAAAATTTAGAGCTGGTCAAAGTTCTAAGGTTGACTAGATGACATGGAAGGTTAAGGAGGATGCAAAATTGCATAAATTCGGCGACCAACTCCATCCGGATTCCAGGCGAATTTGTAGGAAAGATAAAACATCCTCTAACGCCTAAAAATGGGTCTTTTAAAAATGTTTGGTTTTTTTATTAAAATATATATATATATAAAATGAGCGGTGCCGGGCCACCAACCTCGCCACCCACGCAGACCCCATTACCCCATATATATATATATATATATATATATATATATATATATATATATATATATATATATATATATATATATATATATATATATATATATATATATATATATATATATATATACGGTTCCGGGGGGGGGGTGGGTGGTCAACCCCGCAACCCCCGCATTGTAACACAACGGTCCATATATACTCGGGTGGGACGCAGGTTGTCACCCCCATCGCCTTCCCTCCATACCCCAACAAAGAATACCATATTTACCTGGCGGATAATATGGGAAGGTTGCCCGATGCGGGTCTGGCCCCTCAAAACAAACCATTACATGGCTTTGAAAACAATATGCAACCATTTTGGGAGGGGGCAAGGTTTGACCACCTCACCTCCTCCCCACAAACTTGAATCTTAACTGTTATGTTAACAGTCGCGACCTTGTAAGGTCTACCACCATTTTTTATATAAACTCATATTTTACTCAGTGCACCAAATCCAGACTCGGGTACATAGTTCGACACAGAGGAGGAAGAATGGTGGCACAAATTTCAAGACGAAGAATATTCCTTTGATGCCTAGAGATTCCCTAGGGTAGGTAAACTTTCTTTTTATTAGAATATGCTCAAGTTTACAGTAATTTTTCTCAAATTTTCACAGGGAATGTAATGGTGATATCTAAGTCGCCTTTTTAGCAATGATTTTGGAGATTCCCAGTGGGGGAGAATCTTTAGGAATCTTGAGAGAATCTTTCAGATTTCTTGGAGGTAGAAATTCGGCGGTGTCAAAATGAGGTCAACTTTATACTCATTCTTTTCAGAATTTCATAAGGATCTCAATTGTGAGATCAGATTCCTGTCTTGAGTTGTAGATTTATAGATTCCCTGTGGAGAAAAATCTTTGAGGAATCTAAGGGGAATCTAAAAGATTCCTTACGACCCAAATTTCAATAGTGTCAAAATTTAGAAAATTTATAGTCAATCCTACACCTCTCGATGACACAAGTCCAACAGTGTAGTCATATTTTCCATATGAGCCATATATGTTTCAGCCATTTTCCATAATGGGATGACGGTGTCGGATTTCAGCATGTGGACAACCAATTTCTCGCCATTCGATGCCAAGTTTGCGATGGTGCATTCAGATCCAGCGATTGAGCATCCTATTCTTCAACCAAAATCAGAGTTGAAGTATATGAAGTGTTGTTTCCATGTACTTCATTGATTATTGTTGTAGGATGATTTATGTCATGTCGATTCCTTATGTTTATTTTCTTTTGTTGATTCTTGTGATGTAAGATGCATAATATTTATGTGTATTGATGTGGTATTTATTTATAATGGATGGTAATTTATGTTGTGATATCCCTTTATTGCCTTGATGGCGGGATACTCTTTCTGACCATGTGTGAAGTTGTCATGCTGATTAGAGATTTGTGATGAGTGAGAGTTCCTTATAACGAAACGTCTCGTGGAGATATTTTTTCACTCATGTTGAGGGTGTTTCCTTGTATGGAAATTCAACAGCATCCAGCTACATTATCAGTAGTTACAACACTGAATGAAGCAGCCAACACCATTGAGACACTGAGGCCTAGAGACATAGTCCACACTGGACGAACTTTGTTATTAAACTTCTTGCATTTTTTTTCATATGATTGTTGACATGTTTTCCTCTTAATCATATCTTCATGTGGGTTCATTAATTATTTGATAAAATTCAATTCTAACACATCAGATGAAGAAAAAGGTCTTGGTTAAAAGGGTATCAGAAATTTACCTAGATCATTGATCTTCCTATTGTTTCATTTGATTCTGCACCAAATTTAGGTTATCCTTTGAGAGTTGGAAAACTTGTTGTTAATGCTCGATGTGATACTACACTACTTTATCATCCATATTAGCTTTCATTTGATCCTTCAAACCATAAAACTTAGCCTTCATTTTTTCTTTTCAACCATCTATGTCATCTTTGATTGCTCTTTTTAAGATCAAAATTTCTTTCACTTGGTACCATAATTTTAATATATCATACCGCAATTCTTCCTGTTCATACGTCATAGTATAATTTTCTGAGGGATTAATAGGTGTAAAAATAATTTTTGGAGGCATTACAAAACCCAATACTGATAACAACACTTCAATATGACCTTGGAATCACTTCAATTTCTTTTTCAAATAAACATTATGGACATTTGAAAAAAAATACACACTGTTTTCTTGCTTTTGAGGAGCTCAATATTGAAACTAAATTATCTCTGTGCTTTAGCATCTTCAATGTTTGAAATTTGGTCTTATAATAGCCCTCTGAAGCTTCTTTCAAATGCCATAGGTTTGACTTGATTTGGATTCTTCAAAACAAAGGTAAGCCCAATCTCCCATAATGACCTAATTATGGATTGGTTTAGTAAAGAGAATTTCTACCGCATGCCATGTGTCCCTTTTTCCTCCATCTCTGAAATTAATACACAGGAGACTAAAATCCATTTAATTTTGGTCAACCTTTACATAATTCCAATCCGATGCCCAGAGAGAGAGTTATGAAAATTTTCCCATGGTCACCTCTTTTAGATGAAATTCGGGAGCCTGCAAAAACCATAATTTCAACAGATCATATATTCGAAAATATTGCAAACCAAGATTTGAAATTTTTATAGAAATTTCCTCAGGATTTCAGCTTCTCATGGTAAAAATTTCAACATCTGAACCTGCATCGAGAAAATTTTATAGCAAAAATTCGACGATGACCTATTTGGAGTAGCGAAACCCTAGAATCCAAAGCTCTGATACCAAATGTCATGAAACTAGCTCCAAAAATAGAAGAAAAGAGAGATAAACGCCTTAAAAATAAGCGAACTTGAGGGGGAAACCTCCTTTAAATTACGTTCATGAAAAATTATTGGATGATACGAATGAAAAAACCTCCTTTCTATATATAGGAGTCGATGGGGTCACCATATAATCCTAGCCAACCTAGCAATAATAATGTAAGGGCACAACAATAACAATAGTTGGCTATTATGGGACACAATAATAACAATATGGGGGCTACATGGGTACAAAGATAATAATGTAAGGGGTACAACAACAATAATAAGAGCGCTACATTAAGAACAACAAGGGGCTACACTAGTAATATAGGGACCTAATAGGGGATGTCAGGAAGGCCAGAATTGTTGGATGATGAAAAGTAAAGCTAAAGCTTCAAGATAGATGGATTAGAACACTTCCTCGTGTTCTGCATATTCTTGCATTGGCTAGAAATATCATTTATGTAAGAAATATGGATGATGCATGTGTAAACACAATTTTCGAGAAAAATACCTACAAGATGGTTCAAGGATCATAGGTATTAATGCCAGGAGTTCAGATTGGAACTTTGTACGAGCTTAAGGGTAGCACTATTATTGATGGGTGCAACAATTTTGTGGTTCCTAAAAGTGGAGCGGAAATCCTAGTGGTCTCTAGAGAAAATACCATGATATGGCATCAAAGTTTGGACATATTGGAGAGAAGGGCCTTCAGATACTGCATGGTAATGGTATGGTAGAAGATATGTCTAATTTCTCTCTCGATTTCGATTTCTGTGAACATTGTGTATATGGGGAGTAGAATTAGCTAAGTTTTCCTTCTAGTGCTAACATGGCAAACAAGATATTTGAGCTTGTGCAGAGTGATGTGTTTGGACCTGTGTCGATTCCATCAGTGGGAAATTTTTTGTACTGTGTTTCATTGATAGATTGCTTCTCAAGTAATACATGGATATATTTATTAAAGAAGAAATATGAAGTCTTTGAAAATTTTAAAGAATTTAAGGCGCTAGTGGAAAAGTAGACATAGAAGAAAATAAAGGTTTTGAGAACAAATAATGGTGGAGAGTTTTGCAAGAAGTAATTTGAAGAGTTCTGTAAGAAGTGTGGTATAGCATGGTAGAAGACTACTCCATACACACCTCCAAAAAATGAAGTTAAAGAAAGAATGAACAAAACGGTTATGGAAATGGAAAGAAGCATGCTTAGTGGTACCAGGTTAGGACAGGAATTCTGGGCATAGGCAGTGGAGACTACATGTTACTTGGTTAACAGATCACCTTCATCAACGTTGGAGGATAAGAATCCAAATGAGGTATGGACTAGTAAGAAACCCTCTCTTTCACATCTGAGGGTATTTGGATATGATGTATATGTACATATTCCAAAGGATAAAAGGACCAAGTTGGATAATGAATCTGAAAGGTGCATATTTATTGGGTATAAGGAAGGTTTAAAAGGTTACAAGCTTTGGAACCCAGAAACAAGGAAGGTTGTGTACAGTCAATATGTGGTGTATAGAGAGGTGAAAGATGTTGTTAAAAATCAATTCCTACCAAAGGAAACTAAGAATATAGAGTTTGAGCTAAAGGATGATGAATCATACTCTACAATAGAACAAGATTCAAAATACGAAGAGCCACAAACTCTAACTGTGAGAAGATCAGTTTGGGAAAGAAGGAAGCTAGAAAGGTATAGTCCATCCGCTTTTTGTTCGAATTTTTCTTTCACTATCACTGATGATTATCCCAGAACTGTCAGGGAGACAGTGGATTCAGAGGATGGAAAACTTTGGAAGGAGGCCATGGTTGATGAAATGACATCCTTGCACAAAAATGACACATGGGATATGGTGGAGTTATTGGTTGGAAGGAATCACATCAAGAGAAAATGGGTGTTTAATAATAATATGAATGTAGAAGGCAAGGTGCAGAAATAAAAAGATCTGTTGGTAGCAAAAGCTTATTCCCAGGTGTTGGGAATTGATTTTGGTGATATTTTTTCTCCTGTTACCAAGGTTACTTCTATTAGATTAGTTTTATCTGTTTTTGCTGCATTTGGTTTTGAGGTAGAATAGATGGATGTGAAGATAAAATTTCTTCACAGGGATCTGGAAGTGGAGATCTACATGAAGCAACCTAAATGATTTTCTGTGAAGGGTAAAAAATAACTGGTATGCTGGTTAAAAAATTCTTTGTATGGGTTAAAACAATCACCAAGGATGTTTTGTAATAAATTTGATACCTATGTACGGGTACTTGGCTTTACCACGCGGAAAGAGGATCATGGTGTGTATTTTAAATTAATTGGAGAACGTGTTATTTATTTGGTATTTTATGTGGATGATATGTTGCTAGTTGGAAATTAAAAATAAATTATACAAGATTTGAAGACCCAATTGTTCTCCAAATTCGACATGAAAGACCTTGGTGCTACAAACTATATTTTGGGCATGGAAATTAAGAGAGACTGGGCAAAGAGGAAGCTCTAGTTAAACCAAAGGAAGTATGCCAAGACAATATTACAGAGGTTCAATATGCAAGATAGTAAACTGGTGAAGGTTCCTATTCATGTATGTGTAAATCTATGTGCTGAACAGTGTCCCAAGACAAAAAAAGGAGAGGATGTGTCCTGTGTTCCATATCCAAGTGTAGTGGGTATCCTGATGTATGCAATGGTCTATACTAGACTAGACATTGCACATGCAGTGGTAGTATTGAGAACGTTTATGCCAAAACCAGGGAAGGCATATTGGACAATAGTGAAGTGGGTTTTCATATATTTGTGTGGCACTAGTGCTTATGGTTTTTGCTAGCAGGGAAAACCAGGATTGGACAGATTTTTGGACATCCAATGCTTTGTTGATGCAGACTGGGCTGGAGATATGGACCAAAGATGATATAAAAGTGCATATGTGTTTATCCTATTTGGAGGTGCAGTGAGTTGGGTGAGTAAAAAAGAGTTTGTAGTGACTCATTCAAATATAGAGGCAGAATACATGACAGCCACTCATGAAAGCACGGAATTAATTTAGGTGCACAGATTGTGTTCAAGTATGGGGATAGTGCAGCAATCTATAAGGATAGACTGTGATAGCCAAAGTTCAATTTTCTTGGTTGATAACCCTGCTTATCATTCAAATACAAAGAACATTGATGTTCAATATCACTTTGAGATATATATGGTTGAGGATAAAAAGGGGTTGCTGGTAAAGGTGGAAAATTTGAAGAATGTTCCAAATGCATTGCCAAAGTCTATGAGCACGTAGAATTTCTATTGGTGTACAGAAGTAATGGGTGTTGTAGGGTTGGACTAATGATTAAGATCTTCTATGTCTCCCTACAGAAAGAAAACAACAACTGGGAAAATTTTGGGTGTGTTTTTTGTTCTTTCCCGGAATAGTCGAGAACAAAACACACACCCAACATTTTCTTGGCACATTCTCGTTTCTCTAGATCCAGTGCCCAATCTATGACCTTATCATAGTTATTCTTGCAATCATCTGTAATAAACCTCACCACCACAACCAAACTTCTTCCTGGTTTAGTACCCAAACTCATAGGATCTTTCTCTTCATCCTTCGACATAGTTGAGGTCAATTGTCTTCTTCAACGATAGTATTATCCCAAACCCATCCTGACTCCCAACCTCTTACCTAAGCTTGATAACCTAACTTTGCAGAGGATTTTTTTCAGATCAACCAGTGTGTTTTGTGATCTCAAAAACCAATCTTGGGTCGCCATGTGTAGTGTCCATTCCTAACCGACCTCTACCATGGTCCATGTCAGTAACCATTCAAGGGTTTCCACATGTAGTGTTTACCTCTCTATGATAGGAAAAAGTGCATACGATCTATGATATAAGGTTAGAACAATCCTTTCTACACCACATCGAAGTGGCTCTCTTTCCTCACCATGAATTGACTAAGGTATCCATTCCTTTCCATCTCCATTGAATTAGAGGAAGGCCTTTATGGTCATCGTGGAAACTGGTCTCAACTCTACATTAATCATCTTGATTTGGTTCCCTCAACCGTGCCTCTGCCTCAGAGGTTCCATAGACACCAAAATTATCATTACTACTTCATACCAACAAATTTTGGCATTTGAGACGTTCTCTAGAGCTATGCGTCCTCAACTTGGGTGCTATATTCCTCATTGTGTTCTAGGCCCTGTTTCTTTTCTCGAACTCAGATGACAACTTCCAGGCATGGAAACTCAAGCACTCTAACATCCATTATTCCCCATTATTTTTGGTTTGAACTCCTGAAGTTTGTTACACCTCTCCTCGCACACGTGGCTTGTACGAGGATCCTTCTCAATCTTCAAATCATCTCCATGTCATTGTGCATAAAATTCTAGTGGCTTAATACCAACAACTTGGACTATTTCTTGTGGAAAATGGGCATGTAATATGTTATGAGTCAAGGAAGTCAAAGGAGCATGAAAGAAATTATTTTGCTCATTATTTATTGTTGGAAATCATTATACATGTGGGAAGACTATGGAGAAATTATCTCATGGGAAAAATATTTGAATTGAAAACCAACCACAATCGTTTAAAGAATTTATTTAGGAAATCAACTTTGAATGCCACACAAAATAGGTGGATCAAATTTATAATCAAATATGATTTTCAGATTAAGAACATGAAAGTTAAAAAAATAAGGTGGTTGATGAACTTGGTAGATGTGTGCATATAATGCATGAAAGAACTATAAGTATATGCAAATGTGACTTAGAAATCAAAATTTTAGAAATTGAATATTCAACCAGCAATATATGAAATTAAAAGAAGGGCTACAACAAAGTAATTTAGAGCGAGAGTATGGGAATTGTGAGCTGGAACTGTGAGAAATCCTCTTTATTAAAAGGAATAATTTATGTGCTAAACTATTAAGGGATGAGCAGTGTAATACTAAGTGAGACACACAAGGTGCCTTAGGTTATACAAAATGGGTTCCAGAAAAATCATTTCACCTATAAAGAATCAATACATTTTTCCATGTATGGAAAATAAAGTGATTGATTTTATATGAAAATGTTGGGAATGCCAAAAGAGTTATGGAGCATAAAAATCTAGATTGTTTCTACAATGAATACCTGTTCCTCAGTGGAAATGGGAAATTATTTTATTCATTTTATTATAAATTTTCAAAATATTGTGAGGCAACATGATTCCATCATGGTAGTGATGAATAACTTCACTAAGGCTATGCATTTAATTATAGTGAATTAAATGCAGAGGACAACAAATATTGTTGAAGTTTATATGAAGGAAATCGCTTTGCTACATTATTTTCCTAGAGTAATATTTTAAGATTTAGTACATTATATCACCTAGAACTAGATGGGTAGACACAAAGGGTGAATCGGGTAATTGAATATATTCAACGGATGTATGTGATGAAAAAACCATCAAAATGGGAAGAGTATTTGTAGTTATGGATCTCTCATATAGCAATGGGTATCAAAAATATTTAAAGATGAGCACATTTGAGACCTTATACACTAGAATATACAAAAGACATGTGAGTATGGAAAATATAGTAGACAGAGAAATTATTAATCTACATTTTCCTAGAGAAATGGAGGAGCAAGTGGTGAAAATCAATCAGAACATAAAGAATGCATAGGAAAAACATAAAACCTTTGCATATAAGGTTCAATTAAATAGGAAATTAAAAATGGGTGATCATGTTTTCTTAAAAGTAAATATCATGAAGATTTTATTGGAATTAGGAAGCCAATGAAAGTTTATGGTTAAAATTTGTGAGCCATTTGAAACCCTAGAGAACATTGACCTAGTTGTGTATAAAATTTCATTGTCGACATCCATGCATATCCATAATGTGTTTCAGATTTCATTTTTTAAAAATTATGTTCTTGATGTTAATCATGTATATGACTGAAATATGTTTCAAATGGAGCGTAGAAGAAATTTTCAAGTCCAACAAGTGGGAATTTTGGGTAGGAAGTTCAAAGTTCTCTAGAATTAAGTTACCACTTTACTAAAGGTATAGTTGATCTGGATTTTATGCAGGAATGCAACAGAATACAAAAATAACCATGAACATAGAGATGCAGCGGAAATAATGCTTCATTTCATTAATATCAAATAACAGAAATATGCTTACAAGCATAATGGAAATAAAATAGCTACGGTGCTGGTAGCAAATCTCTGAGAAGAGATGTGATGGCTATAGACCTCTGAAATATGTTACAATGAGGCTCGAGGGCCTATTTATTGTTCAGAAACAATGTAGGATCTGAAACTTCCAAAAACCTAACCGTAGGAGATGAGGCGCCAAAATTATGGGCGCCTGTTTGGGTAAATTGGTGGTTCAACTTCCCGGGGGCATAACTTTGGCATCCGATCTTTGTTTGACGCACTCAATAGCTCGTTAGAAAGAGCTATCCGAGGAGTACAATTTTTGAATGAGAAACATTGGTCCATGGACCCATGTAGCTCTCCATTTTCCCAAAAAACATCGTTTAGGGCCTCAAAATGGCTCCGGAAGTTCAGGACCCGAAAAACTGCTAAAAATAGTAAGTTTTGTTGCAACTTGAAAACTGAAAGGACTGATGGTGGGGGTTCAAATGGAATAGGTGGGTGGCCACCAATATCCACCTGGATCATTAAGGCCCCAAAACGGCTTCGAGAGTGGAGGACCCAAAAACCTGCTAAAAATAGTAAGTTGTGCTGAACGTGAAAAGCTGCAAGAATTGATGGTGCTAGTCCAAATGGAATAGGTGGGTGGCCACCGATATCCACCTGGATCATTCCTCCCTCCTTAGGAAGCAATGGTCCACATTGGGTTGAGATCCTCCATGAGATGAGGCAAATTCTGTTGAACTGAGTATTGGATGTGTTGAAGATGTCATGGACCTGCGGGTGGACAGGCTAGATGTGTTTAGTAAATTTGGTTTCTTTATAAACCTCAGATAGTACATGTTTGGATTCTGTATGTGTAATTGCAGGATTTATGGCAACATCAGGTGGTGGTGCATTGGGATTCAGAGTGCTGGAGTGGTTGTCCTGACAGTGTAGCAGAACCTCTATGAGTGAGGATAAAATTTCCTCGTATTCCTCCATGACTTTTTCCATCTGCTACAGCCATGCAAGGGAGCCTTGTTTCGAGGTTGTGGCCACAATATTCTTCTTTCCCTGTGAGCGATTTGTAAGGAAAATGAATTTCCTGGTTTGGGAAAAAATCTTACTGCGTTGTTTTGCAGTATTCAAAGAGATGACAGGAGGCGGTACTACCTCCGGTATCCTGTACAAGTTATTTTCTAAAGTAATAATAATAGCACGAGGCCTAGACTCATACACAACATGTCACCTCCACAAGTATGGTTGGCCCAATAATACATCAGCTATGTCAAGAGGAGAAACATCACACAATACCTCATCTGTGAATGGCTTGATACTGTATGGAAGGCGGCACTGCTGGCGGATGCAGAGATCCCTCTCTGGGTGGAGCCACCCAATGGTATATGGCTGCAGGTGTGCTATGGTTGGTAGGCCGAGTTGCTTCACGACCTCTGCTGAGATGAGGTTCTTTTGGCTTCCGCTATCGACGAGAAATTACAGCGGAGAACCCTTCACCCACATCTGTGACTGGAAGAGGCACTCCCCCTCCTCTGGATCCTCTGGACCCTCCCTCTGGATCTTGGTGGTGGAAAAAATGGCACTGGGATCCGCGTCAATGATATTCTTCCCTTTGTCATTTCCTTTGTCTGGTTCTAACTCAGGATCAGAAAATGCATCTGATTCGGGTGCCTTTTGTTCGGCCACCAAAGACTGTTTGGCCCGATACTCATTTGTGCTGTGGGTGGGGCTGTTATGAAATTCACACCACTTCCCTGTGTCCTTATTTGGATTTGTGGTGTTGTTCTGAGTCACATTGCTATGGCCTTGCCCCTTGTTCTTCGGTTTGGGGGCACCTTTCGGATTCGCAGATCCAAAGTCTCGCTTCTTCTGCTTAAATTTCTGCTCGATCTTCGCGGCATAGCGATATCCCGTGCCAAGCGATGTAATGTCAAGGAACTCCATTTCCTATTGAATGTTTTTGTGTATACAACCGCGGTACTTGAGCACCAAATTTCTCTCTAAATATTTAATACCCAACTTTGTGCACAGGGTATGGAACAGATTCATCATTTCGTGCACATCTTGATCCTTTTGTTGCCGCAATGTGGTCCATTGGATGTATTTGTCCTCATAGCTCCCCACGGGGTAATATTGTTCCTTAATTCCGTCTCGGAATGAATTCCAAGTCGGTGTGGCCGAGAACAGAGACTGTTCCCCTTCGCCCTCTTTCTCACGGTAGGTTTCCCACCAGTCTTTGACATGGGGGGTGGCTTTGAGGGGTGTAAAAATAATCTTTTTTGGGTGAGAGAACTCATGGACCGAGAAATACCCTTCCAGCAAATTTAACCATCTATCTATAGCTTCTGCATCTATTTTTCCTTCAAATATAGGAATGTCAAAGTTTACCTGTACCTTGAAGGGAGTCGTGCCTCCAGAGTGGCTGTTGGATGCAGATGCGCCATATGTGGGTAGTCATTGAAGGATTTGAGCAAAGTTATCCATCATCACGTTCCTTTGTTTCTTGAGGGCCTCCTCGAGCAATATTTTGATAGGATCTCCTGCTCCCTTGTCTTTCTTTTATTCCACCATGGGAGGTCACCCGGGTTTGCGAGGCTGATCTTGCAAGGGTTCAGCCAGATCGAGCCCTAACTCCTTATACCCTGAACACGTTGGGGACATGCAAAGAAAAAAAAAGAAATAGCAGACCCGCTCTGATACCATTGATCCGGATTTTATGCAGGAACGCAACATAATACAAAAATAACCATGAACATAGAGATGTATAGGAAATAATGCTTCATTTCATTAATATCAAATAACAGAAATATGCTTACAAGCATAATGGAAATAAAATAGCTAGGGTGCTGGCAGTGAATCTCTGAGAAGAGATGTGATGGCTACATACCTCTGAACTAAGTTACAATGAGGCTTGAGGGCCTATTTATTTTTGAGAAACAATAAAGAATCTGAAACGTCCAAAAACCTAACCGTAGGAGATGAGGCGCCAAAACTGTGGGCACCCGTTTGGGTAAATTGGTGGTTCAACTTCCCGAGGGCATAACTTTGGCATCCAATCTCTGTTTTACGCACTCAGTAGCTCGTTATAAAGATATATCCGAGAAGTAAAATTTTTGAAGGAGAAACATCAGTCCATGGACCCATTTTTCTCTCTGTTTTCCCAAAAAACGTCGTTTAGGGCATCAAAACGGCTCCGGAAGTTTAGGACCCGAAAAACTGCTAAAAATAGTAAGTTTTGTTGCAACTTGAAAACTGAAAGAACTGATGGTGGAGGTTCAAATGGAATAGGTGGGTGGCCACCAATATCCACCTAGATCATTAAGGCCCCAAAACGGCTTCAGGAGTGGAGGACCCGAAAACCTGCTAAAAATAGTAAGTTGCGCTAAATGTGAAAAGCTGCAAGAATTGATGGTGCTAGCCCAAATGGAATAGGTGGGTGGCCATCGATATCCACCTGGATCAATATTGGACACATTTTATTCATGAGGATTCCAAATGGGAACCTGAAATTCCATGAGGATTAGTACCCTCATGTTTCTAAATATTTATTGTTTTGTCTCTATATGAACATAATTCACTTAGGAAAACATATAAATAAGGGGGATGAAGTTCTAAGACCCCTAAGGTGACCCCTTTATGAATATGTCTTATTTAAGTTGGTGATCCAAGTACAATTTTGGGGCCTGTGTGTAAATAAGAAAATGTATTTAAATTAGTGTGTTTATGTTTTTGAGGCTAGAGTTCCTGTGTAATTTAGGTTAATGAGCCTATGTGCTAGAAGTCTAGTTAGATATGAGAGTATAGGGAATGAAGACTCTATTAGTGTCTAGGAGTCACCAGTGACCAAATGTACTTTTTCCATATGATTGATAGGGTCTTAGGTCAATTTTTTATAGTTTCAAATAAAATTTGATCATTGGTCAGTGTCTAGGTGTTATTATTTCTCCCCCAATTTTCAAGTTCATAAAATGCCATCATGGTCATGTCATCACCCCTTCTGATAGCGCATAAAAAGAGTGTCTTGGTCATCATTTTTGTCAGGTCATCATAAGTCATATAAGGAGTCATGTCGTCACCTTAGTCCCCATCATGGGATTCAATAATTAGGGTAAAATTGCTTGAAAATATTACAAAGGTAAATCTACCCTTCATGGAGATGTAAACTTTGCAAATAAAGTTATAAAGTTGCAATACACTACCTCATCACATCATTTCTAAAAAAGGACATGTGATTTCATACCATCATCAAAATCAAAAGTCAACTTTCAAACTATAATGAGACCATCCAAGCATTCAAACATTTCATTTCATATTCCTGGAGCTCTCCTCCACCATTTAGTTTCACCTCAACCTTCAAAACTCTGATTTTTCCATCATCAAGCCCTTGGCAACAAGCACGATGCATTTTTTCCTAGTAGGTTGCGCTTCTGGATAGTACACTGCATTTTTTAGTTTGGAGCTTAGAGGAAGCCACAACAGGGTTCATATAGCAATCTACAGGTTCCATAGTCTCTCAGAAAGTAATTATAGTCTCTCATAAATCCTCATGCAATGATTTTCCTTCAGCAAATGATGAAATCCCTCTCCTAGAGTTTTTTGTTGTGCTTTTAGTTTTCTTGCTATTTTCTTCAGTTAAGGGAGAAATACCCTATTTTTCCTACCCTAACACCCTTTTAAAAAATTCATAGACCTCTCTAAAACATTTCCCATATTCATCTGATTCATTTCCATTATTTTTCCTAAAAAACCTATTGCATGTTGTGCTTTTGCTAAATTTCTGGGTTAGGACTGTGTTTTTTGATTTTTCCCCTCCTTCCCTCACTCATTTGAAAATATTCCACTTCCGATGTGTCCCTAAGATATACCCCTACCCCATCGAATTTTCTTTCAAATTTCTATTCTCCCTATACCCTCCAATTACTTCCCTAAACTAGCTTCCCTTTTTCTCATGTTTTCCCAATCCTACCCTAACCTTCCCTCCTATCAAACTAGGGTTTTTACTATGCAAACCAACACCATGGACAGTGAAAATAAAAAGTATAATAAAGGATAGAATATCTCCATATATGAGCCAACTCATATGCAAGAGATCAATTCCTCATCATTCCTCAAGAAGTCATTTAAAGATGTGGGTTTCCTACGATTTTGTGAGAAGATACAAGAGGTGGGTTGCCATGCTGAATTGACCACTGTTTTTGTCACCAATTTCAAGAGGGATAAGACTAACATAGTAGGGATGGAATTGATAATATCAGTAGAGGTTATATCTTCAACCACAGGTATCCAAAACCAAGGAGAATTTGGTTTAGGGGGATGAATTTCGAGATTGAAAACTATGAAGCCTTCCTAAAACCACACTACAAAGATGCTCCCACTCATATATTTTCCTTTAGGAATTTTTTAGATAGATATGCTCCTTTGATGAAGATGATAATGCAGTATTTTACTTGTGAAGGGAGGTTTTATAGGTTGTATTAGTATCACATCAAGTTGTTGATGCATTTTACTACAATAAAACCTTTAAACCTACCACATTACTTATTCACGAGCTTAGTCAAGATGACTAAGAAATTGAAAATCAAAGGGAGAGATCACTGATAAAGTTTATTTCATCATGGTTTTTTTAAAATCATAGTTGTTCATCAGCTTTCACAAATTAGCATACTATGGAAGACATTCATCCACACAACTGCTCTTATGTCTACCACTAGTCAACCTAACAGTCAAAGCATTCCATTAGCACCATCCAGGGCAGATGAGTTTGGCTCATCAAGTAGGCCATTAGTGACAAGGACACATAGTGCAGATATTACAAAGACTTATAGTAGAGGTAAAAGCCTATTGTTTTCTCCTGAGATAGCTGAGATGCCTAGAGCTAGAACTAGTGCTCAAGCTAAGACCTACTGAGGAAGACTATCAGTGAAGAAAAAGTACAACCTAGCACTATGAGACAAGAGATATCAGGAGGTGAGGATGATCCACCATTCCATAATGAAGAGAAGGGACCCACTTATTTTGACATGACTGAACTAGAAGATAAAAAGGAAGACAAATCAGTTGAAGAAATAATCAAAGAAAAAGAGGAAGAGATCAGAGAGCTTAGACATGACCTTTCCATGGAAAAATTCATAGTATCCTTCTTGCAACAAGATAACAGGTTGCTCAAAGTGAACATATTGTTGCAAAGAAAACCTAAAGGAGATCCTAACCTATATAGAAAGGAATTTTTTGTTGTTGAGAAGGATAAGGGAAAGGATATCATAGATGTGGAATAGCTAGAGGACAAAGAAGTTTAGGTACAACCAAGGAGGTCAAAGAAAATATCAAGAGCTAGACAGCAAGGATAGAAAGATCAATCATTTCCTCCTTAAGTACACCAAAACCTAGATGACACTATAACAGCTGAGATTAAGAAGGACAAATATTTTAATTATAAATCTTCCAGGAAATCACATAACGAATTTTAGGAACCGATGCATTTCAAACTACCAACTTTAGTTCATCATCAGGATAATGAAGAATGGCTGATCTAACATACACATTTATACCAGGAAGATAGAAGCAATAGTCAAGACCGAAAGAGTTAAAAAATGGTAAAAAATAAGAACAATTATAAAATAATCCAAAAATATAACTAACACGTCCTTAAAATTATAATGGTCCAAAAAATAAAAATAAAACTAAACATAAAAATATAAAAGGACATAACTACCCCTTCGTATAAAATTAACCCAAAAAACTAACTTAACTCCCCCACATAAACAATATAAATAAGTTATTAAGTGAAAAAATATTCAAGTCAAAGTCATTAAATTATAAATAAATAGAATAATAAAATAAAATCAATGAATAAAATTAGAAAGAATAAAAATAAAATAAAAATAAATTAATAGTATTTTAATTTAATAAATAAATAAATTAACATACAAAAACCAATAAATAAAATACTAAAATAAAATAAATAAAATAACAAAATAATAATAAAAAACCAACTTATAAAAATAAAACAAAAGAATAAAAGGACCTACTACAAAGTAAAATAAAAACTAACGAATTAAAGTCAAAGTCATAAACTAAAAATAAATAATTTATAAATAAATAAAATAATCTATGAACGAATAAAAACTTTTAAAAATTAAAATTAAAATAAATTAAATGCATTTTACTTTAATTAATAAATAAATAAAATAATAGAATAATAATAATAAGACCAAATCATAAAAACCAAAGAATAAAAAGATCCCTACTGGGAATGAAGAGATGGAATCCAACAACTGCTAACTTTCCATCCGTCGTCCCTATTCAACGTGCGGGACCTCTTCTTAATGTCAATCGCCTCTCTAAATTTCCAGTAATGGAAACGGTCAACCCTAGCAAGAATTCTAGCGTCCTCCATACAAATGTGATGCTTCGTCTTTTATGCATGCTCAGCTAATGTAGAGGACTTGGTTCTACCATGCCTAATATCTGCAGCATGCTCTTGGAACCTCTTATTAATCGACTGACCAGTTTCACCAATTAGAGAGTCCTGCAAGAGCACGAAATCAAATAAACACCTTTCACGCTTTTAGGGTACAACTGGTCCTTAGCCGATCTAAGGGAGCCCTGAATGGTGTTTAAAGGTTTAAAAGAAGAAGAGATCTTATGCTTCCCTAAAATCCATGCGATCTTATCAGTAGTACCTTGAATAAAATGTAAATGAACTTTACCAACAGCATCACCACTAATCTTATTCAGTCTAGGACCTTTGCTCGCATTCATGAAAGCCTTCAAACCCTGACTTCTACTATAACCATTATCTCTAAATAATTTAAGGAGATGGGCTTTCTCTCATATAAATGATCATTATCAGAAATTCTAAGAGCTCTTGTAGCTAAAGTATTCAAAACTCCAAGTTTCTGAGTAGGAAAATGATGAGAATCAGAATGCAGATATTGCTCTGTGTGCATCTTTTTCTGAAACACACGGTGCGAGAAAGATCCATTATTATTTCTAGAGATGAGAACATCCAAGAAAGGAAGGTTCCCATTAGTTTTAGTTTCCATCGAGAACTTGATGGAGTCAAATTGACTATTCAAGTGCCGATGGAAAGCCTCTAATTCAAGATGACCATGAGACCAATTGATGAACGTATCATCAACAAACTGCTTCCAAACCTTGGGTTTTAAAGGAGCAGTCACCAAAGCTCTGGATTCAAAATCTTCCATAAAAAGGTTAGCTACCACCAGCGAGAGCGGGAAACCCATGGCTACACCACAGGTTTGCTCATAAAATTCTCCTTCAAAACTGAAAAAGGTAGACGTGAGGCAAATTTCCACCAACTTAGCAGTATCAGGATCAGTGATACGCCTGATAACCCACCTCCATGATAGGAATGTTCGTATAGAGAGAAAAAACTTCAAAAATAACCATAGAGTCATTAGGTTCGCAAACCCAGCTTTTTAACTCATGAACAAAAGAAGCAAAATCTTTCATGTAAGAATCTGTCTGACCAAAAAGAGGCTTAAGCTTATGGGCCAAATACTTAGCTACAAGATAGGTAGGCCCACCAATAGTATTAACAATGGGTCTAAGAGGAACACAATCCTTATGAATCTTAGGGAGCCCATAAATCCTAGGGGTGACAGGATTGCTTTCAATGAGCTTTGAGCTCATAGAACCCACCATGCAACTAGACTTAATAGCATTGGCCACCATATTTGAGACCTTATTAATAGGGTTCTTAGCAAGCTTCTTATAACTCCCACTATTACAAATATGGTCAAGCATATTTGATTTATAATCCCCCTTATTCAAGATTACAATGGAACCACCCTTATCAGCCTTGAGGACAACAATATCAGGGTTTTGATTGAGGGTCTTAAGAGCCAAAAATTCCGATTTTCTAATATTGCTCCTTAGAGGTTTAGATTTCCTAAGAGCCATGGCGCAATCTTGCCTAATGACATATTTCACGCTATCAGATAAATATTTAATACCATATTCAATACTACAAATAATATCATCACGAGGAATCTTCCTAGGAGCTAGAGAAAAATTCAGACCCTTGCTTGATAAAGAGAAAACAGAAGAATCAAAAGGGAACCTAGAGAGATTAATAACTCTTTTATTATTATTATTATTATTATTATTATCACTACTAACATTATTATTACTAATGTTATTACTATTACTATTACTATTGTTACTATTGCTCTGGTTAATATTATTATTATAACCATAATTATCATTACTAATATTATCATTATTATTATTCTTATTATTAAAATTATTAAAATCACTAATGCAAATATTATTACTAACATTGCGAATATTATTATTAATAATATTATTATCAATATTACTATACAAATATTGTGAATATTATTATTATTAGTAATATTATTTTCATTAATAAATTATTATTGTTACAATCACTATTATAATCATTATTATTAATATAATTATCAAATGTCTTATCCTTATCATTATGACTAAAATTAATATTATTATTAATATTGTAATAATTAGTGTTGTTAATGTTATTATAATTGCTTATCATCAAATTAAAACTATTGAACGAGTTATCACTACCACTGCCATACATATACGTGCCTGTGTCCATCTGAGGAAACAGTGGATCCACATGAGTATTGAATGCACTTATGGGTCCATCACTCACCCAATCTGCTGTGGAGGAAATGCAGGGAGAGGGGTTCAAAGAAACTGTTGAGCCCTAAAGATGTCCTTCTCTTTCACCAAATTTCAATTCATTTCCTTTGTCCTTTATCATTTCCAGGCTTAAAAGATCAATAGGATTAATTAAAGTCACTTTAGGAATGCATATAATGTCTTACTTGCTATATTTTCATGGTTTTGTTGTTGTAGTAATTTTTTACTAGACTCAGCTACAGAGTGCAGCCATTCTGTAGCCAGTCACCTATTCTGCAGCAATCTTCATGTTCACACAGGTTACATGTGTAACTTTAAGAAAAAACGCATATGGTTGAATTCCAGACCTCATCTACATCCTTCCTTGTCCTCTACGAAGTCTAAGAAAAAGTCTCCAAGTGGTTATGCACGTGGAAGAAATAAAAACTAAGAGGTAGACTTCTACCGGGACAAGAACTCTACAGATGTCCCCAGCAAAAGTATGACGCTTCCACAAGAGTTCTAATTTGATTTTAACTGGGAAAGACACTTATCCCTATTTCTTCTCAAGGGTAGTTATGTATTTCTCTTATAAGAATGACTCGGGAGACCGAAAGATAGTTAGCTAGATTGCTTTTTTATTGTTAAGATTGTCCAAGACCGTAAAACTCTGTTTTTGAAGAATTTCCTTTAATGAAATAAGATAAGCTCTAATACATGATCTGAGGAAATATTGAGTAGATCCGTGTGCTAATCCGGTGGTAGAGGGCCCCTACTACCCGAGAAGCTGTGTGCATATTGTTTAGATAAGTAACTTTAGCTCTGTTTCATTCCTAATTTAAGCAGTTTTCTGAAGTTTATGTTTTATGCTCACCTACATTAGATGTTACAGCCAGTCTTGTTCTTATGAATTGTTCCAAAATATCACTAACATTGAATAATATATAGTTGTAGTATTTTAGAGATTAGTTGCATTTTAGTTCAGATGTAATACTCTGGAGGTTAATTGCACTCTAGTTCAGCTCTATTCACTATATTTCAAGTTTGATTGATTGCATTTTAGTTCAGTTATGTTTAATGTATTTTAAGTTTTATTAGTTAGTTGTATTCTAGTTCTGTTCCATTAGACTTCAAGGCCTTCATTATTTACAAACGTCTCTTGTTCTTAATTTCTGTTAATACATCATTATCATAGGAACAAGAATTGATAATGTCATTTTGAAGTCTTGACTGTTCCGCAATTTCTCATAATTTTACAAACTGCCTCTTTCCAAAACTATTCCAAAAGATTTCTAACACTTGAATGACGCTTAACAGGGATATTTTGAGTTGTAGAATAGATTAATTTTAGTGTCATAAGTTAATTTAGAGTAGGTTTTCTTACTATGTTGCAGATACTCTCTTCTAAATGTGTTCCAACAAATTTCTAACCAAAGATGAGAGTTTCTCTATGATTTTGTAAGTTTTTGATTGCCTAGAAGAACCTCATTGCATTAAACTTATCCTTTTCTCTAGTTGTGCCAACATACTTCTAATGAAATGAATTGGATTGAGTCTATGTTATGAGTTATTTTTCTTGTCAAGTTTTGCAATTTGTAAGTTAGCATTCTCTGTTCTTATGTGTCATACATAGTCTAGATTTTACTCTGTTTTTAGAGTGACTAATAACTCCTCTTTGCCAAACAACTTACTTTCCTCTTAGCATAAAAACACAAAACCTAGAAACACTAGAAAAACACTAAACACAACAACGTAGGAAGAAAATACCTAGGCACATATAGTGCACTTCACTTCAACAGTTTACTAGCCCTGGTTGACAATCTATGACCTCAATTTAAGAACACTAAGTTGAGAAGACATTTTGGCACCGTTTTCGGGGAAGTGTAACTAGGTAGCCTTGTTTCTTACCTCCCAAAAACAATGACATGCATAGAGAAAGAGACTCAAGGGGTAGATTCATAAGAAACAGAAAGTTCATTTCTAGAACACCACTTGTTCCACCAAGACCAAGAAGCAACACACCTCCAACTGAAACCTACATTCCA
This sequence comes from Pinus albicaulis, assembly GCA_034641835.2. Classification (NCBI taxonomy): domain Eukaryota; kingdom Viridiplantae; phylum Streptophyta; class Pinopsida; order Pinales; family Pinaceae; genus Pinus; species Pinus albicaulis. Next base: position 264,497,943 of record CM076579.1, read on the forward strand.
TCCTATACTGATCACAGACTTCTAGAAGGCTTAAGATCAGATATTCTAATAGAAAGACCTTCCACTTCATCCACTGAACCTGTTTTAGAAGAATATTCAAGGACCCCTGCTAGAGACACAAACTTTTCCACTTCCACAAAAGAATCAACTATGGCAGAAGAAGGGGGAGGAGGAGTCTTTAATGGAGGTAGAGGTGTAGAAGGAGAAGGAGGTAGAGGTGCATAAGGAGGCAGAGGAAGAGGTAGAAGGGAAATGTGAAGCTCTTTTGGGTTTCCTATAGTAGATGAAGAAACCAATGCAACTATGAAAATCATTTCACCCTCTGTCCTTCCAAAATTTTATGGACTCAAAACTGAATATCCTGAAACTTTCCTATTTTAATTTGAAGTCCTATGTAGAACCTATGACTATTTACAAGATGCTCAAAAACTTAAACTATTCCCTTCAACATTTAAAGGAGCGACATTAAAATGGTTTATGAGTTTGATCAACAGTTCTATTAGGACATGGGAAGACATGAAATAGGTATTTTTAGAGAGGTATTTGGATTACTGTATCCCAGTCAACCATAAGGAGGAAGTGTTTAAAATGTTACAAAAAGAGGATGAAAATTTGGAAGATTTGTTGGAGAGGTTTAACTATAACATCAAGAGGGAAAAAATAGAAAACTTAGACCAAGATACTTTGAAAGCTCTCTTGTTGAAGACAATTAGGGATGAATGGTTAGATATCCTTAACATGATGGGAAAAAGGGATATATCTCAGCTCACATTACCTGAAATAGTTGAATTATGTATCAACCTTTCAAGAGGGAAATCTAAAACTGTAAAAGGACCAAGAGACCCTGCTCTTGCAAGGGCAAGTAAGTCTCCTTTTGGGACAGTGAGGAGGGAAGAAATAGGACATATGCTGGATGAATTCAAATATGACATTTTAGGGAGTCTTAGTGAACAAATAGACACCCTTAAATTACAAAACAAGCAAAAAGCGAATCTGATGCCTTCACAATCTTTTGTCCCAAATGTAGAAAGAAGCATGCCTTGACAGAGTGCCCTTTGGATGTAAAAATAGTAGAGACTTGTGTAATTTGTTCAGAAAAACATGAGACCAAGAGCTGCCCTTCACTTCCTGGTCTTAAAGCTGTCTTTCAAGAAGAAACTCCTAAAAATTCCACAGAATATCTCAATTTTGTTTCTAGAAGGCCTTGGCAAGGACCTCAAACACAAGGATTCCATGATCAACTGTATAATCAACCCTCACCAAATTGGAATTCTTGGCGACAACATTGGCCCCAATTTGAAAATAAATCTCAAACTTGGGCACAACGAGCACAAGTTCCCTATGGAATATACTCTCAGTACTATCAATACCCACCATCCTATCCACCATATCCACATTTCCCTCCTCAAAAAAATCTTCAACAAAATCCTCAACAAAATCCTCAAAATCCACAACATCAAAATCAACCACTTCCATTACCATTTCCACAGAAAAGAAATCAGTTACTTTCCTAACCCATACCAAACCCCAACAATAAGAATCCTCAGAACACATATATGATAGAAGGCCAACAGTTTCCAAATTATTTGATTACTCCTTTAGACCTTAATGATGTTAAACTTAGGTCTAGAATAATACTTGAAAATAAGAAACCTTCTATAATCATACAAGAACAAAACAACTCTAAGGAAGATTCTCTATGAGTAAATAAAAGTCTTGAAGAGAACACACTTTTCCAAGACCTAAATATTGAAAAATCAAAACAAAAATAGCCAATAATTTCAACTCCTATATTAGAGCAGCCATCAACATCCACCTCTACACCTCCCTTTCCAGAAAGATTACAAATTGATAGGGGTGTAGAAAAAAAATTATGGTGCCTAATTATGATTTCCTAGATGAGCTGAGAAATGTTTGTATTAAGATCCCATTATTACAAGCTATCAACGAAATTCAAATCTTAGAAAAGAAAATAAAGGAGTTGAGCATGAAGAAAACAGGAAAAAGAATAAGAGAGACAAAGAAAATTCAACTAGCAGGAAAAATAGCAGATATCATGATGGGTAAGATTGACATTCCAAAGTATCTAGACCCAGGAAATCCAGTTGTTAAAACACACATCAATGGAACTGAGATCCAAAACACACTTATTGATTTAGGAGCAACAATCAATATCATGAGTAGACAAATCATGGATAAACTGAAACTTCCTAATCTTCTTTTTACACCCACATTATTACAATTAGCAGACAAATCTGTGATCAAACCTAATGGGGTAATAGAAGACATTCCAATGTCCCTAGATTCTTGGGAGTATCCTGTGGATTTTATGATCCTAACCCCTAATAATAACCTAGGAGGGCATCCTATTATATTAGGAAGACCTTGGTTAGCTACAATTGATGCTTTCATTAGTTGTAGATCCGGTCATATGTACATCTCTGATGGTAGTTCAACCAATAAATTTACCTTGTATCCTCCAGCAAAGACAATTATAGAATTAAATGATACTCAATGGATAGAAGATAAAGAAGACTTACAACCTCTCTTCATAATTTCAGAAATTAGCAAAGATAGCCAGATTCTAAATACCTTAGAAAATTTTGAATCCTCTTCGGAATACAAACATGAAAAATTTCAAGAAGAATCCAACATTGAGTTTTTATCATCAAGACAAATGTCTCTTTATTCCATGGATAAATTTGGCAGTTCTACAATTGAGATATTTGGCAGTTCTACATTCTAGAGAAAGCTCAACAAGAAGAGCTAGTCAAGATATTACAGAGACATTCTTCTGCATATGCATGGGAGTACACTAATATGAATGGGATAAGACCTAAGACTTTCACTCATCACATCTACATAGAGGAAAATTGTAAACCAATCAGACAACCTCAGAGACGGATGAATCCAAATCTTAGGGAGATTGTTAAAGAAGAATTGCAGAAATTGTTAAATGTCAACTTTATCTATCCCATTTCAAATAGTCAGTGGGTTTCTCCTTTGGTAATTGTGCCAAATAAAAATGGTAAATGGAGGGTAGGTATTGACTACCAGGAATTAAACAAAGCTACTCTTAAAGATCATTTTCCCCTACCTTTCATATATCAGGTATTAGATACATTAGCTGGAAAAAGGTACTTCTCATTTTTAGATGGGTTTAGTAGTTATAACCAAATTCAAGTAGCACTTGAAGATCAAGACAAAACCACATTTATTTGTCCTTGGTGTACCTATGCTTACCGAGTATTACCATTTGGACTATGAAATGCACCTACAACATTTGAAAGGGCAGTACTAGGAATTTTTTCAAATCTAATACATGATTGTGTAGAGGTATATATGGATGATTTCACAGTTTCTGGAAACAAATTTGAAGAAGCCTTAGCAAACTTGGAAAAAGTTTTAAAGAGATGTAAAGAAGAAAATCTTTCACTAAGTCATGAGAAGTGTTTTATGATGTTTACTGAAGGAATTGTTTTGGGGCATCACATTTCAGGGGATGGGATTAGAGGTGAGGAGTCAAAAGTTGAAGTCATCTCTAAATTATCTGTTCCAAGTTCTCAAAAATATGTTAGGAATTTTCTAGGATTTACAAGATATTATCGAAGGTTTATAGAAAACTTCACCAAGATAGCATCTCCACTTTTCAAATTACTTACCAAGGACTGTGAATTCAAGTGGAATCTTGATTTCTAGTTAGCCTTTGAGACCCTGAAAACAAAAAATTCCAAAGCACCTATTTTAAGGGGACCTAACTGGAAGTTAACTTTTCATATTTCAATAGATGCCTTAGATACAGCTCTAGGAGCAGTATTGGGACAAAAAGACCTGATTCCTTATGCCATCTACTATACAAGTAAAAATTTGACTCCTTCGGAGTTAAATTATAGTGTAACTGAAAAAGAGTTTTTAGCTGTTTTTCATGCCATAAACAAATTTAGACACTATATAACAGGCTATGAAAATTTTGTTCACATAGATCACTCTACAATTAGATATCTAATGAACAAATCAATTACTAATGGCAGAGACATAAGATGGTTATTTCTTTTACAAGAATTCAACATCACCATTATAGATAGGCCTAGGAAACAAAATACAGTAGCTGATTTCCTATCTAGTCTCCAAAACATTAAAGACAACACCCCAGTTGAAGATCAATTCCCTGATGAATATATTTTTGCAATTTCTACTCAGACTCCGTGGTTTGCTGACATTGCTAATTATTTAGTTTCAGGGAAATTTCCTTCAATAATGAATGCAAGAGACAAAAGAAAGATAATTTATGACAGTGCAAAATATTCATGGGTTTCTAATGAGTTATACAAAACAGGTCCAGATTTTATCATTAGGAGATGTGTTCGGGAAGATGAGATGCCTGAGATCATCAAGGCATGTCATGATGAACCTTGTGGAGGACATTTTGCTGATAAAAGGGCAGCTTATAAGGTCCTTCATTTTGGATACTATTGGCCATCCCTTTTTAAAGATGCGAAAGAGTACGTCAAAAGGTGTGACCATTGCCAAAGGTTAGGAAAACATTCTCCTTCAGGTGAGATGCCATTGCAGCCTCAGGTACATATTGAACCTTTTGAGAAATGGGCTTCAGATTTTGTAGGACCTATTAGTCCTCCATCAAGACAAAAGAAATATATATTAGTTTGCACTGATTATGTTACCAAATGGGTAGAGGCCAAGCCATTACTTTATGCTACTAAATTATCTGTAGTTAATTTTCTTTTTGAGTATATTTTTACTTGTTTTGGTGTCCCAAGGGAAATTGTTACAGATCAAGGAGCTCAATTCACATCAAGGCTAGTGGAACAAATGATGGAGACGTACAAAATCAGACATATAAAATCTACTCCCTGTCATCCACAAGAAAATGGTCAAGTGGAATCTACTAATAAGGTTATTGAAGGGATCCTAACAAAGAATGTCCATTTACATAGAAGAGATTGGGTAGACAGGCTTCCTGAAGCCTTGTGGGCCTATAGAACTACATGGAGAAGCACAACAGGTAATACTCCTTATGAACTTGTTTATGGAAAACAAGTTTTGTTTCCTATAGAGTTTCAGATTCAAACTTTTAAAATGGAAGTTCAGCTAGGACTTGATCTAACAGAGGCACAAAAGCACAGATTGGAGCAGATTAATGAATTGGATGAGATCAAACAGGATGCAGTCCAGAGAACAAATATAGTCCAGCAGCAAAGGACTAGATGGCATGATAAGTACATAAAGGAAAATAAATTCAAAGAAGGTGATTGGGCCCTCTTGTTTGATTCAAAGTTCAACTATTTTCAAGGTAAATTCCAAACACATTGGCTTGGGCCATATGAAATTGTGAAATTTTTTGATAATGGAGAAATAAAAATCAAGACAATAGATGAAGAAGAGGTTACTTTTCTTGTAAATGGTCATAGATTGAAGTTGTATCACAAACCACTTTCAAGAGAATAATTTTTCAAGAGATTCCAAGAGAATAGTGATGTGAAGTTAATGAAGAAGAATCCTTCTTCTTCATCAAATTAATTGTATTTTATGAAATCATATGATGAAAATATATATATATATATATATATATATATAAATAAAAAATAGAAAATAAAAAAAAATTATAAACATGAAAACTAATCTTTGATTAGCATGTTTATACAGAAAAGATAAAGTGAAAATCAGAATCCTTTTGACACTTTACCTTTTCAAAATTGTTCTTTTTCCTACAAGAAGCTATCATAAAATCATAAGTGATCACATTCCTCTTATGATCCATTCACTCCATTCATTCATAACTCATTCACACCATTCATTCATATCTCATTCACTCCATTCATTCATATATCATTCACTCCATTTCATGGTCCATCTCATTTCCATCTCAGATTTCTAAATTTAATCTCTTTCTGCAAATTGAGTATTACAAATCATAAGTTGCAGACAACTTTTTATGCCACTTCACATTTTTTATTCATTCCATTCCATTATATTCCACTTCATTCATGCTCCATTCCACCATTTTCATGATCCATGATTAATTCATTTCATACTACACTCCATCCATGTTTCAAATCATTTCATTTCATGTGTCAAAGCTCCTATAGCTATATTCTACAACCAGATATTCTGCAGTCAGACATTCTACAGCTAGCTCGACATTCTGTAGCCAGCTAGACATTCTGCAGCCAACCAGACATTCTGCAACCAGATACCCTACAGGCAACTATCCAACAACCAGTTGTTCAGTAGAAAATTGACCCTGCACCCCTATGTCAATAAGAAAAATTAAACAGATTATGAAGATTGAAGAATTAATGATTTTCAAAGGAGGACAAAGCATATTAAAACCACAAAAATCAAAGGAAAGGCTAAGGTAAATTTGTGAAATTATTATGATGATAGATTATGAAATTTATATTATAGTTAAGTCATGTATGATTCATAAAGTTATTTTAATTATTCGTGTTGATCAAGCCTATTAAACCTATCATAAAAACATTGGACAAAATCCCTTCCATTCTGCCATACCAAACCATGATTTATTAAAAATTAACGGTTAGTACTGAAGTGACCTATTCGGTCATGTCACTAATCTGAAGTATTCAGTGATGATTTTGAATTTATCACTATATTTTTCTGTGGTATTTTCTTTCATGATAGCTCTAAAAATCAGTAATTCGTGTGAATCACCTTCATCGTATTTCACTCATCCCATAACCACTTCATACCATCTTTCCATAGCTAATTCCTACTGCATAAATAGAGAAAGCATCTTTGGGGTAAAAACAACTCTCTACAGCAATTCTTACCGTGAACAGAAGAGCATCAAATTTAAGGTTGAGAAAAGAAGCCATAGGTCTCATTGTAAGGTCCGAACCAGTCGTAGCCAAATACTTAGAGGGTTACCCACAGATTAGAGAAATGCTACAGCAGGTTGGGTGGTTACAGTTTTTGGAAAAGTTCAATGGTTTTTATAAGGAAGTAACCAAGACATTTGCATGGTCATTCAATGGAGTAGAGGTTGAAATAGGAGATGTCAAGTTCACTATTACAGAATCCTTCATTGCAGAAGCAACAGAATTACCAAGGCAAGGTGAACAATGGTTCAAAAACAAGGAATTTCACAATAAGGCATGGAGGAAAATGCTCAAAACACCAGGTATGGATATTTCAGTTTTTAAGAAGGGCATCTCTAGCTCAACATTGAAGAATAAATGGTGAAATATGTTTCTCATTTTGCAAAAGTTTATAACTTGTGAGGGAAGGTTTGGTACCATATATGTTTATCATATTCAGCTTATGATGCATTTCTTAGATGAAGAAATCAATTTACCCTTCTTCTTACTTCATAGCCTAAAGAGAATGGCCTCTAATGTCCAAAAGAGGGTTCAATTCTTGGAAACCACTTTGTATCACCATAGCCTAGTTAAAATCCTAATTGAACATCATTTGAGAAAGGTGGGAGACAATTGGGATGAGTTCCTAGTGAGGAATCACTTTGAATAACCCAAGGAATCTCCATCTGAAGGCAAACTTGTAAGAAGAAGCAGGAGAGGGAAAATTTCCAAATCTGTTTAAATTGAAACTGGTAAGTCTATACAAGAGTACAATGAGGAGATTATTTCTGAGAAATTAGCTGAAATTAAGAAACAACTTAAAAAGGAGAAGATAATAAGAAAATATGCCAAGGAGAGAGGTGAGGGACCATCTAAACTAAGACGAATCCATAGGCTTAGAGGCATATTGAAGAAGACCGGAGTTAAGCAAACAGGCATCATAAACATTGAAGATGAAGAGACACCAACTGATAAATCTCTTGAATACCAGTATGAAGAGGACCTTGATGAAGAAACTTTGGAGATATATCCAACATAACAAAAAATATATAATTATGTTGAGACATTAGAAAGGAGAGCCTCAGAAAGTAGAAGAAGAACTCTTAGCCCACCCGGATCTGTAATTGAAGTACTAAGAAGAGATAAATATGAATTGGAAGTACTTAATAGGCACATAAAAAATGAAAATGAAATTCTCACGGAAAAATTCAAGCTGAAGAGTAACATGAACACAACTCTCTCTTTGCAAATGGAAAATATGTACAAGGCTAATGAGAAACTGAAAAACAAAAACAAAAATTTGAGTAGGGCACTTATAAACCTGAGATTTAAATTGTTCATAAGGAAGCCTAGGAGGTCATTGAACATCAGGAAAAGTAGAAAAAGGAAGTTGGATGTCCTAGAAGAAGTTTAAAAATACATGGATTAATTGCATGAGGACATGCAAAAGCTTTGCAGTGGGGGTATGTTGAGCCCCAAAGATGTCCTTCTCTTTCACCAAATTTCACTTCATTTCCTTTGTCCTTTCTCAGTTGCAGGCTTAAAAGATTAATAGGATTAATTAAAATCACTTTAAGAATGCATATAATGACTTAATTGCTATATTTTCGTGGTTTTGTTGTTGTAGTAATTTTTGACTAGACTCAGCTATAGAATGCAGTCATTCTATAGCCAGTCGCCTATTCTGCAGCAATCTTCATGTTCACACAGGTTACAAGTGTCAATTTAAGAAAAAAATGCATATGGTTGAATTCCAGACCTCATCTACATCCTTCCTTGTCCTCTACGAAGTCTAAGCAAAAGTCTCCAAGTGGTTATGCACGTGGAAGAAATCAAAACTAAGAGGTAGACTTCTACCGGGACAAGAACTCTACAGATGTCCCCAACAAAAGTACGACGCTTATACAAGAGTTCTAATTTGATTTTAACTGGGAAAGATACTTATCCCTATTTCTTCTCAAGGGTAGTTATGTATTTCTCTTATAATAATGACTCAGGAGACCGAAAGATAGTTAGGTAGATTGATGTTTTATTGTTAAGATTGTTCAAGACTGTAATACTCTGTTTTTGAAGCATTTCCTTTAATGAAAGAAGAGCAGCTTTAATACATGATCTGAGGAAATATTGAGTAGATTCGTGTGCTAATACAGTGGTGGAGGGCCCCTACTACCCGAGAATCTCTATGCATATTGTTTACATAAGTAACTTTAGCTCTGTTTCATTCCTAATTTAAGCAGTTTTATGAAATTTATGTTTTATGCTCACCTACATTAGATGTTATAGCCAGTCTTGTTCTTATGAATTGTTCCAAAATATCACTAACAGTGAATAAGATATAGCTGTAGTATTTTAGAGATTAGTTGCATTTTATTTTAGCTGTAATACTCCGGAGGTTAATTGCACTCTAGTTCAACTCTGTTCACTGTATTTCAATTTTGATTGACTCCAATTTAGTTCAGTTCTGTTTAATGTATTTTAAGTTTTATTAGTTAGTTGTATTCTAGTTCTATTCCATTAGACTTCAATGCCTTCATTATTTACAAACTTATCTTGTTATTAATTTATGTTAATACATAATTATCAAAGGAACAAGAATTGGTAATGTCATTTTGAAGTCTTGACTGTTCCGCAATTTTTCATAATTTTACAAACTGCCTCTTTCCAAAACTATTCCAAAATATTTCTAACACTTTAATGAGGCTTAACAGTGATATTTTGAGTTGCATAATATATTAATTTTAGTGTCATAAGTTAATTTAGAGTAGGGTTTCTTACTATGTTGCAGATACTCTCTTTTAAATGTGTTCCAACAAATTTCTAACCAAAGATGAGAGTTTCTCTGTGATTTTGTAAGTTTTTTTTTGCTTAGAAGAACCTCATTGCATTAAACTTATCCTTTTCTCTAGTTCTGCCAACATACTTCTAATGAAATGAATTGGGTTGAGTCTATGTTATGAGTTATTTTTCTTGTCAAGTTTTGCAATTTGTAAGTTAGCAATCTCTGTTCTTAGGTGTCATACATCGTCTATATTTTACTCTGTTTTTAGAGTGACTAATAACTCCTCTTTCCCAAAAAAATTACTTTCCTCTTAGCATAAAAACACAAAACTCAAAAACCCTAGAAAAACACTAAACACAACGAAGTAGGAAGCAAATACCTAGGCACATATAGTGACCTTCACTTCAACAGTTTACTAGCCTTGGTTGACAATTTATGACCTCAATTTAGGAACACTAAGTTGAGCAGACAGAACCCACCACCAATTCATCGATTAACGATGGATTACTGCAAACCTTCAAACCAATCTATGTATCAAATTGCACAAGGTTAGTAGCATTGTTTTCAACTGATGCTTCCATCTGCATAGGGTCAGTAGTAACGTATTCAATTACAGAGGATACCCTGGTGTTTGACGATCCAGCTAAATGGTCTAGTTCACGGTTTGAGGATTCTTTGTTGCAACCAGTCACAGGGACTGAAGCCTCTACATGAGCTTGACTTCCAACCACGGAATAGGGATGAGAAGCAATGCTTCCATTCTCCAAAATATCATTCACCTTACACTGGGAACCAATCAAGTCATTTAACGCAGAGATTTCTCTATGGTTAACGCTATTCTGAGAACCAGAAATAGGACTGGTTTCCAAAATCGCTTAATTTTCATTTTGAAGAGAATTTTCAAACGTCTTTAAATGCTTCTTTTTAGCAGCTTCCTCTGTACGCTCCACTTTTAATGCAGAAACAACATCAATCTCCAACCAAAGCGAACCTATGATAACAAAAGACAATTCCAGGTGGAGATAAAGAAGACTTCTGGAAAGAAAATCTAAATCTCTTCTCACACCATGGACCTCAGAACGCAGAAGCGCCAAATTGGCTTTTTCAAAAATGAGAATATTTTTGTAGGAATTAAGACAATGTTTAATCCTAGAAAAAGAAGGAATGACACAAGCATCTCTAAAACGCTTCAAAAATGAAATATCAGTCAATCTCCTAGAAACCTTGAGTCGCGTCGTTCGAATAATCAAACCTTATCATCAATAACCCTTCTGTGTAGGGATAGAAGTTGAGAGTGCAAGCTTCTGTGATCCATAACATTTTAATTATAAATCTTCTGGGAAATCACATAAGTAATTTTACGAATCGACGCGTTTCGAACTACCAACTGTAGTTCATCATCAGGATAATGAAGAATGTCTGATCTGACATACACATTTATACTAGAAAGAGAGAAGCAACGATGAAGACCCAAAGAGTTAAAAAAGGGTAAAAAATAAGAACAATTATAATATAATCCAAAAATATAACTAACACATCCTTAAAATTAAAACGGTCAAAAAAATAAAAATAAAACTAAACATAAAAATATAAAAAGACATAATTACCCCTTCGTATAAAATTAACCCAAAAAACTAACTTAACTCTCCCACATAGATAATCTAAATAAGTTATTAAGTGCAAAAATATTCAAGTCAATGTCATAAATTATCAATAAATAGAATAATAAAATAAAATTAGAAACAATAAAAGTAAAATAAAATAATCGTCTTTTGTTATTACAGGTTCGCTTTGGTTGGAGATTGATGTTGTTTCTGCATTAAAAGCGGAGCTTACGGAGGAACCTGCTAAAAAGAAGCATTTAAAGAAGTTTGAAAATTTCCGTCGGAATAGAGATCGAGCGATTTTGGAAACCGGTCCTGATTCTGGTTCTCAAAGTAGGGTTAACCATAGACAAATCTCTATGTTAAATGACTTGATTAGTTTCCAGCATAAGGCAAACGATATTTTGGAGAATGAAAGCATTGCTTCTCATCCTGGTTCCGCGGTTGGAAGTCAAGCGCTTGTAGAGGCTTCAGTCCATGCGATTGGTTGCAACAAAGAATCCTCAATCTGTGAACTGGACCAGTTAGCTGGATCGTCGAACACTAGGGTATCCTCTGCAATTGAATACGTTACTGCTGACCCTGTGCAGATGAAAGCATCAGTTGAAAACAGTGCTACTAACCCTGTGCAGTTTGATACATCAACTAGTTCGAAGGTTTGCAGTAATCCATCATTAATTGATGACTTGGTGGTGGGTTCTTTGAACCCCTCTCCCTATGATTCTGCCACAGTAGATTGGGTGAGTGATGGCTCCATAAGTGCATTCAATACTCATGTGGATCCACCGTTTCCTCAGATGGACGCAGGCACGTATATGAATGGCGGTGGTAGTGATAACTCGTCCAATATTAATAATAATATTAATTTTAGTCATAATGATAAGGATATGACATTTGATAATTATATTAATAATAATGATTATAACAATGATTGTAACAATAATAATTTTATTAATGATAATAATATTATTAATAATAATATTCGCAATGTTAATAATAATATTAGCATTAGTGATTTTAATAATTTTAATAGTAAGAATAATAATAATGATAATATTAGTAATGATAATTACGGTAATAATAATACTAGAGCAATAGTGACAATAGTAATAACATTAGTAATAATAATGTTAGTAGTGATAATAATAATAATAATAGTAATAATAATAATAAAAGAGTTATTAATCTCTCTAGGTTCTCTTTTGATTCTTCTCTTTTCTCTTTATTAAGTAAGGGTCTGAATTTTTCTCTAGCTCCTAGGAAGATTCCTCGTGATGATATTATTTGTAGTATTGAATATGGTATTAAATATCTATCTGATTGCGTGAAAGATGTCATTAGGCAGGATTGCACTGTGGCTCTTAGGAAAGCTAAACCTCCAAGGAGCAATATCAGAAAATCAGAATTTTTGGCTCTTAAGACCCTTAATCAAAACCCTGATATTGTTGTCCTCAAGGCTGATAAGGGTGGCGCCATTGTAATCCTGAATAAGGAGGATTATAAAGCAAATATGCTTGACCATATTTGTAATAGTGGGAGTTATAAGAAGCTCTATAAGAACCCTATTAATAAGGTCTCAAAGATGGTGGCCAATGCTATTAAGTCTAGTTGCACAGTAGGTTCTATGAGCTCGAAGCTCATTGAAAGAAATCCTGTCACCCCTAGGATTTATGGGCTCTCTAAGATTCATAAGTATGGTGTTCGTCTTAGACCCATTGTTAATACTATTGGTGGGCCTACCTATCTCCTAGCTAAGTATTTGGCCCGTAATCTTAAGCCTCTTGCTGGTCAGAGAGATTCTTACATGAAAGATTCTGCTTCTTTCATTCATGAGTTAAAAAGCCGGGTTTGCGAACCTAATGACTCTATGGTTAGTTTTGAAGTTGTTTCTCTCTATACAAACATTCCTATCATGGAGGCGGTTGGGGTTATCAAGTGTATCACTGATCCTGATACTGCTAAGTTGGTGGAAATTTGCCTCACCTCTACCTTTTTCAGTTTTGAAGGAGAATTTTATGGGCAAACCAATGGTGTAGCCATGGGTTCCCCGCTCTCGCTAGTGGTAGCCAACCTTTTTATGGAAGATTTTGAATCGAGAGCTTTGGTGACTGCTCCTTTAAAACCAAAGGTTTGGAAGCGGTTTGTTGATGACACGTTCATCAATTGGTCTCGTGGTCGTCTTGAATTAGAGGCTTTCCATCAGCACTTTAATGGTCAATCTGACTCCATCAAGTTTACGATGGAAACTGAAGCTTATGGGAACCTTCCTTTCTGATCCAGGTGAATTAAACAGGTACAGGTATAGGTACATGGCTCAGAAATCAAAGTGTTTGAAAATCCTTCGAACCAAGTTCAAGTTGTAGATCTCGAAATTCTAAATCCAACGGCGTAGACGGCACTCAATTCTGAGTCCGAATGAAGGAGTTAGGAGCAGTCAAAGTTCAGGGGTTGACTTGGTGATGTGGCAGACTAAGGAGGCAACAATTTTGCTAAAATCCGGCCACCGGATTCTGACCAACCTAGCCAGATTCCGGGCGAATTTGTGGGACCGTTAAATTCACTCCTTCGGTCAAAAATTCGAAGGTTTAAAAAGAAATATATTGTTTTAATAACAATTAAAATATATATATATATATATATATATAAAAATGGGTGGCGGGCCACCAACCCTGCCACCCCATGTATATCCATATTATAAAAATATATAAATGTGTTGGGAGGTGGGTGGTCAACCCCGCCACCCCCGCGGTCTCCAACGCCAGACAATGAAACGGCCGTATATATGTATGTGGCACGTTACCACATGGGGGCGGGCCACCCAATCTGGGTCCGCCCCCCCCCCCACGTCCACATCAACTCATTTAAAATTATACAACGGTTCAACGAAATTTTAAAAATGTAAAACGGTTCAGCGCCAAAGTTAAATATAAGTGCGGTTAAATCAAAAAAATATGCAGTCGGCCTTTTTATGGCGGGGTCGGGATTTGACCACCCGACCTCCGCCCCAACATTACGGATCTCAACCAATTCAGCTATGGAGCGCTTTGAAGAATCCGCCCGAGTTTTATTATATGAACCTTCATTCATTTGTGCGCCCAAGGAAGGACGGACAGGAGCGGGCACGGAAAACGAGGTAGTGGAACCTTGAGCAGTGTGCAGAGGGGGGCGGAACCATGATCTGAGCCATTTTTCCAGAGGGGCCAGATTTTCACTTTGTCCGATTGGGGCAAGTTTTATATGGATTCAGCACTACTCGATGCCACAAATTCAACGGTGTTGCCCATTTTGTCAGCAGAGGTCTGCAATTTTCGGCCATTTCCAGATTGGGCAGGTATAAGGGTGTAATTCCTCATTTTGTACTTGTACTTTCATTTTGCCATTTAATGAAAGCAGGGCCTCCCCACTATTAGAGCAGGGCCCGGAGACGTAGTCCCTCCTGGACGAACTCCGATATCAACTCTTGTGTCTTCGTTCATGATGTTAATTGCTTCTCTCTTTTTCCGCTTATGCCTTTAAAGTTTCTTGTTTAAAAGCTACAATTTTCACATGTTAATTCTTTTATACATCTCAAACAAAAGATTTTGGATCAAGTGGTATCAGAGCGGGTGTTTGTAGATTTGAATTACATGTTTGTATGCTAACAAGAAGCAGGCTAAGAAGAGGCGAAGGGACGCTACAGGCTTTTGATCCCGAAGCAGGACGTGCACGTCAGAGAAGGAACATGGGAGACGAAGATCGGAATGAAGAGGAGCTCAATTTCCGCAAAACTTTCTATACCATGGCAGATCGAGTAGAGAGACTATTCTATAGACTTGAAAGGTTAGAGAAAACAGGAGATCATTCTTTAGAAGGGCAAGGTTCAGCGCACGGAGATGGTGGAGGAAATCCACCCCCTTCAGGAAATGAAAGTCCTTCCTCCTCTTCTAACCATCATAATAAAAATTCTGGAAATGCATCTAACAAGCCTTTCTTTAAGTTAGATGTTAAGTTTGATCTACCAGTATATAATGGTGAAAGTAACGCTGAGAAGCTTAACAATTGGATTAGGCAGCTTGAACTCTATTGCAGGATCCAGCAGATTATGGAGGACGAGGCGAAAATCCAATTGGCTTCTCTTCGATTGAGTGGCACAGCTCTCATCTGGTGGGAGAGAAAACTTCGAAGCAGCAGTAACTTGGGTAACATTCTTTCTTCCTGGTCAGATTTTACTACTGCAATTAAAAATCAATTCTATCCCTTAGGTTACAAGCAGAAAGCCTTAATGGAGAGGCAGTACCTAAGGCAAGGTAAAGGACAAAATGTGCAAACCTTTACTGAAGAATTTCGAAAACAGGCATTAAGTTTGGGCATCTCTTTAGATTCTCCTGAAGTTGTAACTAAGTACATTGGTTCATTGCATAGTTACATTAGACATGCATTGTTAATGTTTGAACCTACTACCATTGACTCGGCCAGTGTGAAGGCCATTCATCTTGAAAACAGGGGCAAAAATGATAAGGACGATCATTCAAAGAAACCGCTTTCCAAACCTTCAAATGGAAAATTCAAAGGGAAAGGAAAGGGAAAGGAAAAGAAGACGACGTCAACAAAGAAGGATGAAGGAGAAAAGCCTTATTGCACTCACTGCAAAAAGGAAGGCCATGACGAAGATCATTGTTGGAAACTTTATCCAGAAAAGAAGCCGAAGAGATTTGGAGGAAAGGGTAAGCAAAAAACGGTAGCAACCGCACAGCAGGACCTTGGATCCGACTCAGGCGATGAGGCATTGATCACAGCAGCAAGGACAAAAGGTACTCATTCTCTTCATGATTCTGAATCTCATGAAAGCACTAGTTCATCAAATGAGCCTCTTTCTAATGAACGTAAGAGAATTGAGTTGTTTCATATTAGAGTTGTTATAAACCATGCAAAAGTAGAAACTCTATTTGATTCAAGCTCTCAAGAAAACCTTATTTCAGAATCCTTGGTTAAAAAGTTAGGCTTAGAAGTTAAGCCTCATCCAAAACCTTATCCGCTTGGATGGATACATGATAAAGTGAAACTAAATGTAACCCAACAGTGTATGGTAAAATTTGTTATTGCTTCTAAGCTGGTAGATGAAGTAGAATTGGATGTAATACCATTGGATATCTGTGGCATTGTGTTGGGGAGTCCCTATCTTTATGATAGGAAAGAAGTTTTCTTTCGCCGTGAAAATAAATACCAAATCACTAAAGATGGGGTAGAATACATTGTAAGAGCTCATCAAACCAAAGTCAGTGCCAGCCTTGTAAGTGCAGGACAGATGAAGAGACTGGTGAATTCCAGCAAGGGGTGTTTGCTCATGGTTGTGAGAGCAAAGGATGAAGAAATAACCGATGCTTTCCGAGGATGTGATCCGGCTCATAAACATGAATTATGTGATGTTATTTCTAACTATGGTGAGTTGTTTTAGGAACCCAAAGGTTTGTCTCCAAAACAAGGGATCCAACATGAGATCCATTTGGAACATGATGCTCCATTACCAAACATTGGTATGTACAGGATGTCATCCATCGAAATGGAGGAAATCAAAAGGCAGGTACAAGAACTGTTGAACCAAGGGGTCATTCGGCCAAGTACTTCTCCTTATGGCTCACCGATCGTGTTAGTGCCCAAGAAAGATGGCACATGGGGGATGTGCGTGGATTATCGGGCACTAAACAAAATCACGGTGAAAAATCGATACCCTCTCCCTCGCATTGATGATTTATTAGATCAATTAAAAAATGCTGTTTATTTCACCAAAATTGGATTTGCGTAGTGGTTATCACCAGGTCAGAATTGCAGAGCAGGATGTGTGGAAAACCGCCTTCAAGACCAAACAGGGGTTGTTCGAATGGATGGTGATGCCATTTGGACTTTGCAACGCTCCAGCCACATTCATGAGGGTCATGAATGATCTTTTTAGGCCTTTCATTGATGAGTTTTTCCTTGTGTATTTAGATGATATTCTTGTATTTAGTAGGACTTGGAAGGAGCATGTATGCCATGTAATCAAAGTGCTTGATGTCTTAAAGAAAGAACAATTGTATGTAAAGTTGTCAAAGTGTGAGTTTGGGAAAACCTCTTTGGTTTACCTTGGTCATATTGTCGGTAATGGTCAATTAAAAATAGACCCCTCAAAAGTCGAGGTGATTGAAAATTGGCCTAAGCCTACCAATGTAACCGAGGTCCGTAGTTTTTTAGGTGCAGTACAGTACTGGAGGAGGTTCATTTCCAACTTCTCCGTTATTGCATCACCCTTACACACTCTGACAAGTATCAAACAAGCCTTTCAGTGGGGAGGAAAAGAGCAGAAGGCCTTCGAAGCACTGAAAGAGAAAATCAGCACCGCACCAGTCCTGGCTTTACCCGATCTCCAGCAGCCTTTTGAGATCGAAACCGATGCCAGTGGGTACGCCATGGGAGCTGTACTTTTGCAGCAGAAGAAGCCGATTTGTTGCCATTCGGAGAAGTTCTCCCAGGCTGTAATAAATTACCCCACTTACGACAAGGAGTTGTATGCCTTGGTCCAAAGTGTGAAAAAGTGGAAACACTACCTGATCGGCAAGGAGACCATCATCCATACGGATCATCAGCCCTTGCAGTACCTTCAGTCACAAACCAAGCTACAACAATCTCGTCATTTCAGGTGGATGGGGTTCCTACAGCAATTTCATCTGGTAATAAAGTATAAGAAGGGCACTAGTAACAAAGTAGCAGACATGCTCTCTCGCCCTCCTATCGTTGCTTCTATTATTTTGCATAATGCGTCATTATCTTTTGAAAGTTATGTTGAACAGTACACTAACAATGATTAATTTAAAGAAGTTTATGCAAAACTAACTCATGGTTCACAGGTGGACAACTATCATTTGCAGGGGAAGCTGTTGTATCACCTTGGTAAATTGTGCATACCCACAGCAGAAAGGGTACATGTAATTCGAGAGGCGCATACCTCTCTTGTGTCTGGTCACTTTGGTGTTGAAAAAAACTTATGTCATTTGCAAAGGTTTTGTTTTTGGCCCCATATGAAAAATAGTGTAACCCGTTTTGTAAAGGGATGTGTGATGTGTTCTGTTTCAAAGCCCTCTAATAGAAAACTCGGGCTCTACACACCACTCCCTATTCCGGGTCGTCCATGGGAAAGTGTGTCGATGGATTTTGTAGGAGGTTTGCCTATGTCAATAAAGGGTCACGACTATTTGTATGTTGTCGTCGATCGCTTTAGCAAAATGTGCATATTGATGCCTTGTAAAAAGCAGGTCACTGCTGAGCAGACTGCTTGTCTTTTCTTTCAGTATGTTTGGGTCCACTTTGGGTTGCCCATGTCGATTGTGTCAGATCGAGACTCTCGTTTCCTTGGAGAGTTTTGGACCAGCTTGTGGCGCATGATGGATACCAAGTTGAAGAGAAGCACGGCATTCCATCCACAAACCGACGGACAGACAGAGGTCGTTAATCGTACCGTGGTACACTTGTTGCGGGGCTATTGCAGCAAACATCCTAAGTTGTGGGATGAACACCTTCCATATGTGCAGCACGCTTACAACCGAGCAGTGCATTCCTCTACGCAGCGTTCACCTTTTGAGACATGCTTTGGTTACTTACCAAAGGACCCTTTCGACATGATCTATGGAAGGGATGAAGATGCCAGTGGGCGTGATGACAAGGATAAAGCACAGCGGTTCATTCAGCGGATTCAGACGATTCACCAAGTAGTGCAAGAGCAGTTGGAGAAGAGTCAGGCCCGATATACGGCCCGACATGATAAGCACCGAGTTGACCATCAATTTCAAGTTGGCGACAAAGTGTGGTTCCACATCAGCAAGGATCGAATGAAGGGAGAAGGTAAGAAATTGCGACCAATCCGGTATGGTCCCTTTACCATATTGGAGAAGATTGGGAATAATGCTTTCCGCTCGACTTGCCGGTATACATGCAGATGTACTCAGTTGTGAATGTTGAAAATCTAAAACTTTATGAACCCCCATTGATTATGGACACTGAGGACGTAGGATCAGTTCCTACAGTGGATGACTTTGCACCAGAATATCTCGATGAACTGCCAGAGGACATCATTCTCGATCGAAGGACCAGGACTTCGTGACAAGGAGATGTGGAGTATTTCCGTGTTGGTTTCAAAGGGATGCACCCAAGTAAAGCCAAATGGCTTGAAAGGAGTAGGTGAGGGAGCAATTCCCTCACTTGCCTGTTGATTGATGAGGCTTTTGGGGTCCAAAAGCTCTTTAGTGGGGAGGAATGATCCAGGTGAATTAAACAGGTACAGGTACAGGTACAAGGCTCAGAAATCAAAGTGTTTGAAAATCCTTCAAACCAAGTTCAAGTTGTATATCTCGAAATTCTGAATCCAACGGCGCAGACGACACTCAATTCTGAGTCCGAATGAAGGAGTTAGGAGCAGTCAAAGTTCAGGGGTTGACTTGGTGATGTGGCAGACTAAGGAGGCAACAATTTTGCTGAAATCCGGCCACCGGATTCTGACCAACCTGGCCAGATTCCGGGTGAATTTGTGGGACCGTTAAATTCACTCCTTCAGTCAAAAATTCGAAGGTTTAAAAAGCAATATATTGTTTTAATAACAATTAAAAACAAAAAAAATATAAAAATGGGTGGCGGGCCACCAACCCCGCCACCCCATGTATATCCATATTATAAAAATATATAAATGTGTTGGGGGGCGGGTGGTCAACCCCGCCACCCCCGCGGTCTCCAACGCCAGACAATGAAACGGCCGTATATATGTATGTGGCACGTTACCACATGGGGGCGGGCCACCCAATATGGGTCCGCCGCCCCCCCCCCCCCCCCACGTCCACATCAACTCATTTAAAATTATACAACGGTTCAACGAAATTTTAAAAATGTAAAACGATTCAGCGCCAAAGTTAAATATAAGTGCGGTTAAATCAAAAAAATATGCAGTCGGCCTTTTTATGGCGGGTCGGGATTTGACCACCCGACCTCCGCCCCAACATTACGGATCTCAACCAATTCAGCTACGGAGCGCTTTGAAGAATCCGCCTGAGTTTTATTATATGAACCTTCATTCATTTGTATGCCCAAGGAAGGACGGACAGGAGCGGGCACAGAAAATGAGGTAGTGGAACCTTGAGCAGTGTGGAGAGGGGGGCGGAACCATGATCTGAGCCATTTTTCCAGAGGGGCCATATTTTCACTTTGTCCGATTGGGGCAAGTTTTATATGGATTCAGCACTACTCGACGCCACAAATTCAACGGTGCTGCCCATTTTTTTAGCAGAGGTCTGCAATTTTCGGCCATTTCCAGATGGGGCAGGTATAAGGGTGTAATTCCTCATCTTGTACTTGTACTTTCATTTTGCCATTTAATGAAAGCAGGGCATCCCCACTATTAGAGCAGGGCCCGAAGACGTAGTCCCTCCTGGATGAACTCCGATATCAACTCTTGTGTCTTCGTGCATGATGTTAATTGCTTCTCTCTTTTTCTGCTTATGCCTTTAAAGTTTCTTTTTTAAAAGCTACAATTTTCACATGTTAATTATTTTATACATCTCAAACAAAAGATTTTGGATCACTTTCCTGGATGTTCTCATCTCTAGAAATAATAATGGATCTTTCTCGCACCGTGTGTTTCACAAAAAGACGCACACGGAGCGGTATCTGCATTCTGATTCTCATCATTTTCCTACTCAGAAACTTGGAGTTTTGAATACTTTAGCTACAAGGGCTCTTAGAATTTCTGATAATGATCATTTATATGTAGAGAAAGCCCATCTCCTTAAAGTATTCAGAGATAATGGTTATAGTAGAAGTCAGGGTTTGGAGGCTTTCATGAATGCGAGCAAAGGTCGTCAACTGAATAAGATTAGTGGTGATGTTGTTGGTAAAGTTCATTTACCGTCTATTCAAGGTACTACTGATAAGATCGCACAGATCTTAAGGAAGCATAATATCTCTTCTTCTTTTGAACCTTTAAACACCATTTGGGGCTCCCTTAGATCGGTTAAGGACTAGTTAGACCCTAAAAGCGTGAAAGGTGTTTATTTGATTTCGTGCTCTTCTGGGACTCCCTACATTGGTGAAACTGGTCGGTCGATTAATAAGAGGTTCCAGGAGCATGCTGCGCATATTAGGCATGGTAGAACCAAGTCCTCTACATTAGCTAAGCATGCAGAAAAGACGAAGCATCACATTTGTATGGAGGACACTAGAATTCTTGCTAGGATTGACCATTTCCATCACCGGAAATTTGGGGAGGCGATTGAGATTGAGAAGAGGTCCCGCACGTTGAACAGGGATGATGGATGGAAAGTTAGTAGTTGTTGGATTCCATCTCTTCATTCCCTGTAGGGATCCTTTTATTCTTTTGTTTTTATGATTTGGTCTTATTATTATTATTCTATTATTTTATTTTAATATTTTATTTATTTATTAATTAAAATAAAATACATTTCATTTATTTTAATTTTAATTTTAACTTTAATTTTTAAAAGTTTTTTTTCATTCATAAATCATTTTATTAATTTTATTATTTTATTTATTTATAAATTATTTATTTTTGGTTTATGACTTTGACTTGAATTTTATTTTACTTTGTAGTACGTCCTTTTATTCTTTTGTTTTAATTTTATAATTTGGTTTTTTATTATTATTTTGTTATTTTATTTTAGTACTTTATTTATTGGTTTTTGTATGTTGATTTATTTATTTATTAAATTAAAATACTATTAATTTATTTTTATTTTTATTCTATTTTAATTTATTTTATTTTTATTGTTTCTAATTTTATTCATTGATTTTATTTTATTATTCTATTTATTTATAATTTATGACTTTGACTTGAATATTTTTTCACTTAATAACTTATTTATATTGTTTATGTGGGGGAGTTAAGTTAGTTTTTTGGGTTAATTTTATACGAAGGGGTAATTATATATTTTTATATTTTTATGTTTAATTTAATTTTTATTTTTTTTACCATTTTAATTTTAAGGACGTGTTAGTTATATTTTTGGATTATTTTATAATTGTTCTTATTTTTTACCGTTTCTTAACTCTTTGGGTCTTGACCGTTGCTTCTCTCTTCCTGGTATAAATGTGTATGTCGGATCAACCATTCTTCATTATCCTGATGATGAACTACAGTTGGCAGTTTGAAACACGTCGGTTCCTAAAATTCCTTATGTGATTTCCCAGAAGATTTATAATTAAAATATTGTGGATCACAGAAGATTTCACTCTCAAGGAAAAATATTAAATTTGGCTTTGGATAATAAATCGACACATGCAGAAGCTTCTAAATAAGGAAAACAAAGATACAAAAATGTAGAGGCACGTGGCAATCCATTATTACACCACAAACTTGATTTGTAAAATTAGGGTTATAAACATCAAAAGAAGGCTTAAGAAAACCCTAATCAAGATTAAAAAGAGCGATAATATTGATTTTCTTGCTGAGGCATATTTAGTTGTCTAGGTCGTGACTAAAAAATGAAGAAGCTGAAAATTTTGACAAGTCTGGGTCAATTTTGAATTTTTGTGCTAATTCTAGCAATTTTGTTGCAAAGAGGCATCGTGTGGCCATGTTACGCTTCTTCTCAGAGCATCCAAATGAAAAATGGAATACACATCCAGTTTTTTTTTTACCTCTACATTATAGATATGTGCTTGGCATTTCATGTTAGATCTCAGTTTTGGAGAAAAGGAAAAAAATTAGTAGCTTTTCATGTTTCTGCCACTATTTTGGACCCCATGCTGCGCTTCTGGAGTATTCTTAGGAGATTGGATTTTTAGGTGTATTGGAGGTGGATTTTTGTAGGCTTTAATCTTAATTGGTGTTGGACACGTCCTCATATATCTTCACCAACCATCAATTCTTCTTAGAGATAAATAAAATTCAACGTAAAATCTCATAAGAGACCACGTTGATCTTCTGCTGAACCACGTTGCACTTCTATGGGAAAGCCAAAATCTGAGTGTTTCTTAGTCAAAGTAAACATATTTTGGTGTCATTTTTCTTCCAAATAGTCTAATTTATGTAATTAAGTTTCATAGGGATGATAAGATTCATTTCATGTGATATCCTTGTAATTTAATGCTTTCAAAGTCAAACTCAATTAGTTAGTGTAAAAAGGGAATTTGTTTCTAACCTCCCTAGGTTTTGGGATAGTTAAGGAGAATCGTGTGATCAGTTCCTATGATTATGGAATAAACCCCTGAGAGGGGGAATGTATTTTTTCATCTATATGTAGTCTGATCTAACTAAAATCAAATGTTGGATACTTGAGAGTCAGAGGTTTGGAACTAATGTACACCATTTTTGCAGTAATATAATAGGCAGTTGCAACTATTATTTTGGGATTCTTGTGTTATGTTTATGGACAGTGTTTTTCCTATGTTTTATTATCAAATTGAATATTTACTTCT
Source organism: Pinus albicaulis (assembly GCA_034641835.2). NCBI lineage: Eukaryota > Viridiplantae > Streptophyta > Pinopsida > Pinales > Pinaceae > Pinus > Pinus albicaulis. The sequence goes on from CM076579.1 coordinate 264,521,594, forward strand.
TCTTAATACCATTATCATGATTTCATATGATCATACCGTTCCTGTTTAAGTAGAATTCATATTTTTATGCTTTATTTAGATGATATTTTCATGTTTGTGCTCGATATCTTCTGATAAATGAATTCATAGTCTTATGCTCATTTTGATATTTCTTACTCATCCTTATATCACAGTGAAAAATAATTGTGTCACTAATCATACCTACTTTTCCCCATATTATCCCTGCAACTGATCATTTGAAACCCTAACCTAGTTCCTAGACTTGTGATCCTGATCCAACAAAACCCTAAAATCAAACCCTAGTGAGATAAATATCTAGAATAAGATCTATTTTTCTCTCCAGTCACTTAATTGGTTGTGATATTTTAGAGAGATCACTCTCTAATTTGGTAGGGCTAGCTACCAAGTCCAAAGTTGGTCTAAGGTTACCTCCATCAGTCTCCTTTCTCAGCCTTGGGAAACTGAGGAGTGATAACAGCCCCTGCGAGTGTGTAATGTGGGTAAGGGATAAACAATGATGGAATTAATCCTAGAGAATAAGTCATTACAAAATTTCCAAATAAATAATTGTAATTTTTTTATCCTAAGTACTCAACGTTATTTTTTCGAGTCTTGTTTGAAAAAAAAGGGACATGCATGTTGGAAATATGATTTTTATGGTTGCATATGTTGTCCTTGATGGTAACTCTCTTGCAAATTTTGAAGTACATAACGTCTGGTAAAGCGTTGTGATGTACATAAGCCCTGGTAGAAGAAAAGTTTAAGTATAGAAGAAGATGGTTAATACTAGGTTTGATACACGAGATCTTTCAGGGCAAGTCACGTATACACACGGACAAGAGTGATACAAGTCAGGTATGCCTTTCGCGCTCTAAAAATGATAATACCAGGAGGAATTACCATGGTTTTATCCCAAAATATTGAGCGCGGTGTTGTGTATTTGATTCCATCCAAGAATACCATCGATACTTGTGTGGTTTTGGCTCATGGTATTGATATAGGCTAAATATATATAAGGAGAAGAAGATCATAGTGAAAGGTGTGTGCATGAGTAAGGGTTTAAACTGAATTCTTTTCTTTGAAGTATATCTGCATGAAATGGGTTTTCTTTGCTTATAGATCTGAAATTATGATGCATCCATCATTACAATGATGGATTGGGATCTCTAGGCATAAAATGACTACGTACTTGCATAATCTATTGATGAGATGTTTTGGATCTGTGACCTAGTGCATGTTTGTTGATGTGATGTGAAGAAATCTAGGTAAGTCTACAGATATGAAACTTTCAGCAGAATTAATATTTACAGGTCTATACGCTGGTTGGTCATGATGAAAGTGCGTATACACGTGGGGTTGTTTAAGAAAAATCATGTACGGAAGTCAAGGTTTTCTGAAGCTTGATGGAGACATGATATATTTACTTCTGTTATATTACTATTGTATGTCAATGAAGTATTCATATAGATCTGGGTTGTTTGAATATTGTATATGTTGCTAAGTTGAATATGTACAAAACTAATTAATGAGTGGTTAAGTATTATTAAATGATGTTGACCCATTAAGGGTTTTGCAAACCTGAAAAGATATCTATCTGAAAGGCGCAGATATATTTTTGAGACTGATCAATTTCTGGAAATTTAGTATTCATATATCCATACGTAGGTTGGTGTGTAGGAAAGCACCTATATGTGCAGGTTCAATAAAGTGAAGTAGTGTATGCATTTAAGATAATGGATGATCAAGGTTGAAATTAATTTTCCATATTGCGTCTGACATCTAGGTTTACTACTCTATTATGGTTACAATGTGTTAACTGTTACGTTTGAAGCTTGGGTTAAATCTATTGGTGTTGGTATCTATGTTTGAGTTGTGTTGAAGCTATTGGATCCAGTGTGAAAATTTATGAAACGTGGTCTAAAGTGGGTCTCAAGGTTGAAGCCTTCAGTTTGCAAGTAGAAGCTCCCTGCCAGTAGAAGTTGGTGTTCTGATCAAGGGGTTGAATCTCCCTTCCATTAGTGACTGGTAAACGAGATCACGGTGTTGGAGCTCCCTTCTAGTAGGAGTTGGATAATGAGAGAAGGTTGCAACCTTCTGTGGGTATATTCTTGTGTACTGATATGAGTCTTGCATTAGTAAAACATTATAAGAATTTTTCAATATAATAAATATTGAAGACAGATGAAAACAATGGTGGTTTTCTCTCGAATTTGGTTTCCACCTTAAATATTGGTGTTCATGTGTGATACTATTGTGTGATGGTTTATTTTGTTATTACTACACATATTTACTTCTTAGCTATCTAATGCGTAACTGATGGTTTGGGTTAAATAATGTTTCTAAATGTTTATCTAAACAAAAAATTTATCTGAGTATACATTAGTTTCTGTTTGGATATCCGATGACATACACTATTTGGGCTAATATAAGTCGTGTATAGAAATCAGTAAAGAGAAAAGAAAAGATTTTCATTATTGCAAATACTAATTCACCCACCCTCCTCTAAGTATTTTTCCCAACAATTGGTATCAGAGTAGGTCCTTCTATAAAAGCTTAATCGCTAGAAGGAAGATCATCTAAGATGAGAAATCAAGATGGGACAACATCTATCAGACCTCCACTCTACAATGGAAACAATTTAATCTTCTAGAAGACCAGGAAAATATCATATCTTCAGTATTTTGTAGAAGATGTATGGGCTATATTTGATAGTGGTTACCAATATCTAGCCTCAGTTCTAGCAGATTCAACAACAAGGAAAAACTATTAAACCAATGCAAAATTTGTAAATGCTTTATTAGGGAGTCTAAATGAATTAGAATTTGTCAAATTTATGTAGTTAAATACAACAAAAGAGATATGGGAAACAATCATTCTGAGTTATGACGGTGATGCCAAGGTAAAAAGCGTTAAACTCCAAACTCCCAAAATTTAATATGAAAAACACATAATGACTAGTGATGAAAGCATTGTCAGTTTATCTTTATGTCTAGATGAGATCATAAAATGTATGAGAAATTTGAATGAGATTATAACTGACACCAGCCTTGTAGAATTTTTTTTAATATCTCTAGATCCTAAATTCTAATAAATAGTGTCTAGTATAGAAGAGAAGAAGAATCTACAAGCTCTTACTATTTTTCGACTTCATGGAATTCTAACTGCATGTGAAATTATGAAAAGAGGTCCATCTGAAGTCAAAGTTGTTTTTAAAGCTGACGCAAAAGGAAAATAAATGGAAGAACAAGAAAGATCAGGGTATGTTTCAAAAGAAGATGAGATAAATTTTGTAAAGAAACTACAACTTGGCACTGGAAGGTTCAAAGGTAATATTACTTTCAAATGCTTTTCTTGTGGAAGATTTGGTCATTACTCTACTAAATTTCCCTATAAAGATAACCGTGAAAAGGGAAAGGAATTGGAAAAAGGAAATAAGAAACATTTCATCAATAGAAAAATTTATTATAGTGATGTTCTATCAAATAATGAAGAAGGAGAATTTGATCGAGATATTAGACCACTCATGGCATTTGCAAAGGACACTAGTGAGGCTAAAGATACATTTATGGATGCTTTAGGAGAAAATTATTTTATTGAAGAAATCAATCAACTGAAAAGATGTTTGGAAGAAAAAAAAATAGCCATATATACTCTAAATAATTAGCTTATAGAAAATGAGAAGGACAATGAGAAATTAGAATGTGAAATAGTAAGTCTAAGAAAGGAAATTGAGAAATTGAAAACCTTGAATCTTAGATTTGCTAAAGGATCTGAAACCTTAGATGAAACTATCAAGGTACAACGCTCTCCTCTTGTAAAGAAAGGTATTGGATATATCGGAAAATATTCTCAATATTCAACACCAAGCTATCTAAATGCAGCTAAAGCCAACCAACACAATTTCTTCACTCAAAAAAGGAACAAAGAGAATACTCATGTAAAGCATGACCACTTCAATTCAAGGATGAACAATAACAGAAGTATCAATAAGCATGTAAACATCCATAGAAGCTTCCATGATCGCAAAAATTTCTTCTTTAATGGACAATGTTTCTCATGTCATAATTTTGGTCATAAAGCTGCTCAATGTGTTGTATAAAAATACATCATGACCATAGAAGGAAGAAAGCAAAGAAATGAGACTGGGATAAAGAATAATGCTTGCAACAACGTTTCTCCTCTTCAAAATGAAATTGGTTGTTCTTATTGCAATAACTTTGGACATGAAGAATCTAAATGCAAGAGAAAATTCAGCCAAAAGAGCGTATACCCTCAAACTTCAAGGTATGGAGAAAGAAGGACTTACAGGTTAAAAGTTGCGATATATATTTATTTGCAGAAGAGGAAGAAAATCAATGGTACATTGATAGTGGATGATGTAAACACATGATAGGTGAAAAAAATAAACTCCTTTCATACAATGCAGAGAAGGAAAATAATGTTACTTTTGGGAATGACCCTCTTGCTTTCATTAAGGGTAAAGGTTCCGTTTTTATAAAATAAAAGGTGAAAGCTAACAATGTTATTTATGTGGATGGATTAAAGCATAACTTGTTAAGTGTGAGTCAAATGTGTGATCAAGGAAATGAAGTTGTATTTAGTTCAAAATAATGTGTAGTGTGTGAACTTGACATGGGAAAAACGGTAATAAAAGGAACACTAACACAAAGAAATATGCATATATTGAAAGGTGGCCAAGATCAATGCTACTTAGTAAATCTATAGAATATTGGTTATGGCCCAGAATATTGGGACATTTGAGCTTCTCTCAAATAAAAAAATCTAGCAGACTCAAAGTTGTTCGTGATCTACCCAACATCACTCTGCCTGAAAGTACCATATGCAAATCATGCCAATTTGGTAAGCAAACTAGGGTGCAATTCAATTCCAAAGAAGTATCAGCAAGTAAGCCTCTTGAACTTATACGTACTGATCTATGTGGTCCCGTAAGGAAAAATTCACCTCGTGGAGAACAATACTATATTCTATTTATTGATGACTTTTCTAGAATGTGTTGGATTGGTTTATTGAAAAATAAAGATGAAGCATTTGAAAAGTTTAAGATCTTCAAATTTTTGGTTGAAAATGAATTAGATCTAAAAATTAAATGTCTTAGATCTGACCGAGGAGGAGAATATATATCAGATGAATTCTTTGATTTCTGTGAACATTATGGCATAAAAAGACAGTTTTCTGTTGCTGGAACTCCACAAAAAAATGGCGTAGCAAAAAGAATGAATAGAACATTTCAGTAGATGGCTCTTGCTATGATTGATGAATCTAGAACTCCTCATACCTTTTGCGGAGAAGCAACACATACTATAGTAAATATTCTCAACAAGGCTCATGTTCATGTGAAAAATGATAAAAATCCTTGTGAGCTATGGTATGGTAATCTTCCCGCTGTAAAGCATTTTAGAGTTTTTCGAAGAATTTTTTTTTTCTAGAAAAATGATGAAAAACATGGTAAGTTTGAGCCTAGAGCAGATGAAGGAATATTTCTTGGTTACTCTTCTAGAAGTAAAGCATACAAATGTTACAATAAAAGAATTTGGAAGATTGTTGAATGTATTGATGTTGTAATTGATGAGTTTCTTATAGCTCCTAAAAGGTAAATAACAACAAAAAATGAACATGATGATGTGATGCAGGGATTCTGCTAGAAAGCAGAACTTGGCATATAAGAAACTCCACGCCCAAACAAGATCAAGTAATGTTTGATTCTTCTATTGAATAAATCCATAAACAAAAAACACTCAGCTCAAATTTACATGAAGGTGGAAAGAGCCATGCAAATCAACTCCATTAACTATATCAAAATTCTGTGGCCAAATATTACATTGGGCAGTCTCTGGCTCTTGGCCTTCAAACCTCTCCTCACTCACTCAACTCTTCACTATCTCAGTTCTTCAACTATATTTTTTTTCCTCACAAAAACACTCACATTTATACAAAAATAATGAATTTAATTCATTCAAAAAATCTCTCCACCTAATCCTCAACTAAATCTAATTTAAATTCATTTTAGGTGTGGACTCAACAAAGCCCCGTACATAGAATTCCTACTCCCTAAATTTGCTACCTAATTCTATTTTCTCTCATATCCTTTTAATTATTAAAAGAATATATACAAAATCCTCACCTTTATAATTTCTCCCCTAATTTATTTAAAATAACAATTAAAATGTCACACCCCCCTTTATTACATAATTAAAAAATGAAAATTGGCCTTGATGCTCCTGCATCAGACTCCCAAGGCTGAAATTAATCATGATCGCCTGATCATGTGTTCGGATCTTCGTCTTCCTGAATCCCATATCTTGTACTGTAACTTTCCACTTGTCGATGCTTCTGTCTATTGTTCTTCTCCTGGTCTCCACACTTTATGTCGCATTGCCCCACTGACTATGGTTTCACAATCTTCTGTTTTCTTTCTCTTGCTGCTTCTTTTTTTTTTTAGTGTTGTTGGTCTCTTCCGCAATACTTTCATCATCATCCTCATAATTAGTTCAATTTCTCGATCCAATAGATTTCCTCCAGTATCAGCAATAAAACCTGTACTCACAAAACAATTGTTAGAATAAAAAACATAAGGCTTTAGTTCCCCTCCCGCTGCTGGCAACATTTCAGTATGTTGCTTTGAGATTCCTTTGTCCATCAGCACATCAGTATGCTGATTTAATTCCTCTGTGAGACTATCAGTTAGTCCCTCCTCCACATCATCTATTTGAAAAAAAAATTCCTGTTCTGTGTCTTTCAATAACTTTCCCTGAACATAGATCCTCTGGTTTTCCAACTCTCTTCTCTGAAGATATAACTTTCTATATAACTTAACAATCTCAACTAGAGTAGAACTTGGAAATTTTACACAACTTTCCATACCTTCATTTTCTTCTGACCAATCATCAGATGGTCCTTCTTGCTCCACTTCAATATTATGCTAAATATTTCCATAAGACCACTCTGTCTTCATTTCTTCCTGAGATCTTGCTATCTCAGCATCATTCTGAACAAATTTTAGATTCAACTCTTCTTCTTTAAAAAACTTCAAAGTTTGTTCGACACCCTGTGATATACCTGCCATCACACACAAATCATTAGTCTTAAAAACATAAGACATTGTGGTCTCACTGGATGCTTCTCTTTGCTGCTCTGAATCATTCATTTGATTCAATTCTTTTGTAGATTTCTCTTCTGTCTCATCACTACTTCCACTCTTCCATTGGAAATCTTCCTGAATTTTCTTGGTCTCAACATCATTACATTGTAAAATTTTGTCAGTGATATCATTAAACAAATACACTTGTTTACCTCGTTAGAATTTTCCTTCAGCATTTCCACTTTGTTCCTGCTCCATAGCAGCTTCAACTTGTTGTCTTACCCTGGACAATAAATCATTTATGATTTCTTCCTGTTGTAACCAATCAACACTTTCCTTCTCTGAAAGGAATTCTCTTCCATACTTTTCCTCAAGAATTTCATTCTCCTTTGTGACAGTTCCATCAGATTGTTCACCGTCTTTTTCACATGCTGCAAACATACATAAACTATGAGAAAAAATGCAAGGCTTCATAGTCTCATCTGCTTCTCTTGCCAACACATATTCATATGCTTCTGAACTATCCCCATAGTTCATGAGATCTTCCTCACTGATCTCTTCACCCAGAATTTCACCATGTTTAGGGCCACAAATGGAAACATCCATTTTTAACTTAGCCTCTCTGAGTTCTTCACAACTCAACATCTGCTCGAGCTTCCTCAGCTCCTCCATCAACTGTATGTTTACCTACTTTTCCCTCTTTGCACGTAGCTTCTGCCACTTCACCTTCTTTCTCATGGTACAACCATGTGTCTGGTATTTCACATTTTCCTACAACAACTCCATTAACCATTCAAGGTGAATTGTTATCTCAACCTTCTCCCGCTTGTATTCTTCATCAAATCTTCGAAAATGACTATCAACAGTCATCTTCCCCTCCTTTGTAAACTGAATCTGTTCACATGTGGAATTCATTTAAGCCACGTCCCCACAATCCTTCACACTTTTCATTCATAAAAATGCAACTTCTCCCATGAATGATGTACATTCCTACATTGTTTCATCTTGAATATTCCCTCCTTAAATGCTCAAAGGAGCTTAAACCAACATTCAAAGTTTACAAAACTTCATTTAAATGTGCAACGACTTCCATTCACCATATATCCAACCCATATATGAATATATGTTCCATTCATGTGAATACTCAATCTTCGACTTTTTCCTTTATAAACTTCATTCAAAGCCCAATACAATAATGAATGTCTACAGCTTGCCATTCACATTCCACAAATCAAATTTTATTTAAGAACCCAACAACCATTAAATTTTTTTAGTAACCACATCATTCAAATGTTCAACAAATTTAAACGTTGGCTCATACCTCTTCCAGCACTGATCCAAAGTCACTTCACGTTCCATTGCAAAATTTTGCCACGCTTTGTTCACGGTTCACTTCCGATTCTTCTTCATGTCGCCTTCACGGTTTCAACAAAATTCTTCAACACTGTTCTTGGATCCAAATTGACCACGTTGTTTTCTTAAATTCATTAACCTTCAATCCTCTTTGACATTCATTCGCATAGGTTTTGAATGCCTCTGCGCCCTTGCTTAGGCTGTTCGCTCACTCTATGCATACAACAAAACTCGAATTCAATTTCAAAGTATCACAGCATTCATTTGACTCAGTTTCTGTCTCCATTTTACTGCACCTTCGATTGTAGCTTCCATTTACTTGGGCACTCAATTTCATCCGCCCACCTTGCGACTTCACTCCACAATGAATCACAATCCATTGACTCCATTCCTGCATTCAAACCAAAATGTCAAATCCATCATACTTCTGCTTAATATTTCGTGACAGATTGGAAATTGAGTCGGTACTGCATATGTCATCCAACATGTGGAAATCAACATTAAAGCCTTCTGCCCGAAGAATTTCAGTTGAGAAGATTCCAAATTTCTCATTAATTTCTTACTTTCAATATCATTGTGATATCTTCATTTGCTAACTGGTGGAAAATTTCATACCCAATGCCTTTATTTGCACCAGTGACAATAGCCATAGTATCACTTGACCACTACCTTGAGGATGTTATGAATTCCATCTTGTAGCTCGATAGTTTCTAGAAACTTCGCACGAAACCAATTACACAGAGATTTTGGTGCAAAGAAAATGTTAAGAGATAACGGGGGAGGTGTAGCGAAATGGAAGAAGCCTCCAGTGTTTAAAAGACCATGCAATACGACATATGGTCGCAACTGGTCACTGTCATGTTGTCGTCCAAATAGAATTTTTCTCACCAGAATCCTTTCGCGAAGAACCCACAGCACTAAAACTTGGTGTAAATCGAAAATGTAGTTACAAATTTCCATATACCATTTAACACACAAATGGATAATTCAATCCCATATGCACAGTCATATAATTCAGAAATAAATCATGAATTCATAATTGAAATCTATGTATTAACACAGATAGTAATTACATAGGAATTTTCGTTGGCCTGATCTTCTCTCGCACCCGCTCTGATACCAAAATGATGCAGGGATTCTGCTAGAAAGCAGAACCTGGCATATAAGAAACTCCACACCCAAACAAGATCAAGTACTGTTCAATTCTTCTATTGAATAAATCCATAAAAAAAAAACATTCAGCTCAAAGTTACATGAAGGCGGAAAGAGCCATGCAAATCAACTCCATTAACTATATCAAAATTCTGTGGCCAAATATTACATTCGGCAACCTCTAGCTCTTGGCCCTTCAAACCTCTCCCCACTCACTCAAATATTTACTATCTCAGTTCTTCAACTATGTTTTTTTTCCTCACAAAAAAACTCACATTTATACACAAATAATGAATTTAATTCATTCCCAAAATCTCTCCACCTAATCCTCAACTAAATCTAATTTAAATTCATTTTAGGTGTGGACTCAACAAAGTCTCGTACATAGAATTCCTACTCCCTAAATTTTCTACCTAATTCTATTTTCTCTCATATCCTTTTAATTATTAAAAGAATATATAGAAAATCCTCACCTTTATAATTTATCCCCTAATTTATTTAAAAATAACAATTAGTTAATAAAAAAATTAAAATGTCACACCCCCCTTTATTACATAATTAAAAAATGAAAATTGGCCTTGATGCTCCTGCATCATGATGATGTATATTTTCCCTCACCAAATAATAATAATATAGAAGGAGAACCCAATGAATCACCAGCAAAAGATATTTTTGAAAATCCTACATCCAGGTATATTCAAAAGAATCATCCAGAATCTCAAATATTGGGAGAAAACGGATCAAGTATCCAAACAAGAAGAAATCTTGTATGATCCCCTAGCTATTTGGCATTCTTACACACTATTTAACCATAGAATGTAAATCAAGATAGTAAATATGAATGTTGGATTCAAGCCATGAATGAAGAACTTGACTAGATTGAAAAGAATCATACTTTGGAATTGGTTCTAAGACCTCATGATAAAAATGTTATTGGAACAAAATTGATATTCAAAAACAAGTTAAATGAAAATGGAGATTTTATTAGAAATAAATCTAGACTTGTTTGTAAAGTGTATGCTCAACAATAAGGAATAAAATTTGAAGAAACATTTGCACCTCTAGCGAGTCTTGAAGCAGTAAGAATGTTTCTTGATTTTTCAAATTTTCAACAATTCAAAGTTTATAAAATGGATGTAAAATCTGCTTTCCTCAATGGTGATCTAGAAGAAGAAGATTATATAGAAAAACCAAAAGGATTCATTCTAGGAAATGATGAAAAACGTGTTTTCAAGCTAAAAAAGGCTCTATATGGGCTCCTCGAGCATGGTACTATCGTCTTGAAAAATATATTCAACAACAAGGTTTCACAAAACAATCTATTGAAAGTAACTTATACACAAAAAATGAGAATGATAAACTGTTAATTATTGTTGTGTATGTTGATGAAATCATTTTTGGGGGTAATGAAGTGTCTGTGAGTCAGAAATTTTCTTTTGTTATGCATAAAGAATTTGAAATGTCATTACTTGGCGAACTAACATACATTCTTGGCTTACAAGTGCAACAAGCAACATATGGCATATTTCTATCACAAGAAAAATATCTCAAGAAAATCTTGAAGAAGTATGGGATGGAAGACTATGAACCTGTAAGCACTCCAATGGTAGCTAGATGTGACCTTAGTTCTCATGATGATTCTCCCATGGTAAATCAACCAGAGTATAGATCTATGATTGGAAGTCTAATTTATCTGATTGAGACTAGAACTAATATTATGCATGCAGTTGGGATTATTGGACGATTCCAAGCTAATACAAAAGAGCCACACCTTCAGGCTGTAAAAATAATATTAAAATATCTACAAGGGACTCAAGACTTTGGTCTATGGTATCCAAAGAATTTTGATCTCACTCTTCGTGCTTATACATATGTGGATTGGGCTGGAAATGTTGATGATCGAGAAAACACTAGTGGTGGTGCATTCTATATGTGGCCTCAATTACTATCTTGGTTCAACAAAAAACAGAGTTCCATTGCTTTATCTACTATAAAAGTAGAATATGTGGCTACCGCATCATGTTGCACACAACTTGTTTGAATGATGAAGACACTACAATATATTCAAATTAAATGTTCTCCTCCCACCTTCATCTTATGTGATAATACAAGTTCCATCAGTATTTCAAAAAATCCTATTATGCATTCCAAGGCGTAGCACATTCCTATCAAGTATCACTTCTTACACGAACAAGTGCTTGAGAAAAAGGTTAAACTGGAGTATGTTCCCTCCAAAGAACAAGTTTCTGATATATTTACTAAACCTCTTCCCAGGGAAGCATTTGAATATCTTAGATAGAAGTTGGGAGTTGTCTCTGCCTCACTTATCAATTCTGCTTAATTTCAGAAGATTAAATTTGGTACGTTGGTTTCATGAAGGTGAGTAGCATATATATGTGTGTTTCTGTGCATAAAAGAGCGCATGGTTTCTGTTGACAGAAAATATATGGGTCAGGGTTCAGAACAATCTGTGTTATTCATCGATAATGTATTCTATTTTGGTATTCATCATATAGTTCCTTTCTTTGATGTTTATCTCCTTCATGAAGATTATTTGATGATTTAAATGTTGAATGTGTTCATGATGCATAGGTTTAGGGGGATAATTTTCCTTGTTGATTACATTGTTGGCACTATGGTGGTTTCTATTATGATCTCCTATTTTAGATTCTTTGGTCTTGGTTATAAAAGTCATGCTTGAAATTTGATATAAAGGTCATGTAGAGAACTCTGATGTAAATATTATCATGTTCGAATTTGTAAAGCCACTTGGTTTGGTATTTGAGTAAATATGTAAATCCACTTGGTTGGATCCTTGATGTAATTATGTGTCCTTGGTGATAGGAAAGGTCATACTCGGTTGAGTTCAAGAGTCATGTATTTTATTGCAAATCTAAAACCTCTGCATGTGCTCAGGGGGAGCCATTGTTCGCCCTTTCCTTTTGATTTCAAAGGGGGATAATATTAGGTGTTTGAATAATGTTTATGTATCTTCAGGCCGTGGTGATCAAATTCCTTCATGGTTTCCATCAAGTCCAAAGGGGGAGATTTTTCACAATACGATTCTTATGTTTGCATATGTTTTCCTTGATGTAACATCTCTTGCAAATGTCGAAGTATATAAATTCTAGTAAAGCACTGTGATGTACAGAAGGTCTGGTAGAAGAAAATTTTAAGTTGAGTAGAAGATGGTTAATATTTATAAATTAAGGTTTCATACATGAGCTATTTTAGGCCAAGTCGCTTATACACGCGAACAAGAACGATCCAAGTTGCGTATGCCTTTTACGATCTAAAAATGATAATACTAGGGGGCATTACCATGGTTTTAGCCCACAATATTGAGTGCAGTGTCGTATATTTGATTCTGTTGAAGAATACCATCATCACTTGTGTGGTTTTGTTTCATGGTATTGATAAAGGCTAAACCTATATAAGGAGAATAATATCATAGTGGAAGGTGTGTGCATGAGTAAGGGTTTAAATTGAATACTTCTCTCTCAAGTATATCTGCATGAAATTGGTTTTGTTTGCTTATATATCTGAAATTATGATGCACCATGGATAAAATGATGGATCAAGATCTCTCGGCCTGAAATGACTATGTACTTGCATAATATATTGATAAGATATTTTGGATCTGTTGCCTACCCCATGTTTGCTGAAGTGAATTGAAGAAATCTGGGTAATTCTATAGATTTGAAACTTTCTGCAGAATTAATATTTACAGATCTATAAATTGGTTAGTCATGGTGAAAGCGTGTATACACGCGGGCTTGTTTAAGAAAAGGCACATATGGAAGTCAGGTTTTTCTAAAGCTTGATGGAGAGATGATATGTTTATTGCTGTTATATTTCTAATGTCTATCAATGAGGTCTTCATATAGATTTGGTTTGTTTGTATACTGTATATGCTGTTAAGTTGAATATGTACAAAATTGATAAATGAGTTATTAAGTACAATTAAATGATGCTGACTGATTAAGGGTTCTGCAAATATGAAAAGATATATGTCTGAAAGCCTCAGATCTGTTTTTGAGACATATCAATTTTTGGAAATTTAGTATTCTCATATCTATATGTATGTTGTTGTGCACGAAAGCACGTATATATGAAGGTTCAGTAAAGTGAAGTAGCGTGTGCATTTAAGATAATAGATGATCAAGGTTGAAATTGATTTTGCAGATTGAGTCTGACATATGGGTTTATTACTATGTCATGGTTACACTTAGTTAACTATTCTATTTGAAGCATGGGTAAAGTCTATTGGCGTTGATATTGGTGTTTGACTTGTGTTGAAGCTGTTGGATCCAGTGTGAAAATTTATGAAACGTGGTTTGAGGTGGGTCTGAGGGTTGAAGCCTTTAGTGTGGATGTAGAAGCTTCTTGCCTTTATAAGCTAGTGTTCAGATCAGGGGGTTGAAGCTACCTTCTAATAGTGACTGGTAAACAAGATCATGGGGTTGGAACTCACTTTTAGTAGCAACTGGAGAATGAGAGAATGTTGCAGCCTGCGTATTGATATGAGTCTGCATCAGTACAACATTGTAATAAGTTCTCTATATAATAAATATTGAAGACAAAGATGACAGTAACAATGGTTTTCTTCCAAATTGGGTTTCCACCTTAAATCTTGGTGTTCATATGTGATACTTTTGTGTTATGATTTATTATTTTTTTACTACACATATCTACTGCTTAACTATTTGATGCATCATTGATGGTCTGGGTTAAATTTTTCTTATGAAAGTTTATCTAAACAACAAAGTTATCCTAGTATAGGCTAGTTTCTGTTTGGATATCCGTGGACATATGTTACTTGGGCTAATAAAAGTCACATATAGAAATCAGTAAAGAGAAAAGAAAATATTGTGATTATTTCAAATAATGATTCAACCCCCCCCCCCTTCTCTCAGTATTTTTCCCAGCAAGGCACATACAAGTGAGAGTATTAGTATTCTTCCAACATCCACTACTTCATTTCAACTAGTTAAATGTGACTATCACTCCCTATAAATAAACAAGAGGTGAACATGTGACATGATTAGCTCTTGGTAGAATCCTACATGAACTTGGAAAAGGAGGGGATAAGTTCCCTTAGTGTTAGGTTAGAAAGGTACTGAGTTATGTACCATATATGAGAGTATGTGAGTTGCAATTATAGAGTGGTGATACCAGCTCAAGGGTGATCCACTATTGAGAGAATAGGAGCACCATGGTTTATAGCTAGGTGGAAGTTTCGATGTTTGCATCTATGTAATGTCTCCTTTTAGAGATAAGTGTTTATTTTCATGTTATGTGTTTTTTGTTGTGATTGTTTATGTATTTTTTCGTGTTTCATCTGAATAATAATTCAATTATTTTCAATTATGAATTAAAAATATTACATATGATTGTATTGCATCTATTGACAACATCTAGAGTTGAGAGAGTAGTGGATGGATTTACTAAAACCCTAGCCACCTTGATTGTTAGTTCATGCCACATTTTTTTCATGTTGTGGTGGAATTTTTTTTTGTTGGTGTTTTCATCAATGTTGGTTCATGGGTGCCCTTTCTGGTTCATGTTGGGTCAGTGTGTATTAGTTTCTTTTGAGTATCTATTGTTATAGGAGCTTCTTCTGCTCTGGGGTACCTTTCTTGTCAAGGTTTCTTTGTTCTGCCATTTATATTCCCATGTTGTCACATGTCAGATTCCAAATAAAAAAATTATTAACGGATATCGCACACTCGATTGTTCTAGTCAAAATGTTTGCTATAGAAAACAATGAGAACCAGAGGGATCTAGAAATGCAACCTCTTATTTATATTAATAACTAAACACAAGATACATGCTCATAGAAGACACATTAAAGCCCCTACCACTAACATGTATGTCTGCTCAATAATGATTAGTTTAAGAAAATAAAGCCCAGTTGTGAATCCCAAATGGATCCACCACACAATGTCACCACAGGGTTTTCCTCCTGAGATCAGACTGGAACTGGCTACACGAAGTTCTCAAGAAAACACAATAAGATAGAAAAAATCGAGATGATCCCCCTAGCTAGCCCCTATCCCATTTTATAAGCTGAGGAACTCTCTTGAAACCTTATTTTATTATTTTCCTTTGAAAAATGAAGGCGAATACCATGGGATGTTACCATGGGTGAATACCATGGAAAATACCGTGGACATATTTTTTCCACTTTGACGATATCAATAAAATGGAATATTACAAATCCTCCCACCAAAAGATTGATTTCCCAAAAGCAATCCACTTCTATCCAAATCAAAAGCATATTTATACCAAAACCATGATCCCATTAAAACTAGTGTGTTATCACATGCCTCCATGCTAAATCATGATGAATGGATCCTTCGATCCCTGGATCCAAAATAATCCTTTGGCCAATCATGCCCTCACTAGATTCACCTAGATCCCAATTCCACCTAAGTCCCGGGACGTGTGGATTATGATACCATATCATCCCTCCATCATTTCCCATGCCTAAGGGCCTAAGCTACAATATGCCCTTGGCTATGGGTATCCCCCTAGGAATCAAGCCATCAATAGAGTTCCAGCTCATAGTCTCTCCCCAATCCATCATGTGGGAAGGATATAATGCATGAATTCCTGCACATGGAATAAGTCTACTATGCTTATGTTGTTTGATGCTCAATTAATGTTGTTCCACTCGGTCATCAACATGATCGATTTGGATAACTATGCCCTTCTCTCCAAAATGTATAAAGGTGGGTCAATATTGCTGCAAGATTTATCTATGTACTCCTACAGAGGGCTATTCTAGAACTCCCAACCGTATTCCCCCTGCAACCTTGTGAGGGACCTAAAAAATTTCTCTACACTAGACAACTTGGCCACTGACTGAGCACATACCCCTATGAGCTCCTCAATTTTTCTATTATCTAGTAACATAATTTCTTGGGTTTTCCATACTCTCTGCTTCAGCATCATAAGATTTATCTTGAAATGTATGATATTTCCCTGAAATTTCTCTACTGACGATTTTGGTGCCCTTTTGAATGTCTTTATACCTATTTGCACCAGATTCCCAACAACCACAACTGCAACTTGAGCCTTTAACCAACTCTATGGAATGTTTCATTTTTCACATTATTTTTTTCATGATACTCATCATGATCATGCTCATTATGTTTTTTCACTACTACTAGTTCCTTACTCAATTTTCCCTGGCCTCCTCCATCTGTGAAGACAATATTTTGTTCATCCTTTCCAATTGTCAAACATAGATGCAATAGTGGACTACTATCTATAATTTATTGTTTATATTATTTATGGACACCCCCCTAGAGACCTATGGAATAAATTGTATAAGATTATACCTCATCAATACCATTAGGTATAATTTCCTCATGCACTTTCAAATACTTGTCATTCTGCAACTCTCCCTAAATAATATCACACTGATTCTCACCATCTTGAAGATGAAAAGACCCAAATACAAAAGTATCCCCATGATCTGAATGGATATTCTCTTATTTTTTCTTTATTTCCTCCTTCCCATCACATGGACATGAATGGTTAAGGGCCCTAGGTCCCTTGCAGATAAACTATAGTCTTATTCTCTTTAGTTCATTCTTGCTATAGGTTTTGTTCTTGCTTTCTCCATGAACCCTTCTCAACTTCTTCCTAGTCAACACCCTTTCTGCAATTTTATGTTTTTCCTGACCAACTTCTTGACTAGATCATAGGTAGTTGGTGAAACCTTTAGTTCCTTCCTTCAAATAGTCAGAAATTTGGATCTTAGTATTTTGCAGATGTCAACATCTCCTTTTAAGAATAGGGACACAAAATTTTGCATTCCTGCATTGACATGGTTTGAATGAGTTTATGTAATACTGGTGGAAACGTTTTTGAAGCAATTGAAATATCAACTTGTCACATTCCATATTCAGCATGAATTTCCCGAATATAAACTTTTCCATCAGTTCTAGAATTTTATGTTTATTTTGAAAGGTAGGAAACATGATGTTGTTCAAGATTTGAAGGGTTTCTACTATTAACTGCAATATTCTCCCTCATGATATCATTCTTGAAAGGTGGTATTGGTGATGTTAAAGCTATGATCATGCTAAGAAAAGAGGAAAATCTGATTCTAACCTTATCACAAGAATGATCCAAGCACGTGGGTTGTATTAAAGCAAGCATCAATGGGTTTGTTAGTGTCTCTGTAATTTGCAAGATTGGCAAGAACAAATGCTGTAGAGCCTGCATTAAAACCACTTTCGAATCCTAGGATCTAGCCCTCCTGGATTCAGAGAGGGATCTCTCTATATGAGTGCTTTCAAAGATATTTCTTCAACGCTTAGTTTATGATATTAGGCTAGTTATAAGGCACAAGGGTTTTTGTTTGTTTCGGTTGGGATGGATATCATCAAAATGAAGGAAGTATTTTTGAAGGGTAAAGGTGTGAGCAGGTTAAGAGAATGGTTCAGCTGATAGGATAGGTAAGAAATAATGTCAATCCATTAGGCAATGTATTCACAATAGGATTTAATTACACAACAATTCTCAAGAGTGGTTCATGGGGCAAGTTATCTATGTCAAAGGATTCTTTAGATTGATTTGTGATATGGAAACATAAAAATCATTGTGAAAGAAAAAAACACATAATAAAAACAAAGGACAATCTAAGATCAGGTAAGTACTTTTAAACTAGCCTTCTTTTGACATGCACTTAATGGAAAGACACAAAAGTAACCTAAGATCAGGTAAGCACCTTTAAACTAGCCTGTTTTTGATATAATTTTAAGGGAAAACATTAAAAACAAAGAATATCTTAAGATCAAGTAAAGACTTTTAACTTGGCCTGCTTTTAGCATATTCTCAAGGAAAAACAGTTTAAAACAAAGAATAGCTTAAGATCAAATAAGGAATTTTAACCTAGTCTGCTTTCAACATATTCTCAAAGGAAAACATTCATGATAAACATAAAAAGTAGCCTAAGATCAGGTGAGTACTTTTAAACTAGCCTGCTTTTGACAAACTCTTAAGGGAACTTTTCAAAGCAACTGTTGGAGAAGAAACTACAGGACAGGGCTAACCATAGACTTCTCTAGTTAAAATTTAATTAGAAAACTTTTCAATAACATTGAAGGATGAAATCTCAAGTTCTACTCAGTCAAACATGGACTCACCAACATTCCCAAATTGATTACACTCTATTGAGTTATCCTCAAATACACAATTAGCGGAAAACATAAAGATAAAGATTTATCAGTGAGATTTAGGGTACTTGACAGTAAATCCTAATCTATATTTGCTGTTCTTTATCAGAGAAAGTGGACAGTATGAAAAAACATGAAAAAAATGACAATTACAGCAAGAAAAACATCACAATTGACATAAACCAGGATCCCATAAAGCAGCTTGTGTATTTGATGTTCAAACTAGTTACAATCTTCAATTCCAGTGCGTATTTTACAGCTTCAAACTTCTCATCTCAGCCTATCTTTCTTCAATTACAACACAGAGATTCAAAAGCCTCAATAGCTATTTACACTTGATAAGTATTCAACCAACAATAATAATGAGCTCCTTACATGATATTTATAGGTATTTTGAGGAGGTGGAGTAAGAAGGAGGTCTATTTGTTTAATTAACATAGAGTATATGCTTCTCGGCCTTTGGGAGGCCAAATGGAGAAGTTTTCATATGTTTTAACTCTGTTTCAATTAATTTTACATTAACTTTCATCTACTTCAGTCACTTTTGTTGAATTTGGAGGCTTTTGGTAGGATGGCAATAAATTCTGAGCTATCTTTGGAAAATATCTCTCACTATGCCTTTAATGTGTTTTATTTTGAGGAAATAAGCATGTAGGTGGCATTTCTTATCTTTGGAGGAGTAATTGCTTTGATGATTTGGAATTTAAAGCCTTCCTCCTGCTGATCTGTCATAATTTATCACTTTTAAAGCCTAATTAGGCCTTGATATTGCTTTTGGGCCTTTATAATCAACTTTGGAGCCCTTAAACCTTTTCTGCTGGCTGCATTCACCTTTAAACTGTGTTTTTAACCTTAAAACTGTAGGATTAAAACTTTAGTCCTTCAATCTTATGTATTAACCCTTTATATTTAAATATGCACTAGCCCTTTAATTCTTTAACACTGTGTTTGCTGGTGTATAGGTGTCTTTAGCCTGCGGAGGGTTTAATGATATAACTAGTGTTCATAAAACATTGATTAAGAACTAGATTTTACACTCCCAACAACTTATTTTCTACGTTGATTAGTATTTAGAGATGGTAATATTTGGCCCTGTGCCACTGTTTCTTGGCTATAAGACTGTTTTTATTTAATAACGCGCCTTTTAAAACCTGCAACAAACTACAAAAAATGTTATAAAAGCCTGCGAGGGAGGGTTTTGACTGCTTAGGAGGCTGGAGGAGGTGGAGGAGCAGGATATGAGGGGAAACACTATGCCGGAAGAGGTTTGATGGATGAAACCTACGAAAACTAGGTTTAAAATTGTATTTCGCACGAAATTGTAGCTTGGTGGTTTTTTGAAAACCACAAATGGTTTTTGCGTTCATAAATGATGGTAAGCAGTTTATTGTAAAACAAACGCGATTCAATCATTGCGTGACATGCGTCCCCTAGATAATCGGTAGTTTCGCGTGAGTTTGGGTGGTTAAACCCTAGATGGCAGATTTACGTGAAACACGATACTGACCGTCGGATGAGGCGGGGAAGATCCAACGGTCGGGGAAAGAGCGTGATGGGAAAGGTGCACGAGCGAGGGTCTTAGTGGGAGCCAGGTGGCAGTCGGATATTGGTGGATGATTTGTGTAGTGGGTGGTAGGCCACGACGGGGTTGGGAGGCCAGGTTAAAGGAGAGCCGTTGGATTTTACAGATTGACGAAGGAGATTTGATTATAGGGGTGAAAGGATATAATTATGTTGGGAGGATAAGGGGAGAAAGGGAGGTAAAGTGGTCGTTGATTTCTATAGATCAACGGTGGGGATGGATGGATGGATACTCGAGTGATCGGAGGATGGGAGAGGAGGTGCGATGGGTTGGAGACGGGGTCAAACGAGGACCGTCGGATCCTATGGATCTACGGTGTAGATCTTGTCAAGGTATTGTTATCGGGGTGGAAAGTTTTATAAAAAAATGCAGGTTATCAAAGGAACTGTTGATGCGATGGGGGCTTGGGGTAAGGAAAAAGCGTGGTTCTGTGGGAGAATGAAGAACGAGGGCTAAGGGAAGAGGGGCTGAGAGAAAAAGGTTTAAGCGCTTGGTTTCGGGGCTTGGTCACATTATGGAGAAAAATATGGGGGCTAAGCCAGAAGGGGTTAAAAACCCAAAACTTTAATATAAGAAAAAAAGGCCTAAAATGAGGCCTTTTGAAGTGTTTTTAAGGTTCCAATAAGGAAAAATGGGTAATTTAAACCATAAAAAAAGGATTTTTTATGAGTTTAAAAGGAATTTTTTGAAGGTTTTTTTAGGATAATGATGGGTAAATAAGAAGGAAAAAATGAGATTTTCAGAGGATAATGAAGGACAAATAAAAGGGAAGAGGGGAATTTTTACAAGTGAAATGAGTGATATGGGTGCATTTTATGAAGATGAAAATGGGGGGGAATGAATTGATGAAAAATAGAACCTTTAGGAAACAATTCTTTCTTCAGGAACAACAGGATTTTGAAGGTTTTGAAGTGAAAATATCAAGGAAATGGACTTTTTGGAAAAGGGACACAAAGAGGCTGCAATAAGTCACAAATTTTGTAGGAAATTTGTTTCTTGAAGACTAAAGACTTGTCCTAGCCATCATTTGTGAAACAAAATTTACTGATGGCTAAGAGTGGCTCCACTTGGGGATTGCAGCTCTTTGGAAGTGTCAAGAACTTCAGAAATTGATCTTTGGGATGTAGACCAGTGTCTTATCCATTAACAAGCTTTCTTCTCTGATCATGCTTCTTAGAAAAGATGATCATTATTTCATATCAGCAAACAAATTTCTCCCAAAAATTCTACCTACGTAGCCTACTTTTCCTAACATTTTTTCTTCGTAAGGTGCACTTGGACTTGCAAACCTTTTTCATCAACATTTTATTCTTTTATTGAAGCCAGGAAACTAATCTAAATCTACCCTTATTTCTTCCATGAGTTCAGATTAAGCAGTTTAACTCATTAATTCTCTACCTAAGCTACTATCTGCCGAGATTAAACTGTCTGGCAGATTTTATTCTCTATTCTCTAAAACAGAAATTTAAACACAGTCAAATCTGGATTAGACTGTCTAATTTTCCATGGTATCTATGGTTGTATGTACAAGCTGCACATACTAGACTTTATTTGCAGAAATTTAAAACAAAACTTGAAGGCTTAAGATCTGAGATTTTTAAAACATCCTTCATTCTTTCTTATGACTTAGATTTTGATCTTTTAGAGTTGTTATTTTTCTATTATTTATTGGTTTAGATTTTAAGCATGTTTTAACCATTCTCTTCTTTTTCTTTGGCTCGGATTTTGGTCTGATTAGAGCCATTTCTTTCTATCCTAATCTAATCTATTGATAAGCCAAGATTAAACAGTATGGAAAATCTGATTCATTAATCTATCAGTAGTAAATTGAAGTCTATATAGTCATGATTAGGCTGTATGACTAGGTAGCAGTGTTATTTTAAGTAGTGGCATTTAATAATGCACAGTTTTAGATTTTTCCTTTCTTTTTGAGTATGGGGCTATACCTTTCTTCTTTTATATCTGCCCTCTTTTTCTCTTTTGTATTGTTTTTTTTTTCTCTTTTTTCAAATTCAAAAAGCAGTGTTATATACAATGAAACTAAAAGCTCTGAAACTAAAATATCAGCTAACATGAGTAATGTTTGAGCATCCTGCCATTGATAGGACCTCCAAAATACTCGGTTCCATTTAACTCTTGTAAGAAGAATGCATTGTTTCCAACAACAGATTGAATAAGATAAGGGCCTTGCCATAAGTTATAAAATTTTCCATGTTTGCCCTTATCTTCCCTCCTTGAATCCAATTTTAAAACTTTATCATCAATTTTAAAATCACTTTCCTTGGTTCTTATGTCAAACAACTTCTTGATGTTTTCTTGTAGTTCTTGTGCTCTCATGTATATTTCCTCTCTAGTTTGTTGTAGATGTATAGTCTGATTTATTCTTCTAGTCATATCATCATCTTTAGACTATACTTCTTAGATCAGCTTCATGACTGACATTGCTAAACTGGTAGGAAATATTGCATCATTTCCATAAACTAGCTGGTAAGGAGACTTCCCAATTGACTTTTTAACTATCAATCTGTCTGCCCATAATGCATGTACCAGCTTACTGTTCCATGATTTTTTGTTATCCTCCAACAACTTCTTGATAATGTTTACCAAAATTTTATTTGATGATTCTGCCAACCCATTACCTTGAGGATAATAAGTTGTAAAATGACGCAATATGATTTGATATTTATGACAGAATTCAACCATCTTTTTAGACCCAAATGCAACAACATTATCAGTTATGATCTTCCTAGGACAACCAAATCTAGACAGTATATGGTTTACAAGGAATGAAATGATGACTAAATCTGTGGCATTCCTAGATGGGATGGCTTCTAGCCACCTGGTAAAATAGTCTGTTGCTTTGAGGATCCATCTATGTTGTGAAGATGAGGCAATATGGATTTCACCAATCAAGTCTAGACCCCACTGCTGAAAAGGAGCTTCAACAGTGATTGGTTGCAGAGGTAAGGGAAGCATTTTTTTTTTGCCTTCAGAAACTTGGCATTTGTGATAGGCAGCAATCATTTTGTGGACATATTGAAAGAGGGTGGACCAGGAATAATCAGATCTGAGGATTTTGTTAGCAGTTGACTTCCAGTAGAGGTGGCCTCCACATTCTCCTTCATGAAACTCATGCTTGATCTTTTCTGCATCATTCTCAGGCAAACATTTAAGCAATTATCCACTAGCATTTTTCTAATATAAACATTTATCCAAAATATAGTAATTTACAGCTTTCAACTTTAAAAACCTTGTCTTTGTTTTGGAAAAACTAGGAGGGGCATTAAGATTGAGAAAAACATACAAAATATCAGCATAACGAGATGAATTCAGAAAATGATCTTCAATTATTGGAACTGTCAACTCCTCCTGTTCATCTAATGCATTAAAAATGTTTATATCAAGAGCTTGAGTGTTGGATTCAACCATAAGTTTTGCTAGACCTTGACCTTTTATGAGCTTAGTGGGCTTTATTTCTCAGTCATATTCTAAAATTACAGCAATCCACTTTCCTCTTTTACCATATGGATCTTGGGTCAATATGTCTTTTACAACTGAATGAGGCACAAATGCTATAATGTGGGAATGTAAAATGTAAACTCTGAAGTCTTTTAAGGCTTTGACCAAGGCAAAGGCTTGTACTTTAGAGGTGCATCTCTTAATGCCTTGCTGAAAAATACAAATGGCTGCTCTTGTCCATTCATGTTTCTCTATAATAGGACAACAACTACTGTGTGTTCTGATGCAAATGAAAAAATGAAAAAATATTTTGTAAAATCAGGACTAATGAGAACTCGTGTTTTGGTAAGTGCTTGTTTTACCAGCTCCAAATATTTATTTTCTTCTAAGGTCCATTTAACTCCTTCTTCTCTTTTAAGCATATTTGTCATGTTTCTAAGGAGTTCAGCTAGATTGGGTATGAACCTTCTCAAGAAATTAATCTTTCCAATGAAATATTTAAGTTCCTTGATGTTTCTAGGATTGTTGATTTGCAATATACCATCAATCCTCTTTGGATCTATCTTTATTCTCTCTTCTGATATGGTAGGTCCAAGAAGTTTACCTTCTTCGAGGCCAAACAATGTTTTCTTTGGATTTAAGGACAATCCATATTTTCTGCATTTTTCAAAGACTTTTCTCAAGTGTATTAGGTGTTCTTCATCTATTTTAGAATATAAAGTGATATCATCTAAGTAAATCACTATGAAGTAACCAATTTCTTCTTAAAATTCAATATCCATGGCTCTCTGAAATGTGGCACCAACATTCATTAAATCAAAGGGCATTTTCAAATACATGAAAGTACCCCAAGGAGTAGTAAAGGTTGTTTTAAGTTGATCATCAGGATGTACCAATATTTGATTGTAACATGAGAAGCCATCTAGCAAAGAAATTATTCTAGAACCAACTACCCTTTGTAGGATATGATCCATTTTGGGTAAGGGATAATTGTCCTTTAATGAGGCTTTCTTTAAGTTTATAAATTCAATGCAAAGCCTTATTTCTCCTGTTTTCATCCTAACAAATACAAGATTAGACACCCACTTTGAGTATCTAATAGGTACTATAATTCCAACATCGTACATTTTTATAATTTCTTTCTCTACCAGAGGTAATTGAACAGGGTTAGTTCTGTGCAATTTTTGTTTAAAAGGCTTATGGTTTTCCTTGACGGGTATCTTATGTTGTATTGTTTCTGTATCATATGATTTCAGATCTTCATAACTCCATGCAAATACATTAGAAAATTCTTTAAAAAGCTAAATGTGTTTCAGTTTAATGTGAGCTAGTAGTGTTTTAGATAGTTTGATCATTATGGGCTTTCCCTCACTACCTATGTTGCATTCTTCCACTTCAGATTCAATGGGTTCCATTGTTGGCTATTTGGCAGCATCATTCAAGTCAAACAATTCTTCTAGTGGGGCCAGTCCTTTTGGCAAGCTTTGATCTTTAGATTGCAACACTTCTAAGTCTTCCTTTTCTACATATGTGCTATTTTCTGTTGTATGTTTGGGTTCATGGGTTAACAGATTTATCTCAACAATCTCAGGAGATTTTTCTTCTTCAAAAAGTGGATTTTCTTCAGTAGGATAGTCTTGTTCTTAGTCTGAATCTGAGTTTCGTATTTCAAATTCATTTTTGGACTATAGGAAGTCTTCTATTTGTTTATCTCCATCAAAATATGTCCAGTATTTTTCATTATTTGGGACAGCTAGTCTATATCTGACTTGGGTGGTGCATTCCTTGGTTTCATAAGGTATAAGATAAGTTCTAGCAGCAAAAGCTAATCCATTAGCAAGAATGTTTTGGTCCCTTGGGACAAAGGTAAGTTGGAATTCAGCAAATGTTTTCAACAACTCCATGGCATCATATATGTAGGCTCTAATTCTAGGATGTTTAGCAGTATATTCGCCATTTACTTGCCTAATTATCAATTCAAAATCCCGATGAAACTTTATTCTTTTGGCCCCTAATTTCTTTAATAAATGTAGGCCTAAAAGGAGAGCTTCATACTCTACTATGTTGTTTATACATTGGAATTTTAATCTATATGAATGACCCTCAGCATGATTGTTTTCAGTGTTATACACCCATATGCCTGCTCCTGCACCAGTTTTAGAGCAAGACCCATCAAAACTCATACTCCAAAGAAGATTGTTTTCAGATTTGTCATTTATTTCAGTGTTGTCTTTTTTGTTTTTCTTGCCTAGTATGTTACTGTGTTGTTCCTGCAGGTCTGTACTATGCTGGATTTTGTTTTGTTCCTCAATATTTTCAATGTTTTGAGGTTTTATTCTTTGATTTTCATGATCTACACTATTTTAATGATTGTTTTGGACCTTAAGACTTGGGGTCTGTTTCCTGTAATTTTCTAAATTAGCAAACTTACTTTTAGTTTTCTCCTTGTTTTCCTCTTCATCTATGGCTGCCATTATGTTTGGATGTGGTGGGAACACTAGATTGGGTGATGTTTCATTGACTAATTCTTGCTCATTAGGAATCTCATCATTGTAAGGAATAAATGAGTCAAGGTTAGTGTGTATGGAATAAAGAGGATATTTTTCTAGTCTTTCCTGGTTACTCACCATGTATTTCATGTGTGTTTCCCTATAAAGTCTTCTAGGTTGACTGAAAACAGGGATGGTGGCATAAGTCATATCCTTCTGCATAGTACCTTGCAACTTAGAACCCCATGATCTTGAAAAAAGCATGCCATATTTGGGGGGTATATCAGCCACTAAAATGTCCATCACTAAGCTTTTGGCTGGAATTTGAGCTAAGTTAACACATAGATCTTTTATTAGGCCTAGGCATCTCACTCTGCTTGAATCAAAGGAATATAAATCTTTATAAGGTCTAGTTACCTCAAGGCCTAGTTTTTCCATGATCACTTTAGGCATGAGATTATGTGATGCCCCTGAATCAAGCATGGCAGTGTGCAAAATATTATCATGGATGTTCAAACTGATGTAGAATGGAGGGGTAGTTCCTTCTTGAAATTTTCCTTCAATTTTAGGGCCAAACAGGAGCTATGGTGTATCATCATTCAAGTTCACAGTGTCATGAACATCTTCTATGTTCAAATCTTTCAAAATTTGACCCCTATATACATTTTGAGAGACTAATTTGGTAAGTGGGATAGAGATTTTGATTTTGGAAATCTCATTCTCTAAGCTAAAGGGAATCTGATTTTTTAAAGACTTTGATTCAGCCTTCTTAGTCACCGATTCATCAGCAGAACCACCTTGCTGATTTCTACTATTTGCAGTAGTTAAGATGGTTTTTTAAGGAGAATTAGCTAAAATACTAGTGCTTCTAGGGTCACCACTATGTTTTTCATTGATTTGGGTGTTTTTCCCTTGTTTGTATCAGAACTTTCAGCCACTGTTTGATGATTTTCTACTGTCTTTTTAGAAATATTTACAGGGCTATCTTTGGTAGAATTTTCAGAGGTTTTCTTCTTGGGAGTTTCTTGATTATTTTTACTTCTTAGGTAATATTTTTTAGGTGATCCTATGATGGCATTTTCAAATTCTTGTTCACAATAATCAGTTTATGTTCTTCTATCATCATAGAGTGTATATAGACCTTGTTTTCTTTCATGAAGGAAATACGAATCCTCATTTCTTACTCCCAGCATGTCTATGTTATCATCCTCTGTTTTCTCATTCATCTCTTCATCCTCATTAACATAATTTTCTTGGAAAGGAGGTCTGATCTGTTGATCATCCTCCCTTTTTCTGTTCTGAGGTTGATTTCTCCTAAAGTTTTGATTCTGATTTTGAAACTGATTTCTGTTTTGGGGAGTTGATTGATTTTCTCTAGATTGTGCTCTCTCAAATATGCTCATCCTCTTCATCATTTTCTCCATCATTCTTTCCATTTTTGAGCTAGATGTGGAAGGTGCAGTTTCCTCGCTAAATGATACTTTCTTTTCATTCCTCATCCTAGCTCTTTTCTTAATCAGGTTTACTTCCACAACAAGAGCTCCCTTCTAAATGTCTTCTAGAGTCAAGGGATCTCTTTATCTTACCTCATAGGCCATTTCAGTATCAAATACTTCAGGAAATTTGGCCAAAGATGAGCCTTGTGGAGATTTCAAATCTTGGCATAGTGCATTATAAACACTATTGAACCTAGTGCAATAATTTTGAACACTTTCCCCGGTTTTTCTCTTGAGGTTGTTGTAATTTGAAAGTATTTGAAGAGGGTTTTTCCTAATTTCCCATTTGTTTAGGAATGTTTGATGAAAATCTTGGAGGTCATTAATACTATTAGGGGTTAATATTTTGAATCATTTTCTTGCTTCTCCCCTTAAACTTTGAGCAAACAATCTGAGCTTGACAGTTTCATCATCTATATCATTTCTATCAAAATAGTCATTCATCTTGTCCACATGTTTTAAAGCAGTAATAGAACTAATGCCTTCATTTAATGGAATCTTGGACTGATAGTCCTATGGCATATTGACTAAAGGTGAAGGAAGGACTAGATGGGCATGCCATGTAGCCATGATAGGAGGTTGTGGAAAAAATGGTGGGTTTACAAGTGGAGGGTTTATGAAAGGAGGGGGAGGATGGAAAGGAGTAGTTTGAATAGTGGGTGTATGAATAAAAGAAGTGCTTGGACTAGAAAAAGACTATTGAGTATATTTAGGATGAGAAAAACAAAAGTTATGAATGAAATGAAGGTCAGGTGGGGTGGTTTCTCTACTTCCAGGATGTTCACCACTATCTTGGGTTGAGTATGGAGACTCAAAGTCTATCCGATATATATCATCAAGTGACCTAGTTCTGAATGGATTTGTTAAGTCAACTTGTGTATCTTGTAGAGCTAAGAGATTTTCAGGAGCATAGTTAGCTCTATGAATTAGTCTGACAACAGTTGAAGCCTTAGATTTAGGAGATTTCTTAAGGATGTTTTCTGGATTATCAACTATCTCAGGAGGATTTGGGTTAAGATAAGCTCTAGTGTAAATATTTCTAGAAGCCACTATGTGGTGTTTTTAGACCCTAATAATGAGAAAATTTTAGCCAAATATGATAGTATTTAAGAGGCTAACTAATCTTTTTCAAAGAAAACTCAATCTTCAAGTCTTCTTAACTAAGTTTCTATGATGTTACGATAAATGTTTTCCCAGTGGAGTCTTAGGAAAAACCAAAGGGGTTAATAGGCCTACTGAATAACAATGGAGTCGCCAGGTGAGGAATTTTTACTTGTTTTCAAGGTTTTGTTGTTGTTCACCATTAATAATCAATAATAACCAGTCTTGGTGACACTTGTTTCATTAAGGAATAGGGGATAGTTGAGTTGTGAAGTTATCTATTACTGAATAAAATCCCCAGTATGGTCGCCAATATGTTAGTGTCTCTGTAATTTGCAATATTGGCAAGAACAAATGCTGCAGAGCCTATATCAAAACAACTTTGGAATCCTAGGATCTAGCCCTCTTGGATTCATAGAGGGATCTCTCTATATGAGTGTTTTCAAAGATATTTCTTCAAGGCTTAGTTTATGATATTAGGCTAGTTATAAGGCACAAGGGTTTTTGTTTTTTTCGGTTGGGATGAATATCATGAAAATGAAGGAAGTGTTTTTTAAGGGTATAAAGGTGTGAGCAGGTTGAGAGAATGGTTCAGCTGTTAGGATAGGTAAGAAACAATGTCAATTCATTGGGCTATGGAGTCACAATAGGATTTAATTTCACAACAAGTCTCAAGAGTGGTTCATGGGGCAAGTCATCTATGTCAAATGATTCTTTAGATTGATTTGTGATATGGAAACATCAAAGTTTTGTGAAAGAAACAAACACACAAGAAAAGAAAAGGACAGTCTAATATCAGGTAAGTACTTTTAAACTAGCCTACTTTTGACATGCACTTAATGGAAAGACACAAAAGTAACCTAAGATTGGGTAAGTACTTTTAAACTATCCTGTTTTTGATATAATTTTAAGGGAAAACATTAAAAACAAGGAATAGCTTAAGATCAAGTAAATACTTTTAACTTAGCCTTCTTTCGGCATATTCTCAAGGAAAAACAGTTCAAAACAAAGAATAGCTTAAGATCAAATAAGGACTTTTAACCTAGTCTTCTTTCAGCATATTCTCAAAGGAAAAAATTCATGATAAACATAAAAAGTAGACTAAGATTAGGTAAGTACTTTAAAACTAGCCTGCTTTTGACATACTCTTAAGGGAACTTTTCAAAGAAATTGTTGGAGAAGAAACTAGAGGATAGGGCTAACCATAGACTTCTCTAGTTCAACTTTAATTAGCAAACTTTTCAAGAATATTCAAGGACGGAATATCAGATTTTACTCAGCAGACATGGACTCACCAACATTCCTTAACTGATTACACTCTATTGAATTATCCCCAAATACACAATTAGTAGAAAACATAAAGATAAATATTTATTAGTGATATTTAGGGTATTTAACAGTAAATCCTAATCAATATTTGTTGTTGTTTATCATAGAAAGTGGACAGTATGGAAAAAAATTAGAAAAATGACAGTTACAATAAAAAAAACATCACCATTGACATAACCAGGATCCCATAAATCGGCTTGTGTATTTGATGTTCAAACCAGTTACAATATTCAAGTCTAGTGGGTCTTTTACAGCTTCAAACTTCTCATCTCATCATATCTTTCTTCAATTACAACACAGAACTTCAACAGCCTCAATAGCTATTTACACTTGATAAGTATTCAACCAAAAATAATAATGAGCTCCTCACATGATATTTATAGGTATTTTGAGGAGGTGTAGTAAGAAGGAGGTCTATTTGTTTAATTAACACAGAGTAAATTCTTCTCGGCCTTTGGGAGGCCAAATGGAGAAATTTTTAGATGTTTTAACTCTGTTTCAATTAATTTTACATTAAAATTTATCTACTTCAGTCACTTTTGTTGACTTTGGAGGCTTTTGGTAGGCTGGAAATTAATTATGAGTTGTCTTTGGAAAATATCTCTGACTGTGCATTTAATGTGTTTTCTTTTGAGGAAATAAGCCTACAGGTGGCATTTCTAATGTTTGGAGGAGTAACTGCTTTGATGATTTGGAATTTAAATCCTTCCTCCTATTGATCTGTCATAATTTATCAATTTTAAACCCTGATTAGGCCTTGATATTGCTTTTGGGCCTTTATAATCAGCTTCAGATCCCTTAAACCTTTTCTGCTGGATGCATTCACCTTTAAATTGTGTTTTTAACCTTAAAAATGTAGGATTAAAACTTTAATCCTTCAATCTTATGTATTAACCCTTTATCTTTAAATATGCACTCGTCATTTAATTCTTTAACACTGTGTTTGTTGGTGTACAGGTGTCTTCGGCCTCCGGAGGGCTTAATGATATAACCAGTGTTCATAAAACATTGATTAAGATCCAGATTTTATACCCCCAACAGCTTCCTTTCTGCATTGATTAGTCTTTATAGATGGTAATATTTGGCCCTGTGCCACTGTTTCTTGGCTATAATATTGTTTTTCTTTAATAACCCGCCTTTTAAAACCTGCAACAAACCACAAAAAATGTTATAAAAACCTGCGAGGGAGGATTTTGACTACATAGGAGGCTGGCGGAGGAAGAGGAGCGGGATATGAGGGGAAATAGTATGCCGGAAGAGGTTTGATGGATGAAACCTGCAAAAAGCAGGTTTAAAACTGTATTTGGCATGAAATTATAGCTTGGTGATTTTTTGAAAACCGCGAATGGTTTTTGCCTTCATAAATGGTGGTAAGTGGTTTATTGTAAAATGAACACGATTCAATCATTGTGTGACATGCGTCCCTCGAAAAATTGGTGGTTTCGCATGAGTTTGCGTGTTTAAACCCTGGATGGCAGATTTACGTGAAACATGATACTGACCGTCGGGTGAGGTGGGGAAAATCCAATGGTGGGGGAAAGAGCGCGATGGGAAAGTTGCATGAGCGAGGGTCTTAGTGGGAGCCAGGTGGCAGCTGGATATTGGTGGATGCTTTGCGTAGTGGGTGGTAAGCCCCGGTGGGGTTGGAATGTCAGGTTAAAGGAAAGCCATTGGATTTTACAGATCAATGGCGAAGATTTGATTATAGGGGTGAAAGGATATAATTAAGTCAGGAGGATAGGGAGAGAAAGGGAGGCAAGGTGGTCGTTGATATTTATATATAAACGGTGGGGATGGATGGACAGATACTTGGGTGATTGGAGGATGGGAGAGGAGGTGCGATGGGTTGGAGATGGGGTCAAACGAGGACCATCGGATCCTATGGATCTACAATGTAGATCATGTCAGGGTATTGTTATCGAGGTGGGAAGTTTTATAAAAAAAAAGTGGGTTTTCAAAGGAAATGCCGATGCGATGGGGGCTTGGGGTAAGGAAAAAACGCGGCTCTGTGGGAGAATGAAGAACCGGGGCTAAGGGAAGAGGGGCTGAGAGCAAAAGGTTTAATCACCCAGTTGCGGGGCTTGGTCACATGACGGAGAAAAAGCTGAGGGCTAAACCGAAAGGGGCTAAAAGCCCAGAACTTTAATATGAGAAAAAAAGGCCTACAGTGAGGCTTTTTGAGGGGTTTTTAAGGTTTCGATAAGGAAAAATGGCTAGTTTAAACCATAAAAATGATTTTTTATGAGTTTAAAAGGAATTTTTTGAAGGTTTTTTTATGATAATGATAGGTAAATAAGAAGGAAAAAAGGATATTTTTAGAGGATAATGAAGGAAAAATAAAAGGGAAGAGGGGGCTTTTCGCAAATAAAATGAGTGATATGGGTGCATTTTATGAAGATGAAAATGGGGGGGAATGAAATGATGAAAAATGGAACCTTTAGGAAAGAGTTATTTCTTCAGGAACAACGGGATTTTGAAGGTTTTGAAGTGAAAATATCAAGGAAATGGCCTTTTTGGACAAGGGACACAAAAAGGATGCAAGAAGTCAAAAATTTTGTAGGAAATTTGTTTCTTGAAGACTAAAGAGTTGTTTTAGCCATCATTTCCTGAAACAAAATTTACTGATGGCTAGCAGGCTTCAAGGCCCAACATGACCTTTTCCAATCTGATTGCTCTATCAAGGACAAAGCCATATCTAATGTGTCCATCTGTAGGACTACATATTCATACTTTTTATACTACATTTTGGATCCAAGTTCAAAGAGATACTTTCTTTTACATCTTCCTTCTAGTTATTCTTTGATTGTTGAAGGATAACATGGAATTTCTGATATAAAGGCCAATTTTTCTTCTCTTTCTTTTGATTTGTAAGTTCTTTGAATTTTTTATCCACCAAGGTATTTTAGCCCATGGAATCAACTAGTGTACTACTATGTTGATTCCTACAATGTTTCCAAAAGTAAAGTGTTCACATTATTTCTTAACATCAATCAATTTCAATACTTTTTGTTTCCTCTCTTTCCTTGGATTTCTTCAATAAAATCGATTTATGTCTTTTTAAAATAAATTATAAATATTCAACCTCCATACTTGCAACTAGCAGAGAAAATATTACCCCAATGCAATAATATTTAGTGTAGAATAAATTATCTGGTAAATAATTAAATCCTAAGAATCAATCTCCTACAAGAAATGTTGGGAATAAATAATACTTTTTCAATATTAAATATTTGAACTATCCTCTTGAAAATAATGGTTTATGCCAATCAACCCATTTTCCAAGCCTATTCAACTCTCCTCTTTCATTTTTTTTTTATTATATATAATTTAATTTAATTTATTTATAATCAAGCCCTTCTATCTCCCCATAAACCTTCTATCTGCACCACCGAAGTGCTCGAACGTATCCCTTTGCTGATTCATTTCTCATCCTTCTGTGATCGCCTCTGTTGCAGCCTCATGCCACTATGTAATGTAGTCATGAGAGCTACTGACCGACCCCTCCTACAACTATGATTGGTGAGTGTATAGGCCGATGAACATGGATCATGTGGCTTGTAATCCTTGATATCAAGCAAAGATTAATGAAGTAATGGCTTACTCGAACTTCTCACATCATGAATGGTTCCTTCACACAAGAGAATTAGAGGATCGAGACAACCCTGTGGAATATGCTTTACCACCTTATTATTGGTGGAAATTTTTTAGCTTACGATATTCATTCCCCTTACTTCATAAGGCTAATGGTTCTTCAATTTTGACTGCGTAATCATCGCCATCGACAACCTTAATATTATGCCCACATAAATCGGTGCAGTGAGAGTATATATTATTGTCCTTACCACCTTGTGTCCTATTCGAGTGGCTTATTGACCTAATATCCAGATAATAGTATATTGTGTGGTTGTTGGTCTAGCGATTAGACGAATGCACACTTCGATATACATAAGTCTGTTGATCGTAAGATCGATGTCTGAGTGGCTAATGTGCATGTTGCTAAAATGTAGAGAAAACCTAATACACAACATGAAAACTTAACCTGTCAACAATCAAACTTGACCTTGATTCGAACTTGGTATGACTTATCAGCCAAATAGATTAGACTTGATGGATCTTTCTCCACAGTGAGTAAATCAAGGGCTTATTTGTACGAGGGTTGGTGATAATTTCTTCATCTCACAAGCATAAAATAAGGTTATATGAAGCCCTAAGTTAGACCAAGCCATCATGATAACTTATAATAAAGATAGTAGGGGTGAGGAAGTTTATTAGGGATGATTTCATAACCTCAGGTTCGACAAAACCCTAAGCTGGACAAAGCAATCCATAAGAGTTAATCTACACTGGACCTCTTCAAATTTTCACTTCCTTCAGCACTCAATGATGAGATCTAACAATTAGTTTGGTATTATGATAAAACTTGGTTGCACCTTGACAAACTCTCGTGACACAACAAATGATTTTCTCAAATTTTTCCTTTGTTTTCTTGGTCAATGTGGGGCCCATGACCTTCCCGAATTGACACCACCTCTTAGACTACCAAACGATGGATCGATCATGGTCAACAAGGGTTTTGTAGGTTTCAAAAATCATTTGTTCCTCCCTTGCTGCCTCTCAGACTCCAAATGCTGGATTGATTCCCTGGAGTTGGTAGATCACCACTACATGGCTTCTTGCAACCAGATAATGGTTGAATGGCCTCTACATCGATGGCTACTAACTTTACGCTTTGTCCACAGTCTTCAATGTTATGTAACCAACTCACAAAATAGAATAAAAGATAGATAAATGACTTGAAACTTATCCTCTTTGAGGGGGAAACCTCCTTTACATTACATAAATGAAAAATTATTGGATGATACAAATGAAAAGACCTCCTTTCTATATATATGAGTCTAAGGGGTCACAATATAATCAGAACCTACATAACATTAATAATTTAAGGGCACAATCATAACAATATTGGGCTTCTACAAGGCACTCTAATAAAAATATGGGGAATACATGGACAAAAAAATAACAATAAGGGGGCTACACTAACAATAACATTAAGGGGCTACACATGCCCCTCTCATTAAAAAATTGTTTTCCTCAACGCTTGAGTACTTTTGGATACTTTTGTATAAAATTCTCATCCTCCCATGTGGAATATTTAGTGGGTAAGTTATTCCATTTGATGAGAGACACTGAAATTGATCAATTTTCGTAGTTGTCAGGTTCTTGTTTCTGTGACTTATTCTGGTTCCAATGTGACTTTTACTTCCTCGTCAAGTTTTCAAAATATTTTTTGAACTGGGATCATGTCACCTATAACCTCATTTAAGCATGAAACATGGAAAATTGGGTGCACTCGGGAAGATGCAAGAAGCTCCAGTTTATATGCCATAGTACCAATATTTTCCAACACCTTGTAAGGACCATTTTACTTTGGTGATAATTTATTATCCTTCTTAGCTTCCTTAAAGGAAATTTTTTTATATGGTTGTAGCCATTAAAATACCTAGTTGCCTACATAAAAATTATTTTTCTGCGATGCTGATTTGACTGTTGTTTCATTCGATTTTGTTCCAAAGTGAAGCTATCCTTTAAGAGTTGGAGAACTTCTTGTTAATGCTCGATGTGATATTATACTTCTTGTGTTGGAAAGTGTAACTAGGTTCGGTCTTCATAATGATTTCTAATTACAAATTTACGTAATGAAAAAGAAAAAGATAATAAAATGTATTATTCTAATACTTGCTTCATGGATTTCATGAGCAAGGATTTTTTTTATAGATCAAATACTTCTTCTTTATTTATTTAGGGGTTTCTCATCTTGTCATAAATATAATTTAGATTCATGTATATGAATTGTTGTTACACTTGTAAAGGACAAATTTTTTATGTAAATATATGCTCCAAGGCCTTGTCACTAAGCTTCAAATAAGTCGGCACAAAGTGTGTTGAAGATCCACCCTTAACAAGTCAGCCTATCTACAGGTAGACATGTCGGCCTAGAAGATGGGAGATTCTCCCTATATATAGAGGGACTATGACGTCATTTGGAGGCAATAAATTTGGCCACGTTAGAGATGGAAATGGGAAGTAGGATCTATGTTTTGGGATGAAGAAGGAAGGTTGCTCAGCGAAGATAGAGAGGATCTCCTATATGTCTATCTTGGGTATAATATATCTCGGTAAAGTTTGGTGATATTGGTATGAAGAAAAGGAGCAAGGAATATAAGTTATCTCAGCAAGGAACAACACTGTGATTGGGTCAAGAAAAGGAAAAATTGTGAGAAATTACTTATTTATGACTACCTCTTATGGAAATGGTCATAGATGAAACACTTACTTTACCCAGTTGAATCCGAAAAATGATATCTAATATAATGTACTGTGGAAACCCATCATACTTAAATACAAAGAGTAAAGGGAGCTATACTTGAATCATTCATGTGGCACAATACTTTCTAAGGTTTTGAAAATGGGGTAGCAAGCTAAGTGGGTGAATTATGGGGGAAAACTCCACATTTAGTCGTGCTTGAGCTAGAGTAGTTCTGGGATGGGTGACCTCCCAGGAAGTAATTGTTATTGGGTGCAAGCCCTAGAAGTGATGATTGATGCTATGTTATTCATTTCACTATTTTAAATCCCACTTGTTCACCCATGTGAGCATCACCTAATGAAATGAGTGCTAAGTGGAATATTCAAAAATCATGAGAAATTAGTTAGTTATGACTACCTGTCATGAAAATGGTCATAGATTAATGACTTAATTAACACAGTTGAATCCAAAAAATGATATCAAATATAATGCACTGTGGAAATCCCTCATAATTAAATACAAAGTGTAAATGGAGCTGTACTTAAATGGTTCATGAGGAACAATACTTGCTAGGGTTTTGGAAATGGGGTAGCAAGCTAAGTGGGCTTGATTGTGGGGAAAAACTACACAGCTAAGCACGCTTGAGGCAAAGGAGTTCTGGGATGAGTGACCTCCCCAAAAGTCCTGGTTACTGGGTGCAAGCCCCTGAATTGATGATTGATGCTATGTGATTCATTTCACTAGTTTCAATTCCACTTCTTTACCCCTGTGAGCTTCACCCGATGCAATGAGTGCTAAGTGGACTATTCAAAAATCATGAGAAATTAGTCAGTTGCTACCTCTCATGGTAATGTTCATAGATGAATGACTTACTTAACTCAGTTGAATCCCAAAAATGATATCTAATATAATGCACCACAGAAACCCCTCATACATGAGTATATTATCTCTCTTTTAGGGTCCCTTCTTATCTCGCATATCTCAAGAAGGTTGAGGCTACTTTAGTGAAGAATATGTCTGGAATATAAAACGTGACGAAAGGCTAGAAAAACGAAGAAGATCTTGGTCTAAGGCATAAAGGATACAAGAAGGTAGGCTGAGAATAAGTCTCTAGGAGGCTGAAGTTAGTTCAAGAAAGGGCAGGAAGGATTTCACTATGTAGAGCTAGGAATTGAGCTTTTCTAGTGTTGGTGCAGCATGGTGTAGAGAAGAAATATCAACATAAGGATCCCAGAAGAGAAATTGAGAAGGGTCTTGGAGGCATATTGGTTTTAAGGGTCTTATTCATGGTCTTAGTACTCTTCAATTGATGATATATAAGAAGAATGATTATCGATTTTTCCTCTCCATGAGGGAGAGGTTTTGGCCCTAGTGGGAAAGCCTAAATATTGTCTCTCTTGTGCATTTGATAATTGACTTTATGGAGAACGTAATAATATAAAAAATATAATATATGAGTGAAATAAGCATAAAAATTCACTATGAATTATCATGAATGATAAATTGAATCAAACGACCTAATTTATCAACATGGAATCAAAGCTAAGGTGTTGAAGACAAGATAGTGATATTTGGTAAAATCACACTCAAGTAAAAAAAATATCAAGGATCAACTTTGTAGAAGGAGAACAAGCAAAAGTCATAGATCTACATTGAAGATTCAATATTTGGTTCTAGTGAGGCAGTTTGCAGAAATTGGAAATCCCTCTCAAGAAGATCAAGGACCTATACATCAAGGAGAACACCATGTAGAATCCATAACCATCAACAAC
This sequence comes from Pinus albicaulis, assembly GCA_034641835.2. Classification (NCBI taxonomy): domain Eukaryota; kingdom Viridiplantae; phylum Streptophyta; class Pinopsida; order Pinales; family Pinaceae; genus Pinus; species Pinus albicaulis. Next base: position 264,559,924 of record CM076579.1, read on the forward strand.
TATTTTGTGCTAGATTCAAGTCAACGTTGTTGGATACATCTTCAAGCCACCTAGATAAAGTCATCATCCTTGAAAATCATCATCATCAAGGATTCAAGGTGATATAGAAGAAGCCAATCTAAGAGGGAGCTCCTCCTACTATTTACATCATCATCAAGGACACTTATAGAAGGAGAAAGGTTCCACTCAAGTAATTATCTAAATTTATTTCTTTTAAAATATTAAAATGAACATCTGGAAGGAAAGTAAAAAAAATTCTAGGACTACAAACTTTATTGCATGGAAGATAAAGGAAAAATTTAAATTTGACTAAAAATGAGGTAATGGACTATGCCAAAGGATCGATAGTTGAACCTAAAAATAATATACTAAATCTCATGCCAAAGGGATCTTATAAAATCCATAAAGGACTCTCTCATCCCCTATGTATCAAAACTAACATCTTTAAAATAAATATATGACAAAGTGGTGGAGTTGTTCTCGGTGAGTAGTGGAGGGCAAGTAATATCTCTGAGACAAGAAATATACAAGTTAAAGATGTCAAGAGAGGAGGGAATCAATTCATATTTTGTGAATATTTCTGAAATGTGAGAAAAAACCCAAGAATTAGGAGAAGTAATGTCTCATATAGAAATGAATACAGTGGTACTGAATGCTCTACCAGAGCGATGGGGAAACTTCACTTCAAGTATCTATCGGAATAAAGAGGAAACACCTTTCCAGGAACTATGGTCTCTATGTAAGATAGATGAGACAATGTTAAAATCTAAAGTTGATATAGGATCAAATTAAGAGAATCAAACCCATGTTGTCATGTCAAAGAGAAAGGAAATATTTGGTAAGTTTGGTCCTCATAAGAAAAGAAGGAAAATGGATAATATATGATGATATGGATATAATAAACTTGGTAACTATAAGAAATATTATCCCAAATATAAGGATAAGAATAAAAAGGAAAAAGCCCATGTCGTGAGAGAAATGGAAGAACTTGATTCAAAGAAACCTAAGAAAGAAGAAGTGAAATACCTCTACTATGATTGAGAACATCTTCCTCTTTAACAGGTATATTCCAGTAGTAAAATAGTATGTTATGAAGCATTGTATATTAGATAAATACATCAATTTAGAATTTTCATCATGATGGAAGCATTGAAGAAGGACCACTCATCATATGAGGATGTTTGTAACATATATATGAAAACTATGCTATGAGGTAAGTGGCTCCTGGGAACCTCACTGGAAACGAGATTTATAGAAAACAACCATCAAGATCGAGGATCGTCATTCAATAATCAGTAACAGAGTAGGTGTTTCCATTTTATATTGGAATCTTGCTTGGATTCACTAGTTAGAAAGAAAAGAAAAAAGTTTCATCAAAGTTTAAGCTTGCAGAAATCCTGGATTAGGACATGATGCCATATTAATGAAGAAGGTCAAGGGAATGAAACTCTTCATTCTAAGGAAACCTGTCGCGGGATGAATCAAAAGGAAAAAGGATGAGGTACATGTATATATAGGTTGACACTATATGCTATGAAATCATGTCATATGGTTGCAAGTAGTATACTTCTATATTTAGAATTATGATCAAAGTAGAAAGTAGAAACTCTTTTGATGCACAAGTTTCCAAAAGGGATAATCTACACTAGATGAAATAAACATAATCTGTTCTCATATTGAATATGAGTTGATTGTACATTATCAAGGAACTTATCAGTCGAAGTTCCTGGGAATGAAATAAAATTATGTGGAGGAAGAGTTCGTGAGAAGTACAACCATGAAAAGAAGTAGTGAACATCCCAGGTAGCCAAAAATATTTGACTAGGAGATCTCCTCGGAAGATATGTAGACTATGATAGAAGTGTGGAAAAGATAGAGACCCTTGAAAATACATATCTTTATGAGACGTGTCAATCTGTAAATGAAGGATGTCGATGCCTTAATGGTAACACCCTTCTGTGTTTTCCTCTCAGGTGCCATTAATAGAAAATTCATTCAACATATTCTTGTCTTTTCTATTGGATGCATGGAGTAAATGTTGTTTTTTCTACTGCTTAATATCTTCTAATGCATAGATCTATATTTTTGCAGCATTTATCTTGATCACCTAACTGCAGATCTGAGGATATTGGCAACCATATTTTCTATTAGGGATGTTTTTTATGCACAGCTAAAGTGGTCTTTTTTCGTACACTTAGAATTAAGATTCATACTAACAATACTATCTCTATTTTAGGGTCCCTTCCTGCCTCGCATATCTCACAAAGGTCGAGGCTAATTTGGTGAAGACTAAGTCTGGAATATACAATGAGAAGGAGGGCTACATCAATGAACAAGATATTTTTCTAATGAATCAAGGATACAAGAAGGTGGGTTGAGCATAATTCTCTAGGAGGTCAAAATGAGTTCAAGTAAGGGCAGGAAGGAGTTCACTATGTAGAGCTAGGAACATAGTTTTCCTAGTGTTGGTGCAGAAAATAAAGATAAACATAACAAGCCCGGAAGAGAAAGTGAGAGGGGTCTTAGAGGTATATTGGTGTCAAGGGTATTTGTCATTATCTTTTTACTTGTCAATTTATGATCTATAACAAGAAGTATTATCGAGTTTTCTTCTCCAAGAGGGAGAGGTTTTCGCCCTGGCTCGAAAGCCTAAAGATTGTGTCCCTTGTGCATTTGATAATTGATTTGATGAAGAATGTAATGATCATACAAAAATAACATCTAAGTGAAAGAATCATAATGAAATCACATGTAATTATCATGAAAGAGAAATTGAATTATATGGCCTAATTTCTCAACAACTTGAACCTTAGAATTTTCTCTTAAAGATGATGTGATGGATGATGGTTGAAATCCATAAAGTGCCATAAATTGGGTCATTTTTCTGCAGTATGTAAGGAAGCGTTATTCCACCATTGGGGGAAAAGGTAACCACTTGAACCATTGTGTTTGTTTATATGATACAAAGTGATGAATATATCCTTCCAAACATTTGTTAACTATCTCAGTTTCCCCATCATATTGAGGATGATAAGAAGAGCTACGAGATAATTGAGTACCCATAAAATAAAATAATATTGTCGAAACATTCCTAGTGAAAATGGGATATTTGTTGCTTACAACAATCTTTCGGTTTCCATGTATATTTTGAATTGTTTCCATAAATGCAATAGAAACTGCACTGACTTTAGATGAATGAGATAATGCACAAAACTGTGCATAATTGTTAATTCTATCAACTACCACCATGATGGCACTCTTTCCTTTAGACTAGGGTAAATTTGACTTGGAATGGCTAACGGTTGAAACAGACCTGGAGTCTTAATTATCTCCACTTCATTCTTTTGTAAAACCAAATATTCTGCCACAAAATTTTGAATATCAAATTTAAGGTCATCCCAAAAAAATTCCTTCTTGACCCTGTGGTAATTTTTAAAAAATAATAAGTGCCATCCTAAAAGATAAGTGTGAAAATTCCAAAAGAATATTTTTTTTGAGTTAGGACTTACAAATATATAAGTGATCTTTGTACCATATTGAGTCTTTTTTCCAACTAAATGTATCGGATGTACTGGGATCTTCTTGCAACTTTTGAATGAGTGTCCACACTTCTTCATCATTCTTACATTGATACCTTGCTTGAGTCATCCAATATACTTCGATAATAAAAATGGCACAAAGAAATGATTCCACATCCTCATCCTTTCTTGAGAGTGCACCCTATCAACATGTTGAACATTATCCTTCGAATACTTGCTTTAGATTACTATATCATCAAAAAAATACTAACACAAATTTCCTAAGGAAGGGTTTAAGAATGGAATTCATGAAACCTTTAAATGTAGAAGGTGCATTGGTAAGGCCAAAAGGCATGACCAAAAACTCATAATGAACCTCATGAGTTCTAAATGTTTTTTTCGGAATTTATTTAGTCTTCATTCTAATTTGATGATATCTTGATCGAAGATCCAACTTAGTGAAGTAAAATTTTCCATGTAATTCATACAACAACTCATCAATGACAGAAATTGGAAATTTATCTTGAATAGTGAGCTTGTTGAGCTCCCTACAATCTAGAAACATTTACCATGATCGATCCTTCTTATGCATCAATGCTACTAGAGCATAGAAAAAATTTGACTAGGCTGAATTATAGTGACCTCTAGTATTTCTGCAACCATGCATTAATTTCAGTCTTTTCGGCATAGGGGTATTTGTAAGGGCTCATGCTTAGATGAACACTTATTTTAATCAAATGAATATCACGATCATGGTCACGAATAGGTGGAAGTCATTTGGGAGTCTCAAATACCTTGAATTGATGTCCAAGCCTTTCTGGAGATCTGGAGAAATAGATGATTTCGATGATTAAACCTTTAGTGAGAATAATTGTGTAATAACACCCCCATTTTTCTTTATTTAGAATAATTTTTATTCCATTACAACTTATTATCTTTCCTAGTTTCCCTGTGATGCCCCTTAATTCAACTTATTTTCCTACCCAAAAAAAATTCAAGAAAAGTTTTGAAAATTAAAATCTATCGTACCCAAAGAGTGTAACCATTGGAATCCTAGTACAACATCAACCCCACCCATTGGAATTGAAAGAATTGGATTATTGAACACATATCTCCCCATGGTTAGCTTGATATTATGACACTTTCCATAGAAATATATAGTTCCTCCATTTGCAACCATCACTTGACACTCTAATGCTAGATATAGGAACAAATTCAATTCCTTGGCTATCTTATAATGAATAAATTTAAGGGTACTGCCTGAATCAATCAACACTATCATCTTTTTGTTCATGACATGTCCTTCTATCTTGAGAGTTTGAGGAGTGGTAATTCCTACCAATGCATTACAAGATATGGCCGGATTAATTCTCTATCTCCAGGGTTCCTTCTTGGTGTATATCCTCTTCTTTTGATGTTTCTTGTTACTTTTCTTCCACCTCCTCAAAGTCTATGTAAAATAATTTCTTCTCAACACACTTATGAACTTTAGTATATTTGCTATCATAAATGTAGCAAAGCCATATTTCTCTTGTCTTCTTCTAGTTGTTGTGGTGTCAACCTTGTAGGTTGTAGAAGGCTAGGAGAAACAACACTTCTATGTTTATAGTTGTGATTGGTAGACTTCATTATTTCCATAATTTTTATTTCAACTTTTCTTTCCACTCTGAATGTCTTCTCCAATTAATCAGCTTCCCAAAGGTGAATCTCATGTTGGATATTATCCTTTAAACTCTTTATGAATACATCAATCCTATGTCCCTAGGGAATATCATTTACCCTTATATTAAATTTTTGGAAGTCCTCAATGTGCTCAGTCATTGAACCCTTTTTTTTTAGATTTATCAATTGGCTAAAGAAGGTGTTTCTCTTTGTATCCTCATAATGTGTTATCATTTTCTCCGTAAAAATTGACCAAGAGAAAAGTGTTTTACAAGAAAAAAACCATCGATAAGATAAAAACTGATTGAGTTCTAAATATAAAGTTGCAATGTGTACCTTTTGTGTGTGTTACATTTTATGTAGATCAAAATATTGCTCCATATGTAGTATCCATGTTACCAGATCCTTGACCTCAAAAATCCTCATATATATCTTCGGAATGTGGTGGTCCTTAAACCCCATAATGGAATATCTGAAATCATGATTCATATTTCTTTTTTCCTCATCATGATTTTTGTAGATTACCTTCTCACCACTCGGAGACCTTTCTTGCAACAAATTTTTCAACCCTTCCAACTTGACATTCATCGCATCCATGTCTACTTTTAAAAACTTTGTGTCTCCTTTTATACCATCCATCTCCCATTTTAAGGCATCCATGTCTCCTTTTAAGCCATCCATGTCCCCTTTTAATCTATTCATGTCATCTATTGTTGCTCTTTGTGAGAGAAATTTTTTTCGCACTTCGTCCCTTAATTTTGATATATCATGTTGCAATTCTTCCCCTTCATGCATCATAGTAGAGATTTCTGAAGCCTTAATGGGTGTAGAATTCTTTTTTTTGGGAGGTATTTTAGAACCTAATACTATTATCTATGCTTCAGCATTCCCTTCAAATAACTTCAAACTAATATTTCAAATAAAATTTATACAATTAAAAAAAAAAATACCCACCTTTTTTCTAATTTTAGGAGCTCGATCTTGAAACAGTTGTAACTATGTAATTTCGGATCTCCAAGTTCTAAAATTTCTTTCAGTGGTATCTCTCTGAGTATTATTTCCAACCCTACAAGTCGGAATGATATTGGATTCTTTAAGAGAGAGTTATGCCAAATATCCTAGGATGACTTGATTATTGACTAGTTGAGCATAGTGAAGTTGTATGGTATGCTAGTTATCATTGCTTCAACCTTCCACCCTAAAATTGATACACTAAAAACAAAAGTTCATGCAATTTCAACCAATTTTTACAAAATTCAAATATGGTGTCTGAAACGAAAGTTATGATGTTTTTCTCTAGGTCACCTATTTGAAAAAAAAAATGGAGCCCGAAAAAACCCTAACTTACTCAGATCATATTTCCATTAAAATAGCGAACCAAGCTCTGAAATTTTTATACGAATTTCAACAAGATTTTTTCTCGACGTGGTAAATAGTTCAATTTTTAAATCCTCGTATAAAAAAAATTATTATGAAAATTCCAAGATGTCCCATTCAAAGAAGAAAAACCCTAGAATCAAAAGCTCTCACACCAAATGCTATGAAACCAACTAAAAAAATAGAAAGAAAAGATAGACTAACAACTTAAAAATTATCATTTTCAAGGGTGAAGCCTTGTTTACATTACATAAATGAATAGTTATTGGATGATACAAATGAGAATACTTCCTTTCAATATATATGAGTCTAAGGGGAAATAATATGATTAGAGCCCACATAACAATAACAATGTAAGGGCACATCAATAAAAACAATGGGCTTCTATGGGGCACAATAATAACAATGGGGACTACATGGGCACAACAACAACAATAAGGGGCTACACTAGTATTATAGGGACATAACATTCAATATTTGATCTATGATGTGATTCGCAACGTGGTGCTGCACTTTGCAATTATCAATGTGATTTTCGATAGCCTATCCCTTGGAATACTAAGATCCAACTCTCTCTTCCTTCTTCTCTCTCGGCATTAGTACATGTGATAAAACATGCGAAGACTTCCCCTACCAACCCTTCTGGTGAGCATGGCTCCTCAGTTGAACCCTTCCTGCTTTAAAACTTGCACGAGCCTTCAATCGAAATGCAAAGAGAAATTATCCAAAAGTCTGTTCCTGGTTACAGGAAAACTGAAAAATATGAAACCAACTAGGGTGATATCAAATACCACCCAAAATAGAAGATGTCAGTTAGGGTAAGAAATAATCCCATCGAATATCCCTGCATAAAACACTCAGGCTTTAAGGATGATCAACTCCGACACCACTGTAAGGTCCTAAAAAAAAAATTATTAACAGATCTGGCACACTTGAGTGTTCTTATCAAAATGTTTTCTATCGAAAACAACAAACACTAGAGGGATATGAAAATGCAGCCCCTTATTTATATTTATAACAGAACACAAGATGCATGCTCATACAAGACACACTGAAGCCCCTACACTAACATTTATGGCTACTCAACAATGACTAATCTAAGACACTGAAGTCCACTTCTGAACATTGAATGGATCCACCACATAGTGTCACCGTGGGGTTTTCATCCTCGGATCAAATTGGAACTAGCTACACCAAGTTATCAAGAAACACATAATAATATATAGAAACTCAGGATGATCTCCCTATTTGACACCTATCCCTTTTTATAGGCTTGATGGACTCTCTAGAAATCATATTTAATGTTTTTCCTTCAAAAAAGGAAGGTGAATACCATGAGTTGATACCATGGGAGAATACCACAGTAAATACCATGGGCAGATTTCGTCCACTTTGAAGATATCAAGAAAAGGAAATATTTCATCATCGACTCTGGCAATTTTAGTTGATGCATCTATAGATGCCTGAATACAGGATGCCATGGCTCTTGCTAGGCCTTGTGGCATTGTTTTTTTAATGCTTTCTTCTAGGCTTACTTGTTAGGTTATGAAAGTAACCTATGCCATGTTTCAGTTTTCTAAGGACTATTCTTAGTTGATTTTTTGGTTTTCTCTTCTAGCATTTTCCTCCTGTAATGAATATATGCAATCTAGACTATGCACGATTTTTGAGGTTAGAGGGCTTTGATCCTATTTTTTTTCAATTTTAAGCTTGGATTTGGGATGGTCCCCTCGAGTCATTTTGAAAGCCTGTGATCTTGGCTTTTTGTGTTAGGCATTGATGTCGTGAAATAATTTTTCTCTAAGGCATCACCTTTATTTTGTAAGTTCCACATTCTGGCCCTATTTTTTTGAATACATTCGACACATGTATCAACAATAAAATTATTCTTTTCCCCTTTTTCAAGGGAAAAAAAGACATGATTGCATCGTATGATAACATCCATTAGACATGCATGATTAATGTTACAAAAATAAAATTCAAGCGAGGAATGTTAAAAAAGTCATTATAGAGGTTGTGATACACCAAGTGGATGACTAGGGCTGATGACTAGGGCTGTTACACATTGTAGTTTTAAATTGGTTACACCCTCCTTTTTTTAATTTTGAATTACTCAACTATTAGTTTTATTAACCGTTCGTTCGTTAAATATTTAACTAATCAACAATTGTATTAAGCGCATGAATGTTAATTATGAAATTAATTCATTTAAGTGGAGCTACAATAAGAATGCAAAATTATTAGCCAATCAAATACTTTAAAAAATATTTTTTAATTATATTAAAAAAATATTATTTATTAAGAAATTTATAAATTATATAATTGAAATCAGGTTAAAATAATTATAAATTATATATATTTATATAATTTTAAAAAATAGATTAAAAAAAAAAAATAATATAATTTTAAAATCACTTCCTCACAACATATTCTTATTTAAAAACTTCTTAGTTTTAATAGGAAAAATACCCTTCCAATCAAATTTATCACTCTATTTTATTGAAAAATGAAAAACCCTTTATGCAAATTCACATGGTAGCAAGAATACCCTTCTAAACAAATTTACCACTCTATTATATTGAAAAAGAAAAACCTTTATGTAAATTCACATGGTATATGAATTCCACACACTAACGATGCTATATTTGATGCAATATTCATGGGATATTTGTGTATTATTTACCAACTATTTTATGTTTTGGAAATATTTTTGAGATAAACTGATATCAATTTTGTTAAAAATTTGGCAGATATCTAGTAATATTATTAGTTTGGTGTTCTGGAGGTTTTCATTTAGTGAAAAAAAATAACATTTTAAATAACCAAGGATTATAATTTCACACAGTTATATAGCTAAATTCCAAAAAGCAAAGACTTTAAATAATTAGACAACTTCTATGTGGAAAGGCCAGCTAATGTCAGATTGATAGAACGAGGACAAGTTGGGAGGAATTTTCAGAAGTTCGTTTGAAAATACTTTATTTCACAAGAGACACTAATATTCGACAGATTCTGTCGACTGCTCTCTTATCTCGTGCAGGTTTTGTAACTGTTATCGGCATCTGCCAAAAGCCATGTCAACCAGAAAGGTAAGGGCTACACACCTAAAATGAACACCTGGTGTGTGGACCAGGTGGAAAATTACATATTATCGGACCACCTTTTTAGTACGTGCCTGATGTGATTTTTCTGCTTCATTTTATTCTTTGGTTACATCTGTGGTAACCAGTGGATAGTGTCAATGTAATGTAGTAGCTGTGTAGAACATTTGTATTGTGACACATCAGATTTTTGTACATAGGATCTACTGTAGAAGTCATCGTTCCACTCTACACAGCATTTAGTGCATCATGGTTGATTATATCTGTACTGCAGTACGAGTCATTTGATCTTCAATTACAGTAATAAAATTTTGATTACTCCAACTTGTGGTGTTTTAAAGTATTGTCTACAACGCCAAGTAAAGGGGAAAGGGGAGATACAGTTGTTTCGGTATTCAATATCCATTTAAAAAAAATAGTAATTATTAGACATTTTAATGGAAGATGTTAGGCTATTTTCTGGCCATTTTCATAAAATGGTCCACTAGACTGATTCTTTGTAAGATTGTGATTCTTCGTAAGGTTGTTTTGGGTAAAATTGTTTAAATGGAATTTTGAATATATATATATATATATATATATATATATATATATATATATATTTGTTTATAAGGTATAGAGTATTTTTTACTGGAACAAGGTGAATTATTTTTCTTTTAGATCTTGTATTTTTATAGTTTAAAATCTATTTTTTGAATTCTTAAATTGATTTAGTTTACTGAAAAAATATATAGGGCACTTACATTGTGGATTGTGCAGAGATTTACAAAACAAACTTGTAATTCCAACAAATTCCAGTCAGATTTAGGGAACATTTGACTGTGAAATTCCAAACTATAAAAAAATTACGTTGATATAAAGAAGGGAATAAAAATGCAATAGTATCAACACAAAGATGTGTGTGTCTCTCTCTCCTCTTTATATATAGAGAGATAAACTTAAAGTAAATTCATTCTAACTACAAACTCATTCTCTAAGAATTAATTTTTAAAGATGAAAATTTATTTTAAATGGAAAAAAATAATAAAAGTTTTGGGCTTTACAAATTTAATTTTATAATAAATATTTACGGAAAATTATAAAAAATAATAAGAATAATTTATATTAAAATCCTTGGAAATTTTCTTCAATGAGGATGAGGATTGAAATGGGGGTGAGGATTGAAGATGGCACTAATAGGGCCAATAGTGCTCATCAGGTGATAAACTTTTAGCTCAAAAATGAAAGTTCCTCGAAAGTCTTGAAATCAACGCCAAGCAGAAGCGCTCGTCCTTCTTAAACCAACAAAGTTTGTTTCACCCCAAATTCGACACCGTATGCTCAAGCTAATGTGTTCGACTGGCCCAATAACTAAAAATTGAGTAGGTTTGTTGACTGGGAGATCATACAATTGAGTTAGCAAAGTGACTATGCAAGTATGAGCCAACCAAGTGCTAACAATTGGCATTATCTGGTTCGTTTTTTTTGTTCAAATTTTATTGACTGATTGTGTTATTGTGTGGACCTATGAAATGGTTCCATGTGGCACCCCAGTGGTGCATGAAAATTTTCATTTGGTCAGACAATGGCCTTGGTAGATCGAACTCTCGACCTCTCAGTTAACATCGCAATTCTTTACCATTAGGCATCCTGGTGGGTCCTATTATACATAGGGTGAAACCCCTATATAAAGTTTCATTATCGTGCATATGGGGGAAGGGGTCAGGTTGCCAGCCCCGACCTGCGGTCACGATGTCAACGCATGATCCATGGTGCAACAAGGTAGGGGACTCAAGACCTTAGCCCAAGCCCTCGTTGCACATCTCCCATGAGACCATCAACAATGGAGTAGAGTGCCAGAATGGCGGGTGCGACGGTCAGCCCTGAACGTAATGCATATGAACACGCACATGACCTTGGAAAGGTGTTCGATGAAGAGCATTGGTGAAGGGGGCTAACCCTAGACCTTATGTCCATCATATGAATCGACGTCAGGAGTTGATGGGCCTAGTGCAAAGAGCAGGTTGTTGGCCTGACCCTCTGTCCCATGGCCCAATGTAACCGTAGTTCGATATTCAAGGGGATAGGTAGACGGGGGTGGGCATTAAGGCCCAGCTCGTGGCCTATGGCCCATGTGACTATATTTTTCACCCTCAAGATTTATTGGGAAAATTAAATTTCCTGCAAATTGCACTGCCAAAGGGAAAAATTATCACCTCATTAGCAAAAAATTGGGCAGACTTGTAGGACAGTCTGTCTGTTTTTTCGATTTGTAGGACATATATCAACAAAACTAAGTGGGGAGCTTTGAGAGCCATATTTTTTGGATATTTTGGCCAATTTGCACTCAGGAAGAGTCCAGTTAGGGGTTTTTCGATATTATTGATCTAATGGTGACCTTTATTTACTAATTTCAACACATCTAAGGAGATTTTTTTTAGGTTTAAGTCGAATGGTTTATGGATCAATCAATGTTTTGGAGCATTTTTTTAAGGTGTTTGAGCACAGAGAAGGCCTTGTAAGGGTTTTCTTACCTTTTTAAGTTTACTGCAAAACCTGTTACTTGTAGGGTTCAACTCATATTTACTTTTCTCATTAGGTCATGGTGAGGAAATTTTTGTTTATGTCCTTCAATGTGGAATTGAAGTGCTTTGCATGCTCATGTATGCTCATTTTCAGTTTGAGTGTAGGGTCTTTGTAGGAGACACCTTGTGTTGCTGAAATTTTCATGATGATTGTGGGTTTTCATGATGTTTATGTGAGAGTTATTTGTAGGATAAAATTTCCCTAAAGGGGAAATATCGACATTTTTCATTAGCATACTTTATGTACTCCCTTTACACTGAATATATGGAGCAGTCTAGCTATGTTGGAAGGCCAGAGATGTAGCCCAAGAGGGGTGAAATCCATCACCAAATCCTTTTTTTTCTCTTCATGTATGACTTATGTGATGTTGTGTTTCTTATGATTAATTTTACATGTGAAAACTAACTCATAACTTGAATTGACCTTTTGAAAAACCTGTTTTGTTTTAAAACCCATTTGTCCTTGCAAAGCGTCAATGAACGATCAGTTTTAGGAAGGAGAAGTTCTCCTCCAATTTCACATTAGGTAGTATCAGAGCAAGGTCTGACCAAGTTTCAAGAATGGGTAAGAAGAGTCTTCAAGAGTTAGAGTAGCTAAATTTGGCTCTTCGTATCGAGAGTATTAAGTTGAGAAGAATACTAGAAATGGCTGAAGAGGAGAAGAAGAATATGTGCCTTTAGTTGCAACATGTGCTTGAGGAAAATTTTGTTGAAAGTTGCACTCCTATGAAAGAAAAATACACCTCCAAAATGAAACCAACATGTGGTTATGGACCTTATGAGGAAATTGATGTGTGTGCATTTTGCAAGAATCTTGAAGATTGTCACAATATGTCAGTTGGTAACAGTGTGTGGCTAAAGTCATCTACAATTATGTCATAATCATCATAAGAAGTTGAAAATATGAATGGAAATTTTAAGAAGGTAATAAGCATTTCAAGTACAATTCATTTCGCTTATGTACATAACACCTCTTTTGTAGCATTTGAGAAACATACCAAAGCCATTGGTATGAATTTTCTTTATAAAATGGGTTATGAAGGAGGAGGTGTCAACATCAATGGACAAAGGATCACTAATCCAATAATGGTACAAGAGATACCAAAGTATCAAGTATTAGGACATGATCGAAGGGATTTTGGAGAATTCTCTATCAAGTTTGAGGCACCACATTCATCAGAGGATGAGATGTCACACCAATATGGTGGTGACAATGTTCATTTATCTCCCAAGTGAGATGAGTGCTTGAAAGGACCTTGTATGTCATGGTACACTCCACATTGTCAAAGCTATAGCTCTAGAGAAAGGTATAAATCTCATGGATGTTATCCAAACGATAGTAATTTTGACTATTTTTGGAATAGGTGTCCTTGTACTTTCTATGATGCATTTGACCATTGTGTGGTTGTCTGTGACCAATACATGGTAATGGTGAAAATAATGGATAAGGTTGTACGAATCAAAAATGATGAATCTGCTTCACATTGGAGGATTTCTTTGTCGGCAAACAAGAGAAAATTATTTTCTACTCATTGCAAGATGCATGGGAATAGAAATGAACGATGTTGGAAGTTACATCCAGAGCTTCGTTCTAAGAAGGGAAAAAAGATTGTGCTAAATAATTCAAGGAAATCTAGATGTGGCAAAGAGGACTCAGAATAATCCTAAGAAACCTTCAAGGCAAAGAATGATGCAAAAGGAGAACCCATAAGCATAGGAGAGGAAGATATTAGGTAGACTGTTTGTAAATTTTCTTTGTAAATTTGTCATTGCTTGTTTTTTACTTATTTGGGTACTTTTTCAAAGTGAACAATATTAGTAACTATGTGCAACAAGTATGTGTTTTTCATTAATGTTATGTATTTATTTGTTTACAAGTCCGTACATTTAAGGACTTTTAGAAAGTACAAGTCGTCGTCCAAGTTTGTCTACAAGTTTTTCATGTACTCACCAATGAAAGTATTAAAGATGAAACATGTTGTGATTAAAATATTTGTTTAAGATTGTACTTTTTTGTAGGAAAAATCCAATTATGTCATTGAAGTTTTGCATCAGTGTAATTTTTATGTACAAGCTCAGTTTGAGGATGGTAAAGAAATTTTGTATTGCTTTGTTGTGAAACTAGCTCCAAAAATAGAATAAAAGAGATATCAATGCCTTAGAAATAAGCCACTTCGAGGGGGAAACCTCTGATACATTACATGAATGAACAATTCTTGGATGATACAAATGAAAAAACCTCCCTTCTATATATAGAAGTCCATGGGGCAACAATGTAATCGTAGTGGGGCCACCATGTAACCCTAGACGACATAAAAATAATAATGTAAGTGCAGAATAATAACAATATGGGGGTTACAGGGGTAAAAGATTAATAATAAGGGGGGATACACTAACATAACAAGGGACTAAACTATTAATATAGGGACTTAGCATGCCCCTCTCCTTCAAAAAATTGTTATCCTCAACGCTTGAGTAGCTCTGGGTGATTCTGTATAAAATTATCATCCTCCCATGTAGAATCTTCTATGGGTAAGTTCTTCCACTTGATGAGATACTCTGAAATTGATTGATTTCGTATCTGTCGACTGCTTGTTCTGTGACTAGTTTAGGTTCTAATATGATTTTTCCTTCCTCATCAATGTCTATAAATATTGTTTGAACTGGAATATTTTCACCTATAACCTTCTTTAAGCATGAAACATGGAAAACTTGATGCACTCATGAAGAAGAAGGAAGATCCAATTTGTATGCAATTGTACCAATCTTTTGCAACACCTTGTAAGGACCATAGTACTTTGGCGATAATTTATTATCGTTCTTAGCTTGCTTGAGGGACATTTGTTTGTATGGTTGTAGCCCAAAAAATACCCAGTCTCCTGCATCAAAACTTCTCTCGCTGCGATGTTGATCTGCATGTTGTTTCATTCGATTTTGTGCGAAATTCTTCTTATCCTTTAAGAGTTGGAGAACTTATTGTTGATGCTTGATGTGATCTTCCACTGCTTGAACCTTCAATTTTTTTCATAAAGATGATGTGATGGACAGTGGATGATATCCATAAAGTGCCATAAATGGGGTCATTTTTGCTGCAGTATGGAAGGAACTGTTATACCACCATTCAGCAAGAGGTAACCACTTGACCCATTGTGTTTATTTATCAGATACAAAAAAACGAAGATATCCTTCCAAAAAATATTTTACTATCTCAGTTTGACCATTAGATTGAGGATGATAAGATGAGCTATGAGCTAATTGAGTACCCAAACAAGAAAATAACTTTGTCCAAAAATTTCCAGTAAAAATGGGATCTCTGTCACTCACAATAACTCTTGGGTTTACATGTAGCTTTTGAATTTTGTCCATAAATGTAGTAGCAACTGTACTTGCTTTAAATGGATGAGATAACGTGCAAAAGTGTGCATATTTGGTAAGTCTATCAACTACCGCCATGATGACACTCTTTCCTTCAGACATAGGTAAACCTGTGATAAAATCCATTGAAATCTCTTCCCAACGTTGACTTGTAATGGATAAAGGTTGTAGAAGACCTGGGATCTTAATTGTCTACACTTAATTCTGCTGGCAAGCCAAACATTCATCCCAAAAAAATTCTTTCTTCACCCTATGGTAAGTTTTTAAAAATCCTGAGTGTCCTCCTAAAGGAGAAGTGTGCAATTTCAAAAGAATATTTTGTTTTAGTTGGGAATTATTACAAACATATAAGCAATCTTTGTACCATAAGGAATCATTTTTCCAACTAAATGTATGAGATGTACTAGGATCTTGTTGCAACTTTTGAATGATTATCCACACTTTTTCATCCTTCTTCCATTCATCCCTTTCTTTGGTTATCCAATATGGTTGGATAATAGAAATAGAAAAAAACAATGCTTCCACCTCTTCATTCTTTCTTGAGAGTGTATCTGCAACAACATTTAGCTTCCCTTTTTTGTAGATTATTTCAAAGTCATAACCCAACATCTTTGTGACCCATTTTTGTTGCTCTTCTGAAGATAGTCTTTGTTTCAAAAAGTGTTTAAGACTATCATGATCAGTTTTTACCTTGAAGTGTCTTCCCATTAGGTAAGGTCGCCATTTCCTTAGTGCATGCAGTATTGCTAACATTTCCTTCTCATAAATAGCTTTTTGTAAATACTTTCCTTTGATTGGACAACTTTCAAAAGCAACGGGTCTTTCTTCTTGCATTAAAACAACACCAATTCCTTTTTCTCAGGCATCACATTCCACAATAAAGGTTTTTGTGAAGTCTGGCATAGCTAAGATTGGTGCTAGGCACATTGCCTCTTTAAGATGTTCAAAGGCCTTAGTTGCTTCAGGAGTCCATGAAAATGCATCTTTCTTCAATAACGTTGTTAGAGGTGTTGCTATTCTCCCATAATTTTTAACAAAATTGTGATAATACCCTGTTAACCTAAGAAATCCTCGCAAGTGCTTTATGGTTGTGGGGACTTTCCATTCCTTAATGGCTTTAATTTTGTTAGGGTCTACCTTAACACCCTCATCAGATACAATATGACCCAGATATTCGACCTCTTGTACTCCAAAGAAACATTTGGATGCTTTTCCATATAATTGTTTCTCCTGCAATAGTTTGAGCACCCTGTCAACATGTTGAACATGATCCTTCCAAGACCTGCTGTAGATTAGTATATCATCAAAAAATACTAGCAAAAATTTTCTAAGGAAGGGTTTGAAAATGGAATTCATCAACCCTTGAAATGTAGAAGGTGCATTGCTAAGGCTAAAAGGCATGACCAAAAATCCATAATGACCCTCATGAGTTCAAAATGCTGTTTTCAGAATATCTTCATACTTCATTCTAATTTGATGATATCCTGAATGAAGATCCAACATGGTAAAACAAATTACTCCATGTAATTCATCCAATAATTCATCAATCACCGGAATGGGAAATTTATCTTTAATGGTGAGCTTATTGAGCTCCCTATAATCTAGACACATGCGCCATGATCCATCCTTCTTGTGTACCAATACTACAGGAGCAGAGAAAAAACTTCGACTAGGTTGAATTATACTAGCCTCTAACATGTATGCAATCATACGTTCAATTTCGTTCTTTTGGACAAAGGGATATCTATAAGGCCTGATGTTTAGAGGAACAGTTCCTGGAATCAAATGAATAGCATGATCATGATCACAAACAGGTGGGAGTCCTTTCAGAGTTTCAAACACCCTGGAGTGATTTTCCAAGACTTTTTTGAGATGTGCAGAAATCGATGATTTTGATGTTGGAACTTCTAGTGAGCATAATTGTGCAATTACGCCTCGTTGTTATTTCTTTAGAAGCTTTGTCATGACATTAGAGCTTATTATATTTCTCGGCTTCCCTGCAATACCCCGTAATTCGACTTCCTTTCCTTTTGAAAAAAATTTCAAGAAAATTTCGTGAAAATTAAAAGCTACCATCCCCAAAGATTGAAACCATTGTACTCCTAGTACAACATCAACACCTCCCATAGGAATGGAAAGTATTCCACTATTAAATACATATTCCCCCATGGTTAGCTTGATATTATAACATTTTCTAGAGAAATTTATAGTTCCTCCATTTGAAACCATCACTTGACATTCTGGTGCTATGTATAGGAAACAATTCAATTCCCTGGCTACTTGACAATGAATAAAATTATGGGTACTACCTGAATCAATCAACACTATTACCTTTTTCTTCTTGATATGTCCTTATATCTTGAGAGTTTGAGGAGTGGTAATTCCTGCCAATGCATTACACAATATGGTCAGACTCATTTCTTCCTCTTCTAGGGCTGGTTCCTAGTGTATATCCTCTTCTTGTTCATTTTCTTCTTCCTCTTCGCAATCTATGTAAAATAATTTCTTCTCAGCACACCTATGACCTTTAGTGTATTTTCTATACAACTGTACCAAATCCATTTCGCTCCTTTTTCTTCCAATTGTTGTGGTGTCAACCTTATAGGTTGTGGAAATTTAGGAGTAGCAACACTTCCATCTTTATAGAAGTGAGTAGTGGGCTTCCTTGTCGCCATAATTTTGCATTCAATTTTTCTTGCCAACCTGAATGCCTTCTCCAATGAATCAGGTTCTAAAATGTTAACTTCATGTTGGATGTTATCCTTTAAAGTACATATGAAGATTTCAATCCCGTGTTCCTCTGAAATATCAGTTACCCTTATATTCAATTTTTGGAAGTCTTCAATGTGCTCCCCCACTAAAAAATTTTGCTTGAGATTTATCAATTGGCTAAAGAAAGTGTTACTCTTTGTATCCTCATAATGTGCTATCATTTCCTCCATAAAAATTTACCAAGTGACAATTTTTTTATGGGAGCAAAGCCATCGATACCATACAAATGTATTTTGTTGTAAATGTAAAGTTGCAATGTGTACATTTTGTGTGTTTTGCACATTATTGAGATCAAAATATTGCTCCTTATGTAGTATCCATGTTACAGGATCCTTTCGATCAAACTTCCTCATATCCATTTTTGGAATATGGTGGTTCTTCCCTCCAACATTAGAGTTTATTAAATCATGACTAACATTTATTTTGTTCTCATCATGAGTTTCCTCTACTATCTTTTCACCATTAGGAAAAATTTCTTGTATCAACTTTGTCAAACCTTCCATGTCTGCTTTTAGATCATTCTTCATGTTTTCCATCTTAGCTTCCATGTCATCCATCTTAGATTCCATGCCAGCTTCCATGCCATCCATCTTAGCTTCCATGACATTCTTCAAACCATCCATATTAGCTTCCATGCCATTCTTCAAACCATCCATCTTAGATTCCACGCCTTTCTTCAAACCATCCATCTTATATTCCACGCCTTTCTTCAAACCATCCATGTCATTTTTTGTTTCTCTTTGCGAGAGAAAAATTTGTTTCACTTGCTCTTGTAATTTTGATATGTCATGTTGCATTCTTAATCTTCATGAGTCATAATAGAGCCTTCTAAAGGCTTAATGGGTTTTGAATTATTTTTAGGGACCATTTTAGAATCCAATACTAATATCTATTCTACAATATGCCCTTAGAATCAATTCAAATTGATTCTTCAAACAAGACTTATGCAATTCGGGAAAAAAAATACACACCTTTTACTTGCTTTTTAGGAGATCGATATTGAAATTGACTTATCTTTATACTTGCAAATCCTAAATATATGAAATTAGGCCCTGCAGTATTCCTCTGAAGTTTCTTTCAAATGCCACAAGTCTGACTTGATTTGGATTCTTCAAGGCAAAGTTATGTCCAATCTCTCATAATGACCTAATTATGGACTGGTTCAGTAGACCGAAATTGTATGACTTGTCACATGTCATTGTTTTCTCCTTTGGCTCTAAAATTTATAGATAGGAAACCAAAGTCCATGTACTTCCAGTCAACTTTTAGAGAATTCAAATCCGATGTTTAAAGAGAGAGTTATAAAGATTTCCCACGATCACCTCTTTGAGATGAAATTCTGGATCCTCAAAAAGACCTAACTTCCACAGATCACATATCCGCAAATATTGTGAACCAAGCTTTGAGATTTTGCGATGATGTTCCTCAGGATTTCAAATTCATACTCCGAACATTTTAGCTTCTCAACCATAATAGAAAAAATGTTATAGAAAAAATTTTGCGATGACCTTTTTAAGTGAAATTCAGGAGCCCGTAAAATGCCCTAACTTCCACAGATCATATCTTAGAACATGTTGTCAACCAAGCTCCGATACTGTGTGAAGATATTCCTCTATATTTCTTCTTCGCACTCTAAAAATTTCAGCTTCTGAACCTTCGTAGAAAAAACGTTATAGCGAAAATTCCACGATGACCTGTTTGGAGCAGCAAAACCCTAGAATCCAAAGCTATGATACCAAATGTTGTGAAACCAGCTCCAAAAATAGAAGAAAAGAGATATCAACGCCTTATAAATAAGCCACTTCGATGGGAAACCTCCAATACATTACATGAATGAACAATTCAAGGATGATACAAATGAAAAAACCTCCTTTCTATATATAGGAGTCCATGGGGCCACAATGTAATCCTAGTGGGGCCGCAATGTAACCCTAGCCGACCTAGCAATAATAATGTAAGGGCACAATAATAACAATATGGGGGTTACAGGGGTACAACAATAACAATAAGGGGGGGTACACTAACATAATAAGGGATTACACTATTAATATAGGGAATTAACATCCTTCTTATTACAAGATGGATTTAGGTTTCGGTTCAACAATTGAACCTCAAGATGAAGTTGATGTGAGCCATGCAAAGATGAGATTAATGAAAATTTTAAGATTCCACTCATAAGTGTTTTGTTCTCACATCCACGATAAGAATTTTGGCTCAATTCTTAATAGGAAAATAGGTTTTCACGAAGAATATAGGTGAAGTGCCTTGATTTTGGCTTAGAGGGCACCAATTGAAAATTAAGAATTTTGGATTGATTTTTTCAGTCATTTTGAGTTTCAGCCGCATTTTATTTACTAGGGAAGTAAACGTTTGGAGTACAAAAGTTCTTACTAGTGAGGTGCAATCACGTGATCAAATTTTATCTAAAAAATTAAAGTACTAAAAAATTCTTGGAACCAATGCCAAGTTGAATTGTTGATTTTTTGGAATCCAACAATGTTCATTTCACCTTAATCTGACACTGTATTCTCAAGTTATTTTGTTTTGACCATTTGGCCCAACAACTAAACAATGAGCAGGTTTGTTGACAGGGCAACTGACTGGGTGACCATACAATTGATTCAACGGAGTGGCTGTGTAGGTACAACCTGACTAGGTGTTGATACTTGACATGATCTAGCTTGTGGGCTTTTGGTCGAATTTTATTGGTTGATTTTGTTATTGTGTGGACCAATGAAATGGTGCCATGTGGCCCAGTGATGGGCTAGCACGTGGAACCCTGGTGGTGTATCAAAATTTGGTATGGTTAGACAGAGGCTCAGATGGATCAAACCCTCAACCTCCCATTTAACATTGCAATGATTTATCGTTACGTCTCATGGTGGGTCTTATTATACATAGGGTGGAACCCCTATATAAAGTTTCGTTATCATGCATATGGGGGAAGGGGTTGGGTTGTCAACCTTGACCACCTATCACAATGTCAACACATGAACCATGCACAACATTGAGGGGTGGGGGGCTCAGGATGTTAGCCTGACCCTTGCTCATGCATCTCCCACGAGATCATCGACATTGAAGTGGAGTCCTATTATAAAGGATGCGGTGGAAAGCCCTCGAGGCATATGAACACGCACATGACCTTGGCAAGGAGCTTAGTAGAGAGCGCTGGTGAAGGGTTCTAGCCCTAGGCCTTATGGCCACCATATTAATCAGCACTAGGATCTAAGGGGCTGGCTAGAAGGGTCGGCCATTAAGGCCCAACCCGCAGCCATATGGCCCATGTGGTTGTATTTTTCGCCCTTAAGGGTTATTGAAAAATTTAAATTTCCATCAAATTGCATCGTCAAAAGGTGAAATTGTGGCCTTGTTACCAGAAAACAAGGCAGATGTCTAGGATGGTTAGTCTGTTGGTCCGATTTGTGGGACATATATCAGCAAAACTACATGGGAAGCTTGGAGAGCCATATTTTTTGGAGTTTTTGGCCAATTTGAGCTCAAGAAGAGTCCACTTATGGGTTTTTGGACATTCTGGATCCAGTGGTGACCTCTATTTGGTAATTTCAACATATATAAGGAGACTTTTTGAAGGTTTAAGTCAAAGGGTGTATGGATAAATCAATGTTTTGGAGTAGTTATTGAAGGTGTTTAAGTATGGATAAGGCCTTGTATTGGTTCTATTACCTTCTAAAGTTTACTACAAAAAATGTTACTTATAGGGTTGAAATCATATTTACTTTTCTCACTATGTCATGTTGAGGAAAGTTATGTTTATGACCTTCAATGTGGAATTGAAGTGCTTTGCATGCTCATGTATGCTCATTTTTAGTTGGGGTATAAGGTCTTTCTATGAGACACCTTCTGTTCCTGAGGTTTTCATGATTATTATAGGTTGTTATGATGTATATGTGAGAGTTATTTGTAGGATAAAATCTCCTTGAAGGGGAAATAATGAATTGTTTTATGAGGCATGTTTTATGTAATCCATTTAAATTGAATATATGGAGCACTCTAGCTATGTTTGCAGACCCAAAGATGTAGCCTAGTAGGGTTGAAATTCATCACGAAATCCTTTGTTGTGCTATTTATGTATGTCTGTATGATTTATGTGGTGTTGTGGTTCTTACGATTAAGTTTACATGTGAAAAATAACTCAAAACTTGAAGATACCTTCTAAGAAAAATGTTTTGTGTTAAGACCCATTTTTCTTTTCAAAGCTCGAGTGAACGATTATTTTTAGGAAGGAGAAGTTCTCCTCCAATTTCAGATCAAGTGCTCACCACTTAGGCACAAGGATTAATGTAGGGCATTAAACAATGCCACCCTCGTGAATGCAATCATATTTGATGCATCAAGATTTTAAAAGATGTGAGGCACATTGAGTTTAAATGAGCAAGGTTAAGGAGACATCAATAGATATTTTTCTCAAGAAGTCCCTAACTCCTTGTAAGTTCTAGAAAATCAGTGTCGATTCGCTAGAATATAGGAGCGAAGAGATGCAAGTTTATTTTTATCTGGAAAGGAAGGAATGTTTCCCACTGAATAGTCTAGATCCATTGGGTTAGATAGGAATTTTGGAGCACCAATTCAGACAAAGAGGCAAATAATGGGGCACACACTACATGAAAATATCAGAGCATGCCTCTCACTAATTTCGAACTTTTCTAGGCCTCGTTGTTTACTAATTGTGTTTTGTTAAAGGACTGACTTGCATCTTGGCATTCTATTCTTAGTGATTCTAGCTTTAGTTGGTGCATAACTTGGATCTTCAGTTAGTATTGTGATATCAGTGGTTTCTTAGTGTGGTCTTTGTCTCTCACACTTGGTCTTATGGTGTACTTTTGTTTAATTGTTGCAGGCTCTAGTTTATTTTTCATCTTCCTACGGGCTTTAGTATTACTTGTGCTATGAGATATGACTCTGCACTTACGAATCTAGTGAGGAAAGCCTAGTTATGTTCATCCTCTTACACCCTAGTATTTCCTAGTTACTGGTGTTTTTAGGTCTAATTGTTCTGAGTTTCAATTTTGTTAATGGATTTTTTTGGGAGACCTTACTCGCCACTTAGTATGGAGAGATTTGTTGTGCTTATGGGTCTACTGCTTTGTCACTAGTATATTGTGTCTATTTATTGTTTGTTTAAAACCCCAACAACTTTCCACCATGTAGAGGAAACACATGAGAAGCCATATAGGTGGGGGTGATGAGGGGGGAGGTGTTGGTTGAGGCCAACATGGATGGAATCATGATAACTTTCAAGCTCATGAAGCTACTGAAGCTTTCAACATAGTCATCCTTTATGAAATTTGAAATGAATTGCATAATATTTAAAACTTGGTTTCCAAAGGCAAACACACTATGTTTGATTCAAAGTTGTTAGAGGATATTGGAGAACTCATTTTAGACGTTTTCCAGGCCTTGTTCCTTTATTATGATATTAATTATTTAATGCGTAGAATCGTAATGGAAAGAAATTTGAACCAATACAGTTTCTTTGCTGACCTCATGGACATGAAAAGAGAGCAACATAATTTGAAATTCCATAGGAAAAGGATGTACATTCATTTGGATTAGATTGAATGCCACATCCCTTACATTGCTTCCTCATCAGTCCCTCTAGTCTCTAGTGAAAAGGAGTGCAAAGGATTCATAAGGAGTGAATTCCTATAATTCCTAGCTATTTGATGTTTGTTGCTAGTTTTTTATGGCATGATACTCTCATAGACTCTTTGGTGATGTTGTACATGTTTTTATTTTTATTTTTGTCTTGCTACTTTGTGGATAAATGGTAAAAATATATGGGTTTCCACTATGAATGTTGGCATTATATGCCATAAATCCCGTTGAAAGTGAATGACTGCACTATGTAAAGGTTTTTTTTGTTGAAGTGAAATAAAATAAAAATTAACCTTAAAAAAAAAAACTTCTAAAAAAATTTGGATTATGTAAAGTTGTTTGTATAATAAATTCATTATTTAAATAAATCTGTAATATTACATAATATTAAATTTAAAATTAAAATCAATTTAAAAAATATATAGCATTTAGTAACTAATATCTTTACAATTCTTTATCCAAATTGCAAGACATGTTGAGGAAATGAAAATTTCCCATATGTAATGGAACAGTAAACAATCAATTTTTTCATAAATATTGTTCAAAAAAGTCATTCATTATTGGAAAAACGTGACTTATATTAATTATGTAGCTCTTCACAAAGAATATTTTATCAAATTATGCTAATACTTTTGTCTATTATGGATAAGGAAAGAGTCGTTCGCTATTTTTATTGAATTTTATTTTAAAGAGAACAAATTCCACGTTAAAAATTCCATGTAACTTTTGAAAATTTTATCCAATGAGGGTGAGGATTGAAATTGCGTAAATATTGATGATGGTCATAGTAGGGCCATTAGTGCCCACCAATCTGTCACAAGACTTAATGAAACACACTAAAAATTGCCACCCGCATGCATACAATCGCATGCGATGCATCGAGATTTGAAAACATGCAAAGCACAATGAGTTTAAATGAGGAAGGTTAAGGAGACAAATTTTACAGCATTAGTCGAGACAAAGAGGAAAATAATGGAGCACACTCTAGAAGCTGCAAAACCAATTTTTTATTATAAAGGCCATAGCCCTTTTCTAAAGTGAAAACCATGGTTTGACCACGTTACCTCTGTGTTCTTAACCCTCTACACCTACTTGCCATAAAACTATCCACCAACCATTTTTAATTTTCACGCACTTTATTTGAATCAAACAATCCATGTTGTTTCGGTCGATCCCACAACTCCACATCACATATCCCACAACCAATCATGCACCTATGCTAAAGGTTGAAGCTTGCATCATCCTTCGTCTCCAACCCATGTGAAGACCTAGCCCCCACCATGCCATGTTAAAACCTTTTGACCAATCAAAATCATATCGCATAGTTTCGATCCTACGTTAGCTCACCTCCTCCATCGCACGATAAGGGAGGACCCACCAGCGCCATCTCATTCGCCTCTAACAAATAGCGGCTTATCAGGTAATTTGGGCGCATAGTCAGCTGGCGGGTTAATTGATGCAATAACCTGTCGCATGACATTTGAAATATTTCGTGATATAATAGTTATAAAGTTCTAAACCTTGGTTTAAGCATAATGTATTTTATTTTGGTTATATATACGTCGCGATAGCTTTATGTAAAAAACTTAGGTTAATGTTTTAATATATATATTGTAAACATGAAATGTTTACAATATACATATATATGTAATAGACAATGTGTATGATGTATGTAGAGACTGTGTAGTATGTTGAGAGCAAAAAACAAAGTGTGAGCAGAAGACTGTGTAAAATAGTGTGTGAAAACAAAGAAGGTAGTGTATGCCTGAAGACAGAGAGAAAGCTGTGTTTTGAAGCAGCGTAGTGAAGCAAGTTTTTTTTTGTAACATCCAAAACATAAGATTTTGAAAAAGATTGTATTGAACTTTTTCTTTTAATGAAAAAAAGACAGTGTTTGTTTTCACTGTGTATGTTTTATGCTTCACCTGCAAAGTAGTGTTTGAAATCTCTTTGTTGACAAAGGAAAATTTGTTCCTCGTTCTTTCTTAAGGAATTATCAGAAATTCTAGTGTGGTATCAGAGCTAGTCCAAACTCTCAACAGTTGTTGAAGAAGCTGAAGGAAGAAGAATATTGTTGAAGTTTTCTCCAGCAGAGTGAAAGTTCAACAAGTCAGGTATTTACCAGAAAAGAGTTCTTGTTTTTTTTAATATTATAGTCCAGAGAGCTGTAAAAGGAAGTCTTTTAGGAACAGAGGTTATCTCTCCAGTAGTGAGAAAGTTTGTTTAAGTTTCTTTAAGAAACACGATAAAGTTTTAGCATGGTTCTATAAGGCTAGCAATGGCAGGAGCCAGCACAAGCACGAGTATGAGAAATACTCAACTCCCATAGTTTAATGGGAAAAACTATAACTATTGGGCAATTATAGTGAGAGCCCTGTTTGCATCTCAAGATTTATCGGAGCTAGTTGAAGATGGTTTAGAAGAACCAACATATGAACAAGCATTTAATGCCTTAACACAGGAAAAGAAATATTTTCTGAAGATTAATAGAAACAAGGACTCAAAAGCCCTCTTCTATCTCTATTAGGCAATGCATGAAATCATATTTCCAAGAATTTCAATAGAAAAGAAGTCCAAGGATGCATGGGATACCCTCCAAACAGCCTATCAAGGAATGGAGAAGGTAAAGACAACAAAGCTTCAATTAATGAGAATATATTTTGAAGTTATTTGCATGAAAGAGTCTGATACAATAGACTCATTCTTCACACTGTTTATTGGGTTGGTTACCCAAATGAGATCTATTGGAGAGACAATAGAAGAAAGAAGAATAGTGGATAAATTATTGAGGAGCTTACCCTCAAGATTTGATGTGATAGTAACAACCATTGAAGAGACAAAGAATCTCTTAATGTTTAGTATTGATGAGCTTCATGCATCATTGATGACACATGAAAAAATATTTAGTAGAACAACAAAATCATCTTTGGAGCATGACTTCAAGACCCAAATGTCCTTTGGAAGAGGAAGAGGTCGAGGGAGACCAAACTACAGAGGAAAAGGTAGAGGTAGAATCCAAAAAAGAGGAAGAAACAACCCTGCAAATACAAGTGGAAGGGGAAGAAATCAAAGTCAGAATGAAAGCCAAGGCAACAACTAGCAAGGTGGACAAAATTAAGCACATGGACAAAGGTATGATAAATCCCAAGTCCAATGTCATTACTATAAGAAGTATGGGCACTATAACTATGAATGTAGGAAGAAACATAGTGGCATGGGTAATAGACCTAGTGCTAACTTTACTAAAGAGAATCTGAGCCAAGAAAAATTATTTTTAGCATCTAATATGGCTGAAGAGAAGAGTGAATACATATGGCTCCTAGATTCAGGATGTAGCAACCATATGACTGGAAACATTTCTATGTTATCCATATTAGATGAAAATGTGAAGTCTCAGGTAAAATTGGGGACAGATAGTAAATTCTCTGTCATAGGAAAAGGTAGAGTAAGTGTTCTAACAAAGAAAGGAGAAAGAAAAACCATATCAGATGTTTACTATGTACCTCATATGAAGTGAAACCTTTTGAGCATTGGACAAGTCATTTAGAAAGGTTACAATGTATTATTTGAAGATGATGTATGTACCATCATGGACATACCACCAAGAAAACAAAGGATTACACAAGTGAAGATGACAAGAAAAAAAATGTTTCCTCTCAAGATGAGAGTAGATTTAAAGAAAGGAGCTACAATGGCAGCAGTAACACAAGAGACTTACCAAAGAGAAGCAAAGGATGAAAATTGGTTATGGCATTTGAGATTTGGACATCTCAACTTTGTAGGTCTGAATTTGTTACACAGAAAGGAATGGTAAATGAATTATCATTGATTGTAAAGCTAGATAGCCTATGTGAAGGCTGCATCTTGGGAAAACAACACAGAGAAATATTTCCATCACGAAAGAGCATAAGGGAAAAGGCACCCTTATAAATACTCCATTCTAATTTGTGTGGACCAATGCAAACACCATCGTTAGAAGGAAGCCACTATATGCTAACCTTTATTGATGATTACACAAGAAAGACATGGGTATATTTCTTGAAGTTGAAGAGTGAAGTGTTTGAGAAGTTCTGCCATTTTAAAGCTCTTATTGAGAATCAAAGTGGGCAGCACATAAAAGTCTTAAGGATAGATAGAGGAGGAGAATATATCTCCAAATATTTTTTCCGTTTTTGCAGAGAAAATGGAATTCATAAGAAATTTACAGCAAGGTATACACCATAGCAAAATGGAGTTGCTGAAAGGAAAAACCGAACCATCATGGATATGTTAAGAAGCATGTTGAAGGCAAACCATTTGCCAAATGAATATTAGGTTGAAGCTATACATTGGGCAACATATGTCTTGAATAGATGCCCAACAAATATTGTGATGTGTAGATTTCATGAAGAAGCATGGAGTGGCATAAAACAGTTTGTCACCTACATGAGAGTATTTCGTTGTGTGGATTTTGCACACATTCCAGTTTAGCTAAGGAAGAAGTTAGAGAGTAAGGGGGAGAAGTGCATATTTGTAGGATACAGTGATGAATCAAAATGATATAGAATGTATAATCCACCCACCAAGAAGTTTATGATAAGCAGAGATGTACAATTTATTGAGGAAGAAGCTTGGGATGGAAGCATTTAGAAAATAGTGAATGTAAAAACCTGTTTGTATCATGATGATGATGGAGAAGAAATGGCTGAAAGAAATTCCTTATTAGTAGCACCACCTCCACCAACACAAGGAAAAAAAAGGGGACACTAGAAGCAGGTATGAGAACACCCTTGAGAAGTGATGACAGTGCTTCTCCAAGCACACCAGAAGGAGAAGATTTGAGTGCTTCTACAAGCACAAGTTCGCCAAGTGAAAGAGGAACTAGATTCATAAGTCTGAATGAAATTTATGAGCAAGAAGAAGTTATGAACTATTTATTTGCATTATATTGTCATATAGAATATCCCATTCATTTTTAATAAGAATTAAATATAATAAATGGATAGATGTTATGGATGAAGAGATAAATGCAATAGAGAAAAACAACACATGGGAATTAGTTGATCTCCCAAAACACAAAGAAGTAATTGGAATAAAATGGGTATATAAAACCAAAATCAATGCTGAAGGTAAGATTGAAAGGCACAAGGTCAAACTTGTTGTCAAAGGCTACAAGCAGCAACAAGGAAGAGATTATGAGGAAACTTTTGCACCAGTTTCAAGAATGCAAATAGTAAGAGCAGTGTTGTCCATAGCAGCACAACATAAGTGGAAAGTTTACCAAATGGATGTGAAATTAGAATTCCTGAATGGAGTATTGATGGAAGAGGTTTATGTTTAAAAACGTCTGGGCTATGAGAAAAAAGGCCAAGAGCACAAGGTATGCAAATTGAAGAAGGCTCTGTATGGACTGAAATAAGCACCAAGAGCATGGTATAGTAGAATAGATGCCTATCTACTAGAAAATGGGTTTGAGAAATGTGAAGGTGAGCCCACATTATACCTCAAAGAGAAAGATGGTAAGATGTTCATTGTTGTTTTATATGTTGATGATGTGATCATTACAGGTAATGATACTTACCTTATTGAGAATTTTAAGACAGTAATGAAAGAAGAATTTGAGATGACTGATACGGGATTGATGAGATACTTCCTAGGAATATAAGTAGAGAAAAATGAAAATAAATCTTTTATTTCACAAGCAAAGTATGTAAAAGAAATTTTGGAAAAATTTAACATGCAGGATTGCAAGGCAACAATTAATCCTACAATGATGGGATTGAAATTGAACAAAGAAGACAACAACAACGATTTTGATCAAAGTTTGTATAAGAGCATAGTTGGCAGCCTTATGTATTTGACTACAACTAGGCTAGATATTATGGATGATGTGAGTTTAATTTCCAAATTTGTGGAAAAGCCAAAGGAGGCACATTGGCAAGCAACAAAGAGATTTATGAGGTATGTGAAAGGAAAAAAGAAGTATGGTATTTTATACACCTCTTCAAAATTTTTTTGAATTAATTGGATATACTAACAGTGACTGAGCTGGAAGTATAGATGAAAGAAAAATCACCTCTAGATATCTTTTTCATATTGAATGAGGAATCATTTCATGGGCTTCTAAGAAACAACCAATTGTGTCTTTATCAATAGCATAGGTAGAGTATGTGGCAACTACAACAACAACATGTCAAGCAGTATGGATGAGAATAATGTAAAGAAGTTTGTGTCATGAATAGGTAAAAGGCACAATAGTTTATTGTGATAATATCTCAGCTATAGCTTTATCCAAGAATTCAGTGTTTCATAAAAGAACAAAACACATTGATGCAAAGTATCACTACATCAGAGAATTAGTGAAAAATGGAGAAATTGTTCTAAAACATTGCATAACAGAAGAGCAGTTTGGTGATATTTTAGCAAAACCATTGGGGCATAAATGTTTGAATTATCTCAGGAACTGTCTGGGTATGCAAGAAAGAAGCAGTTCTGATTAAGGGGGAGTGTTGGAGATAACCCCAACTATAACCTAAGAAGGAGGACACTAATTTCAATTCTGATTTGAAGGATAAAGAATGAAGCAATAGCTATTTGTTATTTTTTTTTACACTCCATATTGCATTGAATCATTGAGTTTAAATCCCTCCAAAACCAATTTTTGATTATAAAGGTCGTAGCTCTTTTCTGAAGTGAAAACCATGGTTTGACCATGTTACCTTTGCGCTCTTAACCCTCTACACCTACCTACCATAAACCATCCACCTACCATTTTTAATTGCAACTCATTTGATTTGAATAAAATAATCCATGTCGTTTCGGTGGATCCCACAGCTCCACGTCACCCATCCCGGAGCCAATCATGCATGTCTCACAAAGATTGAAGCTTGCGTCATCCTCCGTCTCCAGCCCACGCGAAGACCTAGCCCCCACCATGCCACGTCAAAACCTTTCGACCAATCAAACTCATATCGCATAGTTTTGAGCCTACGTTAGCTCATCTCTGCGATCAGGCGATAATGGAGGACCCACCACTGCCATCTCATTCACCTCCAACCAATAGTGTCTTATCACATAATTTTGGTGCATAGTCAGCCGGCGGGTTAATCAATGTGATAACCCGTCGCATGAAATTTGAAATATTTCGCGATATAATTTTTATAAGGTTATAAACCTTGGTTTAATGTATTTTATTTTGGTTATATATACACTGCAATATCTTTATGTCAAAAAATTAGGTTAATTTTTTAACATATATATTGTAAACATTAAATGTTTACAATATACATATATATGTAATAGACAGTGTGTATGTTGTATCTAGAGACTGTGTAGCATGTCAAGAGCAAAAAACAGAGAGTGAGCAGAAGACTATGTAAAACAATGTGCGAAAACAAAGAAGGAAATGTATGCCCGAAGACAGAGAGAAAGTTGTGTTTTGAAGCAGCGCAGTGAAGTTAGTTTTTTTTGTAAAATACAGAATATAAGATTCTGAAGAAGATTGTATTGAACCTTTTTTTTAATGCAAAAAGGACAGTGTTTGTTTTCGCTGTGTATGTTTTATGCTTCACCTACAAAGTAGTGTTTGAAATCTTTGTGTTGACAAAGGACAATTTGTTCCTCATTCTTTGTTAAGGAATTATCATAAATTCAAACATCCTCGTTTACTAATTGTGTTTGGGTTAAAGGTCTGGCATGCATGTTGGCATTTTATCATTATTGATGCTAGCTTTCATTGGCTTATAGCTTAGATCTTTAACCTATATTGTGATATCGATGATTTTTTAGTGTGGTCTTTGTCACTTGCACTTGGCCTTAGGGTGCATTTTTCTTTTATTGTTGCGGACTCTAGTTTTATTTGTCAACTTCCTACGAGATTTAGTATTATTTTTGGTATGAACTGTAAAATTACACTTACGACTGTAGTGAGGAAAGCCTTGTTTTGGTTGTCCTCTCGCACCTTGGTATTTTCTAGTTACTAGTGTTTTGAGGTCTAATTGTTCTGATTTTCAATTTTATTAACGAATTTCGTTGGAAGACCTTACTCGCCACTTCAGTAATGAGATATTTGTTGTGCTTGTGGGTCTAGTTCTTTGTCACTAGTATACTTTGTGTAGTTATTGTTTGGTTACAACGCCAAAAACTTGCCACCATGCAGAGGAAACACATGAGAAAACATAGAGGTGGGGGCGACGCGGGTGGAGGCGTTGGTAGAGGCTAATAGGGCTGGAATCATGATAACTTGAAAGCTCATGTGGTTACTGAAGCTTTCAAATTGGTCGTCCTTGATGACATTCAAAATGAATTGCACAATCTTAAAAACTCGGTTACATGAGGAAGACAGACTATGTTTGATTCAAAGTTGTTAGAGAAGTTTGGACAACTCATTTCAAACCGTGGCCATGCCTTGTTCCTTTACGAGAAAATGGAATCTTTAATTAGTAGAATCCTAATGGAAATAAAGGTGAACCAAGATGGTGTCTTTGCTCACCTCATGGACATGAAAATAGAGCAACATAATATGAGATTCCATATGAAAAAGATGTACATTCATTTGGATTAGATTGAATGCCATATTCCTTACATTGTTAACTCATGGGTCCCTTGGTCTCTAGTGCAAAGGAATGCAAAGGATTCATCAATAGTGAATTCCTCATATCCCTAGCTATTTGATGTTTGTTATTAGTTTTTTATGGCATGATAATCTGATAAAGTCTTTGGTGATGTTGTAAATGTTATATATATTTTTTAATTTAGGTCTTGCTACTTTATCAATAAATAGTAAAATTATCTAGTTTTCCACCAGACATGTTGACATTGTCTGCCATAAATCCCCATGAAAGTGAATAACTGAACTATGTTATGGTTTTTTTTTTTTGAAATAAGATAAAAAAATTTACTTTAAAAAAAAATTCAAAAAATTTGGATGGATTGTATGATAAATTCATAGTTTACATAAATCGATAATATTACATAACATTAAATTCACAATTAAAATAAATTTAAAAATGATATAGCGTTGAGTAACTAATATGTTTACCAAATTGCAAGACGTGTCGAGGAATTGAAATTGCCCGAATGTAATGGAACAGTAAACAATGAATTCCGTCAGAAATATCCACCAAACAGTCGTCCATTATTGGACAAATGTGGCTTATATTCTTTATGCGGCTCTTCTGTGTGAATGATTTTATCAAATTATGACAATACTTTTCACGGTGAATGATCTTATCAAATTATGAAAATACTTTTGTATGTTATGGATAAGGCAAGATGCGTTGGCTATTTTTACTGTATGAATTTTTTAGAACAAATTCCACGTCAGATATATTCACTAGCGTAGTATAAAATATTATTTTAAATTTTATATTTTCTATCAATTTTAAGTCGAACAAGTTTAATTTTCCATTTTAGTTTCAATAAAAAATAGCTGATATATTCACTAGAATAGAGTTACTTTAAGTGCCCATTTAAAATGGGTCAAGAGGATCAAATTTTTTATTTGCAATTTTTTTTTTAAAAGGACAAGATATAAAATGTTATTATAATTGTTTCAATTGTATTTTTAAATGTTAATTAATATATATATCAGTACTAAATTAAGTATATAGAGTAGGTAAGTTATGCTGTAAAGTAATTAAAAGTAAAAAAAAATGTAAATGATATTTTTAAATGTTATATTTTTCAAAAATATTTCAATAAATAATTTAAATAAACTATTTGAAGATTATAAATAATTGAAGATGTATATTACCTAATATCAACATAAATTATTGAACATATATCTTCAAAAATTTTACCATTTTCAAATAGTTTATTTAAATCTTTAGTTGAAATATTTTTGAAAAATATAATATTTAAATACCTTATTCACTCTTTTTTTTTTTACTTCTAATTAATTTACAGCATAGTTGACATCATTTTTTTATTTAGAGCATAATTTTTATTTTTATTTTAAAATAACACCCAGCTATAAACAAACTCAGACATCCCCTCATTTTTTTTACTTCTAATTAATTTAAAATATAGTTGACATCATTTTTCTATTTAAAACATACTTTTTATTTTTATTTTAAAATAAACTTACACATACCATCATACTGAACTGTAAAATAAATCTCAATAAACCTCTAAACTTAATAACCCATAATCATACCTATTATTAACGAGCCTTAGTCCACACTCAAATGGATGTTAAGCTTGCCATTATTTTCATGTTATCCACTGAATAGCATACATTACTGCATGAAATAAAATAGATTATTCTGCAGCTTGGTGCCTAACGTTTATGCATCCTAGTCACTCGAAAGTCACGGCATTCTGCTATGGACTGAAAACCACGCACTACAGTAATAAGAAGCAAATTACCCTTACAACTGAGTGATGGCGTTCTGTTTTCCGTACTGTAAGACATTTCCTAAGGCATTTTTTGAGCTCAGTACAGACGAAGTGTTAGGTGCCCAAAAAAAAAAATAATCAATGAAGCCTTGGTTTGGACCCACTCAAAAACAAAAGTTACAACCACGCCGTATGCGCATGAATCGAATTTTTCGAAGGAGAACTGTGCGGATGATGTTGCATTAGACAACTTTCTGGAAGGAATCTAATCAGCTGAAATTGCGTTCGACACCTTTCCTGTTAATGGCCATTCTTTCTGAACTTTCCCTTTTATTTACTGCACAATGGCCCGCAACTTAGCTGAAGTACTAAATTGCTCGTCGTACCTATTTAGCCATATTACAGAACAACAAGAAGTCGTAGTCTAAAAAAGTAACATAATGGCTCTGAATTTGGCAGAGATTTTGAAAAAAACTGATAAAGATTTTATCGGAATCTTGTTTACAGTTGTTAAACTTCAGTATTTTGGATGTCTTAAGGGCTTTTGGTAATGCTGAATCCATTTCCGCTCTCAAAAATAGATTCCAAACACTGCAACTACCTCATTTTTTGAATTTTAGTGAACCAAATTCTGGCAAAAACCTGCCGTCCCGGCTATTCTGTTGCCTGAAAAGACAACTCCCAAGAAGAATGATAAAGGAAGCTTTGGTTAGGCAGTGCAGATATGAGAATAAAGTAGTGCTCCTGACAGATATGGGCAGTGAATTCTTTTATGAGCGACTCTGAATCGATGGCTTTGTGGGGCGCGGAGAATCCATTGGTACTGTTGCTCTGTAGCCATTCCCGTTCAAATGACCATCGCCTACGGGCAGGCAGCAGTACAAAAGTGGCACGGAAAGGAAAATGAAATGAATGTTGATGGCGCGGAGGCAGGGACTGCACCACTTTATTGTTAGGCATGTTCTTCACTTATGTTGCACGGAGTTTGAGCTTCCATTGTTCGCTTTAAAGCGTGAAATTAATTTTTTATATACATAAAAATTAAGTTACCAAATTTTGATAAAGGAATCCAAAAACTAACCTTACCTTTTTTTAGTTTATATCCAACATTTTTTTAGTATCAACAGTTACTTTATGTGTTTTTAATGAATAGTTAGTTTTATCTATGTGATGTGGTCAGTTATCTTAAATTTTAATGTCTTTTTATAACGATATTTTATATCGATAGCATAAGGAAGATATATTAAAAATGTTTAATTTAATCTAATTATATACATAAACAACTGAGTTATATAGTTTTTTCACTATTGACATATGTAGTGAAATTATAAAGCGATGTAAATAAATTTATAAACTTATATTGATATGGGTGATAGCATAAGGGAGATATATTAAAAATGTTTAATTTAATCTAATTATATATATAAACAATTGAGTTATATAGTTTTTTCACTATTGACATATGTAGTGAAATTACAAAGTGATGTAAATAAATTTATAAACTTATATTGATATGGGTAAAGGAATGTAGATGTAATATTTCCAATAATGTCTTATCCATTGAGTTTTTATACTAGATATGCTACTTAAATAGTAGTCAGTGGCATATCGAGTAGTGCCCGCATTTTCACAATCTTTCTTTCTTTATTGCAGACTGCAGAGGTAGAGTCAAATTTTTTGTTGTGCGAAGTGTTTCTCAATATTTTGTTATCTCTGCACATACCCATTCTTTGCACATAGCTTCTCCACACACCCTTTCTCTAG
This sequence comes from Pinus albicaulis, assembly GCA_034641835.2. NCBI lineage: Eukaryota > Viridiplantae > Streptophyta > Pinopsida > Pinales > Pinaceae > Pinus > Pinus albicaulis. Next base: position 264,595,990 of record CM076579.1, read on the forward strand.
CACTTCTCGCACACCATTTCAAACCTACTTCTGGATATTTGGAACCCTCGTCATCTTCCACATTTTTGGACACAATAATAGCAATCTCACGCATAACAGTGTCAGAGCACTCACTAATGAAATCACAACTTACAAAATTAGTTTATACTAAATTAGCTTTATACACACTACGAAGGAAAAACGCTTGACTTGATATAGTCCATGCTCCTTAACAGATTCCTCCACACTGAATTTCATCTACACACCCTTTCTCCTTCCTTTGCATATCTCAAAATCATACATTTTTCTATGCCTCGACTCTACATACTAAATTAACACTATGAAGACTTTGTAAAAAGAAAGCCTGAATCACTATAGTCGCTGCTCTTTAATGAACTCCCTCGCACACAATTCCTCTGCACACCCTTTTTCCTGCACTTCTGATGAACTCCCCCACACACAATTCCTTTGCACACCCTTTTCCTGCACTTCTCGTATACCCTTATTTCCACACAACAAAATAGTAGGAGTTAATCCCCTGCTCCCCCTTAATTCTAACATCATTGGCTAGAGAAATTTCCTAAAACTAATTAATACTAAATAGACTTTAACCACAAGGTATAAAAAATAATTAAATAATTGGATGTTTTGATGCATTTGGATTTTATTTCTTACAAAACAATTAGAATTTCCATAGCTCATTTATCCTTTTAGGTATTTACATAGGCTTTTGTCTCACTTTTTTGAGTTCATCTATGAATTTATATATTTTTGAATCCTTTGAATCCTAAAATATTGAATTGAAATGGTCCCTTTAAAAGGATCCAACACAAGAGGCAAGTAAAATGATAGTGTAAAATTATTTCATTGTGTAGCATCTATAGCTTTCCCTATAGACATGGTAGTCTAGCACTTACATAGCACCTCAATCCTTCACAATGAAAGCCACATTTGCATAGATTTCCTCCACAACTATGTATCTCGCATAATGAAATATATTCGCACATAGATTCATGTAGGCTTGCACACTCCACAATGAAAGCTTGATCCATATCTTTGCATTCCAAATCTTCACATTGTTGACAACTAGCAAAATGACAACTTAGTAGAGCATGTAGAAAAGAAATTTGGAAAAAACCATTCATAAGAAGGCCCCTCGAAAAATAGTCGAGTATGCGTTCGAAATATACATGTCAAAAAATGCATATTGAACACCTGATAGATGCAACTATAGACATGTTACTTGTTAAAATTATATTAGGATCTCCATGTTAATTTACATTTATGATCATTAAAACTTCATATAACTTAGCTTTCTTTGAGAATTTGCAATTTGAACACTTATTATCCAACATTAAATGAATTGTGTTTTAAATTTGGTGATTTTTGTGTGGGAAAAAGTGTGCATAATAACAAACACTATTTTTTTTCTAGAATGTTCTACACATCTACATGGATTCTACCTTCATTCAGTTCTCCCACACACCTTCGTTCTGCACAAAGAGGCATGTAAAACAATAGTGGAAGAAGCTTTCACTATGCAAAATGCGAAGCTTTCCTTATAGATGCAGTACTCTAGCTCATACATAGCACCTATTAAACCCTACACAATGAAATCCACTTTTCCATAACTTTCCTCCACATCTCTTTATATTTCATAATGAAAAGAATCCTCACATAGCTTCATGTGGACTTATGTAGTCCACAATAAAAGTTTGATCTATATCTCCATAGTCTGAATGCCTACATTTGTAATAACTATACAAATGATAACTTAGTAGACAACATAGAAAATCACTTTGGAAAAATCCATTTGTAACAAGCCCCCTTGAAAACTAATCGAGTAAGCATTGGTCACTTGCATGTCAAAAAATGCATGATGAACGCCTAACAATGAAACTATGGACACATTACTTGTTAAAATTATGTTACGTTATCCACACTTGTTTGCATTCATGTTCGTGAAAGCTTCATAAAACTTATATTCCTTTAATAAATTGTGAATTAAACACATATTTTACAACATTAAATGAAATATGTTTTTAATTTGTGATTTGTGTGGGAGAATAAGTGTCCACAATAACAAACACAATATTTTTTCTACAATGTTCTGCGCTTCTGCATGCATTCTCCCTTCACAGAGTTTTGTCGCACACCTTCCTTCTGCACAATACCAGTTTCTACATGATTAAAGCCACCAAAACCATATATCAAGTCATAAAACATTAGTGCATATCTCAAAGCAAAGATTGTGGATAGAAATAACTCCAGTATTGTCTGGAGTTTTCTTTGCATGGAGCTTACAATTAAAGCTTTCATTGTGTGAAGGATGCTTCCTTCACACTATACATTTGTATGAGGTTCATCACAGTATCAAATGCACTAAATGCTAGATATTGTACCTTCTCATAGTGTGTTATTAAGTATATGTCTCTTTATTAATTGAAAAATAGTTTGAATGTTTATCCGATTAACACACACCACTATTAGAGTGTTTAGACATAACCATGTTGTCCATATGATTTTTACACATCAAACCATATACCAAAATAACCAAGGATTACTGTTAAAATTTAGAGTTTATAAGATATTATATTACGTAATCATTGCAATGATAACATGTCATGTAGAAAGTGTTGAAAGCATCTAGTACTCGAGCATGTCACAAAGGACAACTGTGCACGGAAACCATATATGGAAAAATTGTGTCGAGATAGAAATACTTGTGAGTATGTGGGATATATATTGCGGTGATCGATATTGAATATACTGCAAAAGAGTCCACACTTAGCATTGAAGAATTAATTAATGCTTAACAACATTATTAATATCTATTCAACAAGTTGATATACAATCACTTCATCACTCAAGTTGTTAATACCACTTACTCTGATGCATTGTGTTAAAATCATATCGATCGATATTAGAAAATACTCTTTTTAGCATTTATTTAGTGAATCGATGCATAGTCAACACATCATTTTCATGTTTAATAAAATTTACTATTCTAAACAAATCAACAGTATGCACAAATCTCCGCAACGAGTATCTCTCATAGAAAATTGAAATGATATGCAGATCTCATTCACACACATTTATTGACATATTTCTCTTACACAATGGAAGCTTCCCCTACATCTTTGCACTCCACACATGTATAATGATTATTGGGCATAATCATGTTAATAAAATTGTATGTTCATCATTTATTCGGTGAATCAACACATAAACAACATAAAACTTGTTAGCAAGTGTCCATTACAACTAAGTAAAACGATATGCTTCACACACTCCTTGCGCACATTTCATTTTTTGTTGGAAACATTTTGGCGATTACTAGATACGTTAAAGAATAATTTATATGTAATTAGGATATCATAAAAGCCAAATTAAGGCATAATTCTATGATTAACATATATATTTTTCGATTTTAATTGAAAGTGCTATTGAGATCATAAACATTTGTGGCGGAGTAATGATAAGATAATTATATATTTAGAGATTATGTGAATTCATTGCTATTTAATTTTGCTAATGGTTCTTGTCACTTGACTCTTATTTATTTGTGCTTCAAAATCCTCACGTTTTTTATGTTGTTTACAATAAAAAGGAAATATTATAGACACCTATCGTGTAAAGGTTGTCCAGGTCAAAATGAACAACAGAACACACACGAATGAAATATGAAAAATTGTTCAAAATGTAGAAATGAAATGGAGGTTAAAGTTTAAGTATCCTTTCCTCAGCATTGCAGAAAGCAACATGGCACAATATACATCACTAAGTAAACACATAATCTTTAAAATATCAAGGAGAAAAGTATATAGCAAGGAATGAAGCATAAATTCCCATCGACATTTCTGAGAAACTCATAGCTTATAGAGGTACTCTTTATGGAAAGAGAATTATAGTATTATTAGTGTTCTAAACACAATTATTGTTTTTTTGTAAATGAGGAAAATGAGGATGTTGAAAGACCTTTGTAATGCAATACAAAAAGAGGAAATTATTTCTAATTGTAGTTTTTTCATTGCTCAAAGATAATAACCATTAGAGATAGGAAATCAAGGAATGGGGTGACAAAATGCCTAGGATTTTTCATAAAAATACGTATGTGTAAAGGGATAATAATGAAATTTGTGTTTATTTAGGACATTTATATATGAAAGGAGCTTTCTTAAACAACGTAAGCATGTGTAGATCTCTATTTTCTATACTAGTTACCTACAAATAATTAGATTGACATATTAAAGCAATCTTGTTATTTGTCCAAATTGCATGAATAATGGACTTTGTTCTAATTGCATGTAATCTAGCTCCCAACTACTGTTTTTTCTATTAATTATAGAACATGAACGTAGCAATGCTTTAATCAATTAATACTACATCTTTGCACTTAATAATTTTCATTGTGAGGATTATCCATTTAATTACTAGCCTGAATTAAGTTTTTAATATTTGGTAATCCACACTCCAAAAAATTGGTATGTGTAGAGGGGTAACATAAACAAATATATAAAAAAAAAGGAATGAAGGTTCTATCACACATATTTCTGTCAACACATCCTTCCATTCTACTAGAAGAGAAACTAATTGCGAAACTATGTTTATGCATGCATTTGCTAAATAAATGTTGAAAAGACTATTTTATAATATCAATGGATTTGCTAAAAATAAATAACAATTATACAATGCATTAGATTCTGTGTTATTAAACATTGAAATGATCTCTTGATTATGTGGTGATTTACGGAATAAATGATTACATTAACCATAGAGGGTAATAGACAAAGATGCAAATTACGTTAGGGAAATATTTTTAAATTAGGAAATATTTTTTGGTTTGAGAAAAGGTTGGGAAAATAATATTTTACACAGAAGCAGAAAACACGTAAATAAATGACGATCTACATTGACATAGGGTATAATGAATGAATGAAGGAGAGGAATATAGATAAATATCACCCATGGAAATTAAACTAACCTAGAAAATATAATTATGTAAGTTATTTTGTTATTTTTGAAGTTGATAACAAAATAAGGTGAAACACTTCTATGCTTTGGTTCCAGTATATTGTGTTATCATTAAATTATATTTTGTAACTTTTATTTTCTAGTATATAACTATACATTTAGATAATTATTTTTGGCAAATCAGTATTTAAAACTCACACAAATTATTCTTTTTCTTTTCTGAATTATGTACGCGACTTTACTTGAGCCTACTAGCTTATGTACGTGACTAAGAAAACTAGTGTATGCCCAATAAACACATAATTTAGATAAATCTTAAGTAACTTGACCTAGATCAGTACATCGTTGACTCATCAAACATTTGGTAATCAGTAAATAAGTGCATAAATAACTAAGTAAACCATGACACATAAGCAACACAAATGAACACGAGGATTTAAAGTAGAAACCTAATGTGGGAGAAAACCACCATTGCTTTGTTCTCTCTCTTCAATATTTATTATATACAAAACTTCTTAAAATATTGTACTGTTGCAGACTCATACCAGCACATAGGAACACACATATAGAATGCTTCAACCCTCATTCGTTCTCCAGCACACACTAGAAGGGAACTCCAATTCCTTGATCTCGTTTTCCTACACCCACTGGAAGGGAGCTATGACCCTCTGATCCAAACACCAACTACCACTGCTAGGCAGCTTCAACTTCCTCACTGAAGCCTCTAGCCATCAGACCATCTGTGGACCACGTTTCATAAATTTTCACACTAGATCAACCTACTTCAACACATCACAACTTGTAGGCCTCTTTTCATAAAATAATTCACGCTGAACCTTTTAACATCATATAAGCCCAATATCAAAACTGAAACTAATCACTTTAGCAAACTAATCACTGAAAACAACCACTAAGCCAATTAAAAACCATCGAATCAATCAATCATTGTACCAATCAAACACAGAGGAAAACAATCACTTAACAAATCACCAAATCAAATCAAATAAAATAGTGAGATCACTGTAACCGGAATATCGGAATTGAACCCAAAATACTGCATCATCATACTGAATCAACTGCAACCCTAATCATCCATAAAACAAAATATATACTCTACTTCACTTAAGGAAAGCCACATGTATATGTGCTTTTCCAAATAGAAACTTGTGTATAGATCTCAACCTACCAAGTTCTGAACACTGTTAATAAGAATCAAAACACATAATTTCTTATAGACATAATGAAGCATTATGTGAGATTAGACATCTCTTAAAACCCCATATAGTTAGATACAACATAAATATTATCCAACCAATCAATGTTCAATCAATTCAACTTCATACATTGCTACTAAACTTAGATCAACATGAAGACATCATTTATGGATACTAGAAATATAACAACACTGATAAGATTGATCAAACATATTTTCAGCTGAAACCCTTCCTTTATCTACGCACCTTTTATGAAGAAAAACCACATTTATACGCAGTTATCCAGTACCAAACCTGCATATAGATATCAACATATTTCAAAGTGTGTACGCTACTTCGCAAAGCCAAACCCACGTTTGTGCGTGCTTTACTTGTGTCAAAATCGAATACATATCTGAAACTAATTCATGACTGTGCAATCTTTGGAGGTTCAGACATACTCAGATCTTCACTCTCACTGCAAGAAACATATTCTTGACCACATATCTAAACAACTCATAAAAATATCATGAAAGACATATTCATTTATGGTCTAATGATCCTCATCCATTATTGTATGCATGGGTGCATAATTATTTAAGATCAACTAATAAACTATAGCCCATACCATGAAAATATAATTCAGATTGAAGTATTCATTCACTAACCCTTACTCATGCACACTTAGCCATTTTATCTTCACCTCCTTATACATTTTGAGCCTTAGCCAATACCATGAGCCAAAACCACACTAGTGCTGGTGGTAATCTTGGACGAGATCAAATAGTCATTACTGCACTCAATATTGTGGGATAATACCATGGTAGATACCCTTATTATTTATAACATAGTGCACCATCATGTACACGACCTTGCTTTGTCATACCCGCGTGTGTACGTGAACTTGCTTCACCGAACCTGTGTATAGACTACTTCACTTCATTAAACCTGCGTATATTTCTTCAAACTTTACCTTCATAATTATTCTGTATTGAAACCTTTGTCTCATCATTATATCATTCTGTTCCATCACTCTATCACCTCTGAACTAATCTGTGCACTATGTTACAAGTGGGTTGCCATCAATGTTCAAAATTGAAAATGTTAGTGCCCTTCAAGAGAAGTGCTAACTTGAAATTACGAGTAAAAAAAAAAATTTATTTTTATTTTTACAAGTTTCAAAAAAATTTAAACTATATTTTAAAATGTCCTATGAAGGGCTGGTAGTACGTTGGATATTTCTGAAAATTTAAATTACTGAGAGGTTGAATGTTATTGGACCACCGATCCCCTTTGACATATAGATTCTAGAGTATGCAACTACAACCAGGGTTGTTGAAGCAATAAATAAAATTTATTATAGTATGGAGGTTGTTTCATTAAACAGTCATAATGGCGGGCTGCAAGTCTGTTATTTTTCCCTTGCCGATATTTTTTTACCAATTTTTTTCATCCAATCTAACCGGAGAACCGCGAAAGAGAGCACGAAAATGGGGAAATGCCAATTATTCATGTAGGAATGGCTCTTCCTCTGTAGGTCAAATCTTCATAATTTCAAATTCCAACGTTCACTGATTCATAGGTATTTTTCTGGCATTGGACATATTTTTATTTTCTCTCTTTTATTTTGTTCTCTTAAAACTAGAGACACTAAAGGATGGTCTCTTATACCATTATTTTTTTCCTTGGTCCAAAAGAGACCCACACTTCAATTCAATTAGCTCCATAGTATTAGGTAGCTATTCAGAAATAGATTTTAAAAAATGAATTTACAATTAAAAAACAAAATTACAAAATAGATTTAAGTACATATATGAAGAAGTATAGAAAGTGAGTACTCAGAGTCCATCACAATAAATATATGTCTCAAGTAATATTATTCAATGTATTAAGAAGCACGAAAACACTATATCATTTTATCCATATTTATCATCATCTTTATATCATCTCACACTCTTCAACATATCTAAATTCCTTTAAATCAAACGGTCTCACAAAAATGCGACACAAAACACTACAATGGAGTTTTTCTAATGATGGAGTTTTTGTTGTAAACGAGGTTTAAGTTAGACAATGTTTTTTTCTATTTAAAATTGTTTTTAATGTTTAAATGGGTTTAACTAAAGAAGTAGGAATTTTTTTATAAACGGATTATGTGGAGTTTTGGGTTAGAACTTGGTAAAACTAAGTTTAATTTAGACAATGGTTTTTGTTATTTAAAATTTCTTTTTAATGTTTAAATGGGTTTAACTAAACTGGTAGAAAAGGTTTTATCCATTGGAATTTTGTGAATTTGACCAATCAAATTTAATATTCTAACAAATTCCTATAAATTATGTATAAATTTGATTAAAAGTATACTAAAAGACTTTTAACACAAAAAACTATTAGAATAAGGCATACATACATACATATATTTAAGAAGATCCTCATCTCACAAGGGATTTTTCCATAAATATGGTCCTTTGTTACAAAAAGGACAACGAGAAGGATATTCCAAAGTTTTGGCCTTTGGGAATACATTAATTCTATGAGCTATAGGCAACATAAATTCAAATAACAAAACCTTCTAAAATTACATATCTCAAACATCTAAATTAGCGTTACCCATGGAATTCTTGATCCTTTTGTTCCATTCCTGTCCAACCAAAATCAAGTTCATTAAATTGCATTGCAAAATGGTATGTGTTTTATTTTGGTTGAGGAATCGAAATGAAAATTTTGTATGAATGTTAGTCGTCTATGTGTGTTTAATTTTAGTGAATATGAGAGCTAGAATACACAAACAAATATGCCAATATTAAAGATCTATAAAGGGATTTGATGAAAATTTATATGTTTTGTTTGTTTTGGGCAAAGGTGAAATTTATAATGGGTAGCAAAATCTCTTTACTTTCAATGTCGTAAAATAATTTTTGATGTAAAATTTAGAATAAACATCCTTGGTGACTTCTAATTACTCTACATTTGACGAGATTTTAATGATAGTGAAGCTGAGATGGTGCAAATAAAAAATATAGTCACCATATTCCATGTAATATTCCAAAAATTTAGCCTTCATCTAAATGGAATATTATAGTTGGTTTTATCACCGGCTAGGTGAATAAATGGGTAGGGAGGCCCATTAATCTCTTTAGAAGGAATAATAACACTCCTAATGTGAAAGGAGGAAGAATAAGCAACTGGATTGAGCACCTTTAGGTGTGAACAGGGATTGGATCATGTTGATTCAGTCAACTTTGACCAAGTCAACAGCACTGTCTAGATACATTGAATCTCCTTGATAAACATCGCATTTTCAGTGGAGGACAACTTGCATGAGCTTGGTGGAAAATTTGGATGGGACCCAATGTGAAGAGGTTCACTTGCTATATATGGAGAGGATGGGAGCCTTTTTTATTCATGTTTGGATATTATCATTTGATACTGGTCTGCTTAGACTATTTCTTCCTCTTTCTGTTTAGCAAGGTTGCTATGCTATTTAGCACCGGGTGTTCCCGAGCGGGAATCCCACCTCTTCCCTTGAGAGGCCTCTTGGGAGAGTATTGCATTGTATTGCTCCACATCCAGGCTCAAGGCCAAGAATTATTCTTCAGCTACAACATTATTTCTGCAGAGAATAATGTTTTGTTTCAGGGTGTTGCAGGGTGTTGCAGTGGAGGATTGATAACACCACTTCTGGGTCTGTTTCTCAGTACAGGGAGCCTTCCTTCCCTTGATATATCAGATAGGAAGATTTATGGGATCATTTCACATCTTAGAAGTTGGCCAAACTATTCCTCATCTCCTACAGTGTATTCCCTTGCAAGAACTACGTCATTTTTCATAGAGCTATAGTAGCACGGTTTAAACCCTTGTTTTTGAACTAGTTTCCTAGGGAAATGGCCAACCCTTCTCCCAGAAAACTAGAAGAAGGGATTCTCATCCCTCTATTGTATTATTCAGCTATATTTATGTAATTTTTTAGTAATAATGCTTTATTTTAGAGTTGAATATTCAGATCTGTTATTTTTGTACTCAAGCTTTCAAGAAACCATTGCCGGGTTAGCTTTGTAGTGTATTAAGAAGGCCAGGTCTATATTTTCTTAGCATATTGTTCAATAAATCTTGAGATATATGATTTTATATCCTATTTTTGCAGAAACCCTCAGAAAATAATGCTATCATTTACTTCAAAAATTCTACATAGCTTAAGTCATGGGATTTTGCCATTTTTAAGCTGATTTGAGGCTGAGAGGATTGTTTAACTTATCAAAAGAGATTTGTTTCTATTCCTCTTTTGTGTGTGAGGGCATAAATATATATTCTAAGGTAACCAAGCATTAATTCTTTCTTTTAAAATGAAAATCTCTAGAAATAACGTTTTTAGGGTCAAATTGCTACATTTTCCCCACTTGGGAGAATGTAGAAAAGCCCCTTTTTGCTGTTGTTTCATTCATTTGATGGAAATGTGTTTCTCAACACATTTTCTGATTTAATTTCCCCATGTTATTCGATTATTGTGCTTATGCACTATTGCATTCCCATTTTGGGATATTATAGTGGTATCAGAGCATAATCTTGGCTCAGCATGTGGATCTCAGCCATTATGCTATCAAGAGAAGAAAGAGAAGAGAAGATTTAAAGAAAATAGAAGACTGAATTATGTGGAGGAAAGAAGGAGGAGAGGCTCTCAAAGCTTCTTCCAAAATCTATACAGAGCATCAAAGAAGATATTAAGAATATGAGACGGGAGATGGAATCTTCAGAGGAGTTTGAATCTAGAGCCAGATATAGATTTGAACATGATAGGTGTGAGCATGCTGCTACACCCTATTATGCATAGTGCAAACAAATTTCCATATCTATCATAAGAGATATGGAAGAAGGAGGAATTCCTAAGAGGGAAACTCTTAGTGATTTTCTTCAGGAGTATGAATCTCAAACTAAAAGGTTTGGAGATCATATCACATTTCAGGAGTTTTGCAAGATCAAGGTGGAGAGGAGCAGGCAGCATGACATGTATAGATTTACTCTATCCGCTTTTGATGGGTCACCAACATGTTCAGCCAGAGCTTGGGTGGAGGAGCTACACACCTATTTGCAACAGCACCAAGTTTCTGAAGATGAAGCCATCAGAGCTGCAGCGTTGCACTTTGAAGGTAAGGCCTATGCTTGGTGGATTTTCGAGTCATTTTCATTGAAAAATGCCAATAATTCTTCTTATGAAAAGTTCACTAAGAGATTAGTGGAGAGGTTTGATGGAAGACATTCTAAAACACTCTTGGTAGAGCCAAACAAACTAAAACAATCAAAACTTGTGCATGGGTTGGAAGAACCTAAAACCTCAAATCCACTTCAGAAAACTATTGGAAAAGCTCACATCTTGCATAACACCTTGATAGAGGAAAAATCCCTGTCTCATATCTTTGGACAAAAGGGCATGCATGTTCCTTTTCCAAAAGAGGATCCTTTTATTGAGCAGATGACTCCCATTCATATTGAAGAGGAAGGAAATGATGGGGGCAACAGTGCTGTAACATCTAGAGCATATCTAGTACCTTATGGAAAGGAAGGAGGAGCACATGCTCCAATAGAAGGAATTAATGTGTCATTGTAAGATATTCCCCAGGATATCCCATATGAAAGACAAAGCACAATTAGTGAGCAACATGATTGTGAGATATTACTGATGAAAGGAGAAGTTAGGGAGGAAGGTCAGCATCATTTGATGAGGAGCACACACCCTTATCTGTTTCAGAGAGCTGGTGCAAGGAAGGGGTAGACTGACTTGTGCTGTGAGGGAAAGGACAAGATTTCCCAACCATATGTACAGTCTACTCTTGACATTGATGTCTCGCTACATGGAGGCATTCCACCCGAAAGACCACCAGATCTGGAGTTGGTAAGAGACATCTTGCCATCTGGTTCACCCCTCTTAGATTCTGGAGAGGTGAAGACTTTGGAGGAGTCTAGTACAACGTAGAGAGTTTGGGATAAAATCAAGGAGGAGGGAGGCACTCTCCCATTTTTAGCACCACCCACTCTCACTACATGTACTGCACTGGCAGAAGTTGTTGCAATGATGGAGGATGGCACCTTCATGGTGCAAGGGGGCTGCTCCATGGATTTGGAGAAATAGAGGGTACTTCCTTGGAGGAAGGAATCCTCCATACATTGGAGTAGATAGAGGCCACTCATGCTTACATTGGCCAAGATTGGGAGATTTTTTCTGGATGGGAGCTTCTCATGGGAGGCCAACTTCCAAAGGTCACTACTTCTTTTTGAGCATGAGCAACTACATGATGGGTATGGTGGAAAATTGGAGGATGAATTTTGCATCAGGGATGTCAGAGGAAAATACATCATCATGTGGAGAGCTTGACATTGCGGATCACCATCACTGTCTCTTAAGAGGATTGATCCATATTGGAGGTCTCAACTCTTGGTGGAGTACTCCAAGGATCTTGGTGCTTGCATGATTCTTGATGACCCTGATGGAGATTATAGATATATGGTGGAGGATGTGGTCATCTATTCTTATGGCAGAGTCTTCTTGACTAGAGCTTCTGAGCTCAAGGAAAATCTGCTACATGCAACACATGAGGACTTCCTTTCCATGCACTTTGATGCATATCTTTCCTTGGAAAAGGAGTTTATTTGGGAGGGCATCCAACATGATATATTTCAACATATGGAGAGATGCATAGCCCGGATGGTGATAGAGAGGATGTCACAACCACTTCCCTACTCTTTGGAAGTGAGGGAGGATTTCCGTTGAGCCATTTCAGCTAAAGGTCCCAAGTACATAGTGGAGAAGGAATAATTTCACATTATGTTTTGTACCTCTTTACTTTATATGAACAACATATTGTACCAAGGAGGATTATCCCTTCTTTCATATTGTATAATGATGTACTTGAAGCCACTTGTAGCATTGATATTGGCTATCTTATTAGTGGTTTGTGGGGGAAGCCACATGATTTTTGGTGTGCACCATTGACACCACATTGTACTTTCATGTTTATATCGTATAGAATGATTGTGGCTGAAAACAAGTAGCTGGGAGAGCATCTTTTATCACTTGTTTTGATGTAGGAAAGGGATGCACTACGCTGGTTCCATGTGTGGAACTATGATCCACTCTCCAGTTGTCATATGGCAGCTTGTTTTCATTGGTTTTTTCTTCCATATATTAGTGATATTATTACGTTCATGGGGAGATTTGTTTGGAGAGTGCTACATGAGTTGGAGATTCCCATTGGGAGTAGGATTCTCCCTACTTTACATGTTGTATGTTTCAGGAGAAACAATGGGTAAACCATGATTTCCACATCACATCTCTTTTATTCATGTGGGAGGATCGATTTGAAGAACTTGAGTTTTTGGAGGAGGCACTTCATGGCTTATTTGTTTAGTGGGGTAGCTTGGGCCACTCTTTAAGGTCATGAAATTTCAGCCCAAGATCAGCAGTAGCCCCATACTTACCATAAATGGAGAGAGAAACCACTTGGATGGGAGGATCCAATCTCTCCATGCAACCCCAACACATTGTATGAACCGGGGGTTGAGCATATTTTTGATGAGCTATCTAGAATGACTCATTTAATTTGGATGATAGCATGGGTGTGGGAGTCACTCATTGGGAATAATATTCCCCATGTTTGTCATCACTCCTACCTTGAGGAGGCGATTGGATAGTAAGGAGGCTTCCACTTACACCTTCCACCTTTCTATGATGTCATTCATGTGGTTTTGCATACTTTCGAGGAAACATTGGAGGGCATATTTGTAGTAGATTATTTTGAGCAGTGGTGAGGACTATTGATGAGGAGGGGGGGAATTTTTCCTCACCTTTACAATTTCTTGAGGACAAGAATTTTTTTTGACGGGAGGACTGTAATATTCCAAAAATTTAGCCTTCATATAAATGGAATATTATAGTTGGTTTTATCACTAGGTAAGTGAATAAATGGGTAGGGAGGCCCATTAACCTCTTTAGAAGGAATAATAACACTCCTGATGTGAAAGGAGGAAGAATAACCAGCTGGATTGAGCACCTTTAGGTGTGAACAGGTTTTGGATAATGTTGATTCAGTCAACTTTCACCAAGTCAACAACATTGTCTAGATACATTGAATCTCCTTGATGAACAACACAGTTTTCGTGGAGGACAACTTGCATGAGCTTGGTGGCAAATATGGATGGGACCCAATGTGAAGAGGTTCACTTGCTATAAATGGAGAGGGTGGGAGCCTTTTTTATTCATGTTTGGATATTATCATTTGATATTGGTCTACTTAGACTATTGCTTCCTCTTGCTGTTTAGTAGGGTTGATGTGCTGTTTAGCACTGGGTGTTCCCAAGTGGGAATCCAACCTCTTCCCTTGAGAGGCCTCTTGGGAGAGTATTGCACTATATTGCTCCATATCCAAGCTTGAGGCCAAGCATGAGTCTTCAGATATAGCGTTATTTTTGCATATAATAGTGCTATGTTGTAGGGTGTTACAGTGGAGGATTGATAACACCACTTCCGGATCTGTTTCTGAGTAGAGGGAGCCTTCCTTCTCTTGAGAGATCAGCTAGGAAGATTTTTGGGTTAATTTCACGTCTTGGAAGTTGGCTAAACTATTCCTCATCTCCTATAGTGTAGTCCCTTGTAGGAACTGCGTCATTTTTTATAGAGCTGTCGTAGCAGGGTTTAAACCTTTTTTTTTGAACTAGTTTCCTAAGGAATGTGCCAACCCTTCTCCCGGAAAAATAGAAGAAGGGATTATCATCCCTATATTGTATTATTTAGATATATTTATGTAATTTTGCAGTAGTACTATGTTATTTCATAGCTTAATATTCATATTTTGACTTTTTGTACTCAAGCTTTCAAGAAACCATTGCCGGGTTATCTTTGTAATGTATTAAGGAGGCCAAATCTCTATTTTCTTAGCATATTGTTCAATAAATCTTGAGATATATCATTTTATATCCTATTTTTGTAGAAACCCTTAGAAAATAACTCTATCATTTTCTTCATAAATTCTGCATAGCTTAAGTCATGGGATTTGGCCATTTTTAAGCTTATTTGAGGCCGGAAGGATTGTTTAACTCATCAAAAGAGATTTGTTTCTATTATTCTTTTGTATGTGAGGGAAAAAATATATATTATAAGGGATCCAAGTGTTATTTCTTCCTGTTAAAATGAAAATATTGGGAAATAACATTTTTAGCGTCAAATTGCTGCATTTTCCCCACTTGCGAGGATGTAGAAAAGCCCCTTTTTGATGTTGTTTCATTAATTTGGTGGAAATGTGTTTCTAAACATATTTTGGGATATAATTTCTCCCTTATCTTCCAGTATTGTGCTTATGAACTGCTACATTCCCATTTTGGGATATTACATTCCAAATGCCTACATTTCTAAAAACTAGCCAAATGATAACTTAGTAGACCACATAGAAAATCACATTGGAAAAATCCATTTGAAACAAGCCTCCTCGGAAACTAAGCAAGTATCCATTGGTAACTTTCATGTCAAAAAATGCATTATGAATGCTTAACGAATGAAACTATGGACGCGTTACTTGTTAACATTTTGTTAGGTTATCCACACTAGTTTGCATTCATGTTCATGAAAGCTTCATAAAACTTATATTTCTTTAATAATTTTTGAATTAAACATGTATTTTCCAGCATTGAATGAAATATGTTTTTAATTTATGATTTTTGTGGGAGAATAAGTGTGCATAATAACCAACACAAATTTTATGCTACACTTTTTTGCACTTATGCATGCATTCTCCCTTCGGAGAGTTCTATCGCACACCTTTCTTCCTCACAATACTAGTTTTTAAACAATTGAAGCCATTGAAACCATATATCAAGTCAAAAAAAATTAGTGCATATCTCACAACGAAGATTGTTGAGACAAATAACTCCAGTATTGAGCAGATTTTTCTTTCCATGGAGCTTACAAATAAAGCTTTCATTGTGCAAAGGATGCTTTCTTCACACTCAACCTTTGTATGAGGTTATTAACATTATCAAATGCACTAAATGTGAGATACCTACCTTCTCATAGCGTGTTATTAAGGATATGTATCTTTATTAATCGAAGAATTAGTCTGAATGTTTATCTGATTAACATCCACCACTATTAGAGTGGTCAAACATAAGCATGTTGTCCATATCATTTTTAAACATCAAACCATATACACAAATAGCCATTGATTAATATTGAAAATTAGAGTTTATAAGATATTATATTATGTAATCATTGCAATGGTAGCATGCCAGGTACAAATTGTTGAATGAATTTAGTACTGAAGCATCTGAGAAAGGAAAAGTGTGCAGGGAAACCATATATGGAAAAATTGTGTCGAGATAGAAATACTTGTGAAGATGTGGGATATTGCGGTGATGGATATTGAATACACTACATACGAGTCCACACTTAGCATTGAAGAATTAAATAATTCTTAACAATACTATTAATATATATTCAACAAATTCATATACAATCACTTCATCACTCAAGTGCTTAATAACAGTTACTATGATGCATTGTGTTAAAATCATATCTATCGATATTAGAAATTACTCTTTTTAGTATTTATTTAGTGAATAAATGCATATTAAACACATCATTTGAGTGTTTAATAAATTTTACTGTATATAAAAAAATCAAGAATATGCACAAATATCAGGAACAAGTATGCCTCATAGAAAATTGAAATGATATGTGGATATCGTTCGCACACTTTTATTCACATATTTATTTTACACAGTGGAAGCTTCCCCTGCATATTTACACTATGCACATGTATCATGATTATTGGGCATAACCATATTAAGAAAATGGTATTTATCAATATTCTTAAATAGTATGTTCATCATTTATTCGGTGAATCGACACATAAACAACATAGTTGTTAAAGAGTATCCATTACAACAGAGTGAAACGATATGCTTCACACACTTTTTGCGCACATTTCCTTGTTTCTTGGAAACATTTTTGCAACTATTATACATGAAATAATAATTGATCTGTAATTAGGATATCATAAAAACCTAATCACGGTAGGCCTAATTCCATGATTAACATATATCTTTTCAGATGTCAATTGAAAGTGCTATTGAGATCATAAAAATTTGTGGTAGAGTAATGATAAATCATTATATATTTAGAGCTTATGTGAATTCATGGCTATTGAATTTGGCTAATGGTTCTCGTCTATTCATTCTTGTTTATTTTTGCTACAAAATTATTTTGTTTTTACGTTGTTTAGAGTAAAAGGAATAATAATAGATACATGTCATGTAAATTTTTTCCAGGTCAGAATGAGAAACGAAACATAGATGAATGAAATATGAAAACTTGTTCAAAATTCAAAAATGAAATGGAGAATGAAGTTTGAGTATCCTTTCTTCAGCATTGCAGAAAGCAACATGGCACAATATACATCACTCAGTAAAAACATAATCTTTACAATATCAAGGAGAAAATTATATACTAAGGAATGAAGCATAAATTCCCATTGACATTTTTGAAAAACTCATAGCTTATATATGTACTCTTTATTTAAAGAGAATTGTAGTATTATTTGTCTTCTAAACTCAATTATCATTTTGTTGTAAATGAGGACAACGAAGAAGCTGAAAGACCTTTGTAATGCAATACAGAAAGAGGAAATTGTTTCTAATTGTAGTTTTTTCATTGCTAAAATATAATAGCCATTAAAGATAGGAAATCAAGGAATGAGGTGACAAAATGCCTAGGATTTTTCATGAAAAAGATGTATGTGTAAAGGAATCGTAATGACATTTGTTTTTACTTAGGTTATTTATATATGAAACGAGATTTCTTAAACAACGTAAGCATGTGAAAATATCTATTTTATATACAAGTTACCTAGACAAAATCAGATTGAATATAATAAAGAAATGGCTGCTATTTGTCCAAATTGCATGAATTATGGACTTTGTTCTAATTGCAAGTAATCTAGTTACCAACTACTAGTTTTTGTATTAATAATAGAACATGAACATTGCATTGCTTTAAAAAATTTACGCTGCATCTGTGAACTTAATAATTTGCACTATGAGGATTATAAATTTCATTATTAGCCTTAATTATTTTTTTAATATTTGGTAATCTGCACCCCAAAAATTTGGTATGTGCAGAGGGGTAACATAAAAAAATATTTAAAAAATAAAGGAATGAAGGTTTTACTGTACATATTTCTTTCAACACATCCTCCCATTCTACTAGAAGGGAAAATAGCTGCAGAACCATGTTTATGCATGCATTTGCTGAATAAGTGTTGAAAATACTATTTTACAATATCAATGGATTTGTTAAAAATACATAATCCTTATACAATTCATTAGAGTCATTGTTATGAAGCTTTGAAACGATCTCTTAATTACGTTTTGATTTACTGAATAAATGATTATGTTAACCATAAAGGGAAATAGACAAATATGCAAATTAATTTAGGGAAATATTTTAAATTCAGAATTTTTTTTGTTTGAGAAAAGATTGGGAAAATAATATTCTACACCTGAAGCAGAAAGCAAGTAAATCAACGATGATATACATTGACATAAGGTATCACTAATGCATTAAGGAGAGGAATATAGATAAATATCACCCATGGAAATTAAACTACTTACTTGGAAAATCTCATTATGTAAGTTATTTTGTTATTTCTGAAGTTGATAACAAAATAAGGTGAAATTATTCTATGCTTTAGTTCCAGTATTTTGTGTTATCATTAACTTCTATTTTGTAAATTTTATTTTCTAGAATATAACTGTTCATTTAGATAGTTCCTTTTGGGAGTAGGTCCTGGTTCATTGCACTGCAAGTTTAAGTGGGTGGTGGTTGTTATTAGGTTACTTAAATCTTATGTTTAATGTAAAATATTTCGTTAGTTTAACTCAACCATAAAGTTTTTGTATTCGAGTACCTTTTGTTTTCTAGTGAAATACAAGATTCCATGTGAACGAGGTAGGGTGAGCCATGGAGGTTGTAAATGAGAAAAGTCAAGTCGATGTCACCTCAAGAGCATTGTTCAAGGGCAGACGATATATTGTAGCCCTATCGATAGTCTTGATTTTAATGACTATGCATTTTATTAGTGTGAATTTTGTAATGAGCTTTCATATCTGAAAATTCTTATAGAATAACTCATACGAAACATATATGATAACCAGAATACCTTCATCTCATTCATGAATAATTTCCATGTTTGAAAAAAAACTGGGAGGGGGGGGGGGTGAATCAGTATTTAAAACTCACACAATTTATTATTTTTATTGTACGGGACTTTACTTTAGCCAAATATCATATGTACGTGACTATGATTAAGGAAACTAGTGTGTTCCCAATAAACTTATAATTCAGATAATTCTTCAGTAAATTGACTTACACCAATGCATCATTGATTCATCAGAAATTTAGTAAGTAGTAAATAAGTGTAGAAAGAACCATGTAAACCATCACACATAAGCAACACACATGAACACCAGGATTTAAGGTAGAAACCTAATGTGGGATAAAATCACTGTTGTTTTCATCTCTGTCTACAATATTTATTATATAGGAAATTGCTTACAATCTTGTACTGTCACAAACTCATACCAGCACAAAGGCACCCACCTATAGAATGCTTCAACCATCACTTGTTCACTAGCACCCACTCAATGGGGGCTCTATCTCCCTGATATTTTTTACCAACACCCACTCGAAGGGAGCTATGACCCTCTGATCTGAACACCAAATATGTCAGGTCCCTATAATACTAGAGTATACCCTTAATGTTATTTTTAGTATATCCCCCTTATTGCTATTTTTTTTCCCATGTATTCCCCATATTATTATTATTGTGCCCCATAGAAGCCCACTATTGTTATTGTTATGCCCTTACATTGTTATTATTATGTCGACTAGGATTATATTGTGACCCATTGGACTCCTATATATAGAAATGAGGTCTTTCCATTTGTATAATACAAGTATTGTTCACTTATATAATGTAAATTAGGTTTCCCCTTCAAAGTGACTGATTTCTAAGGTGTTGATATATATTTTCTTCATTTTTTGGATCTGGTTTCATAACATTTGGTATCAGAGCTTTGGATTCTAGGGTTTCGCTTCTTCAAACAAGTCATTGTGGAATTTTCGCTATAAATTTATTTGTACAAATATTTATATGTGGAAACAAAATTCTATTTCCAAATAAATCCTCATGAATGTCTTGTAAAAATCTCAAATCTTCATTTGCAATATTTTCGGAGATATGATCTATGGAAGTTAAGCATTTTGCAGGCTCCCAAATTTCATATAAAAGAGGTGACCTTGGGAGAATCTTCATAACTCTATGTCTGAGCATTGGATTGGAATTATGTACAAAGTGGCTGAAATTAAATAGGCTGAAGATTCATGTGTATCAATTTTAGAGTTGAAGGAGGAAAAAATGACACGTGCAACACCATACAAATTCACTCTACTAAACTAGTCCATAATTAGGTCACTGTGGGAGATTAGGCATAAATTTGTATTGAATAATCCAAATTAGGCTAGACTAGTGGCACTGGAAAGAATATTCAAAGGGATAATAAAGAACCGGAGATAAAATATTGGGGATCTAAAATAAAAAGCAAGAAAAATATGTGTATTTTTTAAACAAGTTTGCATAAATTTTGTTTAAAAAAATAGTTTGAAGTGATTCCAAGCACATATTGAAGCATATATATCAGTATTAAGTTACATTATTCCAACCAAAAAGAATCCCACACCCATTAATCCCTTAGAAATCTCTACTGTGATGCATGAAGAGGAAGAATTTCAATATGATATATCAAAATTACGATACAAAGTGAAACAAATTTCGATCTTACAAAGAGAAACCAAAGATGAAATAGATGGTTTAAAAGAAAACATGAAAGCTAAGTTACATGGTTTGAAGGATACAATGAAAGCTAATATGGGTGATAAAGCAGTGGAAGATCACACATCTAGCATCAACAACAAGTTCACCAACTCTCAAAGGATAACCTAACTTTGGTGCATAATCGAATGAAACAACAGGAAGATCAACATTGTAACAAAATAAATCTGAAGCAATCACAGAAACAAGAACTTGAAAACTAGAAAATCGATTAATTTCAAAGTATCTCAACAAGTGGATGAACTTACCCACTAAATATTCCACATGGGAATATGACAATTTTATACATAAGCATCGAGAAACTATCTAGCGTTGAGGACAACACTTTTTTGAAGGAAAAGGGCACGTTAGGTCCCTATAATACTACTGTATCCCATTATTGTTATTGTTAATATAGCCCCCTTACTGTTATTGTTTTCCCCATGTAGTCCCCATATTTTTATTATTGTACCTCATAGAAGCCCACTATTGTTATTTTTGTGTCCTTACATTGTTGTTGTTATGTCGGCTAGGATTATATTGTGACCCATTGGACTCTTATATATAGAAAGGAGGATTTTTCATTTTTATCATCCAATATTTTTTCATTTATTTAATGTAAAGGAGGCTTCCCCCTCGATGTGGCTGATTTCTAAGGTATTGATCTCTCTTTTCTTCTATTTTTGGAGCTGGTTTCATAACAAAATATGACTGGTAAGAAGCTTTGACTTCCTCAGTGAAGGCTCTAACTAGCAGACCATCCGTGGACCATGTTTCATAAATTTTCACACTAGATCGACCTACTTTAACAAATCAAAACTTGTAGGCCTATTTTTATCAAATAATTCATGCTGAACCTTTTAACATCATATAAGCCCAATATAAAAACTAAAATTGATCACCTTACCAAACCAATCATTGAAAACAACCACTAAAAACAACCACCGAACGACTTATAAACCATTGATTCAATCAAACATTGTACCAATCAATCACTGAAGAAAACAATCACTTAACCAATAATGAACTGAAAGGAAACAAAATAGTGAGATCACTGTAACCAGAATATCAAAATTGAACACAAAATACTCCATCAACATAATGAATCAACTACAACCCTAATCATCCATATTATATATATCTATATATATATATATATATATATATATATATATATGAATATGGTACTTCACTTAAGGAAAGAAAAAAGTATACGCTCTTTTCTGAATAGAAACTTGCGTACACATGTCAACCTACCAAGTTATGAACACTATTAATCAGAATCAAAACACATAATTTCTCACAGACATACTGAAGCATTATGTGAGACTACAGATCCCTGAAAATCCCATATATTTAGTTGAAACATGGATACTATCCAACCAATCAACATTAAATAAATTTAACTTCAGACATTTCTACTAAACCCATATCAACATGAAGACGTCATTGATGGACAACATAAATATAGCAGCACTAATCTGATTGACCAAACATATTTTTAGCAGAAACCATTCCTTTATGTACATTCATTTTATGAAGCAAACCCGCATGTATACATTCTTATCTAGAACCGAATCCGCTTATAGATATCAACATACTTCAAATATTATATGCTAATTCGCAGAGCCGAACCCGCACGTTTATGCACTTTACTTGTGTCAAACTCCCATACATATCTGCAACTAATTCATGATTGTGCAAAAATTCAAAGGTTCATACATACTCAGATCTTATCTTTCACTGCAACAAACATACACCAGACCACATATCTAAAAAACTGATAAACAGATTATGCAATACATAGTAATTTTAGGTCAAATGATCCTAATCCATTATTTTATTTGTGGGTGCATCATTATTTCATATCAACCAATCAACTATAGCTTATACCATGCAAACATGATTCGAATTTAAGTATTCATTCATTAAACCTTACTTTTGCACAATTAGCACTTTTATCTTCACCTCCTTGTATCATTTTAGCCTTATCCAATACCATGAGCCCCAACAATAATAGTGCAGATGGTAATCTTGGATGATATCAAATAGAATTTACCATGCTAAAATTTTGGGATAATAGGATGGTAAATACCCTTGCTATTAATAAAATAGTGTGCAAGAATGTACATGACTTGTCTTTGTCATAACCGCCTATGTACGCGATTTTTCTTCCCTAAACCTCAGTATACAATACTTTACTTCATTAAATTTGTGTAGATGTCTTTGTATACGTGACTTCGCTTCACCAAAACTGCATATATTTCCTCAAAATTTACCTTCATAATCATTTATACTTGAAACCTTTGCCTTATCCTTCTATCATTTTGTTCCATCACTCTGTCACCTTTGAACTGCCACCATGTTACAAGTGGGTTGTCATCAAGGACAACACAGGCTTCATAATGCCAACAACCTCCCCCTTTGGACTTGATGGAAACCATGTTGGTGTGTGATCACCACAAACTATAGATACCTATTAGATACATCAACATAACCATTATTTAAACACCAATATAATCTCCTCCTTTGACATTAAGGGAAAAGGGTAGACCAATGGTGAAACAAGGTTTCACTCTCCTTCTAGATACAAGAGCTCTATAGATTTGATCTACACTATACTAACCATGCTCCTCATGAGAAGATGTTGAATATTTAGAAATATTTTCAATGAATTAAATGACTCTATAAATGAATTCATTATGACCTTTCCCATCACCAAGGACTCATACTTACATCAATCACTTAACCAAGTGGGGTTACATATTTGACTCAATCATCAAACCAAGTGGGATTACATATTCTATATGACCTCCAATGTCCATACATGACTGAATATGACAATTATTAAATCATAGGTTTTAAAATAACCTCTACATCAATTTACATATATGACTTTTATAACCGAGGCCAAAATACCTCAATAGTAAGAGATCATTGAGCATAATTCATCAGCCATTATGAACATAATGCCAAAAATTTATTATACTCAACAAGGTTAATGCTCCCCCTGAACCTATGCTACATGTTCATTGTGAAGTGTGACGAAAACAACTCATTTATCAAAGCATCTTCATAAATCAGATAATCATCAATGTGAAAATCATAACTCAATACCATACCAGCAGACTGTACCCATCAACATAAAAACCAATTTAATCAAATCATAACTGCCAAAATAATATCATAGTTTGTCATTGAGTCTATCCCATTATTTTTATATTAAATAAAACATATGTGAATGCCTGCAAAGGAACTCGCATATATACGATACTTTAGTTCATGAAACCCATGTACAAAAAGTGAAATACTGAAAATTTCATAGCTTGAGCTCCCCCTCAGCTTGTACAGGTTGTACATGTCTTATGTTGTTACATTAGATGCACTGTCCGAAATATAAGAAAGTAAGATTAGGAAACCAATCTTCATATATTGTAGTTACTAATAACAATATTATTTCACGAAATATGGATTGCAATGGTAACTATCTTATTTCATTACTATTATGAATCCTCCTTATATCTGTGAGAGTTAAGAACTTTAAACACATATAATTTATCAGCGTTTATGTATCCAGTTGCTATTATCTTTCCATTATTTTAATCCACGACCTTGCATTTTTTTCATGTGAACAAAGTTACATTTCCTTATCTGCCATTTGGCCTACACTTAATATGTTTTGCTTTAGGCCTTGAACTTCTAGAATATCAGCTGTCTTTCTATTTTAGTTAATTTATGCTCTAATTTTCCCCAAAAAAATTGTTGGAGCACCATTTGAAAGAATAACCTTACCATATTGATTTCTCTTGAGATATTCCATCTTACTATTATCACGAGTCATGTGATGAGAACATTCGTTGTCGATGTACCATTCATCCTCACTTTTAAATGTAGAGTGGGCAAGACCACATATTATCTCTTCTTATTTATGTTTGTTATTAGGAATGTGGGTGGATCCATATTTTTTTTGGTCTCATGATGTCCTATTTTTTTCTTCCATGTTGTCATTGGTGATTCATTACTATTTTCCTCCATCATTTTTCCACATGAACAAACTTGTTCAAAGTATAACATCTTAGGAGACTAGAAAAGGGAGTGGAGGAATCATAATATGATTGTATCATTCAATCAATAGCTTTATGAACCAAATTTTCGCATGAAAAACATTATCCCTTAAAGAAACCTGAGTACCAAGGAGCTGCTGGTCTTTCTGTGTAGCGTCTATTTTTCTGCGGTCAAAACAATATTCTTCTTCAATTGGATGCAACGTGTCTATAATTATGACATATAAAGCCTTCAACATTATTGATCACATGAGCAAATGCATTCCTTTTAGGATCATGATCCTTGGTTATTGATAAGGTTGGATTTTTGTCTCTTTAAACAATTCCACTTTTGAATTGATATCCTTTGAATGTTTAACACTTCCTTGTGAAATAGATTCTCCTTTAACAGTTTTCTAAAAACCAAGACCAAATGTAATATAAGGAGACCTTTGACTACTAAGAATATTATCCAAAATCCTAGTATTGTCTTGAAATCTCAAATTTTTATCTTTTTCTTCTAGTTTACCTTTTAAAATGTTTACATCAACCTGCATTATTTGGTACTGATTCTTCATATCCTCTTCGACCCTTATTCCTTCTACTGCCTTCTCTTTTAATTTGATAATATGTTCTTTCAGCCCATTTTCTTGTTTTTCAAATATTTTAAGTAGTTGTGCATTCCTCTTATTTGATTTTTCCTAATATGATTTGACAGAGATGATTTCCACTTCAAGTCTTTCACTATGATTGGTTACTTCATCCTGCAACCCTTGAGATTTGTCTATATTTTCTCTATTCATCTACACAATTGAGTTTCTTTCCTCTAACTCATTATTCAATCTAGTAATTTCACATATTTGTATATACATTCTATGTCATTAAATAGAATTTGCTGATATTCAACTTCATGTTTTAGCTTTCAAACTTCTGCTTCTAGATCCATAGCATTACTTTCACTTTCATACTCAATATCTACAATATTGCATGAAAAAGGAAGTGGATGACAAGAACAATGTTTAGTACATTTTTCGTCTTCTTCACTGATTACTGCACATGTTTTTCAACTTGTCTTCTTCCTTTGAGTAGCCTTCTTCTTTTACTTCATTCCCATTGTGACAAATCTCCTTCAAGCGATCAAGCTTCTTTAGAACAACCTGCTATGATTCTAATTGTTGGGAAAAAACTTGGCGGGGGGGGGGGGGGAGTGAATCAATATTTAAAACTAACACAAATTATTATTTTTCCTTTTTCTAATTTTCTACGCGACTTTACTTAAGCCAAATATCGTATGTACGTGACTATCATTAAGGAAAATAGTCTCTGCCTTGTAAACTTATAATTCAGATAAATATTTAGTAACTTGACTTATACTAGTGCATCATTGATTTCTCATACATTTAGTAAGCAGTAGATAAATGCAGAAATAACAGAGTAAACCATCACAGATAAGAAACACACATAAACAATAGTATTTAAGGTGGAAACCAAATGTGGGATACGACCACCATCATCATCGTCTCTACCTTCAATATTTCTTATATAGAAAATTTCTTACAATATTGTATTGGCGCAAAATCATACCAGCATGCAAGCACCGTCCTACAGAAGGTTGCAGCCTTCACTAATTATCCAACACCCACTGAAAGAAGCTCCAACCCCTTGATCTCATCTAACAGCACCCACTGGAAGGGAGCTACAACTCCCTGATCTAAACACCAACTACCACTAATAGGAAGCTTTTACTTCCTCACTCAAGGCTCCAACAATCAGACCATCTATGGATCATATTTTTTGAAATACTAAGAGGGGCCTGAATCAGTATTTCTTCTCAATTGTTATTTTTACCAGTTAGATCACTTATATTTAGAACACAAAATGAACACTAAGAATAAATGCTTTTATTTATTTCTTCTTTAAAATAAATTAAGTACAATATATGTAGGGCTCCAACCCTAGATGAAGACACCAATCTTCAATCTCCTAGGCTCCAACCTATATTTTCCAAGCACCGACTTGGACTTCCAAGGCTCCAACCTTGTCAATTCTAAGGCACCAATCTCAAGGGATCCAACACTATATTTGGTACAGGCTCCAACCTGGTCTCTTGAGGACTCCTGTCCTCCAGAGCTCCAACCCTATCTTCCAAGGCACCAACCTTGTCTCTATGAGGCTCTAACCTCCTGCTTCAATTCATCACGATATATTTGGTTATACTTCACATCTCCCAAAGTATTCTTCAATGAGCACTGTCACACTTAGTCTCCACGTCACATCATCAATGAACACCTTTTCTTCTTAGAAGGTATCACCACTTCTCTTCATCGTACCCAAAAAATTTCTCCAAGGTTACTCCATGAGTGTCTTCAACAATGCATCATGAGGCCTCCACCAAAGCTTCCAAGTTCAGTTAAAAGGTCTTCAATAATGCTTATCCCGACAAGATGTCCTTAATAGAGTTCCCAAAGGGTGCTCCAAAAATTCTTAAATAGATCTTCTCATTAAAGTCCTAGGGATCTTCAGCTATGTTTAGAGATGCTCCAATTTGCAAACCTCCAAACAATAATTCAAGAATGCCTTCAAATGTCACAAAAAAATTTCTTCCAGATGCCTACAAATCTATTCTCAAATGATCCCAAGTGTCATAAGTTCACAGGGATAGGTCTGCAAAAACAATTACTATTATTCTTCTTTCACCAAATACTTTGTTTTAAAATAAATCCAAAACTCCTAAGGTTTGCAACAACTGCCCCAAAAAGTCTGCAAGAGTTCTTCATAGGATGCCTTTAGAACAGTTCTGTAAGGTGGCTTCAACATTGCTATAATATGTGTTCAACAAATGTTTTAGACAGCTTCAAAATATTACTTTAAGCTGCTCCAAGAGATGTCAATGGACTGCTTTAAAATATATCATTAGGATGTTCTAGAAATGATTATAGGACTATTTATTCAAGGGAAAGATCTGACCTAAATAAAGCTGAAATCGGCCCTCCACTAGGTTGTGATATGTTGTTCCTACAAGGCTAAAATTCTACTCTCCACAAGCTATTGAATGGGCCAAAAAATTCCTTCCATAGTTATGAGATCTAATTACTGGTCACAAGTTTGAGTTTGCAGTTCTCTACTAAATTTGCAGTCCCAAAATAGGGCTTCATAGATATGTAACAAGAGGTCGAAGTTTGGGCTCTGAGAAGGCCAAATTTCAGAGAACCTTAGGGCTGAAATTCAGAGAAAAAAAACCATAGATTTGAATTTCATTGTGTCTGTAGGTCCGAAGTTAAATTTTTTGCTTGGTCCAAGCTACCCAAACACTTGCTAACAGTTCACTGTGTTGTCCGAGCTGTAGTGGGATAGTGTCTCTTCACAGTTCTTTCCACTGGGCTAATAACCTGTCCATTTTCAATATTTTTAACCCAAACATAAATCCTTAAACATAATGTTAGCCGAAAAATTTATTCTCCTTGGCCTCCTTGTTGTTCTATGTCTTCTCTCTAAAAATTATCATCGAAATCATTGAATGAAATGATGGTCTGCGGTCTCTATATATACAAATTGTGTTGCTTGAACGAAGGGACACATCTCTGGAGTAGCCCGACATGGGTAGGGTAGCACAGGTTGGCTCAAGGACCTGATTAACTTTCTCAACTTGTAAAATCTATATCTCCCAACTTATTTGGAGTTTTGGGCCAAGTGATAGCTCATTGGAAAGTCAAAATAATGCTCTAAAATATGGCAAAGGAATTAGCTTGAGAGGTTACCTCTAATATACAAAATATTATTTTTTAGTGTGAATGGTCATAAATTAGTGCAAAATTAGAGGTAGGGCAGATAGGCTTTTCTTGTTAGGCTTCTTCATGGTTTAGCTTCTTCATCAAAGGATGATGGTGTCATTATGCATGCCATCATGATAGTATCCATCATTCATGTTATCATGAAGGTATAGCATCATGTATTCAATAATAGTGTAGGTCTTCCAACCTTCATCAAATTCAGCATCATTAGGAGAGCTTCAAATAATATCTTCCTAGTATTCCAACTTTTATCAAGTGACATTAAAAATCGTGATCATTCATTTAGTATATGACATCATCAATTGCATCAAGATTTATCTTGAAATCTTCATAGATTAACATCATTATTTATGGTAACCTAGTCAACCAAGGGTTATGGCATCATCATCTGGAACCAGACATCTCAAGAATATTGACATATTATTCAACGCCATATTGACAATAATGACAACCTTGATTAACACATATTTCGTAAATTTTCACACTAGATCTACCTACTTCAACACATCACAACTTGTATGACTCATTTCATCAAACAATTCATGCTTAACCTTTTAATATCATATAATCCAAATATCAAAACTAAAAATGATCACTCTACCAAAAAAATCACTCAAAACCCCCACTCAACCAAGTAAAGACCATTGAATCAATAGATCATTATACCAATCAATCACTGAAGCAAAAGATCACTTAACTAATCACCAACTAAAATCAAACAGAGCAATGAGATCATTGTAAGCAGAGTATTAGAACTGAACCCATAATACTGCATCAACATACTGAATCAACTATAACCTTGATCATCCATAAAAAAAAATATATGTGCTACTTAAATTAATAAAAACCCTCATGTATACATGATTTTTGAATATCAACCTATGTATAGATCTCAACCTACAAAATTATGAACACTGTTAATCAAAATCAAAACACAAAATTTATCATAGACATACTAAAGCATTCTGTGAGGTTACAGATCTCTGAAAACCCCATATGGTTAGATGCAACATGGATATTATCCAAATAATCAACATTCAATCATTTCAACTTCAAACATTGTTACTAAACCTGGCATATCTACATGAATACGTCATTGGAAGACAATATAAATACAACAACATTGATCAAATTGATCAGACACATTTTCAGAAGAAACCATTCCTTTTTGTATGTGCCTTTTATGAAGGAAACTTGCTTTGATAAATGCATATCCAAAACCAAACCTGCATATAGATCTCAACATACTTTAGAGAGTATACACTACTTTGCAGAACTGAACCCGCATTTATACACACTTTACTTGTGTCGAACTCGCTTATAGATACGAAAATAATTCATGACTACACAACACTTCAGAGGTTCATACATACTTAGATATTAAATTCACTACAACATACATATGCAACACTAAATATCTAAATATCTCATAAGAATATCATTTAATACATATTCATTTAGGTTCTAATGATCCTAATCGATTATTATATTCACAAGTGCATCATTATTTCAAAGCAGCCAATCAACTATATCCCATACCATGCAAATATACTTCATATTGAATCATTCATTCAGTAACCCTTACTCATGCAAAATTAACACTCTGATATTCACCTCCCTATATATTTTGAGCCTTATCCAATACTGTGAGCGACAACCACACTAGTGTCGATGGTAATCTTGGACAAGATCAAATACTTGTTACTACACCCAATATTGTGGGTGAATACCATGGTAAGGACCCTTATTATTAATAAAATAGTGTGCCAACATGTACACAACTTTTCTTCTCCATAAACGCATGTGTACGCGACTTTTCTTCATCGAACCTGTGTATACACTACTTCACTTCATTAAACCTGCGTATATTTCTTCGTATACGTGACTTCACTTCATCAAACCTGCATATATTTCTTCAAAATTTACCTTCATAATTATTCTAACCTAAAACCTTTGTCTCATCATTTCGTTCCTTCAATGTATCACCTCTAGTTTGTTTTGTGAACTTTGTTACAAGTGGCTTTCCATCAACGACATCACATGCATCATAATGCCAACATTGCAATGCAACTAGTGGCCGATGTAGGACATCTCAAAAAATTTATGGAGGGCTCAAGAGCATTTATAGGAAAATCTAAATCACTTTCAGGGAATATTAGCTGACATGGAGAAAAATTTACACAATGAGTTTCTGTAATGTTCCAAATCAGAAAAATGCTACAACAATGAGAATATCTCAAGATATTCTAAAGTTTGAGCTCTAGCAATAAGAAAGCACAATAATGGTGCAACAACAACACTCAAATCATAGAAACATGAGAGAAATCCATAGCCATTTCATTATATAATAGCAGAAACAAATGAATATAAGATCTTGAGGAAAAAGGGTGCTCAATATAGGTAATGCTCAGCCTCAAAGAACAAGTACATAAACCATGATGAAATACTGCTATACATGTGAACTAAAGCTATGACAATGTACTTTTATAGAGAAAATACATGATACATATGTCAAATACATGGATAAATCGATATATGGCCCAATACAACATTAGGAGTGAAGATATCAACTCCCAAAGACTACCTCATGTCAATCCTAGAAGGATTGGCAATAAAATGCAAAACCTGCAAAATGCCAGAGTTGCTGGATAGCTGCAGCAAATCAGAAATAGAACTAGATGGAGATGGCTCTAAATGATACCCAAACTGAAAGTTCCTCCTCCAATGGATCTTTAGGATTAAAGGCTGATACCTTCACCAAAGATCTCACCCTCCAACAATCTGCAAGAGCCCCACCGCAAATGCTCCTCTCAAAATAAGGCAGTCACTGGATGAAACTATGCTGTAGGGCTATGAAATGAGTTGGAATTGATGCCAAAGTCTACAATATTCTCCGGAATTCCTCCAATCTCATATTTCAATGGAAAGAGGGACTCCTCCTCTTAAAATAGATGATGAAGGTGGTGTAGTGAACCCTCACTGCAACACCCAACAACACAACATTAATATGCTCCATAAATAACGTTGTCTTGATGGAGGATGCTTGGCCTCAAGACTATATGTGAGGAAAATGAAGAACAATCACTCAAAAGACCTCTCAAGAAGGATAAGGAATCATAAATAGGGATTCCCTTGGCAATTCTTTCTAAACAACAAAGAATGCTCAATTGTCTGAATAGACAATGAGATGAATAATACAAAGCATGAGAAACAATGGTTACCTTTCCCTCCTTTTAAACAAGTGAAAGCTCTTTCTCCATGGGCCCCATCTATTAGGGTTTCCTCCACCAAATATCCCTTTCCTCATTCACACTATGCTGGCTTCCAAAGTAAGCTACTCCTCCTATGACAACGCTGTTGACTTGGTCAAACCTGACCTTGTCCACTTGCAAATAACCTTGTTCACACGTGAGGGTGTGAAAACCAGCTCCAAATATGATCCCCTTTCATACCATGAGGGAATTTATTGAGAATTTCATTATGGATGGGTCTCCCTACCCATTTATTCTCCTCCTAGGTGAAATTAGTAAAAAATAATATTCCAAATTATTGTCAGAAAAATTTAGAATATTACAGTCCTCCCCTCCCAAATGTTCCTTGTCCTCAAGCAACTGCAAGGAAAGAACTAGAAAGCCTCCTCTCAAGGCATGGAGTCTATGGTGTGTTGAGGAAAATCTTCCTCATGTGGATCCTCCATCCCCAAGCAATTATCCATACAAAATGAGTTACCTTCCAACTAGGCAACTCTTGGAAACTATCCTCCACCTTTGGCACCGACATTGTAGGTGGACTGAAAATCTGATCTTGGTAGACAATGTAGCCTACGCTACACTGTCCATCTCTCCACTTATGGTACGTTTAGAGAAAGTGCTGATCCTGGGCTTCAAAATAGTTTCCCTTAAGTGGCAAGATGAGGACTAGATCTCCAAGGATCTCTCCTCCAACGCTGCAAATCATGCTAGCCCAAGTATCTCCATATATGATGAGTTGGAAGTCATCATCATATGTCATCTCCTCCATCATATGTCTCGCCTCATAAGGAAACAAATAAGCTACTGTAGTGTCCATACCATCTCCCATGCTCCCTTTATAACATGTAGTGCAAAGTGTATGGGAGTTTTCTCCCTCCAAGGACACATTCACCCAATGTGTCTCTCCTCCAATCATGCTCTCAAGAGAAGCTCTAGCAATATCAACCAAGGGAACCATAAGGAGAATCATGCTAGCTACCATGTGAAGTAAGGGAGAAGTAAAATGATCCCTCAAATGTAGCCAACTCAATTTGACTCTCCACTGCCATAGAAAATAAAATGAAGGGTGGCCTCCCCACCATGTTCTTTCTGCCCCAATATCTTCACTAATATGGAGATAGTGAATGATATAATGTGCAATGTGAGTATATTATCCATGATAAATCTCATCCCCATATCCCCCTAGGGAGTGATCATCCATGATGGACTTATGTAGACCATCAAATCTAGAAGGAAGAGTATTCCTTCTTTGAGCAAATCCCTGCACATACATGGTCAAGAGATGCATACATATAGACAAGTTACTATGCAAATCAACAATACTCTTACCACATTCTTTGCTCATATGAATGGAGTGGCTCATTGGTGAGTCTCCCCTCATCCTCAAAGGGAAAAGAGTTGACTATGCAAACTCCTCCATCTCCTCATGATCCATGGAGTGCCTCCTCAAGTTCTCCAAGTGGTTCCTCCCACAAGAAGACAAGAAATGTAATGTGGCCCTTATGGTTGGTCCATGGTTCCTCTTGAAATGTACAACATGTATAGTAGGGAGGATCATGCTCGGAATAGGCATCCTCAATCTCAAGCCCACTCTCCAAATAAAGCTCCCCATAAACATAAACATATCTGCAATACATGGAAGCATACTACCATAACAACAAGTTCCCAAATGACAACCGGAGAGTGAATCATAGTTCCACCCATGGAACCAGCGTATTGCATCCCTTTCCTACATCAATTCAAACAAAAACAGGTGCATTTTCAGCCAATTTTTTGCTGCCACAATCATCCTACAAGATGTGAACATGAAAGTACAAAAAGGTGTCAATGGTGCACACCAAAAGTCATGTGGCTTTCCCCACAATCCACCAATGAGATAGCCAATCTCAATTCTACAAATGGCTTCAAGTACATCATCATACAATATGCAAGAAGGTATAATCCTCCTTGGTACAATATGTTGCTCATAAAAAATCAAGAAGTACAAAACATAAGATAAAATTGTACATTCTCCATTATGTACTCGATGACTTGAGATGAAATGGCTCAACTGATAATGCTCTCTCACTCCCAATGAGTAGGAAGGTGGTTGTGACATCCTCTCCATCATCATCTAGGCCTTGCATCTCTCCATATCCTGATGAATGTCCTGCTAGATGCCCTCCCAAATGAACTCCTTTGCCAAGGCAAGATATGCATCACAATGCAAGGAAAAGAAGTCCTCATGTGCTGCATGCAACAAATTCTCCTTGAGACTAGAATCTCTATTCAAGAAGAATCTGCCATGTGAATAGATGACCATATCATCCACCATATACTCATCATTTCTATTTGGGTCATCTAGAATCATGCATGCACCAAGATCGTTGGAGTACTCTACTAAAATATGAGATCTCTAGTAAGGATCAATCCTCCCAAGAGACAACGCAAGTGATCTGGAATGTCAACCTCTCGTCTGGCTGCTGCTTGCTACTTTGACATCCCCCATGCCAAATTTCTCCTCCAAACTCTTCACCTCTCCAAAATCCAAGAGCGGTGAATCAAAAGACAAAATGTCTCTCATCAATGATAGATCAGGTGGCCTCCCTGGTGGAATGCCTCTATGCAGTGAGAAATCACTGTCAAGGGTGAACTGCACATATGTTTGGGCAACCTTGCCCTTACTCTCATAGTGCAATACAGTCCGCCTCCTCTTTGCACTAGCTCTCTGAAATAGAGAAGGATGTGTGATTCTCATCACATGATGTTGCTCTTCCTCCATTCCTCCTCCTTCCAGTTGCAACATTGCATAATCATGCTGCTCACTGATTGTGCTGGGACCTCCATGAATGAGATCCTGGGGACCTCCTTACAAAGATGTAATAATCCCTCTAGTTGGAGCAAGATATCCTCTTCCCTCTGCATGAGGTGCTAGATCAACTCTAGAAATGACAGCGCTATTGCCCTCAGCCTCCTCAACATGAGTGGGCAACCCTCCAATGATTAGATCCTATTTTGAAAAAGATATCTCCTTGCCTCCTTGTGCAAAAAATGAAGATCTTACCTTCAATAAAGCATCATGGAAGATATCAGCCTCCTTCATCGTTCTGTGAAGTGTTTCTGAGTTTATGATTTTCTTCATCACATGTAAGGGTTTTTTTTGTTTGAATGTGTTTGTTTCCTCCACATGTGTTTCATAATTCCTCCTATCAAATCTCTTCATCAAAGTTCTAATGAACATTGCATAGGAAGAAGTATTTGCATTTTTAAAAGTAAATGACTCAAATAACCACCATGCATATACCTTACCTCCAAAGTGTAGCACTGCCACTCTGATGGCCTCATCTTCGGGAATCTATTGCTGCTGTAAAAAGGTGTCTAGCTCTTTTATCCAAGCCCTGAATGAACTAGTAGGGGAACCATCAAAGACAGATAGAATAAATATATCCTCATTATGCTGCTTGCTCCTCCTCACCATGATCTTGCAAAATTCCGGAAAAGTAATATGATCTCTAAACCCTCGAGTTTGAGATTCATACTCATGCAAGAAACCACTAAGAGTTCCTTCCTTCGGCATTCCTCCCTCTTCTTCTCCTCTCATGGAAAATCTGGCCATGCGACTGCACTGTACATCATAGGGTGTAGTGGCATGCTCACATCCCCTACAAGAAAATCTAGAGTTTGACTTGGTTTCAAACCCTCCTGGACACTCTATAGAAATCTCCCTCCTTATCTTCTCAAATTCTTCATGAATGCTTAGTAAAGATCTTGGAAGAAGCTTGGTAGGCTTATCTTCCCCTATATCTCCATATAATGGAGTCCTCATATTCTCTCTCCTTGATAGCATGATGGCTGAGATCCACTAGCTGAGCCAGAGATCATGCTCTGATACCACTGTAATGTTCCAAATCAGGGAAATGCTACAACAATGAGAATATCTCAAGATATTTTAAAGTTGGAGCTCCAACAATAAGCAAGCACAATAATGGTGCAACAACAACACTAAACTTATAGAAACATGAGAGAAATCCATAGCAATTTCATTAAATAATAGAAACAATAAATGAATACAAGATCTTGAGGAAAAAGGGTGCTCAAAATAGGCAATGCTCAGCCTCAAAGAATAAGTACATAAACCATGATGAAATACTGCTATACATGTGAAACCAAGCTATGAAAACGCAGTTTTATAGAGAAACTGCATGCTACATATGTCAAATACATGATAAATCAATATATGGCCCAATACAACATTAGGAGTGAATATATCAGCTCCCAAATACTACCTCATGTCAATCCTGGAAGGATTGGCAATAAAATACAAAAACTGCAAAATGCCAGAGATGCTGGGTAGCTGTAGCAACTTAGAAATAGAACTGGATGGAGATGGCTCTAAATGATACCCAAACTGAAAGTGCCTATTCCAATGGATCTTTAGGATGAAATGATGATCCCTTCACCAAAGATCTCACCCTCCAACAATCTGCAAGAGACCCACTGCAAATGCTCCTCTCAAAATAACGCAGTCACTAGATGGAATTGCATTGTAGAGCTAGAAAATGAGTTGCCATTGATGCCAAAGTCTGAAATATGCTCTGGAATGCCTCCAATATGATATCTCAAAGGAAATAAGGACTCCTCTTCTGAAAATAGCTGATGAATTTGGTGTAGTGAACCCTCACTGCAACACACAACAACACAACATTAATCTGCTGCAGATATAATGCTGTCTTGATGGAGGATGCTTGGCCTCAAGCCTGGATGTGAGGAAAATGAAGAAAAATCCCACAAGAGCCCTCTCAAGAAGGACAATGAATACTAAACAGGAATTCCCCCAGCAATTCTTGCTAAACAACAAAGAATGCTCAATTGTCTGAATAAACAATGAGATGAATAATACAAAGCATGAGAAACAATGCTTTCCTTGCCCTCCTTTTAAAAAAGTGAAAGCTATTTCTCCATGGGCCCCATCCATTAGGGTTTCCTCCACCAAATATCCCTTTCCTCATTCACACTGCGTTGGCCTCCAAAGTAAGCCACTCCTCCTATGGCAACGCTATCGACTTGGTCAAACCTGACCTTGTCCACTTGAAAATAACCCTTTTCACACATCAGGGTGTGAAAACCAGCTCCAAAGATGATCCCCTTTCATACTATGAATGATTTTATTGAGAATTTCATTATGCATGGGTCTCCCTACCCATTTTTTCTCCTCCTAGGTGAAATTAGTGAAAATTAATATTCCAAATTATTGTCGAAATTTTTTGGAATATTACAGTTTCAACTTTCACCTTTAGCGAGTTAAGGAACAAAGAATATTGTTCCATAACTGATCTGAATATGGTAAAAATAGTTATTTCTATGTTAGCTCCCTCATCAGTATTAAAAATGTGTGATTAGGATCATCTCAAGTTAACCACTAGTGAAGGGGTTTATGTGTCAAATTTTATGTGTCTTTGATGATCAAGTTATGAGTTAATTAACTTTTAAAACTCATATAAAACAGATAAAATGCAAAGAAATAACTCACGACATACCCATAATACAATGGATGATAATTGAGTTCACCCATCCTGGGCTACATCTCCATGCACTTGTTTCAACTAGCTTGTTCCTCTTGGGATTAAGATTCAAATTTCTGATTACAAGCACCTGTAGTCCTCCAATGGATTTTCAACCTACTCCATTGTCTTCAGAACACTCAAATACCTCAAAAATGACTATTCAATCTCTAAAATTGGTTTCCAATTGATCTAGGGTTTATCTCCCATCCTGGTGGTCATGGGCTTGTTTAATATCCAAAGTGAAAAAAAAACTTTTAGAAGTGCTCCAATGTCTTTGCAAAATATACCACTATGTTCATAGTATCACCTACATATGAAAATGACTATTCTTTCATTCCATTTGGCCTTTAGTTGATCTAGGCATGGCCTTCCTTCTTGGTGGCCCTAAGCTTCAAAATTATTCAAGGTGACAAAAACCTCTATAGAATTTCTTCTCTGCCTCTGCAATATGTTCCAATGGATTCAGAGCATGTCGATCTACTAGGAATGACTCTTCCTGAGCCAAAATTAGTCGAATATTTCTCAAGATAGGCCTAATTTAATTTTTCCTAGTAAACTACCTCTAACATTGGAGAGGACTCCATATAAGCCCACCAAAATAGAAAATCCACTGAATTTGGTGGCGCTACCAAAACTGCAACCGAATTAAACTAAGGCTTAATTAGTGCCAAGTGGAACTTAAGGGCGGATAAGCATACCTAACTGTGCACTGAATACGTTTAGAGGGAGCGTTGGGTACAAGGTCACATGGCATGGTCATGTGCGAGCAGGGTTGGCCTGTGGGGCTGGCCTCGTCCTTCTCGTCATTAGATCCTTATACGCAATTTAAATAAAGGTTGGGCACCAAGATTTAACAAGTAACACATATTGGCTCATTGGTAAGCGAAGGTAATAGTTGGGGGGATGTCACGGGGTCGAACCGTGACCTCCATCCCTCCATACTTGTTTTGCACCATAATATAAAACATGCCCTCTCTGAACATTGTTTAAACACCACAAACCATTGTAATTGCACTCCATCGAAATAAAACCAATCCTTGAATATTTTTCCATTGGAAATTAGAACTATGCCTCCACCATTTAATGTTTATCTCATACTATGGTTACTGCAAAGTTCAAATATAATGTGCCCTAATACATTCAACCCAAGGTTTAAACATATGCAGAATTTGGAAGATTAAAATGTGGAATTATAATATATGTAAGGTTTGAAATTAATAATATATATATATATATATATATATATATATATATATATATATATATTCAACTTTAATAATTAAAAAATAATAATTCCAATACATAATTTCATCATGAGCCCAAAGTCAACTGTGGAGGACATTGGCAAATTTCACCTTCTCAAAACAAAACTAGCGAATCCCACAATGAAACTTGTCATAGTCCCATTGGAAAAAATCTGAAGAAGATTCCTACAAGCTAACTCGGCTGCCTTTTCATTAGTGTGTACTTGTTCTCCAAAATAAAATAAAAAATGCCCATTCTGAATGACGATCAGTAGACTATAAATTCTTCATACGAACTCGGTTTTCGATGAAATGAGTTGCATTGGATTCCCAACGATGGGCGTCGTTGTCATTCTAGTTTGGTGAACTTATGAGAACTTTCATTTTTGAGCAAATTTTTGCCCCTAATCTAAGTTCTGATCAATAACTAACCCTCATAGTTAATATATTTTTGGTAGGGATTAATCGTGATTTTTTTTGGATCTCTGATTATTTTCCTTTTTTGGTAGTGAAGCATCCTTTTTCCAAGTTGTTATCGACACTATAATCCTTTTTTTATTTTCAATACTTAGTTTCATTTACAAATGCTTGCTACATGTCAATTATTCAATATTTCATTTTTCCTACTATAGCATCCAGATATTATTTTTTCCTTACCTGCATTTGTTTTTATTTAACGTTCGATGAGAATATTGTTTTTTTCACTAGGATGTCATATCCAATTTCTGTGTGCTCAAATCCATGTTTCACCTTTAATAGCTTATGCTTTTCACTTTATTTATATTTAGTGATTGTTTTCATGAATTAAAAGATTTTTATTAACATATTGCACAACACTATGATCAAATGTAGATTGTTACCCTGGGTTTAGTGAAAAATAGTCACTTTTGAATGAAATGCTAAAATGTATGAACGAATAGATAAATAATTTTAAAAGTATTTTTATTTGGCTACCTTAAATCAATTTATTTAATTAAAGATATAAAATGTTTGAAGAATTGTATTATTAAGTTGTGGGAAAACCTAAAATATTTAAATGATATTTTGAGAGTGTAGAGGAAGCCCTTATTGTACTTCTTCCTTATTTCCAAACATATGCATTGCACTTACTAAAATAATATAAGCACAATTAGGAGAGCATCCTGCAAAGTTAAAGTAACTTCTAGATTTGTTTTACCAATATAATAATTCTTTTTAAACGAGAAATACGTGTATAAAATAACATAAAAGTTGATGATTTGTATTTTTTAAAAGCAATCATATGGATGAGGAATTTGATATTAAATATTTTTATTATTTATTTTTTGGCATTTTATCTATTGTGCATACCTGAGTAGACTAATACATATTATGTGAATCTTTTATGATTGTGAAAATATACGCATCTCCACACTTACTTTGTATGAGGTTTCGAGTTTGAATATTGCCACAAAAAAATATAGAATTATATCTAGTCGAATTATACCAGGTATCAACACATATTAACTTGATATTTACATAATTGAAAAAAAACTGCAAATTAATCCATTCATAAGTAACACACAGAAATGTATATGGAGATACGAGACATTGTGAGGGAAAGTTACCGTTTCTTGCTCTGCATAATCGCTTTCTTGAACAACTATTTCGGTATAAGAAGAAAAATTGCATGTTGAAATTTGCAACAAGAAATAGTGAAATTGGCATCCATAAATGATATCCAGAAAATGACTACCATATGAGGCTTTTGATTTAATATTCACTTAATTAAATTGAAAGAAAAATTCTATTTTCATCTCATGGTAACTTGTATTAGTTAACTGAGTCAGAAAGACTTAGTTAGCTTAGAAAAATTGAGTTATAGGTCTAAGAGAATTCATACAAAGGGATCTCCTAGTTTTTAGGACCCATAGTTGAGCTATTTGTGAGTTTTAATTACTTAACTCAAGTAATTGAGTTAAAATTAGTTTAACTAGTTCTAACTAAGTGATGAGCTAGTGAGAGGTCAAGTGAATTAAATTAGATTTAATTCACAAGTAGCGATCAATCAGTTAACTGATAATTCACTATAAATAGTTGCTTCATGTCAGTTCTGAGGAAAACCTAGGTAATACATAGGTTAAACAGAGGAGATCTATGATTTGTATTATTAGATAATAGTACGGGTCATTCATGAGGTGATCAGGAAGGTAGTGAATTATTGCATAATCATTATTGGGGATTTTCCCAATTAATATTGGCTCAATTAGCTCAACAATGCCTAATCAAGGCGGGCTAGGCAGAGGCAAGCAAAAGGTTATATACTTGACCATTTTTTGCTCAGGTTGCAAGCCAGTTTCGAGTAGGATTGGAGTGAGACAATCAACAGAGTGCAAAGGTATCTGAATGGAGGAATAGCATTGTATGGTTTCATGATATTGACCATATGAAATATAGATATAGAGGGATTTTGAGCAGTTTCTTTGCCTAGATACATCTTCTGTTGTGTGATTTATTGTCTCTTTCTCTTACTTACATGTGATTGCGTGATCATGTTTTGTTTCTGCAAATTGTAGAAGGATTTATTATTTTGTTTTAGTACATTACAAGATTAGATTGAATATCGCTGGTATATTTTCTACATGGTATGAGAACAATATATCTACACGGTATCAAAGTGCCAGGAATCACAATATAAGAGAAGAAATTGAGTTTGTTTTGAACAGGTTCAAATTTGTAGATTTATTCTTCACGATCCAACAATAGATCAAGATGTCTTTCAACGTCTTAAGAATCAAATATGCTCTTAAGGGAAATTAAAATTAAATAGCATGGAAGGACATGATGGAGGTAATGTTGGAGGACAACAGGTGGAAGGAATTCATAAATACTGATATTCCCAAGCCCGCAGCAGCAGCTTCCCAACTTCTTGATGCATGGCATAAGAAGGTACTAAAGGCAAGAAGGATGTTATTAAAGGGAGTTCGATATCATATATTCTTGAGTCTCCATGGGAAGGTGACTCCATATGCTATGGGGAAGGCCTTCACAAATCTGTTTTAGAATAACAACGATCACAGGAAAAATTCACTAAAGGAAAAGCTCAAAAATATCAAGAAGGAGGAACATGACATGATCCATAAATACTTATAGAAGTTCAATCAGTGTTGAGATTATCATGCAAGTGTTGGGGTGACTATGGCTGATGATGATTTTGTGAGCCTAACACTTCTAGGCCTTCCTAATATCTAGCATGGTTACCATGACTCTGTGAATAAGAGGGAGAATTTACCAAACTGGGAGTGTTTGTGGTCTCACTTGGTAATAAAAGAGATAAGGCAGAGAACCAAAGATGGGACCTTGGAAAGACAAAAAAGAAGATTTTTCATTGGTGGGAAAAGGCAATAAATATAAGGGAAAGAAGTCCCAATGTGAATAGGGAAAGAGATACTTCTCCAAGATCAATTTTTTTCACTGTCACGAGCATGGGCACTATGCCTCAAATTGTCCATAGAAGAAAGCAATCAAGAAGGAGCATGCAGTTACAGTTGGTGAAGCACTAGATTCACAGTTCAAGCTTGATTTTACTCTCATTTCATGCATGGCCAGCACTATAATGGAATGCATGTGCTATCTACATAGCGGTGCCTTATTCCATGTGACATGGAATAGAGATCTATTTAGAGACTTGGAGGAGAACACAATCCAACATAACATAGAGTTTGGAGATGATAAGAAGTATAGCACGACCATCATATGCACAATTACCTTTTAGAGGGAATCTAGATCCCCTCTCAAACTGAAAAATGTTTTGTATGTTCCAGGACAAAGGAAGAATCTTATCTCTGTAACGATATTCAAAGACCATGGTTATGATGTCATATTTAGAAAAGGAAAGGTGTTCCTTAGACAAATTGCCACAGGGCGGGGGAAACATATCCGTGCAATAGTCAAGAACCTCTATGCACTTGAGGTCTACAATACATGTAAAGATTTTAGAAGCAAAGAAGAGATTAGTGACTTGGCGGTTGTCAGGGAGCCTCTCAACATGCAGTCTTGAAAGGAGTCTCAGAAGGTTGTTGAGAAACCAAAATTGGAGAAGTAGAGAGGAGACTGAGTGGAATTTTCCACTCAATAAGAGACCTCTAGGAGGGGGAATTTCAAGCCAAATGGGCAGAGGGAGTACATGAAACCA
Organism: Pinus albicaulis; assembly: GCA_034641835.2. Taxonomy (NCBI): domain Eukaryota; kingdom Viridiplantae; phylum Streptophyta; class Pinopsida; order Pinales; family Pinaceae; genus Pinus; species Pinus albicaulis. The sequence goes on from CM076579.1 coordinate 264,639,067, forward strand.
TAACTCCAGGTCAGAGGTGGGGCAATGTTCATATATAATCCCAAGAGAAGAAATTTGGGCATGATCAATTAATATGGATTGTCTCATGGATCAAACTTGGCTACGAGGAGCCCATAATATAGCAGTACCAGGAAGGATCAGTTAGATTGATGCATTCATGTGTAAGGAATACATGAATCAGAGTGACATATGTCATATACTCCAGCAAAAACCATAGTGATCTGGGTGGATATTGGTGGCCACCTGCCTATTCCACTTGGGGCCCCACCATTGCCTCTTTCAGTTTTTCAATTTTGGCACAACTTACTATTTTTAGCAGTTTTTTAGGTCCTGAACTTCCAGAGCCGTTTTGAGGCCCTAAACGACTTTTTTTGGGCATCGTTTTTCCGGCTAATATGATTCTGTTTCAGAATTGATATTTGGGGAAAAAATTTTATTCCTCAGATATATATTTTTAACGATGTATCATACGCATCAAATAGATATCGTATGCCGAAGTTACATCCCCGAGAAGTTGAAACACCAGTTTACCCAAACGAGGCCCATATTTTTTGCGCTTCATCTCCTAGGTTTAGGATTTTGGATGTTTAGAGATCTCCATTGTTTCTCAATAATAAATATGCCCTTGATCCTCATTGTAACATAGTTCATAGGTCTGTAGCCACCACATCTTTTCTCAGAGATTCGCTACCAACACCCTAGCTGGTTTATTTCCATTCTGTCTATAAGCAAATTTCAGTTCTTAGATATTAATCAAATAAAGTGTTATTTCCACTGCATATTTATATTTATGGCTATATGTGTACTCTGTTGCGTTCCTGAATAAATCTGGATCAGTGGTATCGAAGCGGTCTGCTTTTTCTCGATCATTCTTTGCATGTCCCCAAAAAGTTCGAGGTATAAGGAGTTAGGGCTTCATCTCGTGGAACCTTTGCAAGATCAGCCTCACAAACCTCGACGGACACCCATGGGGGATGAAAAGAAATATGAGGGAGCAGGAGATCATATCAAAATATTGCTCAAGGAGGCCCTCGAAAAAAAAGGAACACGATGATGGATAACTTTGCCCAGACCCTTCAACGACTGCCCAACGGTGGCGCATCTGCATCCAACATCCACTCTGTAGGTGCGAATCCATTTAAGGTACAAGTAAAATTTGACATTACCAAATTTGAGGGTCAAATAGATGCAGATGCCGTATATAGATGGTTGAATCTATTAGAAGGATATTTCTCAGTTCATGACTTTTCTGATCGGGAGAAGATTATTTTTGCACTCCTCAAAGCCACCCCCCATGTCAAGGACTGGTGGGAAACCTATTGTGAGAAAATGGACAAGACAAAACCCTATCCATTCTCAGCCATATCCACTTGGAATTCCATCCGAGATGCTATCAAGGAACAATACCATCCCCATGGGGAGCTATGAGGACAAGTACATACAACGGACCATGCTGTAGAAACAAAGGGATCAAGATGTGCATGAGCTGATGAATCTGTTCCATACCCTGCGTAGAAAGTTGGGTATCAAAAATTCAGAGAAAATTTGATGCTAAAGTTCCTTGACATCTCCTCACCTGGTACGACATACTGGTATGCTACCAAGATTGAGAAGAAATTCAAACAGAAGAAGCGAGACTTTGGATCTGTGAATCAAAGGTAAGGGAAAGGTGCCCCAAAACCACAAACCAAAGGACAAAGCCAAGGCAGGTAGCCCAACACAACCTGCCAAAGCCACAAGCAAAGAAAAAAATTGCGAAGCCAAAGAACGACATGGGAAAGTGGTGTGATTTCCATAAGAGCTCCACTCAACACACAAATGAGTGTTGGGCCAAGCAGTCGCTGGTGGCAGAGATGAGGGCTTCTGAATCAGATGCATGCTCCAATTCTAAATCAAAATCTGACAAGGGGAATGACAAAGGGAAGCAAATTATTGATGTGGAGCCCAATGCCACTGTTGCCACTATGAAGATCCAGAAGGAGGAACCATAAGATCTAGAGGAGGAAGAGCATCTCTTCCACTCCCAGATGTGGGTAAAGGGTTCCCCGCTATAGTTCATTGTCGACAATGGGAGCTAAAAGAACCTTATTTTAGTAGATATCGTGAAGCGGTTGGGCTTTCTAACCATAGTGTAGCCACAACCATACACCATCGGGTGGCTTCACCAAGGATGGGATCTCCACGTCAGCCAGTAGTGTCACCTTCCCTATAGCGTCAAGCCCTTCATGGATGAGGTATTGTGTGACATTCCTCTTATTGATGTTTTTGATATATAGTTAGGCCAATGATACTTGTGGAAGCGACATGCTGTTATTGTTACTTTGGGAAATAATTTGTACAGGATACCAGAGGAACCACTTCCTCCAACTATCTTTTTGGTTACTGCAAAACAATGTAGTAAGCTCATTTCCCAAACTAGGAAATTTTTTTTCCTGATGATCTGCCCCTAGGGCGAGAAGAATATTGTGGCCACAACCTCCAGACATGGCTCCTCTGCACGACAAAAACAAATGGACAAGATTTTGGAGGGGTACGGGGACATCTTCACCTCACCCATAGGGGTGCCTCTACATTGTCAGGTCAAGCACCCCATTGGCCTGACCCTAGGTGCGCCGCTACCCAATGTACCAATGTATAGGCACTCTGTTCTGGAGAATGATGAAATCAAGAGGAAGATTCAGGAGCCGTTACAGAAAGGTCACATTCATCCAAGTTCATCACCCTGTGGGATCCCAACCGTGTTGGTTCAGAAGAAGGATGGGACTTGGAGACTATGTATTGACTATCGGGCATTGAACAAGATCACTGTCTGGAATAGGTACCCCATCCCATGGATTGATGACCTTGTTGATCGACTCAAAGGGGAAAATATTTTAGCAAGATCGACTTGAATTCTGGGTATCAGCATGTACCAATCGAACCCTCTGATGTGTGGAAGACTGCCTTCAAAGCCAAGGAGGGCCTTTTCGAATGGCTCATCATGCCTTTTGGATTGACAAATGCTCCTGAAAAATTCATGAGGTGGATGGTGTAAGTTTTAACCCTGTACAGAAATTATCTATGAACAAATCTTTAAGACATAAAATAAATAATAGGAAGAGCATAAAACATAAAACAGATAAACACAGAGATTTTCTCCTGGATCCCAAATCAGGATGACCAGCTTGCTTTTTCATTATATTTCTTTTAGTGTTACAACGCATATATATACATGTCGAAGCATACATGAAGCCCAATCCATTAACCCTAGATTAGAACATAACCATAGTTCCCTTGACCAGATCTACCAAATACCAGGGTTGAAAACCATCATGACCCAAAACCATGTGCAAACCCATGCACAAAACCATGGGTGGTTTTGCCCACTAGAAAATAAGGACGAAAAAAGAAATTTTAGGGTGCTGCCTCGGACCCCGACAGGAGAGGGGGGGTACCACCCCCCTTGTGACCCCCACGTATGTTGCACCCAGTGAAATGTACAAGGGGGGTTATCATCCCCCCTATTACCCCCGTTGCGTGTGACTAGTCGTGGAAAGAATATAACAAAAACCCAACATTCTCCCACTTGTTGTTTTCTTTCCGCAGAGGGCCACAGGAGAGCCGAGTGATTAGCCTAGCTTTGCAACACACATTGTTTCTCTACACTAATAGAACTTCTGAGTGCTCACAGACTTTGTCAATGCATCTCCAACATTCTTCAAAGTGTTCACCTTTACTAGCAACACCCTTTTAGCTTCAACTATACATCTCACAAACCGATATTGAACATCAATGTGCTTTGTCTTTGAATGATAAGCAGGGTTCTTAGCCAAGAAAATTGCACTTTGTCTATCACAGTCTATCCTTATAGCTTGTTGAACCAACCCCATACTTGAACACAATCTCTGCAACCAAATTGCTTCATTCCTTGCATAAGTGGCTGCCATGTATTCTGCCTCTATAGTTGAAAGAGCCACTATAGACTGTCTTTTACTCATCCAACTGATTGCACCTCCAAATAGGATAAACACATACCCACTTGTAGATATTCTTTGATCCAGATCTCCAACCCAGTCTGCATCAACAAAACCATGAATTTCCAACACTCTTTCCAATCCTGGTCTTCCCTAGTAGCACAAGCCATAATCACTAGTGCCACACACATATCTCAAAACCTGCTTCACTGCTATCCAATGCTCCTTCCCTAGGTTTGACATAAACCTGCTCAATACTCCCACTACATGTGCAATGTCTGGTCTAGTATATACCATTTCATACATCAGGCTACCCACTGCACTTGCATATGGAGCACGAGACATATCCTCCTCCTCTTCTTGTGTCTTGGGACACTGTTTAGCAAACAACTTTGTACCTACAGAAATCAGAACATTCACCGGTTTACTATCCTCCATATTGAACCTTTGCAATACAGTCCCGTCATACTTCCTCTGGTTTAACCATAACTTCCTCTTTTTCTGATCTCTCTTAATTTCCATGCCCAAAATATAGTTTGTATCACCAAGATCCTTCATGTCGAATTTGTAGAACAGCTGGGTCTTCAAATATTGTATGATTTCTTTGTCATTTCCAATCAACAAGATATCCACATACAAGACCAAATAAATAACATGGTCACCAATTAATTTAAAATAAACACAGTGATCCTCCTTGCTTCTGGCGAAGCCAAGTCCCTGTATATAGGTATCAAATTTCTAATACCACATCCTTGGTGACTATTTTAACCCATATAAAGACTTCTTTAACCTGCATACTAGCTCTTCCTTCCCCTTCACCATAAAGCCTTCAGGTTGTTTCATGCAGATCACCTCTTGCAGATCCCCGTGAAGAAATGTTGTCTTCACATCCATCTGTTCTACCTCAAAATAAAATGCGGCAACAACAGATAAAAGTAATCTAATAGAAGTAACTCTGGCAACAAAAGAAAAAATATCACCAAAATCCATTCCCGGCACCTGGGAATAACCTTTTGTTACCAATCGAGCTTTTTATTTCTCCACCTTGCCTTCTACATTCATATTCTTCTTAAACACCCGTTCTCTCCTAATGGGCTTCCTTCTAGCCGGTAACTCCACCAGATCCGATGCCTCATTTTTATGCAAGGAAGCCATTTCATCAACCATGGCCTCCTTCCAGAGTTTTCCATCCTTTGAATATACTGCCTTCCTAATGGTTCTGGGATCATCATCAGTTATAGTTAAAGAAAAATTTGAACAGAAAGTAGATGAACTATACCTTTCTGGTTGTCTTCTTTCCCAAACTGATCTTCTAACAGCTGGAGTTTGTGGCTCTTCCTCTTGTGAGTCTTCTTCTATTGTAGAGTCTCATTCATCCTCCTTTAGCTCAAACTCTATCTTCTCAGGTTCCTTTGGTAGGAATTCAGGTTTAACAATATCTTTCACCTCTCTAAACACCACATCTCGGTTATACAAAACCTTCCTTGTTTCCAGGTTCCAAAGCTTGCAACCCTTTAAACCATCCTTATACCCAATAAAGATGCACCGTTCATATTTATTATCCAACTTTCTCCTTTCCTCCTTTACAACATGTACATATGCATCAAATCCAAATACCGTCAAATGTGAAAGAGAGGGTTTCTTACCAGTCCATACCTCATGTGGTGTCTTATCCTCCAACGGTGATGAAGGTGATATGTTAACCAAGTAACACGCAGTCTCCACTGCCTCTGCCTAGAATTCTTATCCTAACCCGGTACCACTGAGCATGCTTCTTGCCTTTTCCATTAGCATTATGTTCATTCTTTCTACAACTCCATTTTTTTGAGGTGTGTATGGAGTATTCTTCTGCCGTGCTATACCACACTTCTTACAGAACTCTTCAAATTCCTTCTTGCAGAACTCCCCACCATTATCTGTCCTCAACACCTTTATCTTCTTCTCTGTCTAGTTTTCCACCAGAGCCTTAAATACTTTAAATATGTCAAATACTTCAGATTTCCTCCTCAATAAATATATCCATGTATTCCTTGAGAAGTAATCTATGAATGAAACATAGTACACAGACTTACCCAGTGATGGAACCGACACAGGTCCAAACACATCACTGTGCACAAGCTCTAATATCTTGTTTTCCCTCTTAGAACCAGAAAGAAAACTCACTCGATTCTGCTTCCCATATACACAATCTTCAAAAAAATCGAAATCCAAAGAGCTATTTGACATACCTTCTACCATACCATTTCCATGGAGTATCCAAAGGCCCTTCTCTCCAATATGTCCAAGCCTTTGATGCCATAGCATGGTCTTTTCTCTAGAGACCACTAGGCTTTCTGCTCCACTTCTGGGAACCATAGAACTGTTGCACCCACCAATAATAGTGCTGCCCTGAAGCTTGTACAAAGTTCCAATCTGAACTCCCCGCATTCATACCAGTGCTCCCCGAACCATCTTACATGTATATTTCTCAAACACTGTGTTTACACCTGCATCATCTATCTTGCTTATAGAAACCAGATTTATGCCCAATGCAGGAATGTGAAAAACACCAGGAAGTGTTCTAATCCTTCCACTTGGCATCTTTAGCTTGAATTTTCCACGTTCAAAGATTCTGGCCTTCCTATCATCACCTAAGAAGACATCACCGCCATCATATTTCTCATACTCACAGAACCACTCCCTATGAGGAGTGAAGTGAAAGGATGCACCTAAGTCAATCAACCATGAATCATGATCTACATGTGTATTTGAAGAAGAAGCCAAATACACATCCCCATATTCATCCAAGGTAGTTTTTGCCTCTAAAGAAGGAGAATCATCAGATCCCCTTCCTTTCTCAGGAGATTTAGATCTGCAGTCCTTTTCGTAGTGCCCTTCCTTTCCACATTTCCAGCACACCTTTACAAAATTTCCAGGAGATTTAGATCTCCCACTCAAAACCTTGTTCTTGTTTTTGTTTTGGGATGTTCCTCATATAGATAAGGCATCTCCATTCTGGACCTCCATATTTCTCCATCTCATTTCCTCCGACAGTAAGGCTGAGACAATATCATCAAAATTCAAGGTAGTTGTATTGCTACCTCTTGCAATAACCAGACTGTCCCACGAGTATGGTAGAGAACACAACAAACTGATGCACTTATCTTCATCTAAGATTTTAATATCAACATATGATAGCTAAGTTACCACAGTCTTTAAGGCATTCAGATTCTCTATCACCGAGTCTCCATCCTTCATCCTCAGGTTATACAGCTTTTTCCGCAGGAACAATTTATTCACCAGAGACTTAGATTGGTACAAAGTCCCAAGTTTGTCCCACAAGGTCTTCGCCGTAGCTTCCCCAGATACATTCAACAATACTGAATCTGAGACACATAACCGTATTGTGCTCTTTGCCTTCCGATCGAGTTTCTTCCAGTCTTCATCTGACATTGACGTTGGTTTAGTACTCAGATCTACCATGATCCACCGGTCCTTATCCACTAGAAGATCCTCTATCTTGAGCTTCCACAACTCAAAACTATGACCATTAAATTTCTTCATCTCTATCTTCTCACCGTTCGCCATCTTCTTTCATTATAAGAGTTGATCTCGTAGATCTCCCACTGAACAGGGTCTACCTCGGGCCCGAGCAAAATACCCCTCAGCAGCAAAGGCATCCCGTTGAAGCTGAAACTAATCTGATGCCAAATGTAGGTTTTAACCCTGTATAGAAATTATCTATGAAAGAATCTTTAAAAAATAAAATAAAAGATAGAAAGAGCATAAAACATAAAACAGATAAACACAGAGATTTTCCCCTGGATCCCAAATCAGGATGACCAGCTTGATTTTTCATTATATTCCTTTTGGTGTTACAACATGTATATATACATGTCGAAGCATACATAAACCCCAATCCATTAACCCTAGACTAGAACATAACCATAGTTCCCTTGATCGGATCTACAAAATAACAACGGCAGAAAACCATCATGCCCCAAAACCATGTGCAAACCCAAGCACAGAACCACGAGCAGGTCTGCGCACCGGAAAATAAGGACCAAACTTTTTTTTCCACATGACTAATCGTGGAAAGAATATAACACAAACCCAACATATGGAGGACATCTTGCATCCATTCACCAACTCATTTGTAGTGGTGTACTTGGATGACATTTTGATCTTCAGCCAGTCTTGGGAAGAGCACCTCCACCACATCCAAGAAGTCCTCCAAACACTACGGCAACACAAGTTGTGTGCCAATTTGGAGAAGTGCACTTTTGGCATGACCCAGGTTCAATATCTGGGATACATTATTGATGAAAGGGGGGTGCACGCGGATCCAACCAAGATCCAAGTCATTAAGGATTGCCCTACCCCAGCCACTCTAACAGAGCCTCGTAGCTTTCTGGGTCTTGCTAATTTCTACCACAGTTTCATGTTGGGATTCTCTCATATCACTTGGCCCTTGAGTCAAGTCACCAAGAGAGGAGTGAAAGCAAAATTCTTTTGGTCGAAATCTCAATAGAAGGCATTCGTAGAATTGAAACATTGCCTCTGTTTTGCCCTAGTGCTCACATTACCAGAATTGCAACAACCATTTGAGATCGAGACAGATGCCTCTGACTATGCTATTGGGGTAGTTCTTACTCAACAAGGGCATCCAGTGGCATATCATAGTGAGACATTGTCTGACACAGTTCGCAAGTATCCCACTTATGACAAAGAAATGTATTCCATTGTGCAAGCTTGTCGACAATGGAAAAATTACATTTTGGGGAAGGAAGCAATCATCCACATAGACCACTAACCCCTATAGTTCATACAGACACAAGGGAAGTTGTAGAATGATTTCCATCAGAAGTGTTCCACATATCTGCAACAATTTCATTTGAACATCAAGTACAAGAAGGGTAGCACCAATAATGTTGTTGACTGCCTCAGCCGACCATCGATCGTGGCCCTAACCATAGTTATCAACTCTTGTGGGCACAAGACTTCCGATTGGCTGCTTCTCTACAAGAACGATCTAGAATTCAGCCACACATACAAGGAACTCTTGGGGGGTATGCATGTTTTAAATTTTCACCTCCAAGATGCATTTTTATGTCACCTTGGACACATTGATGTTCCTTCAAGCGAGTGTTCCAAGATGATGTGGGAAGTGCACTACAATTGAGTCACTGGGCATTTTGGGGTCGAGAAAAAATTGGCAGTGATGCAGAATTATTTCTATTAGCTGAACCTTCGATAGGATGTCAGGAAGTACGTCAGATCCTACACTGTTTGCGCCATTGCCAAACTAACCATCAAGAAGCAAGGGATCTATACTCCACTACCTACCCCTAATCGACCTTGGAAATCCATCTCCATGGATTACATGTCAAGCCTTCCTTTTACTAAGCATGGAAACGACTGTGTTTTCGTGGTCATCGACAGATTCTCGAAGATGGGCATTATGGCAGCCTGCAAGAAGAATATCATAGCAGAAGCCACTGCTAAAATCTTCTTTGAACGAGTGTGGGTTCACTTTGGGATCCCATAGTCTATCATATCAGATTGAGATAGTAGGTTCCTCACCACATTTTTGTCCCTCCTCTGGTCAATTTTGAACACAAAGCTCAACAATTCCATATCTTTCCATCCCCAAACTGATGGCCAGATAGAGGTTTTCAATAGGATGATTGTACAAATTCTACACATGTACAATTCAAAGCATCCACGCACATGGGATGAGAGCCTCCCCTATGTCCAACACAGTTATAACCGGGCTCTCGACAACCCCTTTCAGGTGGACTTGGGATTCCAGCCACTATGTCCCATTGACGTAGCCATGCCGTTTGCGGCTACTCCGACTAATTCGGCTCATGTCCAGTCTAAAGCTGACAAAGCGAACAACTTCATCGAGTGCATTCAACACATCCGCCAATAGGTTCATGTAATATTGGATAGAGCCAATGCTAAGTACAAGCAACGACATGATCAACATTGGGTGCCATACAACTTCCAGGTGGGCGATAAAGTGTGGCTACATTTGCAGAAGGAGCGCCTCACTGGACCCCACCGCAAGCTTCACTCGCTACGATATGGGCAGTACACCATCACTAAGGTTATAGGGAACAATGCCTTCAAGCTCAATATTCCACCATTCCTTATTCTGCAACGAGTATTCAATGTAGACCACCTTCATCCTTATTTCCCACCTCTACTAGACACCTCTGACATTGCAGAAGAACTCACACCAAAACAGTTAAACCCATACTGCATGGAACATGCCACCACAGATTGTATCATGGACATGCAAATTAAGAACACTCGCCAATGGAAGATCCAACTATATTGGGTTGTCAAAGCTAGCCAACTCCTGCACCAAGGCAAGTGGTTCACCAGGGACCAAGTTTAGCGGAAGTTTCCTCATCTCATGGAGGAACTCAACGCAATGGGGACCATTGCTTCCTAGGGGGGAGGAATAATCCAAGTGGATATTGGTGGCCACCTGCCTATTCGACTTTGGGCCCCACCATTGTCTCTTTCATTTTTTCAGTTTCTGCACAACTTACTATTTTTAGCAATTTTACGGGTCTTGAACTTCCAGAGCCATTTTGAGGCCCTAAACGATGTTTTTTGGGCATCGTTTTTCTAGCGAAAATGATTCTGTGATGGAATTTATACTCATGAAAATATTTGTAGTCCCCGGATAGATATTTTTAATGATGTATCATACGCATGAAACGGAGATTGTATGCCGAAGTTACGTCCCCGGGAAGTTGAAACACCAATTTACCCAAATAGGGCTCATAGTTTTGGCCCTTCATATCCTAGGGTTAGGTTTTTGGACGTTTAGAATTCTCCATTGTTTCTCAATAATAAATAAGCCCTTGAGCCTCATTGCAACATATCTTAGAGGTCTGTAGCTGCCACATCTCTTCTCAGAGATTCGCTACCAGCACCCTAGCTAGTTTATTTCCATTTTATCTAGAAGCAAATTTCAGTAATTTGATATTAATGAAATGAAGTGTTATTTCCACTGCGTCTTTTTATTTATGGTTATATGTGTACATTGTTGCATTCCTGCATAAATCCAGATCACACAGTTGGCAAAGGTGCAGAGGGAATAGAAGCAGAGTCAGCAGCAGTGTAGATATTTCAGTAGAAAGTGGAGTAACTAGTAGCATTCAGAGACTCTGATGATAGATGCATCATAATCATTCAGTTTTTGGAGGCTATTCACTTTCAGGAGTTGCAGGAGTAAACAAAACTGAAGAAGCGTTGCATGTAGAACATTCCAAAGGTACCGGATCAGGATAGAATGAATTCGTTTATTGTTGAAAAGGAGTGTTGAAATTTGCAATAAGAAACAGGGAAATTGAAATCCATAAATGAAATCCATAAAATGGCACCGACAAATGGCTACCATATGAGGCTTTTGATTTAATTTTCCCATAATAAAATTGAAAGAAAGATTGTAATTTCTTCTCATGAAAATTTGTATTAGTTAACTAAGCCAGGAAGTCTTAGTTAGCTTAGGAAATTTGAGTTATAGGTCTAAGTGGATGCATGTAAAGGGATGTCATTTTTAGCATCCCTAGTTGAGTTATTTCTGAGTTGTAATTAATTAACTCAATTAATTGAGTTAAAATCAATCTAACTAGTTCTAACTGAGTGATGAGCTAGTGAGAGATCAAGTGAATTAAATTATATTTAATTCACAAGAAGTTATCAATCAGTTAACTAATAATTCACTATAAATAGATATTTCATGTTAGTTTTGAGGAAGACCCAGTTGAGAAAAAGGTTAAGCAGAAGATACATATTATTTGTACTATTATAAAGTTGTATAAGTCATCCATGAGGTCATCGGGAAGGCCTCGAAGGATTGCACAATAATTGTTTGCGATTTTCCTAATTAATAGGGGCTCAATTAGCCCAAGAATCTATAATAAAGGTGGGTTAGGCAGAGGCAATCAAAATGTTAAATACTTGACCGAGTTTTCTTAGATTGCAAGCCAATTTTGAGTAGAATCAGAGCGAGTCAGTCAATAGAGTGTAGAGGTTTCTTAGTGGAGGAATAAAATTGTATTGTTTCATGACCTTGACCATATGAAATATATATAGAGGTTTCTAGCAGTTTCTTTCCCCAAATGCATTTTGTGTTGTGTGATTGATTTCCTCTTTCTCTTTCTTATATGTGATTGTGCAATGGTGTTTTGTTTCCACAAATTGTATAAGGATTTAGTATTTTGTTTTAGTACATTACAATATCATATTCAATCCCATTGGTATATTTCTAAATTACAAGAGGATTATTGCAAGAATCATGTGTGGGGCATGCACCAAAAAGTGTGTGTGGAGAGTATGTGTGTGAATCAAGGTAAAAAAATAGTTGTGCACACGGTACCTTTGCGTATTGTTTCTATACACAACCATAATCCCTATTGTTTATGTTAAAAGAAGGGAAGGTTTTTATTATTTGGTTTGTGCCCTAAAAATATCAAGGCTTCAAACATAGATATCACACAATATTTACATTTATATGTGTAAATCAAAATTTTAAGTTATATATATATATATATATATATATATATATATATATATATATATATATAATCCTTTGTCTAATAAATGGTTAAACATTGTAATTGGTTCATTTGAATCTATAAATATATAAATTGATAAATTGATAGAGTTTAAATGTATAAATATTTAATTTTATATGTTTTATATTTGTAAATTGATATAATTTCAATGCAAATTGATAACTCCTACACATCCTTTAGGTGACTCGACAATATTAACACTATTGATATGATACATGAAATAACACATTAGTTATAATGTAAATTATAGTTGCAATGTTCAATTTTAGAAAATACTAATTTTAGTAAACGTTTCACAATTTGATTTTCAAATTTATGTTTTTCATGGAAAATTATAGGGGATAATATTCACAAGTGGGCTAATTTTACATGCTTTTTCCAAAAAAAATCCCAATTTCCATTTTTTTCGTTGTGTCAGATGTGGAGTTGCATAGAAAAATACACATAATGATAATCATATATTGAAGACCGGTAAAACTCCTATTGTAATGGTAATAGTTTGAAACACTAGTATTTAAATTAACATATAACAGTAGAAACAATATAAAGTAAAGATACAGTATTTCCTCACAAAAAAAATTAATCGTAGATACTTATTCCACATCAGATACACGCGTAAGCCAAACTTCTATGTGACAAACTTCTAATTAATTGTTTTATCTGTAGTATGGTCCACATATTTATTTTCCCACACAACACTTATTCCTCACATCTATTGAAAATGTATTTTATCTAAAATTGGATAATGAAATTTCAACTGAAAAAATGTGAAATCACTAATGCGCTTAGGGCATAAACGTGAAGCTGGGTTACACTTTTGTGAGAATCTGGGGCCGAAAACTTTTTTTCGGCAATAGTTCGGCCAAAATTCTTCTAAAGTTCAACCGAACTCTGTAATAGTTCGGCCAAAATTTCTTAGAAGGTTCGGCCGAACTCTTGATTCCGTTAAGATTGACGACACACAGACGGCGCGGGCAAACAAAATTTTTTGCCGGAGATTGGAAAACCGACAACAAAAGTTCAGCCAAACTCTTAACAAAAGTTCGGCCGAACTATGAGTTTGGCCGAATTTTTACTTTTAAAATAGTTCGGCCGAACTAATTCCTATAAATAAATCGCCCATGAAGACTGTTCTTTTACCTGTTTCATTATTCCTGTGAATTTGTGTTTCTGGCTGCTCCCTTCAACGCTGCTGCTGTTCGCGCGTTTCGGCTGCTCCCTTTAGCGCTGCTGCTCCTCTCGTCGACGTGTGCTTTCATCAGGTATGTTCTACCAAAACCACAATGTATGTTTTATTTTTAATTAGGTAACTAATATGAACATCATCATGCTTAAAAGGGTTGAAATGGTTGGGATACTAATCACTGTGATTGCATAATGAATAACAAGGATATGTATAGAGTATATATGTTTTCATAAATTTAGTAGTCAAAAGTTAGTTTTAATTTAGGATTTTGTTTTGTAATCTTGACTTATGTATATGTAAAGCAGTGCTTTCAAGATGGTCAAGGATGGCCCTTCCTTTTTGTTTCCTGGTTTCTGTTGGAGTTAGGATTTTATGGCCACAGTGTGAGGTTGAATTGCATCTGCAAACCAGCATAATACGAATCCTATTATAGGATATTTTTTTACTTCCATATTTGTTTATCAAAATTCCCATACGGTTGAGTGTTCCATAATGTATATTGTTTCTATAGATATCACTGTCATTATTCATGCGTATTACAGCAACATTGCTGACCTTGTTAGGTGTTTTTGAGTTTTTCATTAACATCTGTCACCGACAATTCGCTTTGCAAAGATTTTTTCTGCTTTTAGTAGCAGGTAACTTCGACATTGCATGGACAGTGTGAGGTGAATTTCAATGAAATGTCTCTCACAGCAAAGAGGAAAAGAAAATGAATTTTTCCTCAGTGGATTTTGTTTAATATCTCTCACAACAAAAAAGAAAACAAAATGATTTTTTCTTAGCTGGAGTTTGTTGAATATCTTTCACATAAAAAAGGAAAAGAAAACGATTTTTTCCTTAGTGGATTTGTTCAATATCTCTCACAGCAAAAAGGAAAGGAAAAAAATAATTTATTTTTTTTCCTAAGTGGAGTTTGTTCAATATCTCTAGCAGCAAAAGGAAAAGGAAAGGAAAACGAATTTTTCCTTGTTGAATTTTATTTAAAGTTTAAAATCAGCAAAAAGGAAAAGGATTTTTCTTTGGTGAATTTTGTTTAAAGCTTAAAATTGGTGAATTCTGTTTAAAGTTTAAAATTTAGTAGATTTTATAAAAATTTAGTAGAGATTTATAATAATCATAAATTAAAGTTTAAATAGTTTAATTTGTAAAGTTTAAGTATTTAAAATGTTTTCTAGATCTATTTATGTATTTGAAAATTCATTTAAATCATTAAAAAAAACAAAATTTAGGAGAGAGAAAATGGAGAAAATGAAAAAACTAAAATTTAGGAGAGACACAAAATGGAGAAAAAAACTAAAATTTAGAACAGACAGAAAATGGAGAAAAAACTAAAAATTTAGGACAGACACAAAATGGAGAAAAAAACTAAAATTTAGGACAGACAAAAAATGGAGAAAAAACAAAAATTTAGGAGAGACACAAAATGGAGAAAAAAGCTAAAATTTAGGATAGACACAAAATGGAGAAAAAACTAAAATTTAGTAGACAAAGAATGGAGAAAATGAAAAAACTAAAATTTAGTAGAGACAGAAAATGGAGAAAATGAACATTTATTAGCAAGAAAGCGCATACATTTAAGGTATTACAAATCTATTGAGGAGTTGGAACAACTTCCTCATAAATAAGATTTGCATCTTAAATAAATCTCACGACTTGAGTGAGACACCATAATCTCAAAAAACATCTAATAATACATTCTACAATACTCTATATTTCTTCATTAATTCCAAGTTCAAGTTCCTTTCTTAAAGGAGAAATGAATCAAAGCACAACATGAATAAGATACCTCTGTTGGTCTCAGTCTTAGCTACACTTATAATGGTATATAAAATAACTTGATAACTAAGCTTTCATTTTTTCTTCTTGCTAAAGGGTCAATGCTTGTTCATTCGTTAGTGAAGCTTCATCTTCACCTTTCTTGTCCAGACACTTCAACTCTTAATCTCCTTTTTCTTGATCTTGACTGCATGATAATATTCTTTGTATTCAACATTGCTCTAGGTTCTTGGAGCTTATACTTGTCCTTGATGTTTGCAATTTATTCAAGTTTTATTGCTTATTTATAGCCGCCAATATCTCCACACTTAAAAACAATGTTAGATTCCTAAAGAGAACCATATTAATTCTTGTCATCATGCTCATTCATGGAATTCACATGTTATTTTATGTGATGTTTGATTGAAACTTCTCAAAGTTTAGATATCTAGTTTTTGTAAATTTCTACATGAATTCATGTGTTAGGTGTATTGTAATTCTTGGCAATATGGTAATTTACATAACATTTAATTACATACTATAGTTTTTTGAAACTAATGCTCACTATAATGCCATTTTTTTACTATCTCACCTCCCATAATTTGGTATAATGGCATTTTCTTTGCCAAATGACTTGTGCCATGGGCCTAGTAGTTTTGTGGATTATGTCATATCCGAAACCCTTATTTCTAACCAAATAGTAACTTTTTACCTCTTAAATGGCCATGGCCTAACTTTGATCATATATCATCAACCTTAACTCTAAACTTTGTTATGCAAAAAAACCCCATGCAAGAGAATTGTGTGAATGGAAGGCACCTACTTTTCGATAAAATTCAAATTGATATTTTCTAAAAGGATTTAAATACAAATTTACATCTCCTAACCTATAAGGATAATATAAAAAACTTTATCATAAATTTACTACAACCATATCTACTTTCATGAACAAGTTCTCTATTGAAGTCTCATGTAAATGAAAAATGAAGCAATGAACCTTGCTATGATAATGATTGTAAAATTGATAGAAAAGAAATAAGGGATGCCATTAAAAAAACTTTAAATATTAATAAAATAAATAAATACAAAGCTCGTATTAAAAAGAAGAAAATGTACTATATAAATAAAAAGCAAGAGAAATTGTTGCACCTATCTAAGCCAAATCCCGAGGAACTTTGGAGGAAAGTTCTAATTTGTAATACTAAAGGAAATAATTTGATTCCCTTCAAGCATTTTAATTCCTAACTTAAAAAATTGTATGAATACCCAGACACTATGGACACTATGTTTAGAATGCTCCAATAGAAGTCAAAATCTTTCATCTGGAAGACATTAGGTTTTGGATTAAGTGATTTGTGAATGGGAAATATAAATACATTAAATGCTATCAACTTGAATTTTATTAAAGAGGATATATTTTCATCCCTCACATTAGGATGATTAGAAACATTTTGGACATAAAAGGACGATTAGAAATATTTTGGACATAAAAGGGAATTAGTTCTCTTCATTTTGTGTGCATGTTTAACATGGGGCTTATTCTGAAGTCTATAGAAGTCTTGTGGGTGTTCGTTGGACATGAATAGAAGAAAATTCCATGAAAACATCAACTGAATCACTAGTCACTGTATAGGATGGCCTCATCACCATTTCCTCACTGTACTATTAACAAAAAAATGTTAATTTTTATGAAACCAAAAGAAGCTAGTTGCACGACACAAAGTCAATATTGCTTATCTGAACGGCATGATCAACATTAGACAAAACATTAACTTTCACAACCAGTAAAATAAAAAAAGTAACTTAAATTTATTTAATTAAAGTTATTATTTTGTAAATTAAAATCTGTAAAATAATAAATTTTTATTTTAAAATTTTAATTAATAAAAAATTAGAATTTAATGAAAGGTTACTAAGAAGAGGTATAACGTTTAATTTCATAGTTCGATATATTTTTGGGATGAATTTTTAACGAACAATTTATTTCCAAATCATTTTAGGTGTAAGTTTTGATTAAAGTAACAAATTTATATAGGTCTACAGTCTTGATTAAAGTCACAAATGTAAATATGGATGCATAGTCTTATTTTATATTTTGATTAATTTTGTTTTGATGAATTTTTAATTAATAAGTTTTATGTTGAAATCATTTGAGTGCAGATTTTTATTGATTAAAGTAATCAATGTCTATTTTTTTCATCAATTTTTTTATTATATTTTTTAAAAATTTGTGTACAGTAGTTTTTAAGTTTCTGGCTTGGGTATAGTTATAAAATTTTTAAATCCCTAATTTATTAATATTTTTGATATGTAAAACTTTTTTAAAATTAAAGGCATGTGCTTGTTAGCTGGGACCCTAATTATTGTATATAGTATTTAGTAGTTCATACCATAAGGATTGCATAATTAAATGTATCCAATAGTAAAATATGTAAATATTCAAATTTCCTAAATGCTAAAGATTTAGACACAATTCTCTACATTAGTACCCAAGTTTCATGATGATGATGATGAGGTCACAAATGTTAAATAAGGAAAATTCAAAAATTCCATTCTTAAGACATACTTTATGCATTTATTTCATCTATGTAGGGACCCAAAGTGATAATTTAGAAGGTCATCACAATTTAAAAGGTACTCTATATAGCCGTTAATAATTTCTCTCTTCATAGGTCGATTGTAACTAAATGAGAAATTATTTAAAGAAATAGTAACCATAATTCACCTCACCTAACAAATCTTTACCAACTTCTCCTATAAAAGTTCTTGTTTAGGTTACCCTTGTCATAAAGGAACTCTCTAGGAAATTCTAGTCCAACCCATTGCTTTAATTTTATTCACTATAACTTCATCACATATCTGCACTTGGGACCCAAATCTTCCAATAAGTGTATTAAAAAATAAATCAATGTAACTCTAAATGATCATCCACAAACAAAAATTACATATTGTCAACCATATTGATATACATGAGGAGTTTTCTCCGGTAATAATTAATGATCAGTGAAGATGCCTTTTCTTTTTAATTAGAGAGATACAAAGTCCAACACTTGTCTACAAGGTGACTTTTCTTATGGAAATGAGTAATAAACAATTGAAACTTATTTTCAACATCATTTTCCTTGTCCAATGGGCCTTGGACCTTTTGCCTCATTTATTTATAAGGTTTCATACCATGGAAAATTTTAGGGGCTAATATTTGCAGGTGAGCTAATTTTCCATGGTTTTTCCAAAAAAAAGATTCGCCAATTTCCATTTTTTTATAAAATGATTCGCCCAAATTTTACAATATAAAATTATTTTACATTAAAAATCACCCACATTATATAGAAAATATATATAATATCATTATAAATTTGAATAATTTTACAAATACATCAATAAAAATTTAATAGTTTGCATATTAGGGACTAGTGAGATTCACCAATTTTTTAAACTTCAAGATAATTTTCCATCCTTAAAATTATCCCTGTTTCATACATGCATGGATATCTTCTTCCAAAATCTATAAACATTATGATTATTCAAACCACAAAAGGAACATGCAAGTTCTTTTCCAAATCTTATGTGAATATTTGCCATATTTATCATAATCAAAAGCAATTTGATTAGAGGCAAATTTATACCTTTAACATTCATCGTTGTCGCCTTCTTGAGGAGGTGAATTTGATGAGGTAGTGGCTCTACTTTGAATACTAGCAATGAATCCAATCACTCTAGAGCTTTCAACATCCTCTTCTTTTACATTCTCATTAGCTGCATGATTATTAACATCTTCTTGCAAAGTGGGTGTCAAACTTTTCCATTCAACATGAATACAAACTTCACAAGCTTGATGCACCCATTTCATGTATAAAAATATTACCTGTGTTGGAGTGGCATTTTACAAGTTCGGAAAGAATTTGGTTCCACATTCATTCCTCCGATAGACGTTGTCTTGTAGATACCATACACTTGTCTAAGGTTAAAATCATACAAGAAGAGCTTCATTCCGGGCTTCACCTTTTCTACAAGCTCCTTTTTGGTTGGTGGCAACCCAAACACTTTGTATTGAAAACACTTGATTTGTTTGAGAATTACACATAAAAATCAAGCCGGTAAACTTATCTTTGCCACTGCCATCTTCATTGTTTGCTTCCTTGCTGTCTTGTTTTATCTTCTTAATTTGATCAACCTTTGACACAGCAGGGTCAGATAAACCCTTGGGTTTGTTCTCTGTCTCTATTTTAATAGTCTTATCCACAACATTAACCTTTGACACAATAGGGTCAGATAAACCCTTGGGTTCGTTCTCTGTCTCCATTTTAACAGTCTTATCAACAACATTAGTTGGTGCTACATCCTGCAACATATATCCACAGATTTGTTTCAGGCATTTGTAATCTTCCTTAGACTATCTACAATTTGATTCACACTATACGCAATTTGCTTCATACTATACTATCCGCAATCTGCTTCAAAGATGACCGAACAATAGATCCACACTATTTTCAAACTCTTTAAACTTCACACTGAAAGCCCATCAACACATTCGTACAGAATCTTACAAGAATCTATAAACTGTTTTCAGAGATTGTGGAGTTATTCCTTATTAAAAGAGCCATAGACAAGGTATATAAATATAGATAGAATTAATTCCTCTTAGGCCGACCAAAACTTCGCCATGTAGGCTGATTTGTAACACATCATAATAGTTTTATTTTTCAACGTTGATGTAGAGCTGAAATAAACCATTGGTTCATGTTTTCTTTGACTAGGTCTGGGTTTCTAGTTGAATCTATATGGACATTTCTGTCTAGTTAAATACCCTTCTGTTTGCAAGATTGATTTATCTTTTAAGATTTTGCATTTGTGTGTTGTATGTATCAAAGATATCTATTCCCAGTTTTTCTATGCACATCAATTCAACTGCCCAAACAATTAAATCTAATTTAATATTATTGTTTGCTAGAAGTTAGTTTATGTTTTAAAAATGTTCAGTGTTGTATGTAGAAAAATATTCTACAAGGTGACCTTTCTTATGCAAATGAGTAATAAACAATTTCAACTTATTTTTAACATCATTTTCCTTGTCCAATGGGCCTTTGACTTTTTGCCTCATTTATTTAGAAAGTCTCATGTGCATGGATATCTTCTTCCAACATCTATAAAAATTATGATTATTCAAACCACAAAAGGAACATGCAAGTTCTTTTCTATATCTTATATGAATATTTACCATGTTTATCATAATCAAAATCAATTTGATTAGAGGCAAATTTATACCTTGAACATTCACCGTTGTCGCCTTCTTGAGGAGGTGAATTTGATGAGGTAGTGGCTCTGCTTTGAATACTAGCAATGAATTCAATGACTCTAGAGCTTTCAACATCGTATTCTTTTACATTCTCATTAGCTGCATGATTATTAACATCTTCTTGCAAAGTGGGTGTCAAACTTTTCCATTCATCATGAACACAAACTTCACAAGCTTGATGCACCCCTTTCATGTATAAAAATATTACCTGTGTTGGGAGTGGCCTTTTACAACTCCGTAAAGCATTTGGTTCCACATTCATTCCTCTGGGATACGCTGTCTTGTAGATATCATACATTTGTCTAAGGTTAAAATCATATAAGAAGAGCTTCATTCCGGGCTTCACCTTTTCTACAAGTTCCTTTTTGGTTGGTGGCAACCAAAACACTTTGTATCAGAAACACTCTTGCTTTGTTTGAGAATTACACATAAAAATCAAGCCGTCAAACTTATCTTTGCCACTTCCATCTTCATTGTTTGCTTCCTTGCTGACTTGTTTTTTCTTCTTATTTTGATCAACCTTTGACACATCAGGGTCAGATAAACCCTTGGGTTTGTTCTCTGTCTCTATTTTAACAGTCTTATCCACAACATTATCCTTTGACACAACAGGGTCAGATAAACCCTTGGGTCTATTCTCTGTCTCTATTTTAACAGTATTATCAACAACATTAGTTGGTGCTTCATCCTACAACATATATCCACAGATTTGTTTCATGCATTTGTAATCTTCCTTAAACTATCTACAATTTACTTCACACTATACGCAATCTACTTCATACTATACTATCTGCAATCTGCTTCAAAGATGATCGAACAATAGATCCACACTATTTTCAAACTCTTTAAACTTCACACTGAAATCCCATCAACATATTCGTATTGAATCTTACAAGAATTTATAAACTGTTTTCAGAGGTTACTGAGTTATTCCTAATCAAAAGAGCCATAGACAAGGTATATAAATATAGATAAAATTACTTCCTTTTAGGCCGACCAACACTTTTCCATGTAGGTTGATTTGTAACACATCATAATAGTTCGATTTTTCAACGTTGATGTAGAACTGAAATAAACCATTGGTTCATGTTTTCTTTGACTAGGTCTGGGTTTCTGGCTAAATCTATATGGACATTTATGTCTAGTTAAATACCCTTCTGTTTGGAAGATTGAAATTTATCTTTTAAGATTTTGCATTTGTGTGTTGTATGTATGAAAGATATATATTCCCAATTTTTCTATGCACATAAATTCAACTGCTCAAACAATTAAATCTAATTTAATATTATTGTTTTCTAGAAGTTAGTTTATGTTTTAAAAAATTTCAGTGTTGTATGTAGAAAAATATTCTACAAGGTGACCTTTATTATGGAAATGAGTAATAAACAATTTCAACTTATTTTCAACATCATTTTCCTTTTCCAATGCGCCTTTGACTTTTTGCCTCATTTATTTAGAAAGTTTCATGTGCATGGATATCTTCTTCCAACATCTATAAACATTATGATTATTCAAACCACAAAAGGAACGTGCAAGTTATTTTCTATATCTTATCTGAATATTTACCATGTTTATCATAATCAAAAGCAATTTGATTAGAGGCAAATTTATACCTTGAACATTCACCGTTGTCGCCTTCTTGAGGAGGTGAATTTGATGAGGTAGTGGCTCTCCTTTGAATACTAGCAATGAATTCAATGACTCTAGAGATTTCAACATCCTCTTCTTTTACATTCTCATTAGCTTGATGATTATTAACATCTTCTTGCAAAGTGGGTGTCAAACTTTTCCATTCATCATGAACACAAACTTCACAAGCTTGAGCTAATGAACATGAAATAAAATTCCTTCTTGGAACAACTTCATGTACCTCTTTGGCTTTGGAGCATTTTCCATGTTTTCCATATAACAAGGACCCAAATAATTAGGCACTTCCTGAAGAACATTTGGCTCAACTATGCCTTGGACATGCTTGCCTTTAAAACCCTTTACTTTCATAGCACATTTTCATCAAAAATTTGGACCTTATTCCTCTAGTGTGTCTCTCAAAAGCACGTACACATTCATTTTCAGAGGAAATTGAAGACATAAACCAATAGATAATTATTCTAACTAACCTTTACTAAAATGAGCTAAATTGTACTTTTATACCAACTTGATTTGAATATGGACAAACTAGTTTTTTTGGGCTATCTCCCTATTAGTTAAATAAAAATATGTTTAGGATCGTCTAAAGTTAGCCAATTGGGAAGGGGTTTATGTGTCAAGATTTAAGTGTATTTTGTGAGAAATTTATGAGTTAATTAGATTTTAAAAACTCATGTTTACACATTTATAAAATGCAAAATTTTTATTTCTAGGAAAATCTTTTCCCTTAATCTAGATTCTGATCATTGGACATGTAAGAGGAAGAAAGAGGAAATTCACTTTTCAAATTCTAGACCTTGTCTAAACCAAAATAAACTAGAGGTTTGGTTTTCAAATACATTCACTTATTTGGAAAATTTCTAGCTACCAAAATTCCTTATGCTAATCTACCTCCCAAGAAATCCATTTATTACATCATTGGTTAGTTTTTAGTCTTACTATATTCTTTATCAACCTCTTCTAGTGATTCTTGAAAGGTGGATACTTAAATCCTTCCTAAAAATTTGAGCTCTAAAACGAGAAGACATACAAGGTCATTTTAAGTCATTCTTCTATCCAATCATAAAAACCAAGTGAATATTTCTACATATTGATTTTTGTCCCATAAACTGTACAATATATGTGGAGTTGCCTCGCCCTAAGCGAGATGTTTAACAAACATAATAATAGATAAAAAATTAGTGATGTCAACAAAAGATGTACCCTTTTCAACGTATCATATCCTCTCATCAAGGTCAAGAATCTATTCACCAAAAATGTCCTATGGAAATGATGGTTTAAGAAACAAAACTCTAGACAAAAAACCTTCAGTGAGAACAACAAAATCTAAAACCTCTTGAAGGTCTTCAATCTGCTCGTAAAGTTAAATTGTGTCTTGATCAAGTCGAACAACAAAGAAACATTCGGTGACAACTCCAAAATCTACAACTTCAACATCTTCTAAACCATCTTCAAGGTCAATATGTGTGCATCAAATTCCTCAGCAAGGCCATCAATGGAGTCATCAAAACTACTATATATCAAACTTCAATGCAAAAAATAAGTCAAAAGAATTCAATTTCTCCTCCAAAACCTTCTTCTCTGTGCAAATCTAACATGATGTCATCGAGAAATTCAGTAATTCCGCGAGGAAATTGTATCAAACTTAAAACAAATCCTTTCCATCCATATTTAATGCCTAATTTTTCAGGTGGAACACCTCCAAATTTAAGGAGCACAATGCCATAAAATATGTAACTTTACCTAATAGGTGTAGACGTAGAACCCCCAACTTTGTGTGACATCTACAATTGAAGATCTTATATGGTAAGCAGTGTGAGAAGAGAGTCATGGTCACTGAGTTGAGCAAGAGAAATAGTTTGATAGGACAACCTTACTTGTTATAGGTCTAGCTAGCAGACTACCAAATTACATGGTAATGGCATTCAAAATGTGAAAATTCCCATTTCACTTGGAAATAATATATGGTAGAGAAAGGTATAGATGAAAGGAGATATCCATCTATGGTAAAGAAATCAAATAGTTCTATCAATTCCACCTTGCAACTCTAAGATACATTGAATTAAATTTCATCTCAAGATAGGGCTTTGAGAGGACACTCTTAAAGCCAACCTTCATTATGGCTTTGAAACACATGGTAAGTAGCAAGACTTAGCAACCTTATTTTCATAATTTTTTCTAGCATGGACCTTAATGTCATAGTCTTCTTTTGCCTATAATGAATGCAAATTTCCTTGCAATTTGGCTTGCGACATTCATAATTCATGCTCATGGAACATGATTGTGTTTCAATTGTGATAACATCTGTTGTATGCAGAAGCTAATAAAAAATAATCAAAAATGACATTTTTTCTCTATTTTTTTGAAGATTTAAGGAAAATTACACCAAGTAGCTACCAACCTCAGATGACCATCATGTCAAACTCATCTCAGGATATTGTCCAAGTAAGAGCCACTTAAGCAAGCAATCTAGTATATATGACTCCAATTTCAATTAGCAGCAATGACAATTCTAAGTATGGTGCAAACATTGCTCCAAATCCTCAATGGGGCATGTTTGATGACAATAATTTGGGGAGTGAGAGAGGGAGATGGTAGGAGAAAAAATTCAAGGAATTCACGAGAAATTGAAAAATATATAACTAATAAGGTGGAAGACATTTGTAACCTAAGAGAGAAACCTGTTAGGAAATGTGTGAAGTCGGTATTACACACCCAATTCGATAACCTCAAGGAGAAAACATTTCTCCCACTTTATTTGTTGGCATAACCTAGTAAGTGTTATTCATTAGCATGTATTTTGTAAAGGCCTTGACCTAGTTCCCATTCAACTCTATCCACCAGGTTGTAGAGGATTCCAAGCCTAATTTCATGAAAAGTAAGTTGGCGATGATCACATTGACTGCTTGATGACGTGTCTATGAAGATTAACTACCTTGAAATATTTCTTTGTGTAGGGAAAGAGACACATTCCCATGTCTGAGCATGAAAACGTTCTTTGATATTGTTAATGCCTCTAGTGTTTACTTCTACAAGTTCTATAGGCAGTGTCTATAAAGGGCCAGGTAGCCTCTAGATCTCATATTTTATGAAAGGTGACATATCTAGTAAATGCCCCTACAGTCAATCTCTGGAATGGATCTAAATAGAAGTATTTCATTTTAATATCCATAGAACACAACAAATTTAAGGTAAAATATGTACATGTGTCATTTCTCCCACAAACTAAAGTGTATAAGTGGTAAATTTTATACAAAGTGTGTTCTACATAATTTATGTACACTAAATTACAAATTGATTTTTTGAAATCTATTTTGTGTAAATGTCGACCAGATATATATCATGGAGGATGAACGACGAAGATCAGCCGAATCCCATATGGAGGTTCAGGGATCGGGGGATGTTCACGGTGTTTAAATATATTTAATCTTACATATGGAATTGATTTTTTATTGACTTTGTGAGTTAAATTAGTTGTTAATAGGTTTCATATTTTAAATTTTAGGAGGTAAGAGGAGAAGGGCTTCTACTCCATCCATGGAGCATGGCCATGGTTCAACTGGTCAAGGTATGAGTGGTAGCAGGTTGCGTGAAGGGGGTGATATTTATTCACCCGAAGGCCAATCAACGGCTGTTGGTTCTCAACAGCATCATTCTGGGTCTGGTTCTTAGCAGCATCATTATGGGTCTGGTTCTCAACAGGGTCATGTTGGAGAAGAAGATTTTAACCAACAAAATCAAGGTTGCCATCAATTTCAATATTTTTTCATTAAATTTGTACAACTTTTTTTACACGTGTTTTTTCTAATATATGAAATTTTATATCTATTGATGCAAAGGCCGAAAATGTTCGAAGTAGTGGTCAAAATAGACGCAGGGCAGCCCGCTACATTCAAGAAGAAGGCTGTCAACCCAGCACAACTTATCCAGCTGAGATTACTGATATACCATGGGAAACAAACATGGCGGAATGCACCTTGCAAAGATGTGAGAGACTTCATGCAAAATTGCAAAGAGATCTCGTGGCTTTGTCTCTACTTGCTGAGAGTCGACAAAGCCTTGAAATAGTGACACATTCATTGGGTGAAATGGTAAATGTGTACAGAAATCTTGGGCCAATGACTGATTCATTTGTAGAAATGATGAGACAGAGAAAAGAAATAGTGATGGGTCCCGATAAATGGGAGGACGTAAAACAGAAAGTTACAAAAGAAGTGGCAAAGTCAATGTTCAATTACAAGGAAGGGCCAAAAAGAAAAATGTTGAAGGTGCAGTATTTCAAGCACCCAAACATACCTCATTATTTGTATGATAGGAACCTTGCGGCCTATGGAGGCTTCCATGGAACGATGAGGTTCCTATCTATTTTGCTCAAATGTTTTATGCAGAATTTTTTTTGGGTATGAAACCCAATTACAATGATCTTCCTTCAGAATTTTTTGGCCCGGGGAAAGGTCAATTATATGACCATAAGGGCGCTAAGCGAGATGTGGAGTTGCCTCGCCCTGAGCCGCCATTGGTGAGTCAACCGTTTCGAGTCGAAACTTTGTGGTCATAGATGGATGCAACTTCTCAGATAAGTCGAGAAGCCAGGGATGTTATGATCGAGAATGTTCATAGCGGATTGGGTGGAGTCGATATTTCTTTAAATCGACAAAGAGCACGTGAAAATGCACATGCCAATTTTGTTTATTGTACAGATGAGGAGATTGACAACATGAATGTTGAAGATCTCCGAACATACGCAAAAAATTGTCGCAATGGTTTGGAAGACTTAATTTTTCATGAGGAAGAGGGCATTGGAATGGTATGTGTTAGTGATCTTAGGGTTTGAAAATATTTTTACATATACATGTGTACAATTTGTAATAAATACATGTGTATGTACATTTATACATTTATTTGTATGTGTAAATTAATCTAACAAAAATGTATGATTATATGTTAAAACACCATTTGCAATTCTCAGGTATGATACGTGATGAAAATGTTAATATCACGTTCGGGACCTATGGTTCAAACATTGCAGAAGGGTCTAACCATCAAGATATGTTGGCAAATGTTAGTGTTTTTTAAGTGACTCTAAAATAAATAATTGTTGCCACACATGTACATGTATGTATATATATAATTTGATAAAATGTTTTAACAAGTACCGATTCCATCTGATGTTTTTGGGATGGCAGTACCTTCTTCTTCCTTGGGAGATGTACCTTCTACTTCCTTGGGAGATGAGCCACAAGTATGGACAATTTTTCACAAATTTAAAAATTATGTTTAAAAGTTATATATATATATATATATATTCTACCTCAAAAAGTTCCATTAAAAATTGAGATATATATATATATATATATATAGAGAGAGAGAGAGAGAGAGAGAGAGAGAGAGAGAGAGAGAGATCTATATTTTGAGTTATTTAAATTTTTTTGAATTTAGGTTCCTATAGAAGATTTCTTTAATCCGCGGACTCTAGCGACGGAGATAGGAACATCCACAGCATTTGAATAAGTTGTCTTTAGTTCCTTTTTTTAATATTATTGAAAATAAGTTTATATATGTACACGTGCATTTTCATTTGAAAGTTTTTAATTTATATAAATTATATATATATATATATTTAACTGTACATGTATATTGTACAGTTTACCACTGCAGATGTTCCTATGGGAGAACCTGTTCATCAAATGGAGAGGGAACCTTATGAGGTATTGCATGATTTTTTTGTTATATTTTGTTTTTTACAAGTTATAGATATATATATTCTCATTCATTTTTAAAACATCAAATTTTAATGTTAAGTACATGTGCATTGTGTATGTAGGTTTCCCATTCACAGGATAGGGCGCGGACTGAGACCCTAGTAGGGAAGACGCTAGATTCGTCTCCATTTGATGGACATGATTTATAGTAGATTTGATTTCAAAATTTAGATGGTTTTAAAATTTGTTAAACTTGATACAGTTTGATACTTGTGAGATTTACAATTTTTGGACATATTTTATTACATTGTTATTATATAATTTGTTTTATTTAATTTTTGGATGGTTTTGGTACTTTTGGCATGTGAATGTGAAGTAATGTTGTTATCTATAAATTAATGTTGTTGGCATGGCATGTGAAGTTTTTAAAACTCAAGTTTTGGATGGTTTCAATCTACATTTTGCATGTGATATTTAATGAAATTTAAATGTTTAATGTTTTAATGTTGCACGATATATAATCAAAAGGTTTTTAAATTTTGGATGGTTTCAATCTACATTTGGCACATGTGGTATATAATGTTAAATGTTTCTATTGTCCATCTAGTTGAACTATAATTGGCATGGCATGTGAAGTGACGATCTATATATGATCAAAAAGTTTTTTAAACTCAAGTTTTGAATGGTTTCAATTTACATTTTGCATGTGATGTTTAATGTTTTAATGTTGCACGATATATTATCAAAAGAAATTTTAAAGTTTTGGATGGTTTCAATCTACATTTGGAACATGTGGTATATAATGTTAAATGTTTCTTTTGGATAGTTGTTCACTATAATTGGCATGACATGTCAAGTAATGTTGCACAAATCCCTTTTGGATGGTTGAAGTACATTTGGAATTTTAAGTTTGCTTTTGATCTCTTCATGTAGTTTTGTTTGAATGAAAAAATTTCCAATAGGAAGAACATAGCTTTTCAATGCAACTAACCATTTATCAATTGAGCTCTAAATGAACAAAGAGTTTAAAGAAGTAGATATGTACGAATTATCCCTTTAATTTTGATTGGAAATATAAATGTAGTACATATATATATATATATGTTTGTTGAATTTGGGTCAATGTCGTTAATGCACTTAAATAGGTAGACTTGTCGATTTATTTACATTATGGAAACTTTTTACTAGAAAATCCAACTAGTTTTTCATCAATGCACATAGAAAAACTACTTGGAGCAATTAATTGTGCATTATAGAACATATCTATCCAAGACAAGTAACATTTTTTATCAATGCACATTGAACATATCTGACCATTGGGCAAGCAAATTTTGTACTAGATTTTCAATCAGGATTAGAGATGTGGGTCAAATCCCACCAAAAGTCAGAGAAGTGCTCCGAGTCTCTTGTCTGAAAGGAATTTTCGTACAAAACTATACTGCAGATGATTTATTTACGTTGTGTCCATACTTTTTACCAGAAAATCCAACTAGTTTTTCATCAATGCACATAGAAAAACTAGTTCTAGTTAATTGCATTCTAGAACATATAGATTGAGTACGCAAATAATTTTTCATCAATGCACATAGTAAAACTAGAACAATTAATTTCATTCTAGAACACACACACACACACACACACACACATATATATATATATCCAAATAACATTTTTCATCAATGCATATATGTATAGAAAAGCTACTTTCAGTTGAAACTAGAGCACGTGCTTGTACCAAAACAATTTGTACATGTGCAAACACTTGCACAAATAACATAAGCAGCTCAATTTTTAGTTGAGCACTGGAAGTTCTAAAACATATTTAATCCAAAGTAAATAAATTGTTGGACAATTCACTCAAAAAAATTCTAATGGAATTCCATCTTCAATAATCCGTTCATGATCGGATTTTGACATTTTCCATTTCTTAATTTTTGATTTTTTCTTTGATTGAACTTCTATCAACTTTATGCGTGCTGCACACACCAAGTGACTATATTGACAACTTATGGAATCAGGTTCATAGTCTTCAAAGTAAAAAAATTCTCCACTTTGATGAGTTTGTCTGAAAAAATAACCTTTCAGTATAATAGACCCTCTGTCATATTGAAATCCGTGATCATTATAGTTTTGTAATAATTTCATTTTTCGTTCAGTGCAACGCATCAAATAATACTTCACATTTTCATCGTTGTCAATAGGTGCAATTACAGCAAAAACATCTCCTGCACAATAAAATAAACTTAACAAAATTATACATATGTAAATTTATTTATAGATTTTTAAATCATTAGAAAGTAATTCAAATGTTACCTTCTCTAACAAGATCAGAAACTCTATCACCATCAGATGATATTGTAGTTTCCTCTGATTGCATTTCTTCAAACATTGCAACAGAAATTTTTCCCTTTGTATTTAGCTCTGTATGTTTCCAATCATTCACATACATTTTGTTTTCACAAACGTCATTGGATTTTGTGTTGTCTATGCAAACATCACAAAAACAAGAATATTTTCTTCTATCCAATGAAAACACATTTCTTGACGACTTTGTTTGAATTGAATGCAATTTTCGAGTCCCTTTTATTGTTTCAACGTCATTTCCAATTGATCTATCTACGTCTTCGATTCCAATATGCCAGAAAAACCTTTATATGGAAAATTAGAAGAAGAATTTGTGAATATGAGGTCAAAATACAATCAAAGATAATCATTGCATGATAAATGTACAATGTTTAAAATTAGATTTCCAATATAAATTAAATTGAATGTACCTTCGCACTTCTATTGATGGGTTTCTCTCATGGCTTACAGCAGCGATGCACCATTGAACAACTTCTTCAACGTTCACAAGTCGGCTTGCAAAGTGGTTCATTTGATATCTTCCAAGTACTCATTTTATGCATGCTCCTGCAGCATCATGTTCTCCTTTTCCATGGCCAGTCTCAAAGAAATTCCAACAATGTTTAATGCAGGTTTTCTTATGAAGAAAACACAACCAAAAGAATGATCGTCCAGATTTGAATTGACCTGCACATCCGTCTAACCATATCCAATGTTCATTCAATGTTATTCCATGATTTTTCAATGAATCATAAATTTTTCCAAAGCAATGTTGGACAAAACATGTATCATGTGTATGATCGTCACTGATATAAAAGTGATATTCTTTAATGATATGTATATTTCCACTCGTTCTTTCTATATGATTGAAATTTTGTTCAGAATGTCTATATAGAATATGGACGAGCATGGAGACTTGGTCAGAATGATAGTATTCACTCTAAATTTCTTTTTGTGGAAAAAATGTGTAGTTTTCTGCAAAATCAATCACTGACAAAATGGCCCCTAGTGGAAAAAATTCATGAGATTTTTTGAATTGCAATTCTTTCCATCGAGCTCTATGGGAATGCTTGGTGTATTTGTAAATTTCTGCCTCAAACTTTCTCAAAAAGTCTATCAGAAAAATTTCGTCTTCTAGTAATTCAATTCTTTTAACACTATTTTCACCTTGAATCGATGTATTGATATATTCATATCTCTTCCATTTCACTTTCATGTTGGACAATGATTGATCATTTATATCAATACGATATTTGTTTTGAAATTTAGTCAAATTTCCACAATCATCGCATTTTTACCACCAACACATTTCTTTTTGTAAAATAGTTCATCGCTTTCTCTTTCACATAGAATTTGAGATATGAAATCACAGATAGTGGAAGGAGGAGGTGAATCCTTCCATAATTTTCTACCGAAATCAAGGAATGTGTCATAATATAACTCAAATTCCACATGATAACGGCAACAACAAGTGTCGCGTACGATGATAGGTTTTACATACCATGGTTTTTGTTGAACAAAAGCACTGAGTGAAACTTGAATTTGACGATTCTCTTCTTTGAACTTGTTGAATAACTCTATTTGAGTGGTTTCCAAGAGATGTTTTTCATGTTCTTCGTATCGATTTCGTGCTATTCTTCTTCGCATCACATGTCTTGCAGTGGGTGAAACACGCGAATTGTTCTTCCAATATTCATATATTATTTTTTTAACATCTTCTCCAAGTCTATATTTGTATGGTTGCCTACAAATAGCTCTCCAACAAGCGAGTTCATCATTTACGTCTATTTGCAGTCGAAATTTTCGATGTTTGTGTAGAGTTTTTCGCGAGGTTCCCAGTGCTCGTGCCATAGATGTTAGATTCAAACGATTCTCTTGAGTACTTGGTGAGACCATTGCCATTTGTATTCCTCTACGTATATTTGAAACATCTTTATCTCTAGATCTCTTAATTGACTCTATAGCACTACTCATATTTTTTATCACCTCTTCTTTCATTTTTTTATCTTTGGTTGATTTTCGAATACCCAATAGTGTTGTCGCTTCTTTTAATTTCTTTGATGATAGGAGACCTTTCAACATTTGAGCCTGAACTGTCACCCGCTCATTTAAGAAATACTTTTCAAAAATGCAATTAACACGATATCGTATAACATCGTCACGTTTTTTATCTCCATATGTGTGAGTGTCAACATTTTCTAACATCTCATTATCGATAGTGATTTCATCTGTAAATATTCGAAAAAATAGTACATATTCAATAAATAACTAAATTAATAAATATATCTATAATTTCAAATATTTTTCAAATTAGTACATCAAATAAAAATTAAGCTTCACATTTTACATTAGGAAAATTGTAAATATATCAATAGATCATAATATTTACATTTACATACCTGCTTCAATTTCTGCTTGAGGTTGATTTTCTTCTTCAATATTTTGAGAAATATCTTTGTCTGTTTACATTAAACAATATATTTTTCAAATAAGTTTATCAAATAAAAACTAAGCTTCACATTTTACATTAGGAAAATTGTAAATATATCAATAGATCATAATATTTACATTTACATACCTACTTCAATTTTTTCTTGAGGTTGATTTTCTTCTTCAATATTTTGAGGAATATCTCTGTCTATTTACATTAAAAAAAATATTTTTCAAATTAGTTCATCAAATAAAAATTAAGCTTCACATTTTACATTAGAAAATTTTTAAATATATCAATAAATCATAATATTTATATTTACATACCTGTTTCAATTTCCGCTTGAGGTTGATTTTCCTCTTCAATATTTGAGAGGGATTCTAACTTTCTTTTGCGAGATTGTCTCGTCTCTTCTCTACGTTCTTCAGGGTCTCTTTTTCGATCATATTTTCTCGCACAAGTTCTTCGATTTCCCATGATAATAGGGTATGAAGTTCGAAAAATTTGCTTTAAAAAACTAGACAATAACTCGATTACAAAAAAATATCACAAAAGATTTAATTTAAAAAAATTCAGTTTAAATTTTTTGTAAAAAATAAATACTCCAATTCAAAACAGTTACTTGAAAAAATTCGAGAGAAAAATGTCTTATAAAAATGAAATGAAGTTCATACCTCCAAGAAATGTCTTTTGAATGTATGTTGAAGAAATTTTTTAAGTTCAAAACAATTTTTTGCAAAATCAGGCCGCCTTCAAGAAATGTCTTCCAAAAAAATTCTTTAAACCCAAAACAATTCTTTGTAAAATCAGTTTGCTTCCAAGAAATGCTCTTAAATCCAAATTTTGAAGAAAATTTTTAAAACCGAAACCAAGATATTTGTAAAATCAGATGAAATTTAGTAGTATTCAACCTATATCAATACCAAGGTTCATTCACTCTATTTTGGTAGCAAAAATTGGTTGATAGAAAAAAAAATAAAACATAGTAAATTTCCTAAATATGTGTTGTTTCACTGAATAAAATCTAAATACTCTTGTATTGATTGGGAATAGAGCTTAAGTTAATCAATATAGGATTATATTGATAGGATATCAATAAAATAATATGTTGATACTTCTTTCTAAAGTGTCTCAAATGAAGTAATCATGAAACACAATCCTATCAAATGGAATTTAATAAAAACAGATATGGTTTAAAGTAACTGTTAGAAATTGTAGTAAGAAAGGATCAATTTGACTTGTGGCTTAGTGAAATTGAGTAATTCAATTTTCCACATCAGCACAATTACTTGGATTTAATTTAACTTGTGTTGCATGGCCTTGTCTATTAGTTAGATCTAGAAATTTGAGTTATATGCTTTGAGTAGAGACGCACATTTAGTGATTCCTAAAATTTAGCAATATAGTTTAGTTATTTTAAGTTTAACTTAGTTAACTGAGCTCAAGTTATTATTTGAGTCAGTTGAATTTCAATTAATTAGTATAATTGTTGTTAACTTAATGATATCTCAGTTAAAATAGTCAATCGGCTAAAAATAGCATAGACATGGATGGAATTGCAATTGCCTAGCAGGAGTGGAGAAAAAGGCACATTGTAGTTATAAATTTTATACTAGCCAGTTGTAGAGGCTTGGCATTGAAGAATGTGATAAATTCCTTGGGATTTGTGCAAGGAAATAGGTAACTCCCCTATTATTTAGGATCCTAATCTATCCTGAATTTCACAAGTAAATAGGAGGAAGTTGGAGCATTGAATTGGCTAAGTGTTGGTCAGAGCATGATAGTTAGCAAGAGAACAAGTTTATAGTGCAGGGTGTTCTTCTAGATTAAAGAAAGACATTATAATAGTTTCTCATTCTCATCTGATTAATGAAAAGTAGCAAAGGGATTTTTCCTAGTTGGGTTTCCCTATAAATCATTGTGTTATTATGATTTTGATGGTTCCATGTCACTGCATGTGTTTCTAAATTGTGATTTCCATTCTATAAAATAGTAGAGGAAATTTGTAATGTCTTGATTTCAATTCAATTTTAGCAATAGTAGCAAATTTATATTAATTTGGGTATTAGAGTAGAAATCACACTAGAAACCACTTAATAGATGTTCTACTTCATAGATTTAAATTTCAAGATTTAGTGAAAGAGTTTTTCTTCCATGCGGTAATTGTTTTTTCAACGGATTAATATTAGAGTATGCCCTGGAGGGAACCTCAAAATTCATAGCTTGGAAGGACAGGATGAAATTTGTACTCAATGATAATGCAGTTTTGGAGTACACCAAAATTAAAATTACAAAACAAGTAGTATCAAGAGCACAACAATTAGCCCACTAGAATGAGGATACTGTAAAATACATAAGGTTGATTCTAGATGGTGTGAGAGACCACATAGTCTCAAATTTAAATGTCAAGGAGAATCCATTTTCTATGTGGAAGACGCTCATTAAGCTATTCGAAAATGGTAGTGATGCTATGAAATTGGCATTGAGGGACAAGCTAAAAACATCTAGATGCAAAAAAATGAAATTATTCCACATTACCTCTCCAGATTCACTTAGTTTCGAGATAAGCTTGGAGGAGTAGGATAAAATATAACATCTTCGGAGCTATTGAGCCTAGCTCTCCTAGGAATTTCAAAATGCTAGCACCGCTACCACTACTTTGTGAATGGAAGGGGAAATTTTCCAATTTGGGAGACACTTTGGTCTGATCCAGTGGAGGAAGGTCTGAAGGAACACTAGAGATGTAGTAACATCCAAAGTTGAGGAGGAAGATAATTTTTCCTTGGATGGGAAGGGTAAGAAATCTTGAAGCAAGCCAAAGTCTAGCTAGAAAAATGGTATGAAGAAGGACCTAAGCAAGATAAAATATTTTCGTTGCCACAAATATGGGCACTATGCAATAAAGTGTCCACACAAGAAGTCTAACAACAAGCTTTCAGGAGGAGGAGGAGCTGAAGCACTTTCCTCACAGTTCAAAATATACCTCACCCAAATTACATGGATGGCCAACATTGTAATGGGGAGTGTGTGGTTCCTAGATTCAAGTGCCTCATTCCATATGATAAGATGCAAATAATTTTTGGGGATGATGGTTGGCATAGTACCAAAGGAATATTAATTTTAACCTTTATGAGTGAGTTAGACTCCCATCTTCATCTAAAATATGTTACGTATGTACCATGGCTAAAGAATAACTTGATATTTGTAGTTGTATTGGTGGATAGAGGTTTTGATTGTTTTTTCAATAAGGGGAAAGAATTTCTGAGACATGTAGCTACCATACAAGTGAAACATATTGGAATTTGAGTGAAAAATATCTACAAAATTAAGGTGGAATCTTACGCTGCACTGAGTAGCAAGGAAGAAAAGGTGTAAATTCAAGACATTGGAGAAATCTGGCATAGGCACATGGGGCACATACACCGTGGGTCCTTGAAAATCATGCATTAGATTACCATTACTCTACCAAAATTAACCTTTGAACAACATGATGTCTGCAAGGGATCCACACTAGGGAAATATGTAAAATCCACCTTCCAAGGCTAAGATAATAGAGAAAGAGAAATATTGGAGTGAGTCTGCTCTAATGTATGTGGACCCTTTTCTATAGCCTCTGCAATAAAAGATAGATATTTATTTTTTTTCATCACTTTTCTAGAAAATGTTGGATCTTCTTCATGCAAAAGAAGGATGAATTTTTCTCAAAATTTATTGAATTCAAAGAATTGGCAGAAAAGGATATTGGTTAGAAATTGAAAGCCTTGGGAAGTGATAATGGAGGAGAATTTATTTCTATTACCTTCAAGGAATTTTTTGCCAAAGAGGGTACTAGAAGAGAACTAATAACACCCCATAACCCATAACAAAAAAATTTTTCTTAAAGGAAGAAAAAAGAAATGGGATCATACATAGCCATGTTGCATTATCGAGGGCTGGCATTGCATCTATGGGTAGAAGCATGAAACACTGTAGTTTATTTGTAGAACATCAGCCCCAATAGAATACTTTCCATCATCACACCCAAAGAAGCATTCTTTGGGGGAAGCCCAAATGTATCTCGTTTTCCAGTTTTTAGAGGTATTATTTATTTTCATGTCTCCAAGGATAACAGGAAGAAACTTTAGCCTAGGACTGAGATGGGAGTATTTTTAGGATACACAGAGATACCACATAATTACCATGTATATTTTACCTCACATAGGGTGAAAATAGTGACGAGTGATGTAAAATTTGATGAAGATAAGGCTATGATCTGCTCTTTAGATTGAGAGTTAAGTATCCCACCAGAGGAGGAGATTGTACCTCCAAAGGGGGATCCTTAGACAAAGCTTCAAGATGTTGTGGGGTAGCCACAAGTGGAGGATTAGATAGGAGGCCGAGTGGAGGTACTCAATCCACCATAATATTCTAGAGAGGGGATGAAGATAACCAAATAAGATGAAAGATTGGTGCAGGATGCATGGGAGCATGTGGGAACTCCTACATCTCAACATAGGAAGAGGAGGTCACTAGACAGGTACACTCAATATATGGCTCTAATGATAGAACTCATTGAGACATAGTCTTCATCTTAACTATCCTCTTCCTTCCTTCTAACTTGTATAACCGTACTTAGTGATTGTTTCTCCTCTTTACACAAAACAAAATCAATGCTCTTTCCTTCATCTGGAAAAACATCTACAGTCATACACCAAGTGTTAAAATCAAAATAATCATGGCATGCATCCTCCATTAATACCTCGACCAACATATGTTGATTTTCCATACAACTTGTGAGACTCTCAGCTAGCCTCTCACCAAAATTTTCTTCATATTGGTTTTCATTTTCCAAATGGCTTGGGATACTTTCAACTAGTCTACTTTCAACATTATCATTCTCTCCCTTTTCAAGGTTTACCCCGTGTTTAAGTTCACAAAGAACTTCTTCTTCAACAATTGTTCTTTATTGCACATGAATAGAAAAAAATTCAGCCCTTTAACACAATTGGGAAATATGGAAGTAGGCCAAAAGGGAATTTCACCTCAAACACAGTCCTAGAAAAAACTTTATCAATCACTATGAAATAATTCTACAACATCTGTTTCTAATTCATTGTTCAATCACTACAAAATAATTTCCTAGCGTCGTTCGCAACAAAATAATTTTGCAATTACCATTAAAACTATGTATTGTGGTTTTATTTTTAGGAAGCTATAATGACCCGACTCTTTTATGGGCTAGCTCTCCATATCCTAGACTTTCTTCTTAACGAAGTAAATGAATTATTTTTTCTTTCTTGACCAGGTTTGTAATTTATTACAAATTTTCCAATAAAAAGTAAGTCAAAGAGGAATTTTGACTGTACACCTAAACATAGTGCTACATTTCACTTTAAAAAAATTCAACCTCTTGTAGATGTCACACATTCACTGCAACAGAATACCATGGTACATTAATCTACTAGTTTTCAGATCATTTCAACAAGAATATACAAGATACATGTGTAAATCTAAGAGGATTTTGGCAACATTATAAAACAATAGTATTTTGTCTTACTATTGTAACAACACTCCAATCACTAACATAAAAACATGAAACCATTGTTACATGTTGTAGGCAGACATTCCTTCTACATAATTTAAGATTGACACAACATAAATCCAAAAATACAAATGGACAACCAAACCATGAATGGAGCCATAAGATTTTAATATTTTTTCTTCGATAAATCGGTTCAACAAGCTACAAAATTTTAACTGACAAATATTCAAATGAACAAATGCAGAAGAAGAGAAACCATGAGTTCATAAGAGGAAATCGATTTATTGTAACAATTTTTTTTTTGATTGATTTAAAAATCACACAACTTAAAACCCAATTGTTGTTCATTATGCCATTTAGATATAAATTTATGTTCCATTCACACAGATTGAAGGTACAAGAATCTTCAAAACTTATAACTGTAGTTTCACATAATAGTAATGAGTTCCTCTGTTCCCTTCCTTTGTATTTTGATCTTCCTCTTCTTCTCTCCTTGCCTTCTCCTACCTTGGGAGCTTCCCAAACATTCTTTTCTTTTTATTTCCAAAAATAAATAGACTATGGCAACCGAGAGTCATAAAGTGTGAATTTTTTCCTCTTCTCCATAAAATAAGGGAAACTAAAAAATATATTTACATCAGTAAATCATTTTTCCAACCTATTTATAAAAAAAAAAAACTCACTTCCTAATGTAAATATTTACAATTTCATAAAAAATATAAAAAATTTCCTTACGTCATTACCATGTGGACATCCCATCACATTGCTAATATTTTATCTAAATACCTCATAAATTTTTAATTTGTGCTCAGCCTATGCACTTGTGTCATTCTCCAACTTAAAATTTCACTATATCATGCTTGCAACTATGTAATCCTAAAAGTTATCTATAGAATTATAGATTGGCTACAATTTTTTTTTTCTACAGCTGCGACACTAAATTGTTTTATCAAAATATATATGAAACTGTAGTAAAATGAACATTTTAACCTTGAATTTTATCTGACTTGTAATCATTTGTAGCTTAGGACATGATTAATACCAAAATGATAGTACAAATACATATATAATGAAATTCTAGTACATCTGAAATCTCTATGAAACCTAGGTTGAGATTAAGTTAAAACCTAGGGTGTGTAACTTTGTTGTTACTACTCTAAGACCCACCACACGGGTATGTTTCATTCAAAATTTTTCCCATTTGGTATATCCTTGATGATGCTTACATGAAAATAGAATTGTGTATCTTTCATAGGAATTTTGTATGGATCAAGGAAGAATAAAACATCCTTATTGAAACCAATTTACTGAAGGAACAATCTGATATTGTGGTCAGGAGGAGAAATAAGACAATAATGAGTAATTTTTTTTATTGATTGCATACGTATATGCCTATGATATTAAGGATGTTATGTTAGGTATGAATTATATATCTACATCTTCCCCAAGAAATCTATTCAAGTAGCTAGGAATACCAAGCTAGTAAGTACTCTCCCATATAGTTATGTAGGGTAAATCAATATAAGACTTTTCCCATTAAGTAACTAGAAGATATGGATGTATATTTAGTAGGAGTAAAAATATTTTTTTTGGAACATGTTTGATAATATGGACAAATTAACTTCATGAGGTAAAATGTCTTCCTTCACACACATTTCCAATTAGTGAAATATAGATTTTTATTATAACCATACTTTGTCAATGTATTGATGAAAAACTAAAACAAATCCTTGTGTACATAACATGTGATTTCTCTTATAAATAATTTATTGATTTCTTTCCACTAACCTTATGTATTACATACACACACACACACACCTTATGTATTACATACACACACACACACACACATTCATAAACATTGTGATAGTTTGGGTCAATATTCCTCTAAGAATTTCATTGTTTTTCCACATGGCTAATCAATATGTGTCTATAATGTTGAAGGTGGATGAATTAAGGAAAAATTTATTGGCATTATATTATTCTCAAAGGATAAAGTGTTATAAAACTACATCTCTAATATCATGCTATATTGGCAAGTTGGGTTTAACACTTTATATCAACCCAAGGAGTGTGGATATGGGGTTAAATGTATATGTAATTAATATTTATTAATAAGGATTCACATGTACAATGTGTGAGTAGATAATAATATAGATAACTCATTTATTATTGATGGAATAAGTGACTTAAGTGTATGAATGTATTGGGGTATTTGGAAGAAATTGTATTATTATTCATGTAGTTATTATGTAACACATATTCATTACGTATCTTGGAGTTGTGGTCAATTCTCAGATTTTTTTACATGATGTGTACTTTAATTTACTATGATATATCAAGCATTTAATTCATAATATTTAGTTTTAGAGCATACAATCCTAGGGTTTTTCTCCATCAAATAAATCACCTTGGAATTTTTATTACAATATTTTCTTAAGTTCAATACTAAAAATTTTGGAGGGTTTAGAAGAAATAAGAAACTACCTATGATCATAATTTCAAGTTTTCTTTCACTATAACTTCAAATACAGACTATCAAAATTAGGGTTTCCTACGAGCCCTAAAACTAGTCTCCTGTAAGTCTTCTCGGTAAAACAATAATATCTCTTTCATTGGAACATATTATATAATGAAAGTTTTCAGAGCTTGAGGATACATATGTAAAATCCCATGGTGAAATTTTAGATTTTGATTTGCTATAAATTTTTGGTTATACACTATGGAAGTTAGGGCTTTCAAATAGTTCTAAAACTAATGTGAAGCATGTATTCTATGCAAAAACTCATATATGATTATATAAAGGTCTAAGTTGAGTGCCGCTAGTTTCATTGGAACAAATTTACATTATATATATATTTAGGTATAGATTTCAAAAATATATCCAAAATATTATATATGTGTCATTTCATACAATTTGATGCAAAGAAATGGAAAAAAATAAAAAAAAATCCGGAAAGTTATCCTAACTTTCACTTGGAACATCGAAAGTTGAAAAACCATATGACATTGCAAAGAGGACATCATGATACTAAAATATAAAATTTCAAACATAAAAGTGCCAAAACTATAGAGATACATTAGAAGAAATGTTAGCAAGTGGGGTAGTCTCTAAATCAAAGTTTTTAAAAGTTATGTTAGCTAAAAATCATCATATTTTGATTTAGAATATGAAATGGAGTTGATTTGAAAGATATTGGGCAAAGAAAATACTAGAATATATATTAGTAAAATGATAATTAACTAAATTAGAAAATTAATCTTAATATATTTAGGATGGTAGTTGAGGATTATGGTTATAGCTTGCTTAAGAAATAACAAAAATGCATGCATTTAAAGGAGATGAAAATAAACAATGTTATTTTCACCTTAACTTGACACTGTATTCCCAAGTTATTGCATTATGACCATTTGTACCAAAAACTAAAAAATGAGCAAGTTTTCTGATTGTGCAAATGATTGGGCGACCGTATAGTTGATTCAGCTGAGTGAATATGTAGGTGCAAGCCCACTTGGTGTTGATACTTGACATGATCTAGTTTGTTGGTTTTTGGTCGAATTTTATTGGTTGATTGTCTTATTTTCTAGACCAATGAAAAGGTGCCATGTGGCCTAGTCATGGGCTACCACGTCAAACCCTGGTGGTGTATAAAATTTTTGGTATGGTTGGACTGAGACCTTGGTGGATCGAACCCCTAACCTTCGGGTTAACATCACAACAGATTTACCCTTAAGTTTCATGGTGGGTCTTATTATACATAGGGTGGAACCCCTATATAAATTTTCATTGCCACACATATAGGGGAAGGGGTCGGGCTGCCAGTCCTGACCCTCGGTCATGGTGTCAACACATGACCCATGATGCAATAATGGGGGGGGGGCGGTGGGGGTGGGGCTCGTGATCTTATCCCGAACACTAGTGGTGCATATCCCATGAGATCGTCATCGCTGGAGTGGAGTGCTCCGACAGAGGGTGCAGTGGCAAGCCCTGGGTGCAGGGCATATCAACATGCACATGACCTTGGCAAGGAGCTCGACTAAGAGTGTTGGTGAAGGGGGCAAATCCTAGGCCTTATGGCCACCATATGACTTGGTGCTAGGAGTTAAGGGGCTGGTGAGAAGGGTGGGTTGTTGGCCTAGCCCTTGATCCCATGGCCCAATGTAGCTGTAGCCCGACATTCAAGGAGCTAGGTCAGTAGGGGTAGGCGTTAAGGCCCAAACTGCAACCATATGTCCCATCTAGCCATATTTTCATCCTTAAGGGTTATTGGGAAATTTAAATTTCCAGCAAATTGCACTGTCAAAGGGCGAAATTGTCACCTCGTTATAGGAAAACAAGGTGGATTTGTACGACAGTTAGTCTATTTGTCTGATTTGTAGGACATATATCAATAAAACTACATGGGGAGCCTGGAGAGCCATATTTTTTGGATTTTTTGGCCAATTTGAGCTCAATAAGAGTCCTCTTAGGGGTTTTTTGACATTTGGGATCCAATGGTGACGTCTATTTGGTAATTTCAGCACATTTGAGGGTACGTTTTGCATGTTTAAATCAAAGGGTGTATTGATAAATCAATGTTTTGGAGCAATTAGGGAAGGTGTTTTACCATGGATAAGGCCTTGTAAGGGTTTTCTTACATTCTGAAGGTTACTACAACAGTTGTTACTTGCACGGTTCAAATCATGTTTACTTTTCTCACTATGTCATGTTGAGGAAATTTTTTTTTTTATGTCCTTCAATGTGGAATTGAAGTGCTTTGCATGCTCATGTATGGTCATTTTCAGTTGGAGTATAGGGTCTTTGTAGGAGACACCTTGTGTTGCTAAAGTTTTCATAATGATTATAGGTTGTCATGATGTTTATGTGAGAGTTCTTTGTAGAATAAATTTTCCTTGAAGGGGAAATAACCACATGCATTATCAGGAAATGTTTATGTATTCCGTTTACACTAAATATATTAAGTGCTCTAGCTATGTTTGAAAACTCGAAGATGTAGCCCAGGAGGGGTGAAATACATCACCAAATCCTT
Organism: Pinus albicaulis; assembly: GCA_034641835.2. Taxonomy (NCBI): domain Eukaryota; kingdom Viridiplantae; phylum Streptophyta; class Pinopsida; order Pinales; family Pinaceae; genus Pinus; species Pinus albicaulis. Next base: position 264,682,513 of record CM076579.1, read on the forward strand.
TGATTTCCTATTTATGTATTAATATATGAGTTATGTGGTGTTTTGGTGCTTATGATTAAGTTTACATGTGAAAAATAACTCATAACTATAAGAGACCTTTTGAAAAACATGTTTTGTGTTAGGACCCATTTTTCCTTGCAAAGCATTAGTGAATGATTATTTTTAGGAAGGAGAAGTTCACCTCCAAGTTCACATCAAGTGCCCACCACTTTGGCACAAGACTTAATGCATACCATTTCACACTTCCACCCCCATGCATGCAATCATATGTGATGCATTGAGATTCTGAAATATGTGAGGCACAATGAATTTAAATGAGCAAGCTTAAGGAGACATCGATAGAGATTTTTCTGAAGAAGTCCCTAACTCCTCCTAAGTTATGGAAAATCAATTTCTATTTACTACAGTATAGGAGCGGAGAGATGCGAGCTGGTTTTTATCTAGAAAGGAAGGAATGTTTTCCACTGAGTAGTCTAGATCGGTTGGCTTAGATAGGAATTCTTGAGCACCAATAGAGAAAAATATGTAAATAATGTAGCACACCCTACATGAAAATATTGAAGCATGCCTCTCACTAATTTCAAACATTTCTAGGACTCTTGGTTTACTAATTGTGTTTGTTTTAAAGGAATGACTTGCACCTTGGCCTTTTATCCTTAGTGATGCTAGCTTTATTTGGTGCATAACTTGGATCTTTAGTCTGTATTGTGATATTAGTCATTTTTTAGTGTGGTATTTTTCTCTTGCACTTGGTGTTATCATGTACTTTTGTTTAATTTTTGCGGGCTCTAGTTTTATTTTCCATCTTCCTATAGGATTTAGTCTTATTTGTGGTATGAGATGTGAAATTGAACTTGCGTATGTAGTGAAAATCTTGGCTATGACCGTCGTCTTGTACCGTAGTATTTTAAAGTTACTCATGTTTTGATGTCTAACTATTATGATTTTCAATTTTATTAATGGATTTTTTTGGGACACCTTACTCTCCACTTAGTATTGAGATATTTTTTGTGCTTGTGTGTCTAGTGCTTTGTCACCAGTATACTGTGTGTAGTTACTATTTGGTTACAACCCCAACAACTTGCCACCATGCAAAGGAAACATATGAGAAGCCATAAAGGTGGGGGTGATAAGGGAGGAGGTGTTGGTCTAGGCCAATGTGGCTATATCATAACTTTCAAGCTCATGAGGCTACTGAATCTTTCAACTTAGTCATCCATGATGACATTCGAAATGAATTGCATAATATTTAAAAATTGGTGGCCAGAGGCAAACACATTTGATTCAAGGTTTTTAGAGGATTTTAGAAAACTCATTTCATAACCTTGTGAGGCCTTGTTCCTTTACTTGAAGATGAAATATTTAATGTTTAGAATCCTATTGGAAATAACACTGAACCAATACAATTTCATTGCTCACCTGATGGACATGAAAAGAGAGCAACATAATTTGAAATTCCTTGTGAAAAGGATGTACATTAATTAGGATTAGATTGAATGAAACATCCCTTACATTGCTACCTCATTAGTCCCTCTAGTGTCCAGTGCAAAGGAGTGCAAAGGATTGTTCACAAGTTAGTTCCTCTGATTCCTAGATATTTGATGTTTTTTTGCTAGATTTTCATGGCATGATACTCTTATAGACTCTTTGGTGATGGAGTAAATGTTTTATTTTTTTTAATTTCAGTCTTGCTAATTTATTGATAGATAGTAAAAATACATGTTGAAAGTGAATGACTAAACTATGTAATGGTTTTTTTTAGTTGAAGTGAGATAAAATAAAAATTAACCTTAGAAAAAACTTCTAAATTTTTTGGCTTATGTAAATTTGGTTGTATGATAAATTCATTATTTAGATAAATATATATTTAACATAATATAAAATTTTAAATAAAATAAATTTAGAAGTATATAACTTTTACTAACTAATATATTTACCATTCAGATCCAAATTGCAAGACATGTCAAGGAAATGAAAATTTCCCAAATGTAATGGGACAGTAAACAATCAATTTTTTCGTAAATATCCTACCAAATATTCATCCATTATTGGAAAAACATGTCTTATATTATTTATGTATCTCTTCAGAGTGAAAGTTTTTATCAAATTATGCGAATACTTTTGTATGTTGTGGGTAAGGTAAGATTCATTCGCTATTTTTATTGATTTTTATTTTTAAGAGAATGAATTCCACATAACAAATTCCATGTAAATTTTGAAAATTTTCTCCAACGAGGATGAGGATTGAAATGGGGGAAAATATTAAGGATGGTCGTAGTAGGGCCAATAGTGCCCACCACTCTAGCACAAGACTTAATGAAGGGCACTAGACATTTCCACCCCGTGCATGAAATCACATGCGATGCATGAAGTTTTGAAAAGATGTGAAGCACAATGAGTTTAAATGAGGAAGTTTAAGGAGACACCGATAGAATTTTTTCCAAAGAAATCCCTAGCTCCTCGTATGTTCTGGAAAGTCAACATCGATTCACCGGAATATAGGGGCAGACATAAGAGACTTGATTTTTATTTGGAAAGGAAGGAATGTCACCCACTGAGAAGTCTAGATCTTTTGGCTTGGAGAGGAATTGTAGAGCACCAGTCAAGACAAAGAGGAAAATAATGGAGCACACCCTACATGTATATATTGAAGCATGCCTCTCACTAATTCTAAATTTTTCTAGGCCTCTTTTTTTACTAATTGTGTTTGGGTTAAAGTTTTATCTTGCATGTTGGCTTTTTATCACTAGTGATGCTGGCCTTCATTGGCTTATAGCTTGGATCTTCAGTCTGTATTGTGATATCAATGGTTTTTTTAGTATGGCCTTTGTTGCGTGCACTTGGTCTTCGGGTGCACTTTTGTTTTACGGTTGCGGGCTTCAGTTTTATTTGTCGTCTTCCAATGAGATTTAGTATTATTTGTGGTATGAGATGTATGGCTCTAGTCAGGAAAGCCTATTTTTGGTCATCCTCTTGCACCTGGATATTTTCTGGTTACTGGACGGCCTTACTCAGCATTTTAGTATTGATAGATTTGTTGTGCTGGTAGGTCTAGTTCTTTGTCACCAGTATACTATGTGTAGCTACTATTTGGTTACAATGCCAACAAATTTCCATCATGCAGAGAAAATACATGAGAACACATAGAGTTGGGTGTGACCAAGGGCAGGCGTCGGTAGAAGCCAACAAGGTTGGAATCATGATAACTTGCAAGCTAATGAGGATATTGAAGCTTTCAACTTAGTCGTCCTCGATGACATTTGAAATGAATTGTATAATCTTAAAAACTCGGTTGCCTGAGGAAAACATACTATATTTGATTCAGAGTTGTTAGAGAAGTTTAGACAATTCATTTGAAACCCTATTCATGCCTTGTTCCTTTACTGAAGATGAAATATTTAATGAGTAGAATCCTAATGGAAATAAAAGTGAGCCAATATAGTGTCTTTTCTCACCTCATGAACATGAAAATAGAGCAACATAATATGAGATTCTATATGAAAAGGATGTATATTCATATAGCTTAAACTGAATGCCACATCCCTTACATTGCTAACTCATAAGTTCCTTGGTCTCTAGTGCAAAGGATTCATCACCAATGAATTCCTCTGATCCCTAGTTATTTGATGTTTGTAGTTAGTTTTTTATGGCATGATAGTGTGATAGAGTCTTTGGTAATGTGGTAAATGTTGTATTTTTTTAATTTGATTCTTTCTATTTTTTCAATAGACGGTAAAAATACCTGGCTTCTCATTGGGCATGTTGACATTATCTGCCCTAAAACCATAAAAGTGAATAACTAAAATATTTAATAATTTATTTATTTTTGGGTTAAAATGATAAAAAAATAACCTAAAAAAACTTCTAAAACATTTAGATTCTACAAATTTGATTTTTGATTGTATGATAAATTCATAGCTTCGATAAATCTTACATCATATTAAATTCAAAATTAAAATAAATTTAAACAAATATAGCGTTGAGTAACTAATATCTTTACCATCCAGATCAGAGGAAAGGAAAATTGCCCAAACGTAATGGAACAGTAAACAATCAAGAAAATTTCCCAAATGTATGGAACACTAAACAAATAATTATGTCAGAAATATCCACCAAGTAGTCGTCCATTATTTGACAAATGTGGCTTATATTCTTTAATCAACTCTTCACACATTACTACACTAAGAGGTTTTTAAGACATTTTTTTAAGATAAAAGAAATATTTTGTCTTAAAAAGTCACCTTTTATTTTAGTCATTTTATATTAAAATTTAGTGTCAATTGAATTGTCTTAAATATAAAATTTAAGACAAAAATAGTGTGAGACAAAAATAATTTGAGAGAAAATTTTATATTTAAGAAAAAATTAATTTGAGACAAAAATATTTAAGACAAAAACAATTTGAGACAAAAAAAATTAAGACAAAAAAATTTAAGACAAAAGTATTTTAAGACAAAATTTTATATTTAAGACAAAACGAGTGTGAGACAAAAATATTTTAAGACAAAAATTTATATTTAAGACAAAAATTGTTTGAGACAAATATATTTTAAGACAAAATAAATTTGAGACAAAAATATTTTAAGACAAAATTTTAGATTTAAGGCAAAAACACTTTGAGACAAAAATATTTAAGACAATACTTTATATTTAAGACAATGGTGACTTAAGACAATGACAATTAAGATGAAGCCAATTTAAGATAGTTAGGAATTAAGAAAAAATCATTAGCATTCCAAAGTTTGCATTGAAATATCCATGAGTGGATAGTGGATAAAATTACATTTTTTATTTTTGAAAATAGATATTCAAACCAGATGAAATATAATCATGTCATATTTATTTCTTTTATATTATATTATATTTTTTTTCATTAAACCACATTCTAGAACTTTAATAAATAAATAGATAAAAAATATTATTTTTTGGTTGGCAACTCAAGGGGATTTGAACTTTGAATCTCGTGTTTTAACCATAGGTGCTCCAACACTAATATTCTTGGGCATATTATTTTTTTTCCTGCTAACCGTTCCAAATACAACCTCTAAGAACTAGTAGGGTCCAAGGAAAAGAGCTACAAGTTCCCCAAATCCGATCTACATTTCATGGAAAATAACATTTCCCCAAAATGTCCTCCACATATTTGCCTTGGTGTATTAGAGTTTGAAAAATACATAGGATGCCACAATTAATCCTAATCACAAGACTCAACTTTCCTAATGACTAGGAGGCCTTAAAAATTTAAAAAAAATATTAACTTATGCCTAAAATTACAAAAATTTCCTATCCCAAATATTAAATTAGAAATTCTACAAAATTATAGGGCAACAAGGAAACCAACTTCCTCTTCTATAAATCTATAAGAACTTATGCAGGAAAAATGCATATTTTGAAATAAATTGTTGAAATTATGCTCTTGCATCAATAGCTACTAATGTATCCTTGTAGGCCACCCCCTTTAACAATAGTAATACCAATGTCCTTTACCATCTAGAAGGAACTCTTTACATAATTCTCTCTTAGATCCCCTTAACCCATTGCAATGATTGTCTTTGATTCCTACCTAGTTGCAAGCACGTTAAGAAGCAATGTAGCATATTGCTGGTTGAGGATTTCGATAAGTATGCAATTTTGTTGACATCCTGTGACTATCCTGTATGTGAATATATAAAATCTTGGATGCATGTTGCCCTAACACTATAACATGACTTAGTAATGCCTATCATACCATGTCACTCCCTCCTCGAGACACCTAGAACTCGCTAAAACTCCTTGTCACACACTCTAATTCATTCATTTATGAATTTGACCTAGTGCTCTGTTATGTTTTCTTGGCACTCCCTAACACTCCTTAGCACACATTGGCACACCTTGGCACTTGGAACAACTTTGCATGCTTCCATAGCACTTTAAAATGCCTTGGCACTTCCTAGAATACCCTCTTAGCACACCTGGAACTGGCTTATACTTCATTTCCATGCATTTGAAACTAGTGCCCCCTTGTGTTTCCCTGACACTTGGCCCTCACACTCCCTAGCATGTGTTCATGCCACACCCTTCCACCTACCACATCTTGGCATGCCTATAATGCGTTGGAATTTCCTAACATGTCTTAGTACTTTAGGAATTCCTTGACACACCCTGGTATTCCTTAGCTTTCATGTCGTCATAGATAACCTTGCTTTTTTTGCGACTAGGGAACCCAACCAAGTCATTGGAAAATCGATGTTTTTCCCAACCCAAAGTTTCCCTTTGTCTGAAACTAATTTGTCCAACCCCTTATGTAACCATATAATTACCTCCTACAAGTCTTATTCTGACCTTCCTCTAACACGCTTTATCCTTGAGACACTTGGAATTCATTGACACTACTTGGCCCACACTCTTATTCGTTCATTTCCATGCATTTTGACATAGTTCTCCCTTGCTATGTCCTAGCACTCCTTAACACTCCTCAACATCCATTGACACTTTCTAGGATGTGTTAGGATGCCTTTTCCTTCCTTGGCATGCATTGACACTCCTTAGTTATCATGCCCTCACAATTACCCTTAATTTTTTGGAACCTACGAACCCAACCAAGTCTTTCCTTGACTATAACAACTTGACCAAGTTATGGTTACTACAACTAGATTGTGCCTTGTTCACCTAAGAAATGACTATAATCCCTCACCCATTTAACCCTCTAAACCCTAAACCCCTAACCCATTTAACCCCCTAAAACCTTAACCCCTAACCCCTTAAACCATAATTCCTGACCTATGACCCATTTAACCGCCTAAACCCCTAAAACCATAACCCATTTAACCCCCAAACCAAAAACCCTAACCCCTAACCCTTAAAATACTTAACTTCTAAATCCCCTAACCCCCTAAACCTCTAAACCCCTAACCCATTTAGCCCCCTAAACATCTAACCCCTTAGCCTCTAACCCCTTAACCCCTAAAATCCTTAACTGCTAAATCCCCTAACCCCTTAAACCTCTAAACCCCTAAACCCATTTAACCCCGTAAACCCTAAATGTCTAACCCTTAGCCCCTAACCCCTTAAGCCCTAATTCCCAACCCCTAACCCATTTAACCCCGTAAACCCGTAAAACCCTAACCCATTTAACCCCTAAACCCTAAACCTATAAACCCTTAAACCCCTAAACCACTAACCCCTTAACCCCTAAACCCCTAAACCGTTAACGCAACCATTAACCCATTAACCCCTCACCCCTAACCCCTAAAATCCTTAATTGCTAAATCCACTAAGCCCTAAGCCCCTAATCCCTAATCCCTTAACCACTAGCTCCTTATTCACCTAACCCCTAACTCCACCTAAATCCCCTAACCCCTAAGCCCCCAATCCCTAATCCCTTAACCACTAACTCATTATTCCTCTAACCCCTAAATGTAGCTAAATCCCCTAACCCGTAACCCCCCAATCCATAACCCCTTAACCACTAACTCATTATTCCCCTAACCCTAGTCCCTAATCTCTTAAATACTAATTCATTATGCCCCTAACCCTCAAGCCCCCAATCCCTAACCCCTTAAACACTAATGAGAATATACCACAGTGGGCATGCACAAGAAGAAGAGCCAAAGAAATAAAATTCAATAAAGGAAGCACAACCACCACTCCAAAATCGCTTCTCTAAAACACATACAACCGCAATAAATCCCACTGAAGCTTACAAATTTATCAAGCCCTAATTAACTTACTAACAAATTCAACAAGCCAACATGCTACAATTTGTTGAGTCAGCCTCAAATCAATTAGTAATTATTACATGAATGTACATTTGTTTCTAATTTTATTTAAAAGGTTGAAATTCACTCAAGAGCATATACAATATATCCAAGAGTTAACAAAATGGAAATTTTTCTTACCTCCACAAGGTATCATCAAACCCGAATAGGTGAAAACAAACAAGTCTAAATCTTCTACCTCTAAGTCTCAATGTCACTTCAACATGTCAATCACATACTTGCAACCATGCTTAATGAGTTTTGTCTATTGGCTAAAGAGATGTACATCCATCCATCCAAAATTAAACATCTCAATCAGTCCAACACCATAAATTATGCTTAATAGTTCATCATGTTATTTCAAATATTGCAATATGGTCTTATATTAGCTCACATATTCCTTGAATATTTGAAAGCAAAAATACCTTAGCATAGTATACCAGAAATTTTTGTACTCTAAAAGACAAAAAATGACAACAAACTAAAATAGAAACTTTAAATCTAACCCAGACACTTCATTCTTAGCAACATGATATATAATGAAGATGATACGTGGAAAAAAAGGCTTCATATATTGTCTATCACATGTCAAACCGAGTGAACAAACACGTGTAGAACACATCAAAAATAGGGTTCATATATTGACTTGAATTATATGGTTTCAAACCCTTCTTGTCTCCTTCAAGGGGGTTTCTGGATGTCTTAAAAAAGACTTCCTTTTGCTAACCAAATGGATTTTTTCTTTCACACATGTATGGAAATGTACTTTCCAAATCATATTGTAATAGATTCATAAGGTGATATTATTGGTATTAACTACACCTTATTTGGAGACATCATTTTTATTGTAGGGGTTGGTACCTTCCAATTGGATGTGGTTGGTGATGTGAAGACTACTCAACCTCTAGTAACGATTCATATTAACACTAACAAGCTTATGAATGCTTGTTTACAAATGGAGACACCTCTAAACTTAACTCATTGGATTCTTTGTTTGTTCATGCTAACTATTGCTCTCAACTTTCCTTCTCCAAGGGGTTGAGACTATTTTCTTCATTTATTTTACATGGCCCAGTGAAAGAAGAAGAATGGAGATTGTCTCCACATCTTTTCCATTTTGCTAAGTTACAACTAAAAAGAGTCAAATTCTATACCCAATAGACTAATAGTATTTTGATACACCTTTAGTGAGCTATGCATAGCTCTCACCTATCACTGTAGCTCAATAAAATGACATCTAATAGCTCCAAGGCACCATTATAAATGGAATAGTTATGAAGTTGTTGTTAAATTATCAACTCCAAATGTTCAATTATTATGAATTTTGGGGGAGGGGGATCTTTTGGTGTATCGAACGGGGTAAGGGGACATCAGGATAGCATGGATGGGTAGAAGTGAGAGGTTCGAGCATGGTTTACTAATATCTATAATCCTAACATTAGAGAATGAGAAGGAGCCTTAGGGCCTGATGACATAGGGGGTAGGGGACCTATAGGTAAGGCAATGAGAGAAATTTATAGCGGAAACACCAATAGTTTTGACAAGGGGATTAGGGGCCACATTATCACAACCCATACACACTTAACCAATAACCACTAAAATACCTATCCCTTTAAACCAAAAGCCACGATCCCTTAACCCCTACACCCATAACTCATAACAAATTAACCCCTTAACCCCTAACCCCTAATTTAGAATCCTTGAACCCCATAAACCCTAATCCCATATCCTCTTAAGCCTTGACCCTTAACCCATAACCCCTAACCCCTAAACTCATTAACCCCTAACCCCTTAATACGCTGGCACCCAAATAGCATAACCCTTAGGCACTTCACCCCTAAATCCCTTGACATGTAAACCCTTGATGGTTAATATTTAACCCTTGAGTCCCTTAAGCACTAAGTCATTAACCTCTAACCCTTAAACCTCCTAACCTCTAAATCCCATAAGCCCTAACCCTTTACCCTTTACCCTTAACCCCTTGCTCCTAAACCCTTAAACCCCCTAACTCCTAGAACCCATTATCCTTTCTCCAAAACCACTAGTGCCGCAACACTAATATTCTTTGGAATATTATGCTTTTTCCTGCTAACCGCTCCAAATAAAACCTATAAGAAATGGTAGGGTCCAAGGAAAAGAGCTACAAGCTCCCCAAATCCATTCTACATTTTATGGACAATCACACTTCCCCAAAATCTCATCCACATATTTTCCTTGGTGTATTGGAGTTTGAAAAATACATAGGATGCCACAAGTAATCCTAATCATAAGACTCAACTTTCCTAATAACTAGGAGGCCTTAAAAATCAAACAAAATCTTAACTTATGCCTAAAATTACTAAAATTTCCTATCCCAAATATGAAAATAGAAATTCTACAAAATTATAGGGCAAAAAGGAAACCAAATTCCTTCTATAAATCTCTAAGACCTTCTGGAGGACAAATACAAATTTTGAAATAAATTTTTGAAATTATGCTCTTGCATCAATACCTACCAATGTATCCTTGTAGGCCACCCCCTTTAACAATAGTAATACCGATGTCCTTTACCTAGAAGAAGCTCCTTACATAATTCTCTCTTAGATCCCCTTAACCCATTGCAATGATTGTCTTTGATTCCTACCTAGTTGCAAGCACATTTTGAAGCAATTTAGCATATTCCTGGTTGAGGATTTTGATATGTGATTTTGTTTACATCTGGTGTCTGTCCCGTATTTAAATATATAAAATCATTTTTTTTTATGATTTAAAGTACTTATACCATCAGGTGTGTGCGCTAACATGGATGGAACACTTGCTAGATGTTGTATATAGTGTAATGTAAATGAATAATCTCTTTTGGAAAAGGCTCCACTCATGATGCCATTTTGCAAATTCTTGCACTCACCAATTGTGGTCAGATTGGTGAGGTAGATTTTAAGGTCTCTTCCAATTTATAAACACATACAAAAAAGCATTGACGGACCTCTTGCTTTAATGAAATGGATACAACGTAAATAATTCTCCATGGAAAAAAATTATCTGGGTCCTGTAATGGCTACAATGTAAATACTTCACCAATGGCTACAATGCAAATGCTCCCTTATGTTTCCTTGAAAGTCCCTAACACTTCTTAGCACATGTTGGCACACCCTGGCACCTGACACATATTGGATGCAAGTTTCCCTAACACTATAACATGACTTATCACTCCCTATCATACCATGTTACTCCCTCCTCGAGATACCTAAAACTCGCTAATACTCCCTGTCACACACTCTTATTCATTCATTTACGCATTTTGACCTAGTGCTCTGTCATGTTTTCCTAGCACTCCCTAACACTACTTAGCACACATTGGCACACCTTGGCACATGGAACATCTTTGTCTGCTTCCTTAGCACTCTAACATGCCTTGGCACTTCCTATAATACCATGTGACTCCCTTCTTAGCTCACCTGGAACTAGCAGATACTTCATTTCCATGCATTTGAAACTAGTGCTCCCTTGTGTTTCCCTGACACTTGGCCTTCACACTACCTAGGATGTGTTCACGCCACACCCTAGCACTTGGCACATCTTGGAATTCATATCATGCCTTGGAACTGCCTAGCATGTGTTAGTACTTCTAGGCATTCCCTACCACACCTTGGTATTCCTTAGCTTTCATGACGTCATAGATAGCCTTACTTTTTTTGCGACCTGGGAACCCAACCAAGTCATTGGAAAATCAATGTTGTGCCCAACCCAAATGTTGTGCCCAACACTTTCTGGCATGTGTTAGCATGCATTTTCAATCTGTGGCATGCACCAACACTCCTTAGTTATCATTCCCTCACAATTACCCTAATTCCCGACCCCTAACCCATTTAACCCCCTAAACCCCTAAAACCCTAACCCCTAAAATCCTTAACTGCTAAATCCCTTAACCTCCTAAACCTCTAAATGCCTAACCCATTTAACCCCCTAAACCTCTAAACGCCTAACCCATTTAACCCCCTATAACTAACTTGACATATTTTCCTTTGAACCAATCAATGAATAACCAAACCTTTATCAAATAATATTTGATTACAGGGTGCTTGTCTTCCCCACCAATAAAATTTGATTACATGGTGCTTTGTCAAAAAATATTGATTACCTATAAAGGGAATAAGTTGTTTGCATAATAAACCATTAACTATAATATCCCCTTCATTTTTTTTTGAATTAACTTTCTCCCACCAAGTCATCCCTTGGTTATGTTCTCACAAGACATGGTAGGAATCTGTATGAATGAAGAAACCTCCCAATTGTATTATTGATCTAAAATAAGGCTAGAAAGTTATCCCCTCATGATTTTTTTTTTCCATATCATTAATAGTGGTCCTCGAGTCCCCAATCTCTATAAATAAACACACTCCTATTATTTTGGAAATTTTAAATCCCTTGCCAAAGCACATATTTGTTTGGGAGAAACTTTAAATGTCAATAGATGTCGACCATAATACATATACTAGTTGAAACAACCTCAGGTATGTTTGGAATCCAAAACCTAATCCATTACCTTTGTCAACATGAAGTATTCGTGAGAGCATGTCAATCATTTGTTGATTTCATCCTTGCCTAAGTAATTTCCTCCTAAACCAATTGGAGAGTGGGCTCCTTGAATTTGGAAGTTGAGCTCTCAACTATCACCTAAGCTCTTAAGCACAATTATTATTGATAGTAAGCTATGCCCCTGTGCACCTTGGCTCTCTAATCGCCCATTTATCATTGATATTCTCGACATTGGTGTGGAGAACATGTGCAGGAAAAGGTGAGGAGACTTCGAATTAACTGAACCCATCTCACAAACATTAATAATTTCTCTTTCAGGTTTTGTTTTTCTCTGAAAATAATAGAAATAATTTTAATATCAATTGGGAAAAAATAAATTTTTGAATTAGGGTTACAACTTTAATAGTATTTTTTAATGATGTTTAAGAATTGGAGTTGAGATGACCTGCTAACCATAAATTGGAGAAAAATTAATTTTTGGACATGCTCAATAGTATTTTGTAATAATATTTAACACTTGAGTTGGGATGATAGGTGGGCACACCATCGGGCATCTATCTATTTGGGAGGTCATTTAATTGTATTCTCCAAATACTACTTATTTAATCATATATTCTTTGCGCTTAGTACAGTACACTGAAAGCTTCTGAAAGCTTTCCCTTAGAAATGAAGCCATCCACATCGTGCATACATTCTCATCTGGTTGGTCTAGAAGCCGTCCACATCGCACAATCATGTGTGTCCGCACAACAAATCCCATACAGCGTTCACCAAACTGTTAATCCTACATGTCGGCACAACAGTGATCATCCTTGGTTTAAAGGGTTTGTGATGGAGAACTATGGAGCTGTGATTCTTTCATGGAGAGCGAGAAATATCATTGGGCGCAAAATTTTTCGGCTAAAGGGTACAACACAGTTGCTTTAATGTTCAGTTTGGATTTAGGGTTTATATAACTCGATTAGCATCTGAACAAGCATAGGTTCACAAGTTGGAGAAATTCCATAATTTTTTGGAAGCCCTAAATCAAGATATTTAAGCTTCTTTGCTGCTTTTTTCCTTGATTCTAAAACACTACTGTGTCTATATACTCATTTTGGTTCTTAGATAATTTTGCATGCTCTACATACTCATGTCATATATTTATGAAAATTTCACTATTTTCAGACTGTGGTTGTAAATTATTCACAGAAACTGCCCTCTAATCCCTGTATTTTAAGCTACCAAAAGGCATAAATATTGCATTGAAGCACAATTTAAGTGTCATGTTTTTTGAAAGTCTAGTTCAGTAGGTAGTGAAGAAGTTTTGCAATAGGAACAATGTAATGCATTGAACGCATCAATAAACCTCATCAAACCTCCTGTCCTATGTATTATGGGTTTTGCGAAGCAGGCAATGGCATAGCATGCCTTGGAATGTTACCCAGCAACGGGATGTCAATATTCTTAGGCCATCAAATCACTTTTATATCCTGGAATCTAATTAGTTATATGGCCCCTTTGCATTATTTTCTCACTTTAATACCACCAAATGTAGTGATTGGTTGTTCTTAGATTGCCCTTATGCTCGATCAAAGAGTTAGGGTGTACTAAAGCAATGAGTGGATAGTATTGAAGAAGAGTTATGGTGTATTAAACCAGTGAGTGAATAATCCACTACTCGAAAGGTTGTTCAACCAACCATTAACAAATAGGTTTATCTATTTCCCAAAAAAACTAGCTTATGATGGAGAAATTTTTGGTAGTGTACTTTTTGCTGGGGTGATTCTTCCATGTGATATGTAAAATAGGAAAGTTTGGGATCAAAATTTACTTGAGAAGATTATTATAGAGTTGGTTGAATTTACCAAGTCACTATGTTCATCATTTATATTTTAAATGTAACACAAGAGCTTGTATAATTTAATAGGTGGGCTGACTATTTTAAAAGAAGTTAAGTCTTTCATAGTGCCTAAATTCATCTTAAGCCCTTGGAGTGACACATTTGGCCTTTCAAGTCCATAATGTTTAAAACCTGCTCCATGGATATTGTGGGCTTATCTTTTGTGTCATTCAATCCCACATTTTCTTTGGTGTGAAACATTTCGCCTTTCAAGTCCATAATGTTTACAATCTGCTCCATGGATTTCATAGTTCCTAAATTCTTCTTAAGCCCTTGGAGTGACACATTTGGCCTTTCAAGTCAATAATGTTTGCAACCTGCTCCATGGATTTCATGTTTCCTAAATGCCTCTTAAGCCCTTGGATAAACTTCTGTGAGTCAAATTTCACCTAAATTTCACCTCTACATCTTGCATGAGGGAGCCAAGAGTATCATGGTATCCTTCCATCAGTATATTATAAAGTGCCTCATTGATGGAGGAATGCATGTTTGACATGGAACTTCCCTAGTACGGCAATATAAAAATGAGTAGAAAATTTTGGTATCCATGAAAGGTTGGGAAAGAGTGCATTCCCACTCTAGGATGTAAAGCTTCTGGATAGGGTTAGATTTCAACATTACTTTGGGACTCCCTTCGAAGCTTATCATATATACATTATTCTACCATTCATCAATAAAATTTATCTCAGCCTCAATGTGCATTCTATAGCGGTCAACTAGATTTTTTCATAACTCCCATACTCCCAAATGCACCTTTACCTTGTTATATTCTAGGTACCAAAGGGAGCTTAAATCAAGTAGGTAGGCTAATAAAGCATTCTAATAACGAAGAAATGCACTAACTGGTTGAAAACAATTTGAGTCCAACCTCTTGGCTATTGAGGGTGAACAAACATCGTACACATAGAGCTAACAATCCCCCTTGGGCAGGGAGGACAATTTGAGTCCAACCTCTTAGCTATTGATGGTGAAAAAACAACCTACACATAGACCTAAAAATCCACCTTGGGCAGGGAGGATGGCAAGTGTAATGCCTAAACTTTACAACACTAAATTTAATGATTCCAAGTAGGTCCTTGTTTTCAAATTGTGGTTGTAAAATTTTCATAGAAGCTATCCTATAATCCCCGTATCTTAAGCTACCAAAAGGCATAAATATTGCATTGAAGAACAATTTCAGTGTCGTGTTTTTTGAAAGTCCAGTTCAATAGGTAATGAAGCAGTAATGCAATACGAATAGTGGAATGCACTGAATGAAGCAATAAACTTCATCAAGCCTCCTGTCCTCTGTATTATGGGTTCTGTGAAGCAGGCAGTGGCATAGCATTCCTTGCAATGTTACCCAAAAATGGGATGTCAATATTCTTAGGCCATAAAATCACTTTTATATCCTTGAATCTAATTAGTTATATGGCCCCTTCGCATTATTTTCTCAGTTTAATACCACAAAATGTAGTATTTGGTGGTTCTTAGATTGCCCTTATGCTTGATAAAAGAGTTAGGGTGTACTAAAGCAATGAGTGGATAGTACAGAAGAAGATTTATGGCGTATTAAACCAACGAGTGTATAATCCACTGCTCGAAAGGTTGGTCAACCAACCATTAACAAATAGATTTATCTATTTCTCAGAATAAATAGCTTATGATGGAGAAATTTTTGGTAGTGTAGTTTTTGCTGGGGTGATTCTTCCATGTGATATGAAAAATAGGAAAGTTTGCGATCAAAATTTAGTTGAGAAGATTATTTTATAGTTGGTTGAACTGACCAAGTCTTTATGTTCATCATTTTATTTTAGATGTAACACAAGAGCTTGTATAATTTAATAGGTGGGCTGACTATTTTAATATAAGTTAAGTATTTCATAGTGCCTAAATTCTTCTTAAGCCCTTGGAGTGACACATTTGGCCTTTCATGTCCATAATGTTTACAACCTGCTCCACGAATCTTGTGGGCTTATCTTTTGTGTCATTCAATCCCACATTTTCTTTTGAGTGACACATTTGGCCATTCAAGTCCATAATGTTTACAATCTGATCCATGGATTTCATAGTTCCTAAATTCTTCTTAAGCCCTTGGAGTTACAATTTTTTCCTTTCAAGTCCATAATGTTTACAACCTGCTCCATGGATTTCATGTTGCCTAAATGCCTCTTAAGCCCTTGGATAAAATTTTGTGTGTCAAATTTCACCTAAATTTCACCTCTACATCTTGCATGAGGGAGCCAAGAGTATCATGGAATCCTTCCATCACTATATTATAAAGTGCCTCATTGATTGAGGAATGCATGTTTGACATGGAATTTCCCTAGTACGGCAATATAACAATGAGTAGAAAATTTTGGTATCCATGAAAGGTTGGGAAAGATTGCATTCCCACTCTAGGATGCAAAGCTTTTGGATAGGGTTAGATTTCAACATTACTTTGGGACTCCCTTCAGAGCTTAGCATATATACATTATTCTACCATTCATCAATCAACTTTATCTAGGCCTCAATGTGAATTTTGTAGCGTGCAACTATATTTTGTCATTCCTCCCATACTCCCAAATGAACCTTTACCTTGTTATAGTCTAGCTACCAAAGGGAGCTTAAATCAAGTAGGTAGGCTAATAAAGCATTCAAATAACGAATAAATTTACTAATTGGTTGAAAAAAATTAGAGTCCGACCTCTTAGTTATTGAGGGCGAACAAACATCCTACACATAGAGCTAACAATCACCCTTAGGCAAGGACCAAAATTTGAGTCCAACCTCTTAGATATTGAGGGTAAACAAACAACCTACACATAGAGCTAAAAATCCCCTTTGGGCGGGGAGGATGGCAAGTGTAATGCCTAAACTTTACAGCACTAAATTTAATGATTCCAAATGGGTCCTTGTTCTCATATTGTGATTGTAAATTTTTCACAGAAACTATCCTCTAATCCCTGTATCTTAAGCTACCAAAAGGCATAAATATTCCATTGAAGCACAATTTCAGTGTCATGTTTTTTGAAAGTCCAGTTCAGTAGGTAGTGAAGCAGTAATGCAATAGGAACAATGTAATGCATTGAACGCAGCAATAAACTTCATCAAACCCCCTGTCGTCTATATTATGGGTTTTGTGAAGTAGGCAGTGGCATAGCATGCCTTGCAATGTTACCCAGCAATGGGATGTCAATATTCTTAGGCCATCAAATCACTTTTATATCCTTGAACCTAATTATTTATATGGCCCCTTAGCATTATTTTCTTAGTTTAATACCCCAAAATGTAGTAATTGGTGGTTCTTCAATTGCCCTTATGCTCTATAAAAGAGTTAGGGTGTGCTAAATCAATGAGTGGATAGTACTAAAGAAGAGTTATGGTGTATTAAACCAATGAGTGCATAATTCATTGCTCGAAAGGTTGGTCAACCAACCATTAAAAAATAGGTTTATTTATTTACCAAAAAAAATAGCTTATGATGGAGAAATTTTTGGTAGTGTAAGTTTTGCTAGGGTGATTCTTCCATGTGATATGAAAAATAGGAAATTTTGAGATCCAAATTTAGTTGAGAATATTATTTTATAGTTGGTGGAATTGACCAAGCCATTATGTTCATCGTTTATATTTTAAACGTAACACAAGAGCTTGTATAATTTAATAGGTGGATTGACTATTTTAATAGAAGCTAAGTCTTTCATAGTGCCTAAATTCTTCTTAAGCCCTTGGAGTGACACATTTGGCCTTTCAAGTCCATAATTTTTACAACCTGCTCCATGGATCTTGTGGGCTTATCTTTTGTGTCATTCAATCCCACATTTTCTTTGGAGTGACACATTTGTCCTTTCAAGTGCATAATGTTTACAATCTTCTCCATGGATTTCATAGTTCCTAAATTCTTCTTAATCCCTTGGAGTGACACATTTGGCCTTTCAAGTCCATAATGTTTACAACCTGCTCCACGGATTTCATGTTTCCTAAATGCCTCTTAAGCCCTTGGATACACTTATGTGTGTCAAATTTCACCTAAATTTCACCTCTACATCTTGCATGAGGGAGCCAAGAGTATCATGGACTGCTTCCATCACTATATTATAAAGTGCCTCACTGATGGAGGAATGCATGTTTGACATGGAATTTCCCTAGTACGACAATATAACAATGAGTAGAAAATTTTTGTATCCATGAAAGGTTGGGAAAGAGTGCATTCCCACTCTAGGATGCAAAGCTTCTAGATAGGGTTAGATTTCAACATTACTTTGGGACTCCCTTCTAAGCTTATCCTATATACATTATTCTACTATTCATCAATCAACTTTATATGAGCCTCAATGTGCATTTTGTAGCGATCAACTACATTCTGTCATTCCTCCTATACTCCCAAATGCACCTTTACCTTGTTATACTCTATGTACCAAAGGGAGCTTAAATCAAGTATGTAGGCTAATAAAGCATTTGAATAATGAAGAAATGCACTAATTGGTTGAAAACAATTTGAGTCCAACCTCTTAGCTATTGAGGGTTACCAAACATCCCACACATAGAGCTAACAATCCCCCTTGGGCAGGGAGGATAATTTGAGTCCAAACTCTTAGCTATTGAGGGTGAAAAAACAACCTACACATAGAGCTAAAATCCCCCCTTGGGCAGGGAGGATGGAAAGTGTAATGCCTAAACCTTACAACACTAAATTTAATGATTCCAAGTATGTCCTTGTTTTCATATTGTGGTTGTAATTTTTTCACAGAAACTGCCTTCTAATCCCTGTATCTTAAGCTACCAAAAGGCATAAATAATGCATTGAAGCACAATTTCAGTGTCGTGTTTTTTGAAAGTCCAATCCATTAGGTAGTGAAGCAGTAATGCAATAGGAATAGTGTAATGCATTCAACGCAGCAATAAACTTCATCAAACCTCCTGTCCTCTGTATTATGGGTTCTGTGAAGCAGGCAGTGGCATAGAATTCTTTGCAATGTTACCCAAAAATGGGATGTCAATATTCATAGGCCATCAAATCACTTTTATATCCTTGAATCTAATTAGTTATATGGCCCCTTCGCATTATTTTCTCAGTTTAATACCACAAAATGTAGTAATTGGTGGTTGTTAGATTGCCCTTGTGCTCGATAAAAGAGTTAGGGTGTACTAAAGCAGTGAGTGGATAGTACTGAAGAAGAGTTATGGTTTATTAAACCAATGAGTGTATAATCCACTGCTCGAAAGGTTGGTCAACCAAGCATTAACAAATAGGTTTATCTATTTCCCAGCAAAAATAGCTTATGATGGAGAAATTTTTGGTAGTGTAGTTTTTGTTGGGGTGATGCTTCCATGTGATATGAAAAATAGGAATGTTTGGGATCAAAATTTAGTTGAGAAGATTATTATATAGTTGGTTGAATTGACCAAGTCATTATGTTCATCATTTATATTTGAAATGTAATACAAGATCTTGTATAATTTAATAGGTGGGCTAACTATTTTAAAATAAGTTAAGTCTTTCATAGTGCCTAAACTCTTCTTAATCCATTGGAGTGACACATTTGGCCTTTGAAATCCATAATGTTTACAACTTGCTCCATGGATCTTGTGGGCTTATCTTTTGTGTCATTCAATCCCACATTTTCGGTTGAGTGACACATTTGGCCTTTCAAGTCCATAATGTTTACAATATGCTCCATGGATTTCATAGTTCCTAAATTCTTATTAAGCCCTTGGAGTAACACATTTGGCCTTTGAAGTCCATAATGTTTCCAACTTGCTCCATGGATTTCATGTTGCCTAAATGCCTCTTAAGCCCTTGGATACACTTCTGTGTGTCAAATTTCACCTAAATTTCACCTCTGCATCTTGCATGAGGGAGAAAAGAGTATCATGGACTCCTTCCATCACTATATTATAAATTGCCTCATTGATGGAGGAATGCATGTTTGACATGGAATTTCCCTAGTAAGGCAATATAACAATGAGTAGAAAATTTTGGTATCCATGAAAGGTGGGGAAAAAGTGCATTCCCACTCTAGGATGTATCAAGAAATTGGAGATTCAAATCCTTTGATTTACCTAGTATCCCTGATTTACCTACAGCAACAAAAAGGGCATAACTTAGACATCCCTGATTTACCGAAGGGCATAGCATCTAGACATTATAATGGTTTTCTAAATTTTTTTTTTAATTTTTCCTACTGCTTATGGTTGGCGTGAACAATAAATGATGTGTTGTTAGGTTTAGTGCTATTAATCTTAACACAGAGGGGACCTAATTTCTCCGCATGGCCAAAATATTCTCTATATGCCTCCCGAGGATATAAATCCTTGCAGCTTCCTTCTCCTACACCTACAGTACCAGTAATATCTCGAGTTATATGATGATCACCCATTAGATTTTTCAGGTCCACATGCTGATCTTTGGGAGGAATTCTCTTCAAATAGTTGAAATGATCACCCACATTCATAACATGGTCACCCATTAGGGTGCTCAGATTCACATGGTGATTTCCCTCTTCATTTTTCTGGGATTTGCTTGAGTTTGGCTGACTATTTTCCATTTCAGAGTTGTCTAGTTCTCTTATAGACGTGACGCGTACAGTGAAGAAGGAATCCATAGAATCCCTAGCTTCCATGCTGCAATGGTCACTTTCGTAACCAAACTCCTGGTTTTTGTCGACGCCTTTTGGAACCTTCTCTAAACCCTGCTTTTCGTCATATATTATTAATTAAAATTGTCCCTGTGCAAGTCTACATACAAATAACTATAAGAGATGGTATATTTCTTTATATATATATATATATATCTATATAACAATCACAAATATCTAATTCAGAAGTTCTTAGTTTAGGAATTAAGGATTGTGCGGGATGATACCAAAAAATTATGAATTATTATACTTTTGCTCAAATTATTTTGAGGAAAACATTATAATCTCTAGATGTTATGCCCTTAGGTAAATCAGGGATGTAAGTTATGCCCTTTTTGTAGCTGTAGGTAAATCAGGGGATTTGAATCTCCAACTTCTTGATACATAATAATTGCTATTTTTATGTTTAATTACTATTTTTATTGCACTTTGAAGATGCACATTATACAATAAAATTTTGATGGGTTAAAGTTTATAGAACATAATAAGTGATTTATTCTGAATTGATTTTTTTCTTGTATTTCCGTTCATATTTGAATGAAAATACATTTTTCATATACACATTAAGCTTGTACATTCATTAGGAATCTGCCATCATCATGACAGATTCATGACAACGCCTGTCATGATTCCTGCCCAGAATCCTTTGTTACACTCCACAAATAGCGTATTCGGTGTTAGGGCAGCGACGGTGCAGGCATTGTCGGCTTCGGCCAATGAATTTTCTTTTTATTCTTACAATATGAATTTTTTTAGTGGCCTTTGTTAATGGCCTCTATTTTTTAATGGCCTTTGTGAATTTTCTCTATTTTCTTTGTGCTTTGTTAAGTTTCACCTGTCCAACTCTGATCAGGGACTCTTTGCTTCCAAGGCTTGCTTTACATTTTTTTCAATTTTTCTACTTGAGAAAGATAGTGAAGAGAAAGTGAGATTTTTTGTTATAAAAAAGCTCATAGGCTTTAGAGTAGGGATATTTGGGTGAATGCTTGTATGGGAATATGTGAGAGATGTCTTGGACGTGGACTTGTGACCGTACATTCTTATGAAAGTGTTCCTATCTTATGTACGGTTAAAGAGTATATTTTATCAATAATGTTTGTTGAAGATTTCTACAATATTGTTCACTACCACGCTTCCCAGTTTCTATAATTGTTGTTGCAATGCTTGTTATGATAATTTTAATTTAACATAAAACCAGATCAGTGCTCTAAATTATTGTTTTGCATAGTAAAAACTATTGCTGTTATAGGTCAATCTACAACTGTTATAGGTAAATATATTGTTATTTTGAGAAGAAGATTCCTTGTACTAGAAATGAACATGTTTTCATAGAGTTATCAGTTTGCTGTTGATAGAATTAGTTGGTTTGGGCTTTTCTTTTACACTGATAGGGATTGTCATGTTAGTATAGTCCTTGAGTCCATAACAGTTGGACTCATAACGCACGATAACTCATCCATACCATATCTATCAAGTGGATTTCATGGGAACATCAAGAACAAATTGTCCCCTTTGATGATAGGAATGCTAGAAAAATGATGGTGGCATGCAACAAATCAGATCACTAAACCAGGGAAAAATTTCATGTGTCCCTACCTCAACTTCCCGATACAAGTAGGCGTGGACCACAGTACGGGATTTTAAATATTAGCATTGCATCAGCCTATAAACTTTGACAAATATCTTAACACTAAAACAAGTGCTAACCAAAGCGATTGTTTTCATGGGATTTATTCTAGTATTGCCACACTACTGGAGATCTAACTTCTATAAAGAAACCAGAAGCTACTTAAAGGGATGTGGTGGAGACAAATTGATATAGGCAAACACCTTATTATGGGAAGAAGTGAGGCTCCAATTTGTTGTTGGCAGAAACATAGGATTTGGTCTCGATATTACTTGGTGGTACATTATCATCTTCATTTCATCTTGAGGTCAACTGAGGCAGGAAGAAGAAGATTGTGAGTAGTATGATCATTAAAGTTGCATAAAAACATATAATTATGACTGCAAATAACCCTTGTATGGATATGGCATGTAATTGATATCATTTATTAGTTGTTTCCATGAATGTCTTACAAAGACAACAAGTAATTATTCCACCTATTTTCTAGATTTCCTTGGGCTTTCGAAGAAGGTAATACTTATAAATAATAATGTTTCCCTCAAAGCATCCTCCCCTTTGGGCATTGTCATCGACTCGGGCAATTTTTTTATAGTTTTTTTATTTGTATGTGCATGTTTTTCAGTTTTGTTGGTAGTATTTTCTTCCTCCAATGAGTTTGGGTTTTATTTGGGGAAGTCCTAGGCTATTCATTGGTTGTTGGGCTCTAGTATTCTCTCATTATAGTGGTCTAGTGATTTTCAATGCTCATCACAATCCAAGAGGAGTACTCTTCTAGAAACCATCTCATCCATCCAAGTAACCACTATCAATATGCCACTTCTATGACCAACAAATCAGATCATGAGCCATCTATACGTGGTCAAGAAACAAATTATTGTCTTCTACATCAATTGATTTCCCCCCACACAGATTAAAGAAATAATTTGTCATCAACATTCTTCCATCAATGTCTGTAACCTAATGAACATCGTTATAGCTAATTTTTGTCTGATAATTTTTAGTTTTGGTGGAGAAAAATTGATATAGGCTTGTCGTCCTTCATCCAAAATTGTTTGAGGACAATGCTTTGATAATTATAATTATTCATATCTGTAGTCATTAGAATTTCATAGTAATAATGCAATTCACGTAGATCCTTCATCTCAAAACAAAATAACATTTGATTTTTGGTTGTTGGAAGACGTTATATGGCTCTCTATGAATATTAGGCCATCAAATCACAATGTAACTACAATAATTTGATTTGTATAACCCTAATGAGGTGACTTAGAAATGCCTTATCTCTCATCACGAGTCCCATTTCCCATTGAAGAGCACTTATTATTCATTTTCTGCCTGCATTTTGTGAATTTACAATCAGAAATAAAATAGTAAAAGTTTTTTTGGTATACACGGTACCATATATTTAAACAATTATTTATGTAATGATCCTAACTAACATCCACACATTTTTCTTTGTAGATTTCTATTACATTACTTTTTTGGAATATATACAAATGGCATACCAGGTATTTATTCTTTTTTTGGTATTTGTAGTATTTATGTTGTTGATTTAGTTAGAGACTCATTTTATTTTTAGAAATAACTCTAAAACGATACTTCAAAAGTTTGTTTGTGACTAGTTAGAGGCTTGTTGGAACACTTTGAGAGACTTTCCTGAAAGTTTCGGACAGATTTTCAATGCTCACTCAACACTAAAAAATTAAATATTCATAGATTCACTCCCTAGGTTTATTCATTGGTCATGTTATCTCGAAAAAGAATTAATAATCAAGTTAAAATTTGTAGTCTTATCTAGCATAGTACGTGGTGCATTTAGGAAAATAGCACATCATCATCTGAATATTTAGATGAACGGGAAACAAAAGTTGTTCCAGGGACAGATGAATACTTCAATGAAATGATATTTTTCAATTGCAAAATCTACCAAAATAGGAAACTAAAGAAGCGAAGACTAGTTGGTATCCATAGATTGGACCATGGAGTTTATATAGAAGAGGTATACTATAATTAACAAATTGTTTTTCTTATAATAAATAAATATGCACATTATTTAATACATTATTATTGATCATTTGAATTGGATTTTTTTGATGAAAAGTTGCTTCCGGTTCCCAATATTCCTGAAGAACCTATAGATTATATTGATAGTATCCACTGTCAAGATGAAGGACAAAACACATTTATGGATGAAACCACTTCACAAATAAATGAGGCTGGTGTCAATGAATTTATCCAGGACTTCTACACATCTTTTGAAGAAGTTATTGATTCACCCCTCGCTCAATTGGCTAGGACGCCTCTTTTTTCAAATGTTGAATCTTCTATATTGGCGACACTTATGTTGTTGTAGAACTTGAAGGTTACACATGGATTGAAAAACACATCCTTTACTAATATATTAAGGTTGGTTTTGATATTCCTATAAATTAATGCTCTAAATGTCTTAAAAGTTTTGAATATTGTGTATACTTATAAAAATAATTATTTGTACTATGCAGACTTTTGGCAAACAAAATACTTCCAAAGGACAATAAGTTGCCTCATTCTCATAGAGAAGTATCTTCAATAATGAAAGACATTGGAATGGAGTACAAGACATATGATGCATGTCCAAATGACCATATATTGTGCTATGGAGAGAATTAAAATTTACAACAATGCCCAGTGTGTCACACAAACAGATATCGTCAAGATCAAGTATCCAAGAAGGTTCCTTATAAAGTACTACGACACATTCCACTAAATCCAAGGTTTGAGAGAATGTTCAAGTGAAAGGAGTTGGAAAAATATATGGATTATCATGCACAAGGGAGAAGCCAAGATGGTGTCATGCGTATGGTTTCGGATAGTAAATATTGGAAATATATTGAGGAAATATGGCTACATTTAAGAAATGAGCCAAGGAATGAAAGAATTTCTCTAGCAATGGATGGTGTCAATCCTTTTGGAGATCTTAGAACAACGTATTCTATTTGGCCAATGTTAATTATAAACAACAATCTTCCCCCTTGGATGGCAATGAAAACGGAACATGCAATGTTAACTCGTATCATACCAAATACTAGAATATATGAATGCAATGCTCTCTTGAATTTTATATAAAAATATTTCAATTAAGTTAATCCTAATAAAGAACACTTTGTTTACTTAGGAAAATATCAGGCAAAGGATCTGGATGTATACATGGAGCCCCTCATTGACGAGCTTCGTGAATTATGGGATGGTGTAAATATGTATGATCTATCAAGACCTGTCAATGATAGAAAATTCCTCTTTCATGTGATTCTTATCTGGACAATTCATGACGCTCTGGGGCTCTCTATTTGTTGTGGTAATATTTGTTGTTGTAATGTATTATAAATTACATTTATAATTATTGTATTCATTTTAGTATTTACTAAATTTGGTTTCCAATCTTAATTTAGGGCTAGAAACAAAGGGGAAACATGACTGCCCATCATGTGGGCCAAAATTTTGCATAGACAATCAAAGGGTCTCAATAAAACTGTATATGATGAGTATAGACAATTCTTACCACAAAATCATCGCTATCGAGTGCGTGATAAACATAAGCTCAATGGAAAGGAAGTGGAAATGAGGAAGCCAATAAATATGAACCCTGCTAGGTGCAAAGAAATGTATGACAAAAAATAAGGGACATGTTTTCCCCTACGATGAAAATAATCTCTATTTTATACAAATTAGAATATTATGAGAACTTTCCAATAGCCCACCTATTGGATACTATGCACATCGGGAAAAATGTGGCAGCGTGCTTATGGAAAAATTTAAATGGAACTAACCTTGAAGCACAAATAAAGTTAATAAAGGACCTTTGAGTTGCCAATATCATGCCAAACATGTGGTTGCATGAAGGAAACTCATATGTTCATGCTCCATGGAATTTTACATAAAATGAGAAAGAAAACATAATTTCTACTATGAAAAACATAAGATTTCCTTTTGGCTTTGGTGCAACATTAAAAAACTTATTCACAAGAGATGGATCAGAGTTCTTATGCCTAAAAAAAAATGATTGGAAAAATTGGATAAAGGTAATGTTGTCACATGTTAGATTTGTTGGAACTTAATTAAAAAATTGTATATCCTAGTGATAATAGCAGTCAATGCATATTTGAACATGGTTATTTGTTAATGGTCATGCTAGTATTGTGAGAATATCATCTCATGCATATTTGAAGTCCATGCATATTTTAACACGGTTATTTATTAATGGTGATGCAGTATGTGTTGCCTGTAGCAATACCAAGTACTTTTGACCATGATGTCACTTTGACTATTTACAAATTCTGCAAATATTTGAGGTATTTTCAATCCATCATGCATACTCTTCCATGAATCTTATCATTTGAAGTGCATCATTGGTTATTCCTTTATATCAGTTCTTACTTTTAGTTTACGATAAATCACAAGTCTTTATTGTAATACATGGTAATACTTGCAGGTGGGCCTCATCTAAAGAGATACATCAAGATGAATTGAAGTACTGGAAGAGGAATGTTTCACTTTTGATGTGTGATATTCAAATGTGATTTCCTCGAAGCTTCTTTAATTCTCAAGAGCACTACCTTGTACACCAAGTAAAAGAGATTGAACAATGTGGTCCTATTCATATTCGAACAATGTGGCTTGTGGAGAGATATATGAAGGTCTTAAAACAATTTGTGAGGCAAGAGGCTCGACCATAAGGGTCCATAGTTGAGGGGTACATGGTTTTCTAGGAAATGGTTCATTTGAGTGAGTAATTACCTGAATTTCATATTGAAGCTCCGTGATTATGGAATTATAACCAATCTCAATCATTTGAAGGAGAAAAATTAGTGGGTGAAGGGACTTCAAAGAGGATAAAAGGTAAGAAAAATGTTAGTAGTAGTTATTTTCATCTTAAATTTTATAATGCATGGATATAAATAATTATAAATTCATTGAACAAATATATTTTTCATTATAGATGATGAGTGGGAGGAATTACATTTGTATGTTGCATACAAGTCTAACTTTACATTGGAATGGATGGAGAAGTACGCTGAACAAAAGAAATTAGAAGATGAAAGTGAATGGACCAATATATATAATAGACATGGTGAAAACGATAATCGAGGATTGCCTACAAGCCATAAAAGAAAGTGGCTAGATATATGCTCATGGAATTGGATAAAGACCAATATTGAAAATGAGGAAACAAAAGGGAAGGATAGAGTGACACAACAACAATTGAATTTCATTAAACGATCTATAAATGGGGAGGTGATATATATTAATATGTTGCATATATTTAATAAATTTTCTGTTAACTTTTGTATCCTTTAATCTAATTAGTTAATATTTTTATGAATTTAGGTAAGATATTACAAAATAATGTGGAACTTTGGTCATCATTATCACATCAGAAAAGCTGATGAAAAGAGACAAACTTATGATTGTTGAGTTTCAGCATCATTTGAGGTGGAATTTCGTTCACATGCAAATGATAGACAACGAATCACAAGCACACTTTGCTACTATGGAGTGTTGGAGGTTATTATAGAGCTTGATTTTATGTCTTTCAAGAAAGTTATTTTTCGTGTTGAATGGTACAAGCTTATAGAAGTGGGAGAAGAAAAAAATATCTTGCTCCATAATAATGGATTCCATATGATCAATACATCTAGGTTTGAAGCCACTTCTAAACCTTATGTGTTTCCAATTCAATGTGACAAAATGTTTCTCATTCCAAATTTAGAACAACCTGGTTGGTAATTTGTGATTGATGATGATCCAAGGGGACGAAGAGTAACATTTGTTCCAGATGTAGAGGACCATGATTTACTTGAAGATGAAAAAGTTCCCCCAGAAGACATAGATGGCCAAGATGGAGATGATGTTATTGTCAATGGTGCATATGACCAAGACGAAGATCATGACGAGTTTACTGAAGTGTCTGAAGCACATGACCAACCACATGGACATCAAGTGCATGAAGATGATCAATTTATTGATTTTAATTTACATGTAGTTGAAGGTGGTGAAGACTATGAAAATGATGGTATTAATTTATTTTTCAATTGACGGTCCATTAATGATGGGGTGTTTATGTCATTAGATGAGGAAATTTCATGTGAGCATGACATTTTTTGATCACTATGTTTATTTTAAGATATTTTTAAGGATTCACTACAGTTAAGTATTTAGTTTCTAATTGTAATGGACATTAAGTAATTCGAATGTTGAAGGTTTTAATTGAAAAACACATATATATTTGGTGGAGGCACCTAATCTACTACACTTCAATTTCTTAATTGAATTTTTGAAAACATTTACTTTATGCCATCGTCACCTAGGCAAGAGAATCATAATACTATAAACCTAAAATAACTTTGCATATTGAGTATTGTTTATGTTTTTTTTATGTATTGAAACATATTGAAATTTGTTTATGTTATTTTTCATGTGCTAGTGAATTTGAATTTTGTTATTAATGTCACTAGAATATGTTCTCAAATCAATATTTTACTATTTTTATGTTATTATGTGTTTTTTTAAGAATGCTACTTCTAAACTAGGGGATTCAATGATCTTAACCGATTTTATCGAAATGTTAACAAATCACGAGGGAAAGACATTGCTATGATGGTGCATGAGGTAAGATTGAATATCGTATTTTATAGGTTCAATTATCTTATGTTCTTTATTATATTATGCTAATTTATATTTTTGGAATGCAGGCAATTTCTAAAGTCATTCCAACCCCTATCACACCTTTCAATACATATAAGGTATTGCTAGTGGTAAAGATTGATCAATATTTTTGTGCATTAAATTAACTTATTTCACTTTATATATTTATTAATATTTGTGCTTTTGCTAAGCATGCATTTTGTTGGCATGCAAGATTCATTTATGTCGGTCAATACATCAAATGTTGCCATGCAGGTATCATTTATGCCCCCTAATACATCCAATGTTATGCAAAATGTAAGGTTCAACAATATATTTGCATGAGTTTGATTATGTTATTTGTTCAGAAATCTAGGGTATAACAATGGAGGTGACTTTTACTTGATTATGTTATTTGTTTGTATACTTTTACTTCAGCTATGAGCTCTTGCTTCAATTTGTATGCTTGGCATGATGCATTCTTACTAAGATGCATTCAACCGTGGAAAATGTCTTTCATCTTTTAATTTTTTTCTTGCTATTCATCTATTTTATTCATGAGCATGAAACCCATGCTTTAAACATAACAGAAATGATTTTATTTTTCGTTCTTTACATGTGTCATAAATTACATAAAATCATGATTACATATGTCATTATGAAGACCAAACGTATTTTATATATTTCAACTTTATTCATATTTTATTCCATATTATTATTTATATTTGTGCCTTGCAAGATGTTTCTAGGGTGACTCCAACAAGTAAACAATCTATTGGTATAGAGGGTTGTGTTATTCCCTCGACACCTAGACCAGAACCCCATAACATGCCCTCTACATCAAATATTGATGTTCCTAGTATCCCTGTTGAATTGCACCTGCATGCTCCTATTAGGAGTACATCAGAATTAATAAATAATCCATCAAATGTGGATTTAGTTAGAATTCTCCTGCCAAGACTGGAACAAGTTTCTTTGAGGAGTCTCATAGATTAACAATCAAGAATGTTAAGGCTCCTACTAGATACTCCTGAAAATGTTTAAATCAGACAAGAAATGGTTTCACAAATTCAATTATGGGAAATGCCATTGTTGGAGAGTGCAGAGCCTACTTCAAATGAGCAAGTAAAATTATTTTAATTTTTTTATAATTTCATTTGTTACGTTTAGGATTATTAATTTAGAAATGAAAGTAGTTTCATATTTTGGTTGTATTTTTAATAGTTCCACAATTTCTTTGTAGATGTAGGAAATAAGTGAGAAAATGCCTGATGTACCTATAAGGGAATCTACCTCAACCCCTAAGACTACAACAATATCATCGGTGACTACGAAAGGAATGCAAGAAGTTACAATCATTCTCACTACAGAAGCAAATATCTTGAAGGATGAAATGAGGTTAAAATTTTATCACTTTATGTTCATCATGTAGAACAATTATTTGGAAATATCGTCCAAATGGATTGGAGGAAGCAAACCAATGCTAAAAAATAAGAACTATTTATACATGTTGTAATAGAATTTGGAAATCCTGGTTTTGATAAAGAAATTATTCTAGATATTGCATGTAAATACATTCACTCAAAAAGAGACAATTTTAGGTCAAAGTTGACAAAAACTTGATGTATCCATGTCCAGCTTGGATCAAAGACCAAGTGACATGGGATGAACTTATGAAAGATGCCAAGTTTAAAAGGAAGGTGCACAATAATCCAAACTATAGGCCATATACATGAAGAGGAGGTAAAAGGCGACTTCGAGATACAACGAAAGCAACCCAAGCTACGGTGTCAAGTATTGGATCTCATAAATTAGGCTCTGATGGATATAACAACATTCGTGGTGGCATAGTAAGTGAAGAGTTTCATCTATTATATTTCTATTTTAGGGAAAATAACCATGGTCGCGTTGAGTTAGTTGTATCTTATTAGTCATTATAGCTTATAAATATGATTATCTCTGTTAATGTTGGTTCACGAATTTTAGAAGGAAGCTTCAGAGGAAGAATTAAAATATGCTTTATTACACGGTTCCAAAGGTCTACGACAACGCATGATAGATCAAGGGGAAAAATTAATTACTGGTTATGAATCTGAGGTTAGTTGTTTAAAATATCTTAAGAAATATGCAATAATTTAATTGGAGATATAATTTTATTTTAACAAGTTAAATTGTGTTTTGTATAGGAATCTCAACAATCTAAATCATTAGGTGAAACATCTAGGAGTGAGCATGAGGATGAGATACAAGCACATGATGAATCGTTTATTGCACACAATCATTCAATTGTCATTCCTGAACCTTGGCAAGAAACCATTGTTGAATTTCAACAAATGGGAAACAAAAATAATGAGGAGGGTGTTGAATGTGATGAGCAATCCACACCCACAATTATAGTAGCGCCTCGTAGGAGGACAAAAAGGATTGATATGTGTTAAATGTTTAACTTGAATGTGCATTGCTCCAGCTTCTATGGAGTTCACTAGGTTGTGAGGGTCCAAACATAAACTAATTCTTTGTGCAACAAAATACAATTTGAAGATACTTTGATTTTTGAATTTTGTGAACAAAACAAATTTTGAACGTACTTTTTTTTCCTGCAGCACTATTTTTTTGTGAGTGTCACAAAAAACAATGTGTTGACTCTAGATGATGAATTGAATATATTGTGATGTGACTTTGGGGTAGCAATAGTTGCCTTCAATGACATTCCTACAACAATATTCTCGACTATATGGATTTGTACACTTATGATAGTTCATACTTGAAGATTTTTTTGTCAAGAATTATATTTTAGATCATACCTGTTTTTAATGTAATGCTTATTGTTTGTGTATCAAATACTAAGTGATTGTATTTTGGTTCTAAAAATTTCAAGATGTCACATGCACATATTTTACCCAATTATTGAAGAGATATTAGAGTTAAAACATGTTTTTCATAGGATTACATGTTGCCATTATTACAAGGAAAGAACTATCTAAACTGGGTGCTAAAATTATTTTTGGCACTCGAAAGATCCTGGAAAAAATAGATGTAAACACCTCTGAATATTATCACAAGTATTTCATCGAGATTATGCTGATGGATATATAGCTTCACTGACTACAAGATTTTCTTTTTTCTTACTTGATATAAAATTCTCACGTGATTAGGAAGATATGTTTTGTATTTTTTATTTATATTTACATCTATATATGATGATAGTGATATATTTTGGACACCAAAAAACTTCTCTACATATCATGAATTTTGATTTTCTCTTGATGGTTGTTTTAGCCTATTTTTAAAGCATTATAATTCATATACATAATATAATTTTTTTATATATTAATGAAAAGTATAATTTTATTTTGAGTACAAAAAGGAGACTTCAAGCTTTTTTGTTGAAAATGTGGATGAATCTGAATATGTATATTTCTCCTCCAAGATAAGTATATATATAATCAAATGATTTATAATCATGAATAATTTTTATGGAGAAAGGTAGAATTATGGTATTTTATATTTTTAACTTTTCCATTTTTGCAACGATTCAGAAAAATGTGATTTTCAGATTTAATCCTATCAAGTTTCTAATTATTTCCTGTAAATTTGGAAACAGTTTTCAGTGGCTGAAAAAGTGGGGTGAATGGTTGCAGAGAAACATGGATAAGAAGTTGGAAAACATGGAAGCAGAGTTATTAGTTCTGAAGGTCAAAGTTAATCAGATGGATTTCTTGAGCCTGAGATCAAGTTTTTCAGACTAGGAAGTTTGTAAAGGTCTCCAAACTACTGAGTTTCGAGTTCCAACGACGCAAGGAGAAAATACTTCCCGAGTGGCAAAAGAGAACCTGGGTGTAGCCATAGAAGTTGGGCCCTTAGGTGATTTTTAATTTTCAAAATTTTAATCAATGTATTGCAATTTTTCTCTTATTTTCTTCGAGGGGGTTTTAGAATTTACGGTAGATATCTGATTGTAGAATTGTAGTCAAGAGAAATCAGTGTAAGAATTTTTTTTTATGGATGTATTGGAATAGTGAAACCTTTGAAAACATAGAAAAGTGTAAATAGGTTTGTTAAGTGTTGTGACTGTACTTTTGTTACTTTTGCTAAACCCCATGATGAAATTATTGATGATGAGGATGCAGAGGAGGGTATCACAGGTTGCCATGACAAAAACAATGACAAGGCAAACAACGGCATTGGTGAGATAGATGGGATTATGATTAGCGATTACAACTATGATGAGGCTAGAGCCCTTAGCAAAGAAATTGAGGATAGCTCCCCAACTCTCAAAGAGGTCTTCAAGATCAGAGACATTATTGTGAACCCATATACGGTAGTGTTTCTTATAAGTTAAATATCTGATAGTTTTATTGAGTAAAATCTTGCAAAAAATATTCTTTTGATGGGTGTGTTTATTTGTCTCTCTCCATAGTCAATCCTCTTTTGCGTTGCAGCCTGTTATCGAGTTGTATAAGTGCTTGAGAAGATTGGAATTGATTCAACTCATAGTGGAAACCCTAAAGGTATGTATTTTCAGTCATAGACAAACAGAGTTAAACAGAGTTCTCTCTCTTTTGGGTTTGGAGATGTTCTTTTACGTGTCATTTGAAGTCAAACACCCCTCTTCCAATTTGTTCAATAATCAACATATTTTGCAATGGTGTATTCCATTCAGGAAACTTAGATAGGGAAACAAGTTAATCATTTTCCAAAGCACAGTTCAAAAGAAATTTCGTATATGGTGAAGAGACTTATCCGGTATTTTAAGCCAAAACCTTCTGGTTCAATGTTGAAAGCATGGATAATCTAATGGTTAAATCCAAGAATTGGTTAAGCAGAAATGTAGTTTTAGTCACAGAAACTTCTTTATGGCTTTATGGATTTGATTCTGGTTTATTTAGTCTGACTTAGACCTACCTAAGTGAACACTAAAAGACGTAAATGTGCTTACTACTTCGGTATGATGTACTGCAGTGGCTGGAAAGAGATTGCAGATGAATTGATAAAGACCACTAAAAATATTGGTGTAGCTGCAAGTGCAGGTATGGTATTGTGCCAGAGAAGTTACTTAAGTTTTCCCTATGTTCTACTACCAAGGCTTTTGTTTTTAAATAATTTTTTTTTTCATATACATTATTTTTCATGTCGTGGTTACCTTGCCAGATTTTGTTTCACCTGTAATTGCAAATGCTAAAAATGGACTCCCTTCACCCCCACTTGATGAGTGGGCCTTTCTTTCAACCCAAACAAATTCAATAGAAATATCTCATTTAGTCTTCAAATATGTGTAGAGTTTGGTATCTTCCTCAATGTGCTTGAAGCTGAGATATATCATATCAATTGGCCATGGAAGAAATTGGGTTTGTTCCATGACCAAGTGATATCTCAGCTTCTAGAACATTGAGGAAGAGACAAACCCTGAATATGAAAAGGAAATAATGGTTGGTCTTTGTAAGAAATTGATGTGTGATTGCAGTTTATAATTTTGGTATATATACTTTTATTGTGAGCTTGTTGTGAATAAATTGTTTTCTACTTGTTTTATGTGCTTGGAAATAAAGATCTTCGATTTCATGGATGATAATGTGAGTAAGTTACTCTTTCCTTCCAGCTTCTTAATATTTTTGTGGCTATTAAGCTATTTATTATGATTTTTGAATTGTGATCATTCATGACATTCTTTTTTGTCAATGTAGACCCTCATGCAGCTGAAAATTCTAAGAACGATGGATATGATGATTATTATGATGCTAGTGGAAAACAATTTACAATAAAACGACCCTATCAAATAAAGCAATCAGCTCAGCAGAGGAATCTGGCGAGGGATATCAGTGCTTTCATGAGCCAGAAACAAAGAAATAGAGGGGCGGATTGGAATACTCAAATTCAAGTTGTTAGGGGGCAGGGACATAAGTTGAGAAGCTCAAGTCGTATGGTGGCCAATTCTAAATATAAAATATCTAGAGACAATGTGCAGCAGCACCCTAATTTGGACAAGAATCAGACCAAGCCTAATTCCTTTCCTTTGCCAAATGTAAGAAAACTAGAATATATGTGGATAATCCACTGTCAAAAGAGCATCCTTTTGCTTTTTGGATCTTGTGTAACATATTTTTTTACTATTTTGAAAGACAATAATAATCTACAATCTTTAAAAAAAATATGAGGAAAAGTATTTCTACTAGCTAGGTTGGATGGAACTTGTCTCAGGAAAATATATATTGCTTATTTGGAGCTAATTGTAGTATGGCAACATATTTGTAAACTTGAGTTTTTCTAATTTGTACAACATAAATCAAAATCTCTAGATGATGCAACTGCGAAAACTAAGTGGTTTTATTTTGGTTCTAGAAATTTGTGTTAGCCTTATATGCTTGAATTTGACAATTGATTGGTTATATTTTGCACAAAGACAATTCAAATTGTTTTCTCCATCATTTTTTGATGGTTCTAATAAGGTTGAATTATTCTAATTATGCTTGTCAGTGGATAACGATGTCTCAAACCATACACCAACCATTGATAACCTATCATATGTCATTTGTATTATATATGTGTGCATTATAGAACATAATTTAGGAGCATGTTGGAATTTCTATGCATTGCAGTCTCGACTCTCTCAATTGTCCACTGGCAATCAGAGTGCTAGTAAATATGAATTAGTTCCATGGAAAGGATTCTACAATATTTTCTCTCCTAATCAGCCAAACTATGAAGAAAATGTACTTAATTTCTCTTGTTGCGGCCTTGATCTTTACTTTTCATGGAGATTTTTGCAACACAGTATTGGCAGAGATACCGACAACTAATTGCAACAAGAACACTTTTTATAAAGAAGGCAGTGCGTTTGCAAGCAATCTGAAAAAAGTGTTTGATAGTCTTTTTTAGGGCACGAAGCAAAGTGGGTTTAACATCTCTGTATATGGCCAAAGTCCTAACATAATATATGGCTGCCTCCAATGCAGGGAAGACCTAATAGTCAACCAATGCTACACTTGTTCACAATATGCAATCAATATTGTTCAACAAAATTGTGGGAATGTTGTTGGCACTAGTACTTGGCCTTTTCATTGCTTCTTACGTTATGAAATTTATAATTTCATTGGACAACTAGACACAAATTTGGGGTCTATGTACACAGAGGACTTCCGTGGAGACACTGGTATCTTTTTCCCGACTGACTTGCACTCATCTATTGAGAATCTCTTGAAGAAATTTTCAGCTGAAGCAGCAGGTAATATAAAATGATATACTTTGGGTAAATCTCTAGATTCTCTTTCTCAAACTATTTACAGTCTAGCCCAGTGCACCAGAGATTTATCTACTCATTACTGGAAAACATGTCTGTCATTCTAAACCAATAAAATATTCAAATCTTATCCTGAATATGCTGGATTTCAGTATTGGAGTCAAAGCTGCATAGTGCGTTATGAGATATATCCTTTCTATAATTCCTCTGGCCTTTTACTACACTCTAGAGATACTTTATGCAATGGGATAGATGTGAAATTCTAACTATTTGAATCATGGTTAACTTGTAAAAGTAAATACTCAAATCCCATAGGAAAATGTAGGGACTTTAAATTCTTGTGTGTTTCTAAAGTATTGTGATCTGATTGTTTCCAGTTCTGATCTATGAGATATTTATGAATTCAGTATGTAAGAAAACAACCACCATTTCATCTTCTTGCCTACTTTATTGGTAATTTCTAACCACTACTACTGTACACACTGTTGAACTAACTAAATGAACTTTCATATACAATTTAGAACCGTTGTTCCGAAATGTTGTCATCAATTGTTTCCAGAGCCACGACTTTGTAGGTCTTATGCGATGGTGTAGGGGGTACCATGAACAGCCAACACCAACTGGTGTGTTATATTTTTTTTTACCTTTCTAAAGCTTAGTAATATTCTCTAGGATTTTTTTTATATTTCTGAAGCGAACTATACTAACTTCTTTATCGAAATATTGAACCTCATTAGAAATATTGAATGTCATGTCATAACAAATGCATATGGAGCTGCGCCATGTTCTCTCGCCGCTTGGTCCAGTTAGAGAACTCTATTTCTTAAGGTTTTGCCAGTAGGTTGATGCAGGAGTTTGGGGCATCATGGATGTTTAAGTAGAAATTTTAGTGGAGAACTCAATTCTGGTGAATTGCAAGAGGTAGCCATTGGGATTGAGGGGGGAGCATGAAAGACTTCTAATGGAAAACCAATCCCTTAAATAAGCAATGATGAACAACATTTGTTACAACTTACTATTGTGGAGGATCTATGATTTCCATAGAGATGCCTTTGGAAGAGCGAAAACTGCGGGTTGAGAACATCAGATTAAGAATTGAGGTTTGTCTACACTACCATTCAAACATAATTTACGTTTGAAATATTAATATTGAAGGGAATTTTTGAAATTTAACGTTTTCATGCATTCAATAAAACTAAACAGTTTCATATATTCATTTTGGAAAAGGTTTAATTTTTTTTAAGAAGAAAAGATAAGATAGTACATATATCACAGATTTGCTATTTTTTCTGTTATGTCATCCTTCACTTTCTAAGGAAATTCTCAAACAAAAATAGTGAACACAAATATTGCTAAAAGACTATTACATCTTTGTTTATGTCAGTAAAATCCATCTTTTCTACTTGCTACAAGGCATAGTTTGGATACCACAAAATTGAAGAAAAATATAGAAATCTTGTAGACTGTCAAAATATATTAGAAAAAGACAGCATATATAGTAACTATTCCGGTCAAAGCCTGCCATATTTTCCTATATCCAATAATAGAGATGCATCTCTCTAATTTGAATTCATTGAATTGATTCAGGATACATTGATTAAGTAGACTCAAAACTATTATGGAGAATCCTATAGAAATATCTTTAGAATTCTAATAATAGATATGAAAATTATATTAGCTCACACATACATGACTAACTGTTCCTAACTTTACACTCTTCTAGAAACTAAATGATAACCATGAGTAATTAACACATTCCAACACCCCGCTTTCCCTTAATACCTTCAGAATTCTAATAATAAATATGATAATATTAGCTCACACATGAATGACTAACTCTTCCTAATTTTACACGCTTCTAGAAACTATATGATAGCTAGGAGGAATTAACACATTCCAACACTTCCCCTTAATTAAGACCACGGATTCTTGTTGGGCTAAGTCTTAGTTAGGCCTTCGACACTTGAGATCAATTAAAATGATGATTTTACTTCTACAGGTTCATGCAAGTTATCCCCAACTATACATTGCATAGGATTTTTCTTCCTTTTTCTCCAAGTTTTATATTCTATATACTTTTTCCTCTTCTTCAACTTCAACTTCACTATGATTTTGATCTTCAATATTTCTTTGTTTTCTTTATCTAATTCTTCTTTTGCATATGCATGCACTTCAATTACTATTAATTGAACATATTTGTCAACCTCTGCAAGATTGAAAATCATATTTTCATTTTCTTTCATATCTTCTTCCATTGTTGCAAAAGCTTCAATAACTGTTACGGTTTCCTTCGTTAATTTGTTGTGTCTTCTGTTGTAGTTATGTTAGCTTTTCAATATTCACTTTAAACTTGAACATACTTTGACCTTGTAAGCCTCCTCAAGAAATGTTGATTTGGGTTCATAATCAAATTCAACTTTTAGTACAAGATTCTTCTCACCTGTTGTTGTTGTTGCAAACGAAAATTTAATTTCATCCTTGACATGTGTATCTACACACTAAAATTCACTTTTTAAAGATGTTCATGCACTGCATATTGTACAAAATCAATTTTTTCTTCTAAAATTTCTTCAACTATATTGTTTAGGACAATTGTAGTCTCCTTGTCTTGTATATCTTCCTTTCCTTATGCAGACTCTTTCAGAGCTTCTGAAATTACTTTTATGATATCAAAATATTTTATTTCTCCCATCACAACAACTTCAATACACTATGGATCAATGTTGCTCCCCCTTTCACTATATGCCATATCCAAAAAATTCCAAGTTTATTTGGACTTGGTTGTTGTTGTAATCTTAGGAGGAATGTTGTTACCAAAATCTTGTTGAATGAGAAACACTGTTGTTGGATCATTCTTCTTGTTTACAATGAGTTGATCCTTTTGATCTTATATCCTGATCTCATACCCTGCTTTACTTAAAGGTTCTTCAAAGTCATTAAACAAAAAATATATGTGAATTCAATCACATTAAAAAAACAAATATAAAAAAATTAAACTCCTTTTTTCTATATCTCTTTTTTTGGGATTATTATTATTATTATTATTTTTAAATATAATTAAATCATTTTTATTTTTATTTTTAATAACAATAACTTCTAAGTAAAGGGGATGGGAAGACCCCTTCCTTCAGCACATGGTGGTTGTTCTATCTTCATTGGCCACAACTTGATTCCTACATTCTCCTCATCCCAAAAAACAGTGTCACCTGCAGTCACCTAATATATCCTACTCACGACTGCACAACATGTCTGTCATTGATGACCAATAAAATATTCAAATATTATCCTGAATATGCTAGATTTTAGTACTGGAGTCAAAGATGCATAGTGCGCTATGAGATATATCCTTTCTATAATTCCTCTAGCCTTTCACCACACTCTAGAGATACTTTATGTAATGGGATAGATGTGAAATTCTAACTGTTTGAATCATGGTTAACTTTTAAAAGTAAATATTCAAATCCCATAGGAAAATGTAGGGACTTTAAATTCTTGTGTGTTTCTAAAGTATTGTGATTTGATTGTTTCCATTTCTGATCTATGAAATATTTATGAATTCAATATGTAAGCAAACAACCACCATTTCATCTTCTTGCATACTTCATTGCTAATTTCTAACTACTGCTACTGTACACACTGTTGAACTAACTAACTGAACTTTCGTATATAATTCAGAACCGTTGTTCCGAAATGTTATCATCAACTGTTTCTAGATCCACGACCTTGGAGGTCTTATGCGATGGTGTAGGGGGTACCATGAACGACCAACTCCAACTGGTGTGTTATCTTTTTTTTACTTTTCTAAAGCTTAGTAATAGTCTCTAGGATTGTTTTTATATTCGTGAAGCGAATTATATTAATTTCTTTATCGAAATTTGAACCTCATTAGAAATATTAAATGTCATGTCATAACAGATGAATATGGAGCTGAGTTGTCTTCTCTCACTACTTGGTCAAGTCAGAGAATTCTATTTCTTAAGGTTCTGCCAGCAAATTGATGTAGGAGTTTGGGCCGTCATGGATGTTCAAGCAGGCAGTTTAGTGGAGAACTCAATTCCGGTGAATTGCAAGAGGCAAGCATCGGGATTAATAATTCAAGACCTCCCTGGAAATTGTCACTACTACATGTGGGGGTGTTTTAAGACAATGTTTAAGATAACAGTCAACTTGGAAGCATTATCACAGACACACTCCACAGCAGCAACAGGAATTGGAGCGAGTTATGAAACTACTCTCGTTTTACTTGCTTTCCTTATAAATATATTTTTAAGAAGTTGTAGGCTTTCATTTGCATCAAAACTCGATGGTGTCAAATTGGGAGCTGATAGTTCCGATCTCTAATATTTAACTGATTCGAGGCTGATATTTAACACAGATCTATGTTATGAAAGCACTGAAATTAAGTGTAAATTGGGCAATCAATTGTACATTCGAGTGCATATACATTTTTTCTATTTTTTTTTTATCAAGGAAGCCAATTCCAATTATACAAAGGTGTTGAAATGGTGGAGCTAACCACTGGATATGAATTTATTTTTCTAGCATTTAATGTGATTCAACCTTTTCGATTTATATGTCAGAGATTAAACTCTCTTGTAAGATGGAGAAATATTGTACATTTTTCTTTTACCTCATAATAGTCATGAAATGAAGTTCCAAATGAGGATCTTGCATGTTCAAATTCAATGACATGAATTTATTTTCAGGGAATATAAGTGTGATGCCTTATCATTTTCAGGGTTGCTTTGCATAATTGTTAAGTTTTGGGAAATTTTTTATTCACTTAGATTTAAAATGATTGCTATTAGCTTTAAAAAAAAATGGAATTTATTCTTTCTTTCCATAAAAAACAAAGTTTTAAGGTATTTAAAATCACTATTCGGGAACTTGAAACGTTGAAAACACCTTAAAATAACATTTAAAATGATTTGTTTATTTTTTTAAAAATATTTTTTTATATCGTCTCTAGAGAGACAATAGCTTGAATTATGGACATATAGTCTCTATAGAGACAATACATTTTTTATCTCATTTGTTGTCCATAAAGATACAAATGCTATTGTCCCTACAGAGACAAAAATGAAAGTGTCTGTACAGAGACAAATTGTAGACAAATGAAATTGTCTCTTAAAAGACAATAACGCCTATGTCTTTATAGAGACAATAATAATATGTGTTCTATATTTTCTTTATAGAGACAATTGTTTGAGACACTAATTTTGAGACACCCGCTTAAAGACAATATTTAAGACGATACACAATTTTATTTTGTCTCTAATGAAGATAATTCACTGTAAAATTGTCTTAAATATTGTCTTAAAACACCCCCACATGTAGTAGTGACACTGAATGATTTTATCAAATTATGACAATACTTTGGTATGTTATGGATAAGGCAAGATGCGTGGGCTATTTTTACAAAATCTGAATTTTTGAGAACAAATTCTACTTAACAAAATGGTGATATGTCTATGGGATTAATTTGGAGTTGAAAAAGTTTAATTTCTCATTTCAATTTAACTTCAATAAAAAAATAGCTGATATATTCACTAGCATAGATTTATTTTAAGTGCTAATATAATATGACTAAGAAAGGTCGAATTTCTTTACTTGCAAATTTTTAGAGTGCAAAATATAATATGTTATTTTAATTGTTTAAATTATATTTTCGAATATTAAATATAGTATATATTGTACCGAATTAATATTTTAACGATAATTAATTAATTGATTGATTAATTAATTAAATTGATTGATTAATTGTTTGATTGTTTGATTAATTTATTTATTTAGCTAGTCTAGAGGCTTATTTTACAGCAAAGCATGAAGGGATGTGTAAATTGGTCCATCATAAGTCAGTGGGATATTAAAATAAAAATAAAAAATAAAATTACATTCTAAATAGAAAAATAATGCAGTCTATGTTGTAAAGTATTTAGAAGCAAAAAAAATTGTGAATGACATTTTTAAATCTTATATTTTTCAGAAATATTTTAACAAAAGATTTAAATAAACTATTTGAAGATGTATGTTAACTAATATCCAAACAAATTATTTAACATAAATTTTCGAATAGTTTATGATCTTCAAATAGTTTATTTAAATTTTTTGTCGAAATATTTTTTAAAAATTTAAGATTTAAACATCTCATTCACACTTTTTTTTACTTTTAATTAATTCACAACATAGTTAATATCATTTTTCTATTTAATATATATATATATATATATATATATATATATATAT
Source organism: Pinus albicaulis (assembly GCA_034641835.2). Classification (NCBI taxonomy): domain Eukaryota; kingdom Viridiplantae; phylum Streptophyta; class Pinopsida; order Pinales; family Pinaceae; genus Pinus; species Pinus albicaulis. The sequence goes on from CM076579.1 coordinate 264,725,018, forward strand.
ATATATATATATATATACTTTTGTTTTAAAATGTTTGCAACTATTTATAGACAAACTCAAGCTTACATATCAAGTCATTTTTTTTACTTCTAATTAATTTAGAGTATAGTTGACATCACAAACTTACATATCCTTGATACTGAACTGTAAAATGATCCTCTAAGCTCAATAACTCATAATAATACATATTAACGCAAGCCATTCATTTTCACTTTCATGTTATGCAGTGACTAGCATACATTACTGCATGAAATAAAATTGATTATTCTGCAGCTTGGTGCCTAACGTTTATGCATCTTATTCACTCAAAAGCCACGGCATTCTGCTATGGGCTGAGAAGCACGCACTACAGTAATAAGAAACTAATTACTCTTACAACTGAGTGATGGCATTCTGTTTTCCGTACTGTAAGGCATTTTTTGAGCTCAGTGCAGACAAAGTTCTATGTGCCAAAAAAGTGAATGAAGCCTTGGATTGGACCCACTCAAAAACAAAAGTTGCGACCACGCAGTGTGCGCATGAATCGAATTTTCGAAAGGAAAATTGTGTGGTTGATCTTGCATTAAACAACTTTTTGGAACGAATCTAATCAGCTGAAATTACGTTGTTTCTGATCCTCCCCTTTTATTTACTGCACAATGGCCCGCAACGTAGCTGAAGTACGAAATTGCTCGCCGTACCGATTTAGCCATATTACAGAACAAGGAGGATGATAAAGGAAGCTTTGGTTAGGCAGCGCAGATATGAGAATAAAGTAGTGCTGCTGACAAATATGGGCAGTGAATACTCTTTATGAGTGACTCTGAATCTATGGCTTTATGGGGGCACAGAGAATCCATTGGTACTGTTGCTCTATAGCCATTCCTGTTCAAATGACTCCATATCGTAAGGGCAGGCAGCAGTACGAAAGTGGCACGGCAAGGAAAATGAACTCAATGTTCATGGCGCGGAGGCAGGGACTGCACCACTTTATTCTTAGCCATGTTCTTCACTTCTGTTGCACGGAGTTTCAACTTCCATTGTTCCCTTTGCCTTTGATCATGTTTCACTATTGCTTTATCTCCACAGTGGCGTAGTGTAATTCAGTGGGTTTTGGTTAGTTTTGGTGAAATTATATTTTTAAAGTGTGAAATTCAATTTTTATATACATAAAAATTAAGTCACCAAATTTTGACAAAGGAATCCAAACACTCACCTTAGCCTTTTTTTTAAGTTTATATCCATCATTTTTAAATATCAATAGTTACTTTTATCTTCTTCTTTTTTATTTTTAATTATCAACAGTTAGTTTTATCTATGTGATGTGGACAGTTATCTTATAATTTAATGTTTTTTTATAACGATATTTTATATCGATAGGATAGGGGAGATTGTTATATTCCTAACCTCTCGTTTAGAAATTAAAAAATATAAATATATAAAAATGAAATTTTTTTAATTTATTTTATTTTATATATAAACAACTGAGTTAGATATGTAGTGATATTATAAATTGAAGTAAATAAATTTATAAACTTATAGTTAAAAAGAATGTAGATGTAATATTTCAAATAATGTTTTATACATTTAGTTTTTATATTCAATATGCTACTCAAATAGTAGTGAGGGGATATAAGTAGTAATGAGGTGATATTATAGATTTTATTACTATTTAAAATATAGATTATTATTATTATCATTCAATAAATAATGGTAATAGCTGCAACTCCACATAGTCTCTATTTCTATTGCTAATGAATTAATTACGGCTGTGCATTTGTTTGTGGGGCCAGTATTTCTACAATCTTTCATAGAGTCAAATTTTTTGTTATGTGAAGTATTTATTTGTACTTCCTTACCTCTGCACATACCTATTCTCCTCACATATTTTCTCCACACACCCTTTCTCTAGCACTTATCAAACACCATTTCAAAGCTATTTCTGCATATTTTGAACCCTTGTCATCTTTCACATTTTTGGACAAAGCAATAGCAATCTCAGGGATAACAGTGTCAGAACAGTCACTAACAAAATCACCACTTACAAAATTAGTCGAGGCCTTGACTCCGCATACTAGATTAGCTTTATACACACTACAAAGGAAAAACTCTTGACTCAATATAGTCCCTGCTCCTTAGCAAACTCCTCCGCACTCAATTTATCTACACATCCTTTCTTCTTCATTTGCATATGGGCGGAAATGTGAAGTTGTGTTACACTTTTGTGAGAATCGGGGGCATAAATTTTTTTTCGGTAATAGTTTGGCCGAACTTTATGAGAAAGTTCGGCTGAACTCGTTCTTTCGTTTAGATTGATAGCACACTCACGGCGTGGGCAAACATAATTTTTGCCGGAGATGGGAAAACCGGCAATAAAAGTTCGGCTGAACTTTTAGTTCGGCCGCACTTTTACTCTTAAAATAGATCGGTCGAACTAGTTCTTATAAATATATCGCCATCAAAGTTCATTTGTTTCCCATGTCTGTGTTTCTTCGCGTGTTTTTGTGTTTTTGTTTTGTTCATTGAATTGTTGCAGCGCTGCTGCTGGTTTGGGGTTGCTTTCGTCTGCTCTGTAGGTGATTATTTGCGGCGATGTCAAGAAAACTACCAGGTAAGATCAACTTGCTGATTCTCCACCTATGCATGGAAGTTTAGATCAAGTTGAAATGTAATTCTGGGTTTATTTGGCTCTGGATGCAATGTTTTTTTTCTCTGGATGTAATTTTGGGTTTTTTTGAGACATCTACAATACTAACTTCTGTAATAATTGTCCTCACAACGCTGTAATCATTCTCTTCACATGGCTGGTGTTAACACTTTCAAAAAGTGGGATCTCTTTGTGGACAACTTCGCAATTATATGCACAAGCTTTCTATCCATGTTGTATAGGCTATTTTTTCTCCTCCTCCTCTACACCTTTATCAATGGGATTCACATTCCCGACAACCTCTTATTTTACAAAGGAAAAGTGTCATATTTTTGTACCTTATAACTGAATGTTTTCATCCATGCTACAAGTCTACACCCAGTTTTGAACCTGCACCCATGCAACATGGTGTTAGATTTTGTTATATGCACTCTAATTGTGTCATTTTTTCCCCATTATATGCACTTAACTTATGTCCTTTTTTCCCCAATTATGAAGACACCATATACCTTGAATGTTGGTAGGTTCTTAGCTTCAAAATTATTTCCATTTTAAACATATGTTACGCAACATGATACATTGAAATCTGCATGAATTATTCATTACCAATTATGGTGACAATCACCAAGTTCCATTAGTACTGATTAAGCCTAGTGCATGTCATGCCAAGTCCAAAATGTTCCTTTTTTTCATATAAATTGTTTTCAACAACTTTGGTATCACTAATGTCTTGGTTGTTAAGATGATGCTTGGATGCCTAACTCAGTCCCACATATTTGAGGGCACTGTTGAAAAAAGAACCTTGTTGAAATGAAAAAACCTCGTTGAAACATAAAATTTCCATTTTGTGATCTCTCTTGAATCACAAGTTCCAGGGCTTTCCCATGTACTAAGTAACCCTGTGCTTCACGGAATTCCATTACATTTGGGGGTTCACTTGCATATATAGGAATTTCCTTTTCTATGTTAACTTTGGAATATTAATGCAAATGTGCCTTTTGGAATTCTTGGTTTTAATTTGAGTTGATTGGTGTCATGTAGAGGTCAAGGCACTCATTGCTATATAAATTTTGTCTTTACAACCAAGTGGGAACGAGAAACCCCAAAATTCCAAACAAACCATCTATGCTATTAATTATGCTTTAAATATCATTACCTTTTGCTATAAGGTGTATGTTGAATTTTTGGTAGTATGATATGCATTCAGTTGTTGCAGTTGTTATTGTTCCTGTGGATCCATCAATTTCATCCGCTCTAGCTGATTCTTGCCTTGTGCATGGAAGTTTACCACCACTGTTAAGCTTATGTTGTTACTGAGCCTTCTCTCGATTGCTCAACGTTGGAATGATTGAACTAGAATGATCTACTACTGTAATGTGACTACATATTGTCTTTTATACTGCTATAATGTATTTCTGTATGAGATAGAATCTGATCTTTATACTTGATAACCTGTTATGGGTATATCAAGAGAATTTTGTATCTGACCTGTTATCAATAGATGAAACAGGGCTTTTTCTCCTTTGAAAAAAGAGTTGAAATCATTCTAAATTCACATATGTTCAGTGGTGTCACTGTTTCACTTCGAATATTATGTTGCTTACCTTAATGAACAGGTAGAACTTTGCTGGGAGGCCTCTCTATTTTTTGACATTTTTCTCATACTGTCAAAGGCCGTTATATGTTATATGGGCTATACTGTATAGTTATTAGACTACATATCTTCATATAGAACTTGCAAATAGTATGATGGAAACCAAACATAATAATGTATTAGGACATCACAAATTGCTAATTAGTTATTATACTACATATCTTCATATAAAACTTGCAAATAGCATGATGGAAATGTGAAATTGCAAATAGTATGATGGAAATGTGGATATAATGACTCTTCATGATTAATGCTTCTAGAAACCAAACATAATAATGTATTAGGACATGCTCCTTTAACTTTCAAATACTATGGTCAAAATGTGGATCTCATGACTCTTCATGATTAATGCTTCTAGAAACAAAACATAATTTAATGTATTAGGACATGCTCCTTTAGGCTTCGTGGAATTACCTTTTGTTTTTATTTCTCTCTTACACACACACACACACATATATATATGAAGAGATGATCCCATTTTATTTTTTATTCATAGATCAAATTTCATTTAAATACAATATTTATCATAATTTACAATGATTCATTCCATATTATTCATAAATTTTTTCATTAAAAAATGAACCCTTTAAATGATGAACCTAGTTAATGCTTCTTCTTCATGAAGAAGACTACCTGATCTTTGAATTTGAATTTGATGATGGTCCTTTGTTATCTTTCTTGACTACTTCAAATTATTTACACAATCATATGCTTATTGTTACTATTTTTATTCCTTCCTTATTTTGTATTCTCCCCCTTAGATATTGTGTACTCTCCCACATAGATATTGCACTCAATTTTGATGGTCCTTTGCTATCTTTCTTGACTACTTCAAATTATCAAATTATTGACACAATCATATAGATATTGCACTCAATTTTGATGGTCCTTTGTTATCTTTCTTGACTACTTCAAATTATTGACACAATCATATGCTTTTTGTTACTCTTTCTATTCCTTCCTTATATCTATTCTCCCCCTTATATATTGTGTACTCTCCCACATAGATATTGCACTCAATTTCATAGGCTCTTCTTTTGAAGTCAAATATATTGTATTCTCCCCCTTAGATATTGTGTACTCTCCCACATAGATATTGCACTCAATTTCATAGGCTCTTCTTTTGAAGTCAAATAAGTGACAATAATTTACAAGAACTATCCCTAATTTGTTTCTCACATGTTCAAATGGTTCTCTAACAATATAATTTACAAGAACTATTCCTAATTTGTTTCTCACATATTCAAATGCTTCTCTAACAAGAGGCTTTGTGGGTATGTATTCCATCTTCACTATTTTCTCAAAGACTTGTTGTGTGAGGAAGTGGTACTTTATGATGATATGTAAATAGTGATTGAAAGAAGTAGAATATTTTATTTTTGAAATTATTATTACACTTCTATTGAAACACTTAATAGATATATAGATTTACCTTAATATCTTGTAGAGCCCATTTCATCCAAAACACTCAAAAAGAAATTTACCTTACCTTAATATCTTGTAGAGCCCATTTCATCCAAAACACTCAAAAAGAAATTTACCTTACCTTAATATCTTGTAGAGCCCATTTCATCCAAAACACTCAAAAAGAAATTTACCTTAATATCTTGTAGAGCCCATTTCATCCAAAACACTCAAAAAGAAGTAACTGCTATGTACATTCCACTTCTACTCACTCAAAAAGAAATTTACCTTAATATATTGTAGAGCCCATTTTATCCAAAACACTCAAAAATAAGTAACTACTATGTACATTCCACTTCTACTCACTCAAAAAGAGATTTACCTTAATATCTTGTAGAGCCCATTTCATCTAGAACACTCAAAAAGAAGTAACTACTATGTATTCCACTTCTACTGTAGATAGAGAAAGTAACGACTCTTTCTTGCTTAACCATTAAACCCAAGGCTCTTCTAAGTAGAATTACACATTGTCCACTTGTACTTTTCGTAAGCCTAGTGAAATCTCTATATGTTGTCAATGTAAATTTCTCACAAGTAAATTTTTCAATGTAAATTTCTTGACTTCTACAAGTTCTATAGGAAAATTTTGTAAAGGGCCAGGTAGCCTTTGGATCTCATCTTTTATGAAAGGTGACATATCTAGTAAATACCCCTACATTCAATCTCTGGAATAGATCTAAATATAAGTTCTTCATTTTAATATCCATAAAACACAACCACTAAGGTAAACTCTGTACACGTGCCATTTTTCCCACAAACTAAAGGCTTCCTCCCATTAATTTTAGATGTGAATTCTACCATAAACTTTTTATGTCAAACTTTAAGATAAACCCTCCACATGTCATTTGCAATAAATGTAAATTTAATATCTAAATTCACATATGTTCAGTGTTGTCATTATTTCACTTCCGATATTATGTTGCTTACCTTGATGAACAGGTGGAATTCTGCTGGGAGGCCTCTCTCTTTTTTGACTCTTTGCTCATATTATCAAAGGTCGTTATATTTTATATGGGCTATAATGTATAGTTCTTAGACTACATATCTTCCTATAGAACTTGCAAATAGTATGATGGAAACCAAAGATAATAATGTATTAAGACATCACAACTTGCAAATTAGTTATTAGACTACATATCTTCATATAGAACTTGCAAATAGCATGATGTAAATGTGAACTTGCAAATAGTATGATGGAAATGTGGATCTCATGACTCTTCATGATTAATGCTTCTAGAAACCAAACATAATAATGTATTAGGACATGCTCCTTTAACTTGAAAATAGTATGGTCGAAATGTGGATCTCATGACTCTTCATGATTAATGCTTCTAGAAACCAAACATAATTTAATGTAGTAGGACATGCTCCTTTAGGCTTGGTGGAATTACCTTTGCTTTTTATTTCTCTCTTACACACATATATATGTACGAAGAGATGATCCCATTTTCTTTTTTATTCATAGATCGAATTTCATTTAAATACAAGATTTATCATAATGTACAACGATTCATTCCATATTATTCATAAATTTTTTCATTAAAAAAAGAACCCTTTAAATGATGAACCTAGTTAATGCTTCTTCTTCATGAAGAATACTACTTGATCTTTCAACTTGAATTTGATGATGGTGCTTTGTTATATTTCTTGACTACTTAAAATTACTGACACAATCGTATGCCTGTTATTAATCTTTTTATTCCTTCCTTATATTTTATTCTCCCCCTTAGATATTGTGTACTCTCCCACATAGATATTTCACTCAATTTCATAGGCTTTTCTTTTGAAGTCAAATAAGTGACAATAATTTAGAAGAACTATCCCTAATTTGTTTCTTACATGTTCAAATGGTTCTCTAACAAGATAATTTACAAAAAATATTCCTAATTTGTTTCTCACATATTCAAATGCTTCTCTAACAAGAGGCTTTGTGGGTATGTATTCCATCTTCACTATTTTCTCAAAGACTTGTTGTGTGAGGAAGTAGTACTTTATGATGATATGTAAATAGTGATTGAAGGAAGTAGAATATTTTATTTTTGAAATTATTATTACACTTCTATTGAAACACTTAATAGATATATAGATTTACCTTAATATCTTGTAGAGACCGTTTCATCCAAAACACTCAAAAAAGAAGTAACTACTATGTCCATTGTCCACTTCTATCACTCAAAGAAATTTGCCTTAATATTCTTGCAGAGCCCATTTCCAACCAAAACATAAAAATAAGTAACTACTATGTGTTCCTTCTACTCTAGATAGAGAAAGTAACGACTCTTTCTTGCTTAACCATTAAACCAAAGACTCTTCTAAGTCGAATTATAAATTGTCCACTTGTACTTTTCACAAGCTTAGTTGAATCTCTATATGTTGTCAATGTAAATTTCTCACAATTAAATTTGTCAATGTAAATTTCTTAACTTCTACAAGTTCTATAAGAAGAGTTTGTAAAGGGCCAGGTAGCCTCTGGATCTCATCTTTTATGAAAGGTGACATATGTAGTAAATTCCCCTACAGTCAATCTCTGGAATAGATCTAAATAGAAGTTCTTCATTTCAATATCCATAAAACACAACCACTTTAAGGTAAACTGTGTACATGTGTCATTTCTCCCACAAACTAAAGGCTTCTCTTATTAATTTTGGATACTTGTAATTCTAGACCATAAAATTTTTAAGTGAAACATTAAGATAAACCATACATATCTTTATCATGATCTTGTATCATTTTCTCCATATATATGATTTTTTTTATTTTTTAGGGATAGAAAACCATACCAAATATATTTGAAAAATGGTATGTGCATAGAAGTTCCTTGCTATCCCAATCTAAGGAAAAACGATGGTTGTATTTTTTTCTTTCCAATATTGCGGGTAACAAGTGCGTCGAAGGAAAATGAATGCCAGGAGAGAGCAACTGTCATTAGGGCATATTATATTGGATTGATAGAAGGCTTGGGAACAACGATGGAGTATGGATCAAATGGAATTATAGTTTTCACCAATTCTGAACTTGTGTGCAACTAGATGAATGGCATGTGCCAAGTTAAGAAGGACAGGCTAAAAGAACTGCATGTAATAGCAAACAATATTGTTAGCCAATTTCAATTTTTTAGTATAAGGCATTGTAAAAATGTGAATAAGATGTCTGTTGATCTGTTGTGGGGCAATGCCAATGCAAGACTCATCTCTCAAATATGAATTATTTTTGAGATGCTCTTCTTCAAAAATTCAAGATTCATCTGTCAAAGATGAATTAGTTTTGAGATGCTCTTCTTCAAAAATTCAAGATTCATTTCTCAAAGATGAATTAGTGTTGAGATGCTCTCCTTCAAAATCTATTCATGGACATTGTAACATATTCTTTGGATATGTCTGTGTTTTGTACTTATAAATGCATCTTTTTTAATGACCATGTGTTTTTTTCAATTATATACCAAGTGTGCTCCCACCACACCATGTAAAGCGTAGCTTGGTGAACTTCACATTTGCAACAAGTGGTGAACTTTACATTTTTATAAAATTAAAATGCGAGGACTTCAACAATTTTTTGTTTAAATGGAGTTTGTCTAAATGTAGTTTCACTTCTTTTTTAATGACCATGTGTTTTTTTCAATTTTATACCAAGTGTGCTCCCACCATGTTAAGTGCAATTTGGTGAACTTATCATTTTTATAATTTCCTTTTTTCTTAAATTGAGTTTCACACATAAATTAGTGCTTTGAAAGTTGTGTTCTACATAATTTGTGTACGCTAAATTACAAATTGATTTTCTGAAATTTATTTTGTGTAAATGTCCACCAATAGATATATATATATATATCATGGAGGATGAACAAAGAAGATCAAAAAAATCCCATATGGGGGATTAGGGATCGGGGGATGTTCACGGTATTTAAATATAATCTTAAATCTCCATACATGTGTGTACATATGGAATTTATTTTTTATCAATTTTGTAAGTTAAATTAGTTGTTAATAAGTTTCATTTTTTATTTTTTAGGAGATAAGAGGAGAAGGGTGTCTACTCCATCAATGGAGCATGCCCATGGTTCACATAATCGTGGTATGGTTCATGAAATTTAATCAATAAATATGTACGTATGTTTATATATGCACATGAATGTGTTTTTCAATTGATTATAAATTCGTATTTGTTTATGAAGCTTCTCTCTTGTCTCAAGAGGTTGGTGGTGGTTCAAATTCTCTTAGAGGTCCATCAATGAGTGGTAGTAGGTTGCGTGAAGGTGGTGACATTTATTCCCCCGGAGGCCAATCGACGGCTGGTGGTGCTGGTTCTCAGCAAGGTCGTTCTGGGTCTGGTTCTTAGCAGGGTCATTCTGGGTCTCAACAGTTTCAGGGTGGAGAAGATGCTAACCAACCACGTCGAGGTTTCAATCAATTTCAATATTTTTTTCATTGAATTTGTACAAATTTGTTTCCATGTGTTTTTTATAATATACAAAATTTCATATATATTGATGTAGAGGCTGAAAATGTTCCAAATATTGGTCAAAATAGACACAGGGTAGAACGCTACATTCAAGAAGAAGGTTGTCTACCCACCACAACTTATTCGGCCGACATTTCTGATATACCATGGGAGACAAGCATGGTGCAATGCACTTTATAGAGGTGTGAAAAAATTCATGCAAAATTGCAGAGAGATCTTGTGGCTTTGACTCTACCTACTGAGGGTCAAAAAAGCCTCGAAATAGTTACACATTCATTGGGCGAAATTGTAAATGTGTACAAAAATCTTGGGCCAATGACTGATACATTTTTAGAAATGATGAGAAAGAGTAAGGAAACATTAATGAGTCCCGATAAATGGGAGGATGTAAAATAAAGAGTTACAAAAATATGGCGAAGTCAATGTTTAATTTCAAGGAAGGGCCAAAAAGAAAAATGCTGAAGGTGTAATAATTAAAGCACCCAAATATAGCTCTCTATTTGTATGATAGGCATCTTGTGGCCTATGGAAGGCTCCCATGGAACAACGAGTTTCCTATTTATTTTTCACAATTGTTTTACACAGAATTTTTTTTGGGTATGAAACTCAACTACAATGACCTTCCGTCAAATTTTTTGGTCTGGGGAAAGGTCGATTGTATGACCATAAGGGCGCTAAGTGAGATGTGGAGTTGCCTCGCCATGAGCTGCCATTGATGAGTCGACCTTTTCGGGTCGAAACTCTGCGGTCAAAGATGGATGTGACTTCTCAAATAAGTTGAGAAGCAAGGGATGTCATGATCAACAATGTTTACAGTGGATTGGGTGGAGTCGATGTTTGTCTAAATCGACAAAGAGCACGTGAAAATGCATGTGCCAATTTTGTGTATTGTATAGATAAAGAGATTGACAACATGAATGTTGAAGATCTCCGAATATATGCAAAAAATAGTCGCAATGGTTTTCAATACCTAATTCTTCATGAGGAAGAGGGCACGGGAACAGTATGTGTTAATGATCTTAGGGTTCAATTATTTTAACATGTATACATGTGTACAATTTGTAATAAATACATGTGTATGTACATATATACATTTATTTGTATGTACATTAATCTAACAAAAATGTATCATTATATGTTAAAACACCATTTGCAGTTGTCACGCATGATGCATGACAAAAATGTTAATATCACGTTTGGGACCTCTGGTTCAAACAATGCAGAGGGGTCTCACCATCAAGATATGTTGGCAAATGTTAGTGTTTTTTGAGTGATATTTTAAAATAAATAATTGTACACACATGTACATGTATGTATATATAATGATAAAATGTTTTAACAGATTCCGATTCGGTCTATGTTTTTGGGATGGCAGTACCTTCTTCTTCCTTGGGAGATGTACCTTCTACTTCCTTAGGAGATGAGCCACAAGTATGGACAATTTTTCACTTTTAAAATTTATGTTTAAGTTATATATATATATTCCACCTCAAAAAATTCCATTAAAAATTGAGATATATATATATATATATTTTGAGTTATTTTAAATTTTTTGATTTTAGGTTCCTATAGAATATTTCTTTAATCCACGGACTCTAGAGACAGATATAGGAATATTCACACCATTTCAACCATTTGAACAAGTTGTCTAAATTTTTTTTAATATTATTGAAAATAAGTTTATATATGTACACGTGCATTTTTCATTTGGAAATTTTTAATATATATATATATATATATATATATATATATATATATATATTTGTGCAGTTTACCGTTGCAGATGTTCCCATGGGGGGAGGGTGGGGGGCGACTTGTAGTAGGTGAACAAATGGAGAGGGAACCTCATGAGGTATTCCATGATTTTTTTTTTATTTTTTTTTTTACATGAAGTTCTATATATATTCTCACTCATTTTTAAAACATCAAATTTTAATGTTCAAGTACATGTGCATTTTGTAAAGGTTTCCCATGCTTCGTATGATAGTGCACGGACTGAGACCCTGATAGGAAAGACACTACATCCATCTCTATTTGATGGACATGATTTGTAGATTTGATTTCAAGATTTAGATAGTAATAAATTTACTTTTTAATATATTATCTAGATGCATTGTCATATATATAACTTGATACAGTTTGATACTTGTGAGATCTACAATTTTTGGACATATTTTATTACAGTGTTAATATAATTTGTTTTGTTCCAAAAAGTTAAGTTTTGGATGGTTTTAATACTTTTGGCATGTGAATGTGAATTAATGTTATATAATTTGTTTGGTTTTTAAAAAATTTAAGTTTTGGATAATTGAACTACTAGTAATGTTGTCATCTATAAATTAATGTTTTTCTTCTATAAATTAATGTTTTTCTTCTAAACTACATTTGGCATGTTATGTAATGATGTGTTATAATTTGTTTTGTTTTTTAAATTTAAGTTTTGGACGCTTGAAGTATATTTGGCATGTGATGTAATGTTATGATCTATATTTTTTTGTTAAATTAAAAGTTAAGTTTTGGATGGTTTCAATCTATATTTGGCATGTGATATAATGTTAAATGTTTTTATTGGATAGTTGAACTATAATTGGCATGGCATGTGAAGTAATGTTATGTATGATAAAATCAAAAAAAAATTAAAACTCAAGTTTTGGATGGTTTCAATCTACATTTGGCATGTGATATTTAATGTTAAATGTTAAATGTTTTAATGTTGCACGATATATAATCAAAAAAATTTTAAAACTTAAGTTTTGGATGGTTTCAATCTACATTTGGCACATGTGATATAATGTTAAATGTCTCTATTGGATAGTTGAACTATAATTGGCATGCCATGTGAAGTAATGTTGCACGATATATAATAAAAAAAAATTTAAAACTTAAGTTTTGGATGGTTTCAATCTACATTTGGCACATGTGATATAATATTAAATTTTTTTATTGGATAGTTGAACTACAATTGGATGGAATCTTAAGTAATGTTGTGATATAATCAAAAAAAATTTAAAACCCAAGTTTTGGATGGGTGAAGTACATTAATCATGTGAAGTAATGTTGTGATATAATCAAAAAGTTTTTAAAACTAAGCTCTGGATACCATTTTAATCTACATTTAATGTAGATCCCTTTAATTTTGATTTAACATTAGATGTTTTAAATGTAAATCCCTTTAATTTTGATTTAATGTTAAATTTTTTAAATGTTTTGACATAATGTTAAATGCTTTGATCTAATTTTTTGATGGTTTCAATCTACATTTGGCCTATGGAGGACCCCATGCATAGACATCAGATGAATTGCAGAAGGGGGGGTGGGGGTAGCGGTGGAGGGGGCAAGAGTGTTGGCTATTGCTCGCCTCTTTCAATCCATGACACAGGTGGGCACCCTCCTTCGGTAAGCAGTGTTTCACAATTCCACTTCACCAGCGCTATGGTCAGACCTCAAATTACGGCGACCATTTCTGTCTTTTTTCAGGAGGAGCCCCAAGATGAAGGTGCCTCTGGTTCTAGGAATCAACAGAGAAATTCCACCATCCCAACCCATCAGCCCCAAAACACCAAGAATTCGGCAGCTCTTCCAGTAAAATCTGGCTTGATGAGCTCCAACAGTGATGGCGCAAGCAGCAGCAGCTCGACCTGTGTGGAGAAAAAGCTCAAAGACAACTTTGGCTCCTCTTCCACTTCAGAGAACTCCTTGCAGCACTCCAAGGGCGTAACTAATGATCTGGAGGACTACAGTTGTATAGTTGTGGAGGAAAATCCTCCTACACACATCGATAGCTAGCCTGATGTCAGGTCCTCTTTAGCTTTTTTGAACTTTTTTCATGTTTTGCAATCACTGTGCTTCTGAAAACTCTATGTCTGCTGGTTTCCTGATATTGGGCAGCATCTTCTGGGATGGTTTCCTGGTTATGGGCAACCCATTTTCTGTTTTTTTTATTCAGACCCCCTCTAATTGTTTTGATTTAATCAAAAAGAGTAAATAAGTAGTTATATGTATTTATCCCTTTAATTCTGAGTTAATGTTAAATGTTTTGATCTAAGTTTTGGATGGTTTCAATTTAAATTTGGCTTATGGAAGACTCCTATGTCAAGTACTTTTTTGATTTAATCAAAAAGAGTAAAGAAGTAGTTATATGTAAATCTCTTTAATTTTGATTTAATGTTAAATGTTAAATGTCTTGATATAATGTTAAATGTTTTGATCTAAGTTTTGGATGGTTTCAATCTACATTTGGCCTATGGAAGACTCCCCTGTGAAGTATTGTTTTGATTTAATAAAAAAGAGTAAAGAAGTTGTACATTATCCCTTTAATTTTTATTTAATGTTAAATGTTAAATGTTTTGATATAATGTTAAATGTTTTGATCTAATTTTTGGATGGTTTCAATCTATATTTGGCCTATGGAAGACTCCCATGTGAAGTATTGTTTTGATTTAATCAAAAAGAGTAAAAAATTTGTACATTATCCCTTTAATTTTGATTTAATGTTAAATGTTAAATGTTTTGATCTAAGTTTTGGATGGTGTCAATCTACATTCGGCCTAGATGGAAGACTCCCTTGTGAAGTATTGTTTTGATTTAATAAAAAAGTTTTTAAAATTCAAGTTTTGGATGGTTGAAGTACATTTGGCATCTTAAGATTGCTTTTGATCTCTACATACTCTTGTTCGAGTGAAAAAATTTCCAATCGGAAGAACATAGCTTTTCTAGAACACACACACATAGATATATATATATATATATATATATATATATATATATATATATATATATATAAATCCAATACATGTAATATTTTTCATCAATGCACATGTATAGAAAAGCTACCTTCAGTTGATACTAGAGCACATGCATGTACCAAAACAATTTGTACATGTGCAAACACTTGCACAAATAACATAAGCAACTCAATTTCTAGTTGAGTACTAGAAGTTCTAAAACATATTTAATCCAAAGAGAATAAATTGTTGGGCGGTTCAATAAAAAAAAGTTCCAATGGAATGCCATCTTCAGTAATCCATTCATGATCGGATTTTGACATTGTCCATTTCTTAATTTTTGCTTTTTTCTTTGATTGAACCTCTATGAAATTTATGCTTGCTGCACACACCAAGTGACTATATTGAAGACTTATGAAATGAGGTTCATAGTCTTCAAAGTAAAAAAAATCCCCACTTTGATTAGTTTGTCTGAAAAAATAACCTTTTAGTATAATAGATCCTCTTTCATATTGAAATCTGTCATCATTATAGTTTTCTAATAATTTCATTTTTCGTTCAGTGAAATGCATCAAATAATACTTCACATTTTCATCGTTGTCAATAGGTGAAATTACAGCAAGAACATCTCCTGCACAATAGAAAAAACTTTAAAAAATTATACATATATTTAAATTTATTTCTAGATCTTTAAATCATTAGAAAGAAATTCAAATGTTACCTTCTCTAACAAGATGAGAGACTCGATCACCATCGGATGATATTGTATTTTCCTCTGATTGCATTTCTTCAAACATTGCGACATACATTTTTCCCTTTGTTTTTATCTATGTATGTTTCCATTCGTTTACAAACATTTTCTTTTCACAAACGTCATTGGATGTTGTGTTTTCTATGAAAACATGACAAAAAAAAGAATATTTTCTTTTATCCAATGAAAACACATTTATGGACAACTTTTTTTTAATTGAATGCAATTTCCTAGTCCCTTTTATTGTTTCAACGTCATTTCCAATTGATCTATCTATGTCTTCGATCCCAATATGCCAGAAAAACCTTTATCTGGAAAATTCAAAAAGGAATGTAAAGATGATATCAAAATACAATCAAAGATAATAATTTCACGATAAAATTACATTTCCAATAAAAATTAAATTGAATGTACCTTCGCACTTCCCTTGATGGATTAGTCTCATGGCTTAGAGTAGCGATGCACCATTGAACAACTTCTTTTGCGTCCACAAGTTAGATTGCAGAGGGGTTTATTTGATATCTTCGAAGTGCTCATTTTATTTATGCCCCTGCACCATCATGCTCTCCTTTTCCATGCACAGTCTCAAAGAAAATCCAACAATGTTTAATGCGGGTTTTCTTATGAACACAACACAACCAAAATAATAATTTTGTAGATTTGAATTGACTTGGACATCCAACTGACCATATCCAATTTTCATTGAATGTTATTCCACTATTTTTCAAGGAATCATAATTTTTTCCAAAACAATGTTGTACAAAATATGTAACATGTGTACGATCACTGATATAAAAGTGATATTCTTTAATGATATGTCGATTTTCACTTTTTATTTCTATATGATTGATGTTTTGTTCAACATGTCTATATAGAATATGGATGAGCATGGAGACTTGGTCAGAATGATAGTATTCACTTTGAATTTCTTTTTGTGGAACAAATGTGTAGTTTTTTCCAAAATCAATCAGTGACAAAATGGTCCCTAGTGGAAAAAATTCATGAGATTTTTCGAATTGAAAGTCTTGCCATCAAGCTCTATGGGAATGCTTGGTGTATTTGTAAATTTCTGCCTCAAACTTTCTCAAAAATTCTATCACAAAATTTTTGTCTTCTCGTAATTCAATTCTTTTAACATTATTTGCATCTTGAATTGATGTATGGATATATTCATATCTCTTCCATTTCACTTTCATGTTGGACAATGATTGATTATTTATATCAGTATGATATTTGTTTTGAAATTTAGTCAAATTTCCACAATCATCGCATTTTTTACCACCAACACATTTCTTTTTGTAAAATAGTTCATCGCTTTTTCTTTCACATAGAATTTGAGATATGAAATCATGGATAGTGGAAAGAGGAGGTGAATCCTTCCATAATGTTCTACCAAAATCAAGGAATGTGTCATAATATAACTCAAATTCCACATCATAATGGCAACAACAAGTGTCGAGTACGGTGATAGGTTTTACATACCATGGTTTTTGTTGAACAAAGCGCTGATTGAAACATGAATTTCACGATTCTCTTCTTTGAACTTGTTGAATAATTCTATCTAAGCGGTTTCCAAGAAATATTTTTCATGTTCTTTGTACTGATTTCATGTTATTCTTCTTCGCATCACATGCTTTGCAGTTGGTGAAGCATGCGAATTTTTCTTCCAATATTCATATATTATTTTTTTAACATTTTCTCCAAGTCTATCTTTGTATGGTTGCCTACAAATAGCTCTCCAACAAGCAAGTTCATCATTTACATATATTTGAAGCTGGAATTTCTGATGTTTGTGAAAAGTTTTTCGCGAGGTTTCTAACGCTCGTGCCATAGATGTTACCACTGATTTTCTTTAGTACTTGATGAAACCATTGCCATATTTATTCCTCTATGTATAATTGAAACATTTTTCTGTCTAGATCTCTTAATTGAATTTATAGCACTACCTATATTTTGTATCACATTTTCCTTCATTTTTTTTATATCTTTGGTTGATTTTCGAATACCCAGTAGTGTTGTAGCTCCTTTTAATTTCCTTAATGATATGAGACCTTTCAACATTTGAGCTTGAACTGTCACCTGCTCCTTTATGAAATACGTTTCAAAAATGCTGTTAACACGATATCGTATATAATGGTCAGATTTTTTTATCTTTATATGTGTGACTGTCAATATTTTCTAACATCTCATCATCCACACTAATTTCATTTGTACATATTCAAATAAATAGTACATAATAAGTTTACATATTCAATAAATAACTAAATTAATAAATATATGTATAATTTCAATAATACGTGCATGTGTTCAATATATATATATATCTTGTGATTCAATTTCTTCACTTGAATTTCTTTCAATATTTTCACCATCTTCAATCATTGGTTCAATATCTCTTTCAATTTCTCTTTCAAAATTTTGTATCTCATCATCAATGTTTTGAGGAATATTTCTCTTTGTTTACATTGCAAAATAATTTTCTTGAATTAGTTCATGAAATAAAAGTTAAGCTTCACATTTTACACAAGGAAAATTTTAAATATATCAATAGATCATAATATTTGCATTTACATACTTGCTTTAATTTCTAGTTGAGGTTGATTTTCCCCTTCAATATTTGAGAGTGCTTCTCTCTTTCTTTTGCGAGATTGTCTCATCTCTTCTCTACGTTCCTCAAGGTCTCTTTTTCAGTTATATTTTCTCGCACAATTCCTTCGATTTCACATGATAATAGAGGATGAAGTTCAAAAAATTTCCTTCAAAAATTTAGACAATAACTTAATTACAAAAAGCATCACAAAAGATTTAATTTAAAAAAAAATCATTTTAAAGTTTTTGCAAAAAATACATACTCCAATCCAAAACACTACTTTAAAAAATACGAGGAAAAAAATGTCTTATAAAAATGAAATGAAGCTCAAAATATTTACTTCAACTCAAAAGGCGTACTCTAAAAATTCGAGATTAGGCCCAAATCTATACTTTCAGAAAAAATGGAACAAAAAACATCCAAAAAAATGTATCACATACCTCCAAGAAATTTCCTTTGAATGTACGTCCAAGAAAATTCCTTAAACCCAAAACAATTCTTTGCAAAATCAAACCGCCTCCAACAAATGTCTTCCAAAAAAATTCCTTAAACCCAATCTCCAAGAAAAGACTTTAAACCCAAACCAAGACCTTTGTAAAATTAGACCAAATGTGTGAAATGTGTGAAAATTACGAATGATTTCATGGCAATTTATATTGCCACGAAATGTTTTCTTGGAGGGGCTCCGCGAAATTTTCTAGCGGATAGAAAAGTAGGCAGAAGTTCGGCCAAACTATTAAGGCGTGAGACTTAATGACTCGTTTGAGTAAAAACTAGTTCGATTGAACTTTGTAGAAAAGTTCGGCCGAACTAACGCATCACCAATTACGCAGGACCGAGCTCTGAATACGTTTTTGCAACTTTGGACAGATTAAACTCCATGAAACATTCTAAATTAACTTTCGAAACCAAGACAAGCATTTTCAGAATTGAATCCACTTTCAAGAAATATAACTTTTATGGAATTTCATAAATATTTACTAATTTTAATTAATTTTGTAATAAAACGAGTGCAAACAATTTTTTAGCGTCATTGTGTTTCAGTGAAATCAAAATTCTGTATCTCCCAAAATACATTGTAAAAAAATTGAAAAAATTATGGGGCATTACATTGGTCCTTCGTCTCTAATGGGTAGCTTTTAAATTTTTAGTTTATAACTTATATGTTAAGAAATTTCTTGCGTCATGAAACATACTCAAAATATGCAGTTTTTTTTATATTGGACCAGTTCAAAAAATTCTAGTAGTTATGATATGCATCCATTGGCTTTGTAAATATGACGAAACTGAAGTAGACTCTGTCTAGATTGTTGTAATACATTTTGTTTTCTGAAAAACACAAATTTTCAAAGAATACAACATTGCGTATTAACATGACTTCTTATGAATTATTTGATTGTTAAAAAAAAGACACTCAAAGAAATGCTAAGTTGACATATAAAATATGCATAAGAAAATTCCAACAAACAAGTAATAGAAAGCTAACAAAATTTCTGACAACTTTTATTTTTATCGTAAAATTAAATTGTAAACATAAAAATTGTTATAGTTTGTAGAATGTTGAAGAATCGAAAAAAATGAAATTTTTTTCTCAAAAAAGGGAAAAAAGTGTAACCCAACTTCACATTGTCACCCATATACAAAAATTAGGCATTTTTTTATGCCTCGTCTCTGCATACTAAATTAGCGTTATGAAGTCTTTGGAAGAAGAAATATTGACTCGCTATAGTCTCCACTCTTTAACGAACTCCCCCACACACAATCCCTATGCACACCCTTTCTCCCACATTTCTCATACGTCCTTTTCCCACATAAAAAAAGCAGCAGTTAACCCCCTTAGCTCCCCCTTAGTTCTATCATCATTGGCTAGAGCAATGCCCTAAAACTTATTAACACTCAAGAGACTTTAATCATAAGGTATAAAAATAATTAAGTAATTGGATGTTTTGATGCATTCATATTTTATTTTTTACAGAACAATTAGAATTTCCATAGCTCATTTCTCCTTGTAGGTTATTGTCTTAGGCTTCTATCTCACTGTTTTGAGCTCATCTATTAATTTAGATATTTTTCAATCCTTTGAATCCTAAAATATTGAAGTGAAATAGTCTCTTTATAAGGATCCCACACAAAGAGGAAGGTAAAATGATAGTGGAAAAATCTTTCATTATGCAGAATGCAGAGATTTCCATATAGACGTGATACTGTAGCACTTACATAGAACCTAAATCCTTCACAATGAATGCCACATTTTCATAGATTTCATCCACAACTATATATCTCACATAATGAAATACATTATTACATAACTTGCTGCAGACTTGTGGACTCCACAATGAAAGCTTGATCCATATCTTTGCATTCCAAATGTCCACATTTATGACAACTAGAAAAATGACAACTTAGTAGAGAATGTAGAAAATAGATTTGGAAAAAAACATTGATAACAAGGCCCCTCGAAAAGTAATCGAGTATGTGTTTCCAATCTGCATGTAAAAAAATGCATGATGAACACACGATAATTGCAACTAGAGACATGTTACTTGTTAAAATTATAGTAGGTTCTCCATGCTAATTTACATTTATGATCATGAAAACTTCATATAAATTAGATTTCTTTGAGCATTTATAATTTGAACACTTATTATCCAACATTAAATTAAATGCATTTTAAATTTATGAATTATGTGTGAGAACAAGTGTGCATAATAACAAACAATTTTTTTTTACCAGAATGTTCCACACATCTGCATGCATTCTACCTCTTCACAAGTCTCCCACACACCTTCCTTTCACACAAAGAGGCGTGTAAACCAGTAGTGGAATAAGCTTTTATTGTGAAAAGTGTGAAGATTTCCTTATAGATGTCATACTCTATCTGATACATAGCACCTATTAAATCCTACACAATGAAATCCACCTTTGCATATATTTCCTCCACATCTCTATATATTGCATAATGAACAAAATCCTCACATAGCTTCATGTGGAATTGTGCATTCCAAAATAAAATTTTGATCTGTACCTCCATATTCTGAATGCCTACATTTCGAGCTACTAGCCAAATGATGACTTAGTAGACCACGTAGAAAATCATTTTGGAAAAATACCTTTGTAACAAACTCCCTTGAAAACTAATTAAGTATTCATTTGTAACTTGCATGTAAAAAAATGCATGGTGAATGTGTGGCGACTGAAACTATGGACATGTTACTTGTTAAAATTATGTTAGGTTATCCAGACTAGTTTCCATTCATGTTCAGAAAGCTTCATAAAAATTATATTCCTTTAAGCAATTGTCAATTAAACATGTATTTCCAACATTAAATGAAATGTGTTTTTAATTTGTGATTTGTGTGGGAGAACAAGTGTGCACAATGACAAACACAATTTTTTTGCTAGAGTGTTCCTCACTTCTACATGTATTCTCCCTTCGCAAAGATCTGTCGTACACCTTCCTTTCGCACAATAGTTTTTAAATGAATGAAGCCATGGAAACCATATGTCAAGTCAAAAAACATTAGTCCATGTCTCAAAGTGAATATTGTTGAGTGAAATAAATCCAGTATTGTGTGAATTTTTCATTACATGGAGCTTACAATTAAAGCTTTCATTGTGCGAAGGATGTTTCCTTCACACTCTACATTTGTATGAGGTTCTTCACATTAACAAATGCACTAAATTCTAGATACAATACCTTCTTATGGCGTGTTATTAAGGATATGTCTCTTTATTAATCAAATAATTAGTCTCAATGTTTATCCGATTAACACACGCCACTATTAGAGTGGCCAGACATAAGCATGTTGTCCATATAATTTTTACACATCAAACCATATACCAAAAGAACCAAGGATTATTGTTAAAAATTATTGTTTATAATATATTGTATTACATAATCATTGCAATGATAACATGTCATGTAGAAATTGTTGAAAGAATTTAGTACTGGAGCATGTGAGAAAGTACAAGTGTGCAGGGAAACCAAATATGGAAAAATTGTATCGAGATAGAAATACTTGTGAATATATGGGATATTGCGGTGATGGATACTAAATACAGTGCAAAGAATTCCACACTTAGAATTGAAAAGTTACTTAATGCTTAACGATGCTATTAATATATATTCAACAAATTGATATACAATCACTTGATCACTCAAGTTCTTAATAACAGTTAGTATAATGTATTTTGTTAAATTCATATCTATCGATGGTAAAAAATACTCTTTTCAACATTTATTTACTGAATCCATGTGTAATCAACACATCGTTCCAGTGCTTCATAAATTTACTATTTGTAAACAAATCAAAAGTATGCACATATATCTGCAATGAGTATGCCTCATAAAAAATTGAAACGATATGCAAATGTCATTCGCACACTTTTATTCACATATTTATTATACACAATGGAAGCTTCCCCCGCATCTTTGCACTATGCACATGTATAATGATTATTGCACATAATCATGTTAAGAAAATTTTATTTATAGATATTGTAAAATAGTATGTTCATCATTTATTCCGTGAATCGACACATAAACAACATAATTGTTAGTAAGTATCCACTACAATAGAGTAAAACGATATGCTTCACACACTTATGCACATTTCCTTGTTTGTTGGAAACATTTTGGCGATTATTATATATAAAAGAATAATTGATGTGTAATTAAGATATCATAAAAACTAATTAAGACCTAATTCAATGATTAGCATATATCTTTTCACATGTTAATTGAAAGTACTATTGAGATCATAAGCATTCGTGGCGGAGTAGTGATAAAATCATTATATATTTAGAGCTTATGCAAATTAAAGGCTATTGAATTTTGCTAATGGTTATTGTCTCTTGATTATTTCATTTGTGCTACAAATTTGTCGTATTTTTATGTTGTTTAGAGTAAAAAGGAATTATAATAGATACCTCTTGTGTAAAGGTTGTCCAGGTGTTAAATTCCTATATTGATAGTGTAGTCCCTTATTATTTTAGTGTATCCCCCCTTATTGTTATTGTTGTACCCTTGTAACCCCCATATTTTTATTGTTGTCCCTTTACATTATTATTTTTAGGTCGGCTAGGGTTACATTATGGCCCCACTAGGATTACATTGTGGCCCCATGAACTCCAATATATAGAAAGGAGGTTTTTTTCATTTGTATCATCCAAGAATTTTTCATTCATGTAATGTATTGGAGGTTGCCCCCTCAAATTGGTTTATTTATAAGGCGTTGATATCTCTTTTATTCTATTTCTAGAGCTGGTTTCATAAAGTTTGATATTGGAGCTTTGGATTCTAGGGTTTTGCTGCTCCAAACAAGTCATCGTCGCATTTTCACTATATTTTTTCTTCTACAAAGGTTCAGAAGCTGAAAGTTTTAGAGTGTGAAACAGATATCTTGAGGAACAACTTCACACAATTTCAGAGCTTGGTTCACAATATTTTTGGAGATATGATCTATGTAAGTTAGGGATTTTTGCAGGCTCCTAAATTTTACTTAAAAATCTCATCGCGGAATCTTTGCTATAACGTTTGTTCTACGAAGGTTTCAAAGATGAAATTTTTAGAGCACAAAGCCAAAACCCTCAGGAACATTGTTACAAAATTTCAGAGCTTGTTTCGCAATATTTTCGGATATATGATCTGTGGAAGTTAGGTCTTGTTCAGGCTCCCGAATTTCATCTCAAAGAGGTGATCGTGGGAAAATATTCATAACTCTATCTCTGAGCATTGGATTGGAATTATGTAAAAATTTACTGGAAGTACATGGACTGTAGTTTCCTACCTATAAATTTCAGAGCCAAAGGAGAAAACAGTGACACGCGACAAGTCGTACAATTTCGCTCTACTGAACGAGTCCATAATTAGGTCATTCTGGGAGATTGGACATAAATTTGTCTTGAAGATCCCAAATTAGGTCAGACCTATGGCATTCAAAAGAAGATTCAGAGGGCTAATTCAGGGCCAAATTTCAGTTATTGGAGATCCGAAATCACATATATAATTCAGTTTCAATATCGCACTTCTCAAAAGCAAGGAAAAGGTGTGTATTTGGTTTTTAAAATTGCATAAATTTTGTTTGAAAAAGCAGTTTGAAGGGATTCCAAGGGCATATTTTTTTATCAATATTGGGTTCTATAATGCCTCAAAAAAATAATTCCATACACATTAAGCCCTCAAAAAGCTATACTATGATGCATTAAGAGGAATAATTGCAGTATGAGATATCAAAATTATGGTACAAAGTGCAACAAGTTTCGATCTTACGAAGAGAAACCAAAGATGACATAGATGGTTTAAAAGAAGAAATGGAGGCTAAGTTGGATGGTCTGAAGGATAAAGTAATAGCTAATATGGATCATAAATTAGTGGAAGATCACATCAAGCATCAACAACACGTTCTCCAACTCTCAAAGGATAACCTAACTTTGGTGTAGAATCTAATGAAACAATAGGAAGATCAACATCACATCGAAATAAGTTCTGAAGGAGCCAAAAAAGAAAGAACTCGGCAAGTACGATCAATTTCAGAGTATCTCAGCAAGTGGACGAACTTTCCTATAGAAGCTTCCACATGGGAGGATGAGAATTTTATACAGAACCATCAAGAAATAATCAAGCGTTGAGGAAAACACTTGTTTGAAGGAGAGGGGCATGTTGAGTCCCTATATTAATAGTGTAGTCCCTTATTATGTTAGTGTATCCCCCCTTATTGTTATTGTTGTACCCCTGTAACCCCCATATTTTTATTATTGTGCCATTACATTGTCATTGTTAGGTCGACTAGGGTTACATTGTGGCCCCACTAGGATTCCATTGTTGCACCATGGACTCCTATATATTAAAAGGATGTTTTTTCATTTGTATCATCCAAGAATTGTTCGTTCATGTAATGTATTGGAGGTTTCCCCCTTGAAGTGGCTTATTCTTAAGGCATTGATATCTCTTTTCTTCTATTTTGTTTCATATTTCATTTGTTTTTGTTCTGGTATTCATTCTGACCTGGTTTCACAACACCAGGTCAGAATGAATACTAGAACACAAACAAATGAAATATGAAAAAAATTTCAAAATGTAGAAATGAAATGGAGGACGAAGTTTAAGTATCATTTCTTCAACATTGGAGAAAGGGACATGGCACAATATACATCACTTGGTAAACATATCTTTACAATATAAAGGAGAAAAGTATATATAAAGGAATGAATCATAAATTCCCATTTACATTCTTGAGAAAACCATAGCTTATAGATGTACTCTTTACGGAAAGATAATTATAATATTATTTGTCTTCTATACTCAATTATCATTTTCTTGTAAATGAGGACATTGAAGAAGCTCAATGACCTTTGTAATGCAATACAAAAACAGGACATTGTTTATAATTGTAGTTTTTTTATTACTCAAAGATAATAGCCATTAGAGATAGGAAATCAAGAAATGGGGTGAGAAAAGGCCCAAGATTTTTCATTAAACATACATACGTGTAAAGGAATCATAATAAAGTTTGTGTTTATTTAGGTTATTTATATATGAAATGAGATTTCTAAAATAATGTAAGCATATGTATATCTCTATTTTCTATACTATTTACCTCGAAAAAATCACATTGAATATAATAACGAAACTCCTGTTATTGGTTCAGACTACATGAATTATGGAATTTTTTCTAATGGCATGTATTCTAGTCACCAACTACTAATTTTTCTATTAATGTGAGTACATGAACATTGCATTTCTTTAATCAATTAATCCGACATCTCTTCACTTAATAATTTTCACTATGATTATTATCCATTTAATTCTTAGCCTTAGTTAAGTTTTTAATATTCAGTAATCCACACTCCAAAAATTTGGTATGTGTAGAGGGGTAACGTAAACAAATATGTAAAAAGGAATGAATGAAGGTTCTATTGCACATATTTCTTTCAACGCATCCTTTCGTTCTACTACAGGGGAAACTAGTTGCAGAACCATGTTTATGCATGCATTCGCTCAATAAATGTTGAAAAGACTATATTATAATATCAACGGATTTGTTAAAAACAAATAATCATTATACAATGTATTAGAGTCAGTGTTATTAAGAATTGAAATGATACCTTGATTACATGTCGATTTATTGAATAAATGATTACGTTAACCAACAAGGGAAATAAACAAATATGCAAATTAAGTTAGGGAAATATTTTAAAATTAGAAAATATTTTTTGGTTTGAGAAAAGTTTGGGAAAAAAATATTTTACACTCAAAGAAGAAAACAAGTAAATCAACGACGATATACATTGACATAGGGAATAATGAGTGAATTAAGGAGAGACATATACATAAATATCACCCATGGAAATTAAACTACTTACTTGGAAAATATCATTATGTAAGCTATTTTGTTATTTCTGATGTTAATAACAAAATAATGTGGAAGACTTTTATGTTTTGGTTCCAGTATTTTTTGCTATCATTAACTTATATCTTGTAACTTTTATTTTTTAGTAAATCAATATTCATTTACATAGTTCCTTTTGGGAGTAGATCCTGGTTCATTGCACTTCAAGTCTAAGTGGCTGGTTGTCATTACTAGCTGAACTAATATTACATTTAATGTAAAATATTTTGTAAGTTTAACTCATCCATAATATTCTTGTATTCGAGTTTTTTTTTTTTTTCTTCTGGTGAAATAGATAAAGTCATGTGTATGAGGTAAGTTGAGATGTGGAGGTTGTGAACGAGAAGATTCAATTCAACGTCACCTCAAGCATATTCTTTAAGGGTAGATGATAGATCCTAGACCTGTCAATAGTCTTGATTTTAACTACTATGCATTTGATTAATTTAATTTTGATAATGAGCTTGCATATCTGAAAATTCTTATAGAATAGCTCATATGAAACATATGTGATGACTAGAATACTATCATCTCATTTATGAATGATTTCCATGTTGGGAAAAATACTAAAGGGGGGAGGTGAAGCAGTATTTAAAACTCACACAAATTATTTTTTTTCTTTTCTGAATTTTATGCACGTCTTTACTTAAGCCATCTAGCGTATGTACGCGACTATCATTATGGAAACTAGTGTATGCCCAGTAAACTTATAATTTAGATAAAAATTTAGTACCTTGACATAGAACAGTGCATCATTGATTCATCAGTAAGTTAGTAAGAAGTAAATAAGTGGAGAAAGAACACATTAAACATCACACATCAAAAAAAAACATTAACGCAAGTATTTGAGTTGGAAACCCAATGTGAGAGAAAACATTGTTGTTGTAATATCTATCTTCAATATTTATTATATGGAAATATCCTTACAATATTGTACTAGTGCAAACTCATACTATCAAACAAGCACCAACCTACCGAAGGATGCAACCTTCACTCATTCTCCAACACCCATTGGAAGGGAGCTCCAACCCCCTGATGTATTTTACCAAAAACCACTAGAAGGGAGCTACGACCCACTAATCTGAACACCAACTACCACTGGTAGGTAGCTTCAACTTCCTCACTGAATGCTCCAACCATTAGACGTCTGTCGACAACATTTCATAAATTTTCACACTGGATCCATGTGCTTCAATACATAACAACTTGTAGGCCTATTCTCATCAAATAATTCAAGTTGAAATTTTTAACATCATATAAGCCCATATCAAAACTGGAATTTATCATTGTACCAAACCAATTATTGAAAACGACCACTAAACCAATTAAAAACCATCGAATCAATCCATCATTGAACCAATAAATCACTCAAGAAAATAGACACTTAACCAATCACCAACTCAAATCAAACTGAACAATGAGATGACTCTAACCAGAATATCAGAATTGAACCCAAAATATTGCATCAACATAAGGAATCAACTTCAACCCTAATCATCCATAAAACAAAATATATATGCTACTTCACTTAAGGAAACCCTTGTGCATAACCACTTTTTTTAATAGAAACCTATGTACATATCTCAACCTACCAAGTTCTAAACACCACTAATCAGAATCAAAATAGAGAATTGCTCACAGACATACTAAAACATTCTGTCAGACTAAAAATCTCTGAAAAATCCATATAGTTAGCTGCAACATGGATATTGTCCAACGAAACAACATTCAATCAATTCAACTTCATACATTTCTACTAAACCCAAATCAACATGAATAAATCATTGACATACAACAAAAATATATCAACACTGATCATATTGTTCATACATATTTTCAAGAAAAACCATTCCTTTATGCACGCTCCTTTAAGGAATCAAACCTATGTGTATACATGCTTATCCAGAACCAAACGCATGTACAAATCTCAACATACTTCAGAGAGTATATGCTACTTCGCAGAGCCAAACCTGAGAGTGTATGTGCTTTATTTGTGTCGAAATCGCGTACAAATCTGCAACCAATTCATCACTGCACAAAATTTTAGAGTTTCATACATACTCAGATCTTAACTTTCATTGCAACTAACATACACCAGACCATAGATCCAAAAAACTCATAAACAGATCATGCAATACATAGTCATTCTAGGTCTAATGATCCTGATCCATTATTGTATTCAGGGGTGCATCATTATTTCATATCAACCAATCAGATATAGCCCATACCATTCAAATATACTTAAGATTTAAGTATTCATTCATTAACCTTTACTCATGTACACTTAATACTTTGATATTCACCTCCTTATTTTGTCTTCGACTTAGCCAATACCATGAGCCAAAACGACACTAGTGCCAGTGGTAATCTTGGACAAGATAAAGTAGTGGTTATTGTGCTCAATATTTTGGGTTAATACCTTTGTAAATACCCTTCATATTAATCAAATAGTGCGCCAACATGTACGCTACCTTGTTTCATCATACCCGCATGTGTACATGACTTTGCTTCACTGAACCTGAGTAGACACTACTTCGCTTCTTAAAACCTACGTATATTTCTTCAAACTTTAACTTCATAATTCTATTGACCTGAAACCTTTGCCTCATCATTTTGCCATTCTCTTGCATTACTCGGTCACCTCTGAACTGATATGTGCACTATGTTACAAGTGGGTTTCCATCAAGGACAACACATGCATCATAATGCCAACAATATCCCTCTTTTGACTTGATGGAAACCATGTTGGTGTGTGATCACCACAACCTATAGATACATGTTAGACACGTCAAGGGAAAAGGGTAGACCAATTTTGAAACAAGGTTTCTCTTTTCGTGTAGATACAAGAGCTCTGTAGATTTTATCTACACTACACTAACCATGATTTCCCTGAGCACATGATGAATCTTCAGATTGATTTTAAATTAATTAAATGACTCTATAACTCGACTGAGTATGACCTTTCTTACTACCAAGGACTCATACTTACATCAATCACCCAACCATTTGGGGTTACATATTTGACTCAACCATCCAACCAAGTGGGATTACATATTTGACATGACCTCAAACGTCCATACATTAATGAATATGAAAATAATTACATTAAAACTTTTAAATGACCTTTACATAAATTTAAAGATGTGATTTTTATAACCGAGACCAAAAGACCTCAATAGTGAGAGATCATTGAACATAATTCAACAACCATTATAAATAGAATGACAATAGTGCATTATACTCAGTAAGGATAATGCTCCCCTTGAACTTGTGCTACATGTTCATTGTCAAGTCCGACCACAACAACTCATTCATAAAATCATATTCATAAATCAGATAATCATCAATGTGAAAATCATAGCTCAATATCATATTAGCAGACTGTACCCATCAACATCATACCAAGAAAATAAAATCATAACTATCATAAGCATATCAGAGTCTGTACTTGAGTCTATCCCAATTTTTTTCTACCAAAGAAAAACATATCCAACTTTCTGTAAAGAAAATCCAGTATATACACAACTATAGTTCATGAAACATGCGTACATAAAGTGAAATACTGAAAAATTCACAACTTCATCTCCCCATGAGCTTGTACAGATTCTACCTGTCTTTTCTATTTACATCCAGATGCACTGTAAAAAATATAAACAACTCACATTAACGAACCAATATTCATATATTGCAGTTACTGATAACAATATTCTTTCAAGAATTATGGACTGTAGTGGGCACGGCCTTTTTTCAATCTGAGTTTGAATCCTCCTTATATCTTTGAGAGTTTAGATATGTAAGCACATATAATTTATCAGCGTGTATGTATCCCCTTGATATGACCTTTCCATTTTTTTCATCCTTGAACATGGATTTGGTTGGTTTGAATACAATTACATTTCCTTTATCTTCCATTTGGCCTACACTCAATATGTTTTGTTTTAGGCCTTGAACTAATAATGTATAAGTTGTCTTTCAATTTTTTTTAATTCTGGATCTAACTTTTCCCAAAAAAAATGTTAGAACATCATTTGAAAGAATAACCATACCATCTTTATTTCTCTTGAGAGATTCCATCTTACTCTTATCACCATTCATGTGAGGAGAACATCCGTTGTCAATGTACCACTCATCCTGATTTTTAAATGCAAAGAGGGAAATACCACATCTTATATCTTCTTCTTTCTTCTTGTTATCAGGAACATTGGTGGATCCATATTTCTTCAGTCTCATGATATCATAGTCTTTTCTTCCATATTTTCTTTGGCGATTCATTGATCTATTCTTGCATTATTTTTCTACATGACCAAACGTGTTACAAGATTAAAATCTTATGAGACGAGAAATGGGAATAGAGGAAGAATAACATGATTGTCTCATGCAATCAACAGATTTATGAACAAATTTTTTTCATGCAAATTAATATCCCTTAAAGAAACTTGAGTACTTGGTAGTTGATGGTATTTATGTGTAGTGTACACTTGACTGCGGCTGATCTGAAAATGGAACTATTTGTAATTCTATCCAAAGTATCCATTTCCATATAATTTAGTGTGAAAAGTGTTCTCCTTGACTTGCTGGTTAAACAAAGTATTTTTGGTAATGTTTCTGAGTTTTATGTGTGAGGATTTGTTAGTTAAATTTACTGTTTAACATATCACAGCAGAAATAAATAGCAAGTAAAATTCACCATAACATAACACAACAAATTGTTGAGGTAGTTCACCCCTCCTGGGCTACATCTATCAGTCCAAGGCTCCCCAATGGCATGTCCTTGCTCTATTAATTTTATCAAAATGGTTACATAGTGAAACAAATGCCTCAACAGGAAAAAAAAACTATAAATTCAACTTCAGAAGATAGAAAATAGCTATAAATGGCTTTTCTTTCACCTTAAACAGTGAAATACAACCCAAAACAGTGCCTCCTCCATGACCGCCCTGATGGCTCCTTCCTTTTCCCTGAAGAAAGATATATTGTAGATCACCTTTGTTTGCTCTAAAACCTATTCCAAACTCTCCAGAAGGTCAAAGAGATGCAAAATTGACTAAAATTTCATCTTTTTTGGTCGAAAATTGAGAGAGTTATGACTTCTGCAAAAACAATGCCCAATGTCCCCAAAAAACCCCACTAAAAGTGGGATAACTCTAGTTATCTCCACTAAAAAGGTGAATTATCCAAGACTGGTGGAACCACGCAATAAATTTGGGGGTGAAATTTAATTTAACTATTTTTTTCATGGTGCGTTCACATGCGGAAAAGATAGACTGTTTGGGTGGGAGGATAAGGTTTGAAGACCGCCACATTTAATGTTATTGGAGCGGACACATAGGTGGAATTAACCACCACCGTAACCACCAGTGGTAGTCCCCAGTCTCTGCCACAATTCACATGTGTGACGGCTTACCGCCTGGAGCTAGCCCCCTTCCAAACTCCACCATATCAACTAACATTAGACTGTGGTTTTGAGCACTGGTTACATTGCTACGGGGCTGGCCCTTGAGGGGCTGGCCCCCAATTGCTCTGCCTGATTCAAAGGTTGATGATCCGAATACACATTCACACCAGCTCGAACGTTCAAAAAATTTCCACAAATGGGCTAGTCGGGGCCCTCTGCCTGAGTTGTCGGGTCGGGCGTTCAAACCCTATGAACCAAAAAAAATTTGCACATTCTTTTTAACCCTCGGCCTAGGGCCACATGGAAGCCTCTGGGTAAGCCACATGGCACCCACTGATAGGCCCTAAATTTATGAATAAAAATTAACTTTTCCCATATATTTCTTTTGAAAAAAATGGCTAAGTCAATTTAATTAAAAAATCTTATTTTAGAGTTCATTGGACGATTTCAAACCTCAGTAACTTTCACATATGACCTCGGTTTTGAGAACCATTCATGGTGCCAGAATCACAGCGATAAAGCCTTTCCATTCATTCAGCGATAAAGCCTTTTAGCCCTTCCATCTTTTGAGCAATTTTTTAACTTGGACATGATCTCCTGATCACACCTCCCCATTGGGATGCTTTTGGACACCAAAAGCTTTCAATTACCTGTTCAAAAGATGAGGGTATAGATCCGTCACCTTTTCCACCTCCATCCATTTTTCCTTACTCAGTTTTCTACCTTTAAGACCAATCTGAAGATAATCAACACTTCCCCTCTTCAAAGTGTGAGTGCTCCTGTCAAGGATAACATCCTCTTTCAGCTCATCCAAATATTCTGGCGATAAATTCTCTATGGATGGCAGCTGAATGTCACTTTCATGATCAGCAATTAAAGGAGGTTCATACAAACGTAAATTTTCCACATTCACAACGGAATACATTTGCATATATGAAGGAAAATCTAGTTGAAAATAATTATTTCCAACTTGTTTTAGAATATTTAATGGACCATAATGAATAGGCTTCATCTTTTTACCTTCTCCTTTCATTCTTTCCTTACTAATATGCAGCCATACCTAATCTCCTTCTTGAAATTTATGATCAATTTTATGTTTGTCATGCCTCTCCTTGTACTTGCCTTGACTTTTTTCAAACTGTTCTTGAAATTGTTGATGTATGAGCTGAATCCTTTCAATGAACATGCGAGCTTTGTCAATGTCACTATGCCCATCAATGGAAACATCCTTCTCAAGAATGAAATCTAAAGGTGACTTAGGCAAATACCCAAAACAAGCTTCAAAAGGTGAAGTATTTTTAGAAGAGTGTTTGGCCTGATTGTAAGCATGTTGAATGTAATGCAAGTGCTCGTCCCAAATATTGGGATGCTTGCTACAATAACCTCTCAAGAGATGTACAATGGTTATGTTCACTACCTCTATTTGGCCATCTGTTTGTGAATGGAATGTAGTACTCTTCTTCAACTTGGTGTCCATCATCTTCCATAAATTGGACCAAAAATCCCCAACAAATTTGGAATCCCTGTCACTAAAAATAGAAGTAGGCAAGCCATAATGAACCGATACATGTTGAAAATATAAATCAACAGTTTTTTTAGCAGTTATATATTTCTTACATGGCATAAGAATACACATCTTGCTGAATCTATCAACTACTACATAAAGATAATCATGCTTCTTTCTAGACAATGGTAGACCTCCAACAAAATCCATATAAACACTTTCACATGGTCTAGAAGGTACCGACAATGGAGTATATAAACCAAGATTCTTATTGCTAGGCTTGATTTTAGCACATAATTAACAACCTCTAATGAAACATGAAACACTATCTACCATGCGAGGGCAATAACAATACCTCTATAAATGTGCCACTGTTTTTCTTACCCAAAATGACCAGCAATAAGAGAAGAATGAGCTTCTCTAATGACACTTAGTCTCTCTTCCCGTGGTATACATAACTTGACAATTTGAGACAATAAATTATTATGCAAGTGATAATCATTCTCCTCAACATGATTCCCTTCACTCAAGTTAGCATACACATCCTTAAAATCAACATCTGATGCATATTGTTCTATGTAACTCTCATGTATAATAGAATCATTCTTAAGTAAAGTAGTAGCACTAATAATAGGCCTTGAAAGCACATCATCAACTTTATTGAAAATACCTTTCTTGTACCTTATTACCAAGTGAAATTGTTGTAGGAAACCCATCCATCTGAAATGTCGTGACTGCTGTAATTTAATTTGCGACTGCAAGTACTGAAAAGGCTGATGGTCGGTATGAACAATTGTTTCTTTTCCCATCAAATAGTGTTTCCACTTTTTGATGCTTTTTACCAATGCATACAACTCCTTATCATAAGTAGGATAATTCACAATAGGACCATTAAATTTCTTAGAATTAAATGTGATAGGCTTACCATGCTGTAAGAGAACTGCACCCATGGCATAATCACTAGCATCGGTCTGAATCTTGAATGGCTGTCTCAAGTCTAGTAATGCAAGGATTAGGTCTGAACTTATCTTCTCTTTCAAAAACTCAAAAGATTTCTGTTTCTTGCCTCCCTATTGGAAATCTCACTTCACACTTTTCACTGCATGCATAGGAGCTACTATGGTAGAGAAGCTAGAAATAAAATTCCTCCAATACTTAGTTGCACCTAAAAAACTTCTTACCTCTGTAATGGATTTGGGAGTAGGCCAATTCACAATGGCTTCTACTTTAGAAGGATCAATTCTCAAAGCAACTCCTCCTACTATGTGTCCCAAATAAACCAAAGAAGTCTTTCCAAATTCACACTTTGACATTTTAAGAAACAATTGATTTTTCTTCAAAACATCAAGTACTTTCTTAACATGCATGACATGCTCTTCTCTAGTCTTGCTCAAAATTAAGGTGTCATCTAAGTAGACAATAACTAAATCATCAAGAAAAGTATGTAATACATCATCCATTACCTGCATGAAAGTTGTAGGTGCATTGCATAAACCAAACGACATAAAAATCCACTCAAAGAGTCCCTGTTTGGTTTTAAATGTTGTCTTCCAAATTTCGCTTTTTACAATTCTAACTTGATGATAACGACTACGTAAGTCTAACCTAGTGAAAAATTTAGCATCTTTCAGCTGATCTAACAAATCATCTATCCTTGGGACTGGGTAACGATTCTTTACTGTTATTTTTTTCAATGCCCTGAAGTCCACACACATGTGCCAAGTTCCATCTTTCTTGGGAATCAACACTATCGGTGACACACATGGCGAAGTTCTTGGTCTTATGAAACCTTTGTCCAACAATTCCTTAATTTGCCTCTTTATTTTAGCATTCTCCATGATAGACATGTGGTACATACCTATGTTAGGAAGAGGACAATCCTGTTGCAACTGTATTTCATGTTGAATCTCCCTTTTAGAAGGAAAACCCGTTGGTTCCTGAAAAATCTCATGATGTGCATCAAATACATCATATAAACCTGATTTTAACTTGGAATCACAATTTTCAAATGACTCATGATTCACATCAACCTTAGGCTTAACCACAAGAAGTAAAAAACTCTTACTAGAATTCACTAGCCTTTTTACCTGTCCTACATTTACCATCGCTATATTTGTCTTCTTCCAATGTGCTCTTACAATAAACTCCTTGCCATCTCTAAAAATATGATACTTATTTTCATGGCAATGGAAGATCGCTTTCCTGTCAAATATGTAAGGACTTCCCAAAACAATTCCTAATATATCAAGCGACACTACATCAAGTTCAACTGTGTCAATAAAGTGTGCAGTAATTGCAAAACACAATATGCACTTTCTTGAAACTTGTAAGTTTGCATCCTTGCATATCCAACCAAGTGGATATGGCTTTGGATGTGGAATGGTCTCAAGTTTAAGTTGTTTGACCAAGTATTCTGATATGATATTTTCTTGTGACCCACTGTCAAATAGTGTGTCAATTTTTGTATGTTTTGAGATTACCCTCACATGGAAAAATTCAATTCTTTCTTCCTTATTTCGAGCTTGTACATGACAGTTTGAAGTACTAGTGCTTGGCCTAGTTTCAGTTTCCTTTCTCTTCATACTCTTCAAACCCATGGCTGAAATTATTTTTTCGTCACCTGAATCATCACCTAAGTCTTGTTGTGTAGTTGTAGTAGCTTCAATTTTCTTCTTTCCTTTGTTTTTGTTAAACTGAGTTATTTTTTCATGATGAAGTTTCCAACAGCTTTTCTCTTCATCGCCTTCTCTTGAACTGTGTTTACATATCACTTTCTCACCCTCCTTTTTTACAGATGCATTCTTTTTTCCTTTTCCTTTAGATGTTTTGTCTTTGTTTTTCCCCTTAAAAGGCTTGTTTCTACCCTCTTCAAAAGTATGTTTCCCTCTAGCCTCTAAATGCGTGGCTTGTAAACAAACCTCGTCTAGACTAGTAGGATTGAACATAAGAATATTATGTCTAAGGTAGCTGTACAAACTACCTATATATTTCAGAAAAGTATCTTGACTTTGTAATTCTACCCCCTAATATGAGTGTTATTCTCCTAAACTCTTGGGTGTCGTCTTGTACATTTTGTACCTTAAGTTTTCTAAAGTTTTGCCAATTCATGATAGCCTTTTGTAAATGAGCTAATGGATAAATTTTTTTTTTAGTTGTAGTAATAAATTCAGCCCATGATAAAGTGATCTTACCATGTTTTTTAATTTCATCCTTGGTCTTGGCTTCCCACCATACCAATGTTGCTCCATCCATTCTCAAAGAGGCTAACTGTATCTTGGTGTTGTCATCATGAAGGTTATGTATCCTCAAGTAAACCTCTAGCTGGCTTATCCAATTGTCAAGTTTCTCTGTATTGACTTCTCCATTAAACATAGGCAACTCAAATTTAACATCAAGTTTTAAAAATGGACTTTTACCAGTGGTGTTAGACTTGTGAGATTGATTCACCGAAGTAGAGGATGACGATGTAGAGGAAGAGGATGAAGATGGGGATGGTGGATCACCATTTCCTCCATGTCCTTTCTTTGATTTTTCATTACTTTTATTTCCTCTTGAAGAACCCTCTCCTTCTTTCTGATGTTTAGACCCTTCCCCTACAAGCATGTCATTCCTTTCTTGGTAGAGTATCCTCACCATCTCCGTCATGTCTAGGAAAGCCTTTCAGAACACTCGTTCTTCTTCTTTGGGATCAATGCCTTCAGGAACTTTTCCTTCTCTTGAAGACATTCTTGAGGCTTATTTTGTGGCTCTTGGAGGTGAATTATAAGGTGGATTTAATGGCTTTCCGACCCTCCTTGGTTGAGGATTATTTTGTGCTCTAACCAATTTTCCTTCCCCTCTCCTGAGCTTAAGCCTATTAAGCATCAAAACTTGCAAACAGTCACCTATATCTTTGCACAAGAACAAATGCAGAGTAAAAATCTAGCTCTGATACCAACTGATCTGAAAATGGAACTATTTGTAATGCTCTGCAAGAAATCCATTTCCATATAATTTAGTGTGCAAAGTGTTCTCCATGACTTGCAGGTTAAGCAAAGTAGTTTTGGTAATGTTTTTAAGTTTTATGTGTGAGGATTTCTTAGTTAAATTTATTGTTTAACATATCACAGAAAAAATACACAGAAAGTAAAATTCACCATAACATAACACATCAAATTGTTGAGGGAGTTCACCCCTCTTGGGTTACATCTGCCTGTCCAAGGCTCCCCAATGGCATGTCCTTCCTCTATTAATTTGCTAAAAATGGTTAAACAGTGAAAAATATGCCTAAACAGGAAAAATCGACTTTAAATTTGACTTCAGAAGATATAAAATATCTATAAATGGCTTTTTTTCACCTTAAACAATGAAATACAACCCAAAACAGTGCCTCCTCCATGATGGCCCTGATGGCTCCTTCCTCTTACCTGAAGAAAAATATGTTGTATGTCACCTCTGTTTTCTCTAAAACCTATTCCAAACTCTCCATAAGGTTGAAGAGACCCAAAATTGGTTAAAATTTCATCTTTTTTGGTTGAAAATTGAGAGAGTTATGACTTCTAAAAAAAAATCCCAATGTCCCCCAAAAACACCACTAAACATGGGAGAACTCTAGTTACCTCCACTAAAAAGGTGGATTCTCCAAGACTAGTGGAACCACGTGCTAAATTTGGAGGTGACATTTAATTTAACTATTTGTTTCATGACGCGTTCACATGTGAAAAAGGCAAACTATTTGGGTGGGTGGATAAGGTTTGAAGACCGCCACATTTAACATTATCGGAGTGGACACA
The DNA here is from genome assembly GCA_034641835.2 of Pinus albicaulis. NCBI lineage: Eukaryota > Viridiplantae > Streptophyta > Pinopsida > Pinales > Pinaceae > Pinus > Pinus albicaulis. The sequence continues at coordinate 264,763,343 of CM076579.1, forward strand.
TAGGTGGCATTAACTGCCACCGTAATCATTGGTAGTAGCCCCCGGTCTCTACCACAGGTCACATGGGTGACGACTTACCATCTGGAGCTAGCCCCCTTCCAAACTCCACCATATCAACTGATCTTAGCCTGTGGTTTTGAGCCCTGGTTACATTCCTACGGGGCTGGCCCCCAATTCCTCTGCTTGATTAAAATGCCGACGACCCGACTACCTGTTCAAACCCACCTAAACATTCAAAAAAATACCACAGATGGGCCGGTCGGGTCCCTCTAACCGAGTTTTTGGGTCGGGGGCTCAAACCCTATGAACCAACAAAATTTTGCACAGTCTTTTCAACCCTCGTCCTCGTCCCACGTGGCAGCCTCCGAGCAGGCCACATGGCACCCACTGATAAGCCCTAAATTTATGAATAAAAATTAACTTTTCCCATACATTTTTTTTGAAAAAAATGGCTAAGTCAATTTAATTAAAAAGTCCTATTTTGGAGTTCATTAGACGATTTCAAACCACAATAGATTTCACATAAAGACCTCAATTTTGAGAACCATTAATGGTTCTAGAATCGCTGTGAGGAGGCCTTTGTGGTCATTTATATTGCAACTATTTCTGAGCACTTCCATTTTTTGACCAATTTTTTAACTTGGACATGATCTCCTGATCAGCGGCCGAAACAATCTACTTATTAAATTGGTTGCAACATGTCCATAATTATGACATATAAATAATTCAACATTATTGATCATAGGAGACAATAGATTGATACTTCTATACTTAGGAGAAAATTATTTCCTTTAAGGAATCATGATCCCTGGTTGTTAATGAGGTTGTATTTTTGTCTTTTTAAACACTTCCTATTTTGCATTGATATCCTTTGAACCTTTATCATTGAATTGTGAAATAGATTCTCCTTTATGAATTTCCTATAAACCAATACCAAATTTAATAGAAGGAGACATTTGACTACTAAAAATATTATCCAAAATTTTAGTACTATATTGAAATCTCAAATATTTATATTTTTTCTTCTAATTTACCTTTTAAAATATTTACCTCAACCTCCATTATTTGCTAATGATTCTTCATGCCTTCTTTGACCCTTCTTCCTTCTTTTACTTGCTCTTTTCATTTGAGAATCTATTCTTTCAACCCATTTTCGTGTTCTTCAAATGTTTTAAGTATTTATTCATTCCTCTTATTTGATTTTTCCGGATCTCATTTGAGAGAGATGGTTTCTACTTCAAGTCCCTCACTGTGATTTGCTACTTCATCCTGTAGCCTTTGACATTGGTCTATATTTTATTTTTTCATCGGCTCAATTTAGTTTCTTTCCTCTAACTTATTATTCAATATCGTAATTACATATCTATAGATAAATTCTCTTTATTTAAATATAATTTTTTGATCTTCAATTTAATTTCTGAGCTTTGAAACTTATACTTCTAGATCCATAACATTACTTTCACTTTCATATTCACTATCTTCAATATTGCATGAAAAAGGAGTGGATGACAAAAGCAACAATCAATACATATTTTATATTCTTTAGTTATTGTTGCACATGTTTCCTTAGCTGTCTTCTTCCTTTGAGTAGCATTCTTCTTTTCCGTCCTTCCCATCCTGATGGATCTCCTTCAAGCGATCAAGCTTCTTCAGAAGGACCTTATATGATTCCAATTGTTGGGAGAATTACTGAGAGGGGGGATGGGCGGTGCTGAACCAGTATTTTAAACTTATAAAATTTATTATTTTTCTTTTATGAATTCTCTATGTGACTTTACTTAAGCCAAATAGTGTATGTACGCGAGTGTCATTAAGGAAACTAGCATATGTCCAATATAGTTTAAATTGATATAAATATTTAGTAATTTGATTTAGACTTGCGCATCATTGATTCATTTGACATTTAGTAAGCAGTAAAATAAGTGAAAAAAGAACAGAGTAAACTATCACAGATAAGAAACACACAAGAACACCACGATTTAAGGTGGAAACCCAATGTGTAAGAAAACCATCGTTGTTGTCGTCTCTATCTTCAATATTTATTATATATAAAACTTCTTATAATCTTGTGCTGGCACAGAGTCATAGTAGTACGAAGTCACCCACCAGAAGAAGGCTACAACATTCACTCATTATGTAACACCCACTGGAAGTGAGCTCCAACTCCCTGATCTCCTTTACCAACAACCACTATAAGAGAGCTATGACCCCCTGATATGAACACCAACTACCACTGGTAGGAATATTTGATTTCCTCACTTAAGCCTCCAACCATCATACCATGCGTGGACCATGTTTCTTAAATTTTCACACTAGACCCACCTTCTTGAAGAAATCACAACTTGTAGGCCTATTTTCATGAAATAATTCATGTTGAACCTTTTAAAATCATATAAGCCCAATATCAAAACTGAAACTAATCACTGTACCAGACCAATAACTGAAAACAACCACTGAACGAATTAACAAACACTGAATAAATCAACCACTATACGAATCAACCAATGAAGCAAACAGTGACTTAAGCAATCACCAACTAAAATCAAATAGGACAGTGAGATCACTCTAATTAGAATATCAGAATTGAACCCAAAGTACTATATCAACATACTGAATCAAATGTCACCCTGATCATCCATAAAATAAAATATATGAGTTGCTTCACTTAAGGAAACCTGTGTGTATATGCACTTTTATGAATAGAAACTTACGTATACATCTCAACGTACCAAGTTCTAAACAGTGTTAATCAGAATCAGAACATAGGATTTCTCACAGACATAGTTATACATTCTATCAGATTATATCTCTGAAAACCCCATATAGTTAACTACAACATGGATATTCTCCAACTAATAAACATTCAATCAATTAAGTTTCAAGCATTTCTACTAAACCCATATCAAAATGAATACATCATTGACAAATAGGATAAATACAGTAGCACTGATCATATTGGTCAAACATATTTTCAGCAAAAACCCTTCCTTTATGTACATGCATTTTATGATGCAAACCTTCTTATATACACGCTTATCTAGAACCAATCCCAAGTACAAATCTCAACATACTTCAGGGAGTATACACTGCTTCACAGAGTCAAACCCGCACGTGTACATGCTTTACTTATTTCAAACTTGGGTACATATCTGCAACTAATTTATGACTACACAATGCCTTATAGCTTCAGAAATATCCATAACTTAAGTTTGACTGAAAAAATGATATGACAGACCACATATCTAAACAACTGATAAACATATCATCTAATACATAGTCATTTTAAGCCTAATGATCATGATCCATTACTATATTCACGGGTGCATCATTATTTCAGATCAAACAATCAATTATAGCCCATACCATGTAAATATACCTCATATTTAAGTATTCATTCATTAACCCTTACTCATGGACACTTAGCACTTTGATCTTGACCTCCTTATATAGTTTGAGCCTTAGCCAATAACATGAGCCAAAACCACATTACTGTCAATGGTAATATTGGATGAGATCAAATAGTCATTACCATGCTTAATATTGTGAGCTAATACTATAATAAAGTCCCTTGGTATTAGTAAAATAGTGTGTGGGCATGTGCGCGACTTTGCTTCATCATACATGTGTGTGTACGTGTCTTTGCTTCACCAAACTTGCGTATACACTACTTCGCTTCATTAAACCTACATATATATCTTTGTATACATGACTTCATTTCATCAAACCTATGTATATTTCTTAAATATTTACTTTCATAATTCTTATGACCTAAAACCTCTACCTCATCATTATGGCATTCTGTTCCATCACTCTGTCACCTCTGAAATGATCTGTGCACTATGTTACAAGTGGGTTGCGATCAAGAACATCACATGCATCATAATTTTAATATTCCAATGCAACTAGTGACAGATGCACAACATATCAACAAATTTATAGAGGGATCAAGAGGATTTATAGGAAAAACTGAATAACTCTAAGGGAATATTGGGTAACAAGTAGAAACATGTACACTATGATTTTAAAATTCCACCTCTGGTGAGTTAACGAACAAAGAATCTTTTTCAATAAATAACTGTCATAGTGACTATCTTTTTCGTATGTATTAATCCTAAAAAAAATTGGATCTGTGATCATTTTCCTTTTTTGGTCATGAAGCAACATTTTTCTAAGTTGTTATCGACATTGTAATCCTTTTTCTCTTTGCATAAGATGATACTTAGTTTAATTTACAAATGCTTCTATCATTGTTAATTATTCAAGAATTCCCTTTTCCTGCTATAGCATCCACATATTATTTTTTCCTTATCTGCATTTGTTTTTATTTAACATTCGATGATAATATTGTTTAGTTTCATTCAGATGCCATATCCAATTCCCGTGCGCTCAAATTATTTTTTAGTCTCTAATATCTTATGCTTTACGCTTCATTGATATTTAGTGAATGTTTTGATGCATTAAAATATTTGTATTAACATTTTGCACAACATTGTGGTTAAATGTAGATTGTTATCTTGGGGTTTACTGAGAAATAATCATGTTTGAAACCAATGCTAAAATGCATGAACGAATGGATAAATAATTTTAAAAGAATTATTATTTGGCTACCTTAAATCAATTTATTTAATTAAAGAAATTATTTTTTTGATGAATTGTATTATTAAATTGTGGGAAAATGCAAAATATTTAAACGATATATGCAGAGTGCAGACAAAGGCCTTTTTCTTCTTCCTCCTCATTTCTAGTTATCTTCATTTCACTTATTAAAATAGTGTAAGCACAATTATGAGAGCAACCTGCAAAGATAAAGTAACCGCTAGATTTGTTTTACAAATATAACCATTATTTCTAAATGAGAAAATATGTGTATGAAATAACGTAAAAGTTGATGATTTGTAGTTTACAAAAGGAAACGGATGGATGAGGAATTTGATATTAAATATTTTTATTATGTTTTTTGCACTATTTTAACTATTTTGCAAAGCTAATTTGCCTAATATATATTATCTGAATATTTTCAAGTTGTGCAAACATCTACATCTCCACACATACTTTGTATCAGGTTTCAAGTTTGAATATTGGAACCAAAAATTATAGAATTATATCTAGTCGAATTATACCAGGTGTCAACACATATTCAATTAGTATTTACATAACCAAAAAAAATTGCTAATTAAATCATTAATATGTAACATGTGGAAATGTATATTGAGATTCAGGATATTGTGGGGGAAAGTGATTTTTCCTTGCTCTGCATAATTACTTTCCTGAAGAACTATTTCGGTATAAGAAGAAAAGTTGCATGTTGAAATTTGCAAAAAGAAACAGTGAAATTGGCATCCAGAAATGAAATCCAGAAAATGACACCTAGAAATTGATACCATATGATGCTTTTGATTTAAATTTCTCTTAATTAAATTGAAAGAGAAACTATAGTTTCATCTCGTGATAGCTTGTATTAGTTAACTGAGTTAAGAAGGCTTAGTTAGCTTAGGAAATTTGAGTTAGAGGTCTAAGAGGATGCATGTAAAGGGATCTCCCGTGTTTTAGGACCCCTAGTTGAGTTTTTCGTGAGTTGTAATTAGTTAACTCAATTAATTGAGCTAAAATCAGTTTAACTAGTTCTAATTGAGTGATGAGCTAGTGAGAGGTGAAGTGAATAAAATTAGACTTAATTCACAAGTAGTGATGAATAGATTAACTGATAATTGACTATAAATAGTTGTTGCATTGCAATTCTAAGGAAGAGCCAGCTGAGAAAGAGGTTAAAGGGAGGAGATCTATTATTTGTACTATTATGAAATTATACAGGTCATGCATGAGGCCATTAGGAATACATTGAAGGATTGCACAATCATTATTGGGGATTTTCATAATTAATCGGGTCTGAATTAGCCCAAGAATATCTAATCAAGATAGGATAGGCAGAGAATGGAAAAAATTTAAATACTTAATCGATTTTTCTTAGATTGCAAGCCAGTTTTGAGCAGGATCAGAGTGAGACAATCAACAAAGTGCAGAGGTTTCTCAATGGAGGAATAGCATTGTATTGTTTGATGATATTGGCGATATGAAATATAGAGATAGAGGGGTTTTGAGAATTTTCTTTCCCCATATACATCTTGTGTTTTGCTATTATAACATCCTTCACCGAGCTGGGATGTATAATGATAAGTAGCCTTATACTGCAAATAAAATACTACAAGGACTGCATGGACTGTATAAGCCCAATTTTCACCTATCGGAACCCTTGAAAAAGCTAAAAATCCACCTTTTTTCTCTAAAAGCGCTGATTTTTTCATATTAAGCCTCTACACCCCTTTCGTTTAAGCCCGAACCCCTTTTCGGACATGATACCAGGCCACATGACCAAGCGCTAAGCCCATATGCATTCACACATCACTCTTTCTAAGTTCTTGTTTCCAAGTTTTATGTTTCTCCAATGGCCGATCCTCCGATAAGATCTGGACCGTCCATTCCCCACGATCTGACGGCCATCGAATCACCCCATCGCATTGGTGCATTGCATCAAGGTTTTCCCTTTTCCCTTCTCTGCCGATGAAATCCTAGCCGTTGATCTCTCCTAGATCCAACGGTCCTCGCTCATCACCACCCTAACATCCCTTGTCCATTGAACTCCTTTTCTGCCGATATGCGAAACGCCGATGCAATCCCAACCATTGATCTCTGTAGATCCAACAGTCCTCATTCCATTGCGCTGTGTCTGTCCATTGCACATCGCACATCTCTCTTCCCCATTTCCATCCACCTTTTATATTTTTCCGCCGATGTACAAAACCCTGACGCGATCTTGACCGTTGATCTTCGCAAATCCAATGGTCCTCGCTCTAGCGTGCCTCTACCTTTACCTCGTTCATTCTTTCTCCTCGACGTATCTCTGCCATTGATCCTCAAGATCTAATGGCCCTTACTTCATCGCACATTCGCCTTTCACCCATCCCCTCGCACCGTTCATGTCTTTGTGTGATTCCACGATGCGTCCTCCACTGTCCAATTAACCCAAATCTATGATGCAGGTTCACTGCGGGGGCACCCGAACAAAGTGGCCCGTACTCCCCAGTGCCCCCGTAGTTAACTCATTTGACTACGAAATATCTTCATCCAATGGTCCATATTCACTGCGGAGGCACCCGGCCCACAGACTTGTCCGTACCCTCCGTCCCCCAGTAGTTAATCTCCACCATTGATCATTCCCAGATTTAACGGTCCTTGCTCCATTGCACACCGCTACATTTCATCGGTACATCGCTTCGTAGTGATCCTAGTTCCCTCGACCCCAGACCCTCTTCTCCATCGATTGTCGATCCCTCGATTCAATCACATCCATCCATTTCTCCTGATCCAACGGCTCCCATATAATCTCGCCGATCCCACCCGACTGCGCTAGGCTTTTCATCGTCCTTCTGTTCAATCTCCACCATTGTTTTCCCCAAATCGGACGGTCCACATTCATTTTCGCGTTCATTTATCCCACACCCCTCCATAGTACATTTTCAACGTGAAACAGGCATTTTTCCCGTGGACACGCATTAGCTACCAAGCAATATCACGTTCATTTGGCCCATTACCATTTACCACTTCAATCCTGCACTAATACCACCTTCGATATTCCCGAAAACTGCCATTGCACCTCTTTGCCCCAAATTTACTTTTGAACTCTAGTTTTCATGGTTTCTCTCCACGAGGCCCTTTTCCATTGCATCCATTGCCTCTGCACTACTCTTCTGCCTTCACCCGAGTCTTCTGAAGTAGTGAACCACTCATCGCTAGATTTATTTAATTGGTTTGCTATTTGTGTAGGTTTTTCATGGCATTTTAAGTGCATAGGCCCTCTCATAGCCAATCACAGTGGCTTGAGGCCGAGGATGACGATCCTCCATGCCAAAATAAATCAAAGAAAAATGATAATAAGGGTTAGTTTCACATCCAAGTCAATGGATCATGACCATTGGCCACTCTATAAGACCCTCGAGCACAGAAGGAAAGTTCCTCCACTACTAGCAGTACTGCATTCTCCAGCACCGAAGGCCAACTCTTCCACTACTAATGGTATCGGCTTCGCCAGCAATAGCGGTGACTCTACCTCATCAAATATCAATGATAATTCATGACTGGGCCCACATGGCCTTTTACATTATGGTCTTTTCACTTTTTTATTTCGAGTGAAATCCTTATTTCACTCCTGCAGTTTTACTTTCAGATTAGTAAATTTTCGTCATTTCAGTTAGAAACAGATTTAGGCCTGCGTTGTAAGATGATGAGAGGAAGTTCTACCTCATCATCATTTCTATTTTTTATTTAGACCTGCAACAACATACCAGCACATGGGGAAGATATTTTCCCAAAATATATTCTCGCGCATAGGAATCAGAGGTTATAAAAACAGGAAGAAAACACTAACAAAAGGTTCCAGATTTTCCAAAGGACTCGCTAGCTTGAGTATTTTGTATGTGTTTTGTATGAACTTTGACTGTGAATGTTTGAAGATCCCATAGGGACTCAGTAATAAGAAGCTTTGTTGGAACTGGGGATTCTGATTTGCATGATTCACAGTTTGTAACTCTTCTCCATGTTTTTTAATACAAATGTTCATTTCGTATCTCTCTACATTTATTTTATCTAATGTTCTGGAGTGCGAGTTCTCCCATGTTTAGATATGAACTTATCATAACAGATACTCATATTTACTCATCCATAGTGCTTTAAATATGGCTCAGACATGATACTTTGTTTCATTTCCTATCTCTTCTGCCTTTCTTCTGATACTAACCAAAATGGATTCTTATCTTTGAACGAGCCCAAATATATGTATTCTTATCTCTGAATAGGTCCAATATATATGGTTTCTTACACTTGAATAAACCTAGTTATAGCTGGTATCTTACTCCATCTTTGGTCATATTCATCGCTCATATATAACTTTGATAACTATGTGTTCATTTTAGAAGTCGTCCCCCTTTACAACATTCTATTTTAAAGCTGTCTGATGCATTTACTGATTGCAGTTTGTACTCAGTTTCTACAGTTTTCCTAGTTTTGTGTTTAACTTTGGGGTCTTGGTTCCACCCTTATTAAAACGATTCATCTAAGTGATAATAGCATAAGCGCCTAACATTGTCAACTGCAATCAGTTGAGTCATATGATCCTTGCATTTAAAATGTCCTAGGCACTGGTCTTTATAAAACTCAACGCTATCTCTAGGAGCTACAACATGTTCTGCAATTGATTGTCTCTTTCTCTTGCTTATAAGTGATTGTGCGATCGTGATTTATTTCCTAAAATTGTAGAAGGATTAAATATTTTCTTTTATTACATTGCAAGATCAGACTGAATCCCCTTGGTAGATTTTTTACATGGTATTAGAGTGACATTTCTACATTGCATGAGGATTGTTGCATGAATCATGTGTTGGGAGTGCACCAGAAAGTGTGCGTGCAGAGTGTGTATGTGAACCAAAGTACAAAAATAGTTACACACACGCTAGCTTTGCATATTATTTCTCTATACAACTTATGTTTATGTACAAAGAGGGGAAGGATTTTATTGATTGGTTCACACACTAAAAATATCAAGGCTTCAAGCATAGATATTTGAAAATATTTATATTTATAAATTTAAATCAAACTTTTAGGTTTTATATATAAAATCCCTTAGCTTTGATAAATGGTTAAATATTGTAATTAATTCATTTCAATCAATAAATTCATAAATTTATAAATTGATAGAGGTTAAATGTATATATATTTAATTTTATATGGCTTATATTTGTAAATTGATATAACTTCAATGCAAATTGATAATTCCTACAATCCTTTGGGTGACTGGACAATATTAACACTAGTACTATAATCCAAGAAATAACAGATTAGTTACAATGTAAATTATAGTTGTAATGTTCAATTTTAGAAACTACTAATTTCTAAACGATTGATAATAGTAAAATTTTCACAATTTGATTTTCAAATTTATGTTTTTCATGGAAAATTTTAGGGTAAAATATTTGCAAGTGGGCTAATTTACCATGGTTTTACCAAAAAAATCGTGAATTTCCATTTTTTTCTAAAAATGATTCACCCCAATTTTATAGTATAAAATTATTTTACCTTAAAAATTTCCAAAATTGCATAAATATTATTTATAAAACTCTTAAAAATTTGTATGTGTTTTCAAAGATATCAACAAACATATAATAATTTTCAGTTTGGGGACTAGTAAGATTTGTCAAGGTTTCTAAACTTTAAGGCAAATTTTCATCCTTAAATTTTTTTGTGATGTTTTTTCATAACATATATTAATTTAATAATTAATATTTCTATGTATCTCTTATGTCATTATCTTGTGCAAAATATTTCTCACTTTTCCGGATGTGGATGTGCACATAAAACTCCACACAATGATCGTCATATATTGGAGATCAATATAAATCCTATTGTAATGATAATAGTTTTGAAATAGTAGTTTTTAGCTTAATGTATAATAGTAGAAACAATATCAGGTCAAGATAAGAGATTGCCTCAAAAATACAATTAATGGTATATATTTATTCCACATCAGATAAACACATAAACCAAACTTTACATGTCACAAACTTCTAATTAATTGGTTTATATGTATTATGGTCCACATATTGGTTTTCACGCACAACACTTCTCCCTCATATGTATTGAAAACATAGCTTATCAAATATTTGGTAATATGATTTCAACTAAAAAAAATGAAGTCACCAATGCACATAGTATTCAACAAATATCAATACCAAGGTTCATTCACTCTATTTTGGTACGAAAAAATTGGCTGATAAAAAAAAAAAAAAAACATAGTAAATGTCCTAAATATGCATTGGTTCACTAAATAAATTTTGAATTGTCTTGTATTTACTGAAAATAGTATGATATATAGGATATTAATAAAATAGTATGTTGATATTGATTTATAAAGAGTCTCAAACATAGCAATCATGAAACACAATCCTATCAATTGGACTATCGTGAGTTGGAATTTAATAAAAGTGAATATCATTTAAATTAACTGTTAGAAATTGTAGCAATAAAGTCTCAATTTGACTTGTGCCTTAGTGAAATTGAGTAATTCAATTTTCCACATCAACACAATGACCTGGATTTCATTTAACATGTGTGACATGGCCTTGTCTATTAGTTAAATCAATAAGATTATGTTATAGGCTTCGAATATATATGTGAATGTAGTGATTGCTAAAATTTAGCAATATACTTTTGTTATTTTCAGTTGAACTCAGTTAACTAAGCTCAATTCATTAGTTTAGTTAGTTGAAGTTAAATTGGGTATTATAATTTTTGTTAGCTCAATGATCTCTCAATAAAACTATTCAATCAGCTAAAAATAGCCTAGGCATGCATGGAATTAAAATTGCCTAGCTAGAGTTGAGGGAAAGGCACATTGTAGTTATCAATTGTATACTACCTGATTCTATAGGCTTGCTATTGAAGTAGGTGATCCATTCCTTGGGGTTTGCACAAGGAAATCGAGAATTCCTCTATTATTTAGGATCCCTAATAATCTCGAATTGCATAAGTCAATAGGATGAAGTTGGGGCATTGAATTAGCTAAATGTTTGCCAGTGCATGATAGTTAGCAGGAGAAGAGGTTCACAGTGGAGGGTGTGCTTCTGGATTAAAGAAAGACATTGTGATAGTTTCACATTATCATCTGATTAATGAAAAGTAGAAGAGGGGTTTTTCCCAGTTGGATTTCTTCGTAAATCATTATCTTCTTATGATTTTGATGGTTTCATGTCATTGCATGTCTTTCTAAATTTGTATTTCCATTCCGTAAAATAGTAGAGGAAATTTGTAATCTCTTGATTTCAGTTCAATTTCAGCAATGGTAGAAAATTTCTATGGATTTCTACATGGTATTAAAGAAGAAATCACAATAGAAACCATTCAATAGATCTTCTACTTCAGAGATATAAATTTCTAGATTTAGTGAAGGATTTTTTCTTCCAGGAGGTAAAATTTCTTTCAGCGGATTAAGATTAGAGTATTCCCCTGAGGGAACCTAAAAGTTCATATCTTGCAAGGACACGATGGAAGTTGTACTCGATGATAATGGAGCTTCAAAGTATGCCTAAATTAATATTCCAAAACTAGTAGTATTGAACACAGAACAGGTAGCCCAGTGGAATTAAGATATCACAAAATACAAAAGGTTCATCCTAGAGGGTGTGAGACCATATAGTCTCAAATTTAGATTGGCAAGGATAATCCATATTATATATGGAAGAACCACATTGAGCGATTAAAAAAAGGTAGTGATATTAGGAAATTGGCATTCAGGTACAAGATGAGAAACATCTACATGCAAAAAAATGAAACTATTCCACATTACCTCTCTAGATTCACTTAGATTCAAGATGAGCTTGAAGGAGTAGGACAAAATATAACATATTCAGAGCTATTGAGACTAGCTCTCCATGTATTTTTAAAATGCTAATACAACTACCACTACTTTGTAAATGTAATGGAAAAAATTTTGAATTACAAGACACTTTGGTCTGATCTAGTGGAGGAAGAAATATGAAGGAACACTAGATATGTAGTAACATCCAAAGATGAGGACGAAGATACATTTTCCTTGGATGGGAAGGGTAAGAGGGCGCAAGGCAAGCCAAAATCCAGTGATAATAATGGTATGATAAGGACCTAAGAAAACTAAAATATTTTCACTGCCACAACTATGGGCACTGTGCAATAAAGTTACCACACAAGAAGTCTAACAATAAGCCTCTAGGAGGAGCAGGAGCTGAAGCACTTGCCTCATAGTTCAAATTATAATTCATCGTAATCACATGCATGGCCAACATTATAATGGGGAGAGCATGGTACCTAGATTCAAGTGTCTCATTCCATATAATAGGATGCAAAGAATTCTTTAGTAGCCTAGAGGAGAAGTATCTACAGATGCACATGGAACTTGGGGATGATGGTTGGTATAGTACCAAGGGAATAAGAAATTTAACCTTTAGTAGGGAGTTAGGCTCCCATATTCATCTAAAATATGTTATGTATGTACCATGGCTGAAGAAGAAATTAATATTTGCAGTTGTATTGGTGGGTAAAGGATATGTTGTTGTTTTTAGTATGGGGAAGCCTTTCTAAGACATGTAGCTACCAAAAACTTGAAACATAATGTAATTACAGTGAAAAATATCTACAAAATTGAGGTGGAAGATTGTACTTCACTGAGTAGCAAGGAAGAAAAGGTGTAAAATCAAGATTTTGGAGAAATAGGGCATAGGCACATGGGACACTTACAGCATGGGGCATTGCAAATGATGCAATAAATTACCACCACTCTCCTTAAATGCACCCTTGAACAACATGATATCTGCAAGGGATGCACACTAGGGAATTGTGTCAAATCCACCTTCCAAGTTTGACATAGTAGAGCAAGAGAAATCTTGGAGTGATTCGACTTTAATGTATGTGGACCCTTTTTTGCAGCCTCTGCATTAAAAAATAGATATTATGTAATTTTTTTTTTATGAATTTTCTAGAAAATGTTGGATCTTATTCATGCAGAAGAAGGATAATTTTTTCTCAAAATTTGTTCAATTCAAAGCATTGGTTGAAAACGAGATTGGTCAAAAATTGAAATCACTGAGAAGCGATAATGCAGGAGAATTTATTTCTATCACCTTTAAGGAATTTTGTGCCAAGGACGATATCAAAATAGAAATAATAACACCCCTTAACCCACAAAAAAAAGCGTTGGATTAAAGGAAGAACAAAAAAAAATGGGAGCATAAACAACCATGTTGCATGATAAAAGGATGCCATTGCATATATGGGAAAACGCAAGCAACAATGTTGTTTATTTACAGAACAGAGCCCTAATAGAATACTTTCCATGATCACACTTAAAGAAGATTTCTTTGGGATAAAGCCAAATGTATCTCATTTTCCAAATTTTGGAGCTATTTTGTATTTTCATGTCTCTGAGGATAACAGGAAGAAGCTTGAGCCTAAAATTGAGATGGGAGTCTTTGTAGGATATACACAAACAACACATAATTACCTCGTTTATTTTCCCTCACTCCAGGTTAAAATAGTTAGGAGTGATGTCAAATTTGAAGAGGATATGGCTATGATATTCTCTCTGGAGTGAGAGTTGAGTATCCCATGAGAGGAGAAGATTCTATATCTAAAGGAGGATCCTTAGACAGGGCTTCAGGATGTTCTGGAGCAGCCACAAGTGGAGGAGAAGACATGAGGCTAAGTGGAGGAACGCTTTCAAGAATAATTTTATAGAAAGGGGAGGAAGATCACAAAAGAAGATGAAATATTGGTGGAGGAGTATGAATCCATCATTAATAATGGTGTATGGGAGGTTGCTTCAAGACCAAAGAACAATCCAGTGTTTGGCTCCAGATGGATCTACAAAGTGAAGTATGCAAATGATGGGAGCATCGAGAACTACAAGGATAGATTTTTTTCTAAAGGCTTCTCTCGGGTAGAGGGAGTGGATTATGAGGAAAAAATTTCCCAAGTGGTAAAGCCTTATTCCTCTATCAAAACTATTATAGCATTAGCTGCACATATGGGGTGGAAGATACATCAGATGGACGTGTAGACTGACTTCCACAATGGTGTTGTTGAGGAAAAAATTTATATAAAGCATCCAAAGGGATTTGAGACTTACGATAGGGATAAAAATGTGTGTACAATCACGAGAAGCCTATATGGTCTCAAACATGAACCCCAAGCATGGTACACTCATATTGGTACATATCTCAGTGGAGTTGGATTCACCAAAAGTGAAGCAGATGCCAATTGTTGGGTGTGGAGCCTGATTATCTTGTTTACTTTGTATCACAACATTGGACCCCTGTACCTTAAAAAGGGGCGGCAACACCGCCCGAAATTAATCGCTGTCATGGGGGGTCCAGGGGGGGTGGCAGCGCTTTTCAGAGCCCCCCGTGTGGGGTTCGGGGGAAGACCCCGAAGCTAAAAAAACAAAGATGTAAAATTTCCTTGTAAAAGTATAGTAATTTCTAGTCAATCTGGGCCGTTCATTAGGAAAATGATCTGACAGTAGAAGTTATGTTTAGATTAGGGTTTTTTTCCCTAGAAGGCAACCCCCTTGTATATATGAGGGCATTGTATTGCGGCTGTGCATTATGTGTGTATTATTGGAGCGAGAAACAGAGAGGGAGACTGTGAGAGAGAACAAAGGATATTACAATGGATCTGCTGTAGGTTTTGTCTCTTCATTTTTTGCTGGATAATAGAAAGAAAGGACTGGCTGTTCGGGGTGGACGTAGCCCAAACTAGGTGAACCACGTATATCTGTGTCTCTCTAGTTTTATGTGTTTTGTGTGCTTGTATTTTCTGCATATTTTATGTGTTGCATTGCTCCATAATATATAATTTTCTAACACCAATATATACCACCTTATGGTAGATGGAAATTTTCTTATCTTGGTATTGTATTTTTATGACTTGATAATTACAAGAGATGAGAAATTGACCCACTCTTACATTCACAACTGTGCAAAATAATTCTGGATGAAAGACATGGGCTTGATGCACTACTTCCTTCAGCTGGAAGTATGGAAGATCGGTTGATCCTACTTTATTCATTGTAGAAACTTCATCATTAAAATACACACATATGTCTTAATCAACCTTAGCTTTTTCTTTCATGGTTGCATTTCCCCATGGTGCGTCGTCTTCGTCTTAACTATCCTCTTTCTTTCTTCTAACATGTATAATTGTACTTCGTGATTGTTTCTCCTCTCTACATAGAATAAACTCAATGTTCTTTTCTTCATATGGAAATAATCCTACATTCATACATCAACTTTTAAAATCAAAATCATCATTTCATGTATCCTTCATTAACACCTTGAACAACATATGTTGATTTTCCACATAGCTTGTGAGACTCTCAACTAGCCTCTCACCAACATTTTTTGCATGTTGGTCTTCAGTTTCCAAATGGCCCAAGAGACTTTCAAGTAGTATCCTTTCAACATTTTCATTCTCTCTTTCTTCAAGTTTCACCCCTTTTCTAAGTTCACAAAGAACTTCTTCAAGAGTTGTCCTTTTCTTCATAGGAATGGAAGTTCAATTTCAGCGCTTTAACACAACTTGGAAATATGGAAGTAGGACAAAAGGGAACTTCGGGCGAAACACAATCCTATTAATTTTTTTTATTAGTGGCTATGAAATAATATTGCAATGTGTGTTTCTAATTCAATGTCCAGTCACTACAAAATTATTTCCTAGCATTGTTTGATACAAAATAATTTCGCAATGCCCGTTAAAATTATGTATTGTGGTTTTATTTTTTAGGAAGCTGAAATGGCCCGACTCTTTTACAAACTAACTCTCCACATCCTAGGCTTTCTTATTAACAAAGTAAACAAATTATTCTACCTTTCTTCATCAGGTTTGCAATTTATTAAAAAATTTCCAATAAAAAATCAGTCAAAGAGGAATTTTGACTGTATGCCTAAACATAATGCTATGTTTCACCTTAAAAACATTTGACCCATTGTAAATCTCACATATTCACTACTCTAGAATATGGGTTTTCAGACCATTTCAATAGAATACACAAGATACATGAATAAATCTAAGAGGATTTTCACAACATTCTGAAACAATAGTATTCCATCTTACTGTTGTAACAACACTCCAATCACTAACATAAAACATGCAACCATTGTTCCATGGTCCAGGCAAAGATTCCTTCTACATAATTTAATACTAACACAACATGAATCCAAAAAGACAAATGAAAATCACACCATGAATGGAACCATAATATTTTGCTTTTTCTTTCTTTTATAAATCAGTTCAGCAAGCTACAAACTTTTAAAATGACCAATATTCAAATGAAACAATGCAAAAGAATAGAAAACATGAGTTCAAAAGACGAAAGCGATTTAGTGTAGCCAAAAATGTTTTGATTCATTTAAAAATCGCACAACTTAAAGCACAATTATTGCTCATTACGCTATTCAGATATAAATATGTTCCATTAACACAGATTGAAGGTACAATCATCTGCAAAACTCATAAATGTAGCTTCACAGAAGAGCAATGAGTTCCCCTCTTCTCTCCCTCTCTATTCTCCACTCTCTCTTCTTCTCTCCTCGGCTTCTCTTCCCTGGAGAGCTCCCCAAAAATTATTTTCTTAATATTTCCCAAAAGAACAAACTATGACAAATGAGAATCACAATGTGTGAATTCTTTCCTCTTCTCCACAAAACAAGGGAAACTGAAAAATATATTTACATCAGCAAACAATTTTTCCAACCTATTTCTAAAAATCAAAACTCACTTTCTAATAGAAATATTTACAATTTCTTACAAAAAAGTTTTAAACTTTCCTCGCATCATTACTGTGTGGACATCCCTTCCCATTTCTAAGCTCTTGTCTAAGGACCTCGTCAAATTTTATTTTGCTCGACCTATGCACCTGCATAATTAATCAACTTAAAATTTCATTTTATCATGCCCTCAACTATGTAGTCCTGAAGTTATCTATAGAATTATATATTGGCTACGAAAATATTTTGTATATGTAGCTCCAACGCTAAATTGTTTCGTAAAAATATTATACTATCTGACTTGTAACCATTTGTAGCTTAGAACATTATTTATGACAAAACGATAGTACATATACACATACAATTCAACGCTAGTACATCTTAAGTCTATATGAAACCTAGGTTCAGATTAAAGTTAAAATCTAGGGTGCGTAACTTTGTTCTTACTACTCTAAGACCCACCACACGGGTATAAATGGTTCAATGTTTTTCCCATTTTGTATATTCTTGATGATGGCTACATGAGAATAGAGTTTTGTATCTTTTATAGGCATTTTCGATGGATCAAGGAAGAATAAAATATCTTTATTGAAACCAACTTAGACAAGGAACAATTTCCTATTGTGGTAAGGAGGATAAATAAAACAATATTTAGAAACTTTTTTCTTGAGTGCACACGTAGATAGTTGTGAGATTAAGGATGCTCTGTTAGGTATGGATTATATATCTACATCTTCCCCAAGAAATCTAGTCGAGTAGCGGGGAAGACCAGGCTAGTACGTACTCTCCAATATAGTTATGGAGGGTAAATCAATATAATCTAGTTTTCCCATTAAGTAACTAGAATATGCGGAATTATATTTAGTAGGAGTAAAAATATTTTTTAGAAACTCTTTGATAATATGGAGAAATAAACTTCATGAGGTAAAAAGTTCTTCCTTTACACATGTTTCTAATTAGTGAAATATAGATTTTTAGAATAGTCATACTTTGTCAAAGTATTGATGATAAAATAAAATAAAAATACTAGTGTACATAATATGTCATTTCTCTTATAAATCATTTATTAATTTCTTTCCACTAACCTTATGTATTACACACACATTCATAAACAATGTCATAGTTTGGGTCAGCATTCCTCTTAGCATTTCATTGTTCTTCCATATGGCTGATCAATCTATATGTATAATGTTGAAGGCGGATGGATTAAGGATAAAATTAGTGGTATTATGTTATTTTTATGGGAGAAAGTGTTATTGTGCCGAGAGGCGCAATCTACAGCTCAGTATGACCCCGATGTTTAGTATATCATGTTCTCAAAAAATATTAACTTTTAATTTTTCTAATGTCAGCCAAAGCATTAACCTAATCTTGAATTTTATATAACTTGAATATTTAGATTATATATAACTTTTTAACTTATTAATGGGCTAAGATTAACTATTAAAATACAACTATGTATTATTTGTATAATTTGAATGGATAGTGAATTATCTCACCCATTTAATAATTGCTTTGTTATATACGTGAATTTGAATGGATCATAAATTTACCTTTAATAAAAAAATTTACCACATTGAATTTCCAAATTAAGTAAAATTTTAAACATCTTTACTCTTTACTAAAGTCAATATC
Organism: Pinus albicaulis; assembly: GCA_034641835.2. Lineage (NCBI taxonomy): Eukaryota > Viridiplantae > Streptophyta > Pinopsida > Pinales > Pinaceae > Pinus > Pinus albicaulis. The sequence continues at coordinate 264,782,320 of CM076579.1, forward strand.
ATTTCCTAAATCAAAGGAAAAGAGTTAATTCAACACAAACAACCAAAATCCAAAATATTTTAATATTTCTTATAATTAAATATTTGTAAAATGAATCTTTAAAAAGAAAACCATATTCTATGGATAAATTAAAATATTTAAAGACATAAATATTTCCCCATCAAAGTTGCAATATTTTAAATTTTAAATAAATATAAATATAAATAAACATGAGGTATGGTAAATAAATAAAACCTATTTTTATACTTACTCCAGGGCTATGGTAAATAACTAAAAAATATTTTATATTTACTCCATAAACCTTTTTATATTTAAAAAAACTTAAAAAGGAGATTTTATTTAGATGAAGCCTATGGGACGAATACCATGGGACAAATTAATATTGATACCATCGGATAAATACCATGGGCCAAATACCATATTTATAAAATAAGTTTGGTAAATAAATAAAGAGGTATAAAGAGGTAAGGTAAATAAATAACAATATATGAAATATGCTTATAAATAAAAATCTAATTATATAACAAGCTTATAGTAAATAAAAGAGGTATGGTAAATAAATAAAAATATAAATAAACCAGAGGTATGGTAAGTAAATAAAACCTCTTTTCATATTTACTCCATAATGTGCTTTATATTTACCAATATCTATGTTCATTAGTTTACATAACTAAGAATAAATAGAGAGAGAGAGAGAGAGAGAGAGTGATCAGGGAGAGATGGAAAGAGAGTATGTATGTTTAGGGGTGAGATAAAGAGACAAAGTAGGATGTATGGAAAGAAGCGGGGAGAGAAGAAGAGAGAAGGAGAGAGGGAGGATATAGTAATGTAGTTGGAGAGAGAGAGGGGCGGAAAGAGAGAGAGAAAGAAAGGGAGATGGGGGAAGAGAGAGGATTAGAGAGAGAGAGAAAGAGAGGGAGAGAGAGGGAGAGAGAGAGATGAGGGAAGAGAGAGGATTGGAGGGAAAAGATAGAGGGAGGTACGAGAGAAAGGGAGAGAGAGGAAGGATGAGAGAGAGGAGGAGAGTGATGGGGGAAGAGAGATTATTTGAGGGAAGAGAGAGAGAGAGAGAGAGAGAGAGAGAGAGAGAGAGAGAGAGAGAGAGATCAGGGAAGAGAGAGGGAGTTAGGGGAGAGAGAGAGAGAGAGAGAGAGAGAGAGAGAGAGAGAGAGGACTTGAGAGAGAGAAGGAGAGAGGGATCGATAGAGAGATGGAGTTGGAGGGGGAGAGATGTAGGAAATAATAAATATAGAGAGTGAGAAGTGGAGAGAGAGAAGGAGTGACAAGGGAGAGACAAAGAGAGAGCATGTATGTTTGGGGCTGAGATAAAGAGACAAATAAGAAGAGATGGAGATAAAGGGGGGGAGGAGGAGATATAAGGAGAGAAGGAGGGATGCAGTAACATAGTTGGTGGGTGAAGAAAGAGAGAGAGGGAGAGAGAGATGGTAGATAAAGGGAAAGAGAGGAAGGAAGAGAGAGGATGTGGGAGAGTGGAGAGAGGGAGGGAAAGAGAGATGGAAGTGGAGGGGGAGGGAGAGGGAGGTAAGAAGAAATAAATAGAGAGAGAAAGGTGGAGAGAGAGAGAGAGTGAGTGATAAGGAAGATGGAGAGAGAGGGAGAGAGGAAAAAGGAGGAAAGAAAGGTATTAGCGGGCGAGAGGGAGAGAAGGGGAAGATAGAGATATAGATGGAAGGCGAGGAGAGGGAAGAAGAGAGAGATGGGGAGAGGAGGGGATTGAAAAAGAGATTGATATATATGGAATGTGAGAGTGTGTGTGTTTAGGGGGGTGAGATAGAGAGACAAAAAAGAAGAGATGGAGGGGGATACAAATATGGATGGGGGGTGGAGAGAGGGAATAATATTTCTCACACTAGATGAATTGATATAAGTGGAGATGGTGATTTATAATCCTATTTGATTATTTTCACTATATGGATCGATTTTAGTGTAGATATTTATTTCTAATGATATTTGAATACTCACACTAGATGCATTGATTTTAGTGTACGTGGTGATTTCTAATACAATTTGATTGCTTTCACTGAATGTGTTGATTTCAATTTAGATGTCTATTTATAATTATATTTGATTACTTGCACTAGATGAATTGATTTCAATGTAGATGATTTCTAATCCTATTTGATTGTTTGCACTAAATGCATTGCTTTCAATGTAGATGGTGATTTCTAATCCTATTTGATTTCTTTGATTACATGCATTGATTTTAGTGTAGATGTTGGTTTCTAGAGAGAGAGAGAGAGTGAGTGATAAGGAAGATGGAGAGAGAGGGAGAGAGGAAAAAAGGAGGAAAGAGATATATTAGCGGGGGAGAGGGAGAGAAGGGGAAGATAGAGATATAGATGGAAGGTGAAGAGATGGAAGAAGAGAGAGATGGGGAGAGGGGGTAATTGACAAAGAGATTGATATATATGGAGTGCGAGAGCGTGTGTGTTTAGGGGGGTGAGATAGAGAGACAAAAAATAATACATGGAGGGGGATATAGATATGGATGGAGGGTGGAGAGAGGGAGGAATATTTCTCGCACTAGATGGATTGATATAAATGGATATGGTGATTTTTAATACTATTTGATTATTTTCACTAGATGCATCGCTTTTAGTGTAGATATTTATTTCTAATGACATTTGATTACTTGCACTAGATGCATTCATTTCAGTGTCGGCGGTGATTTCTAATACAATTTGATTGCTTGCACAAAATGTGTTGATTTCAATTTAGATGTCGATTTCTAATGATATTTGATTAGATGCACTAGATGAATTGATTTTAGTGTAGGCGGTGATTTCTAATACAATTTGATTGCTTGCACTAAATGTGTTGATTTAAATTTAGATGTCTATTTATAATTATATTTGATTACTTGCACTAGATGAATTGATTTCAATGTAGATGATTTCTAATCCTATTTGATTGTTTTCACTAAATGCATTGATTTTAGTGTAGATGGCGATTTCTAATACTATTTGATTTCTTCGAGTAAATGCATTGATTTCAGTTTAGATGTTGGTTTCTAGAGAGAGAGAGTGAGTGATAAGAAAGATGGAGAGAGGGGGAGAGAGGACAAAATGAGGAAAGAGAGATATTAGTGGGGGAGAGGGAGAGAAGGGGAAGATAGAGGTATCGATGGAAGGTAAAGAGAGGGGAAGAAGAGAGAGATGGGGAGAGACGGTGATTGACAAAGAGAACGATATATATGCAGTGCGAGAGCGTGTGTGTTTATGGGGGTGAGATAGAGAGACAAAAAAAAAAGAGATGGAGGGAGATATAGATATGGATGAAGGGTGGAGAGAGGGAAGGATATTTCTTGCACTAGATGGATTGATTTAAGTGGAGATGGTGATTTATAATCCTATTTGATTACTTTTACTAGATGCATCGATTTTGGTGTAGATATTTATTTCTAATGATATTTGATTACTTGCACTCGATGCATTGATTTCAATGTAGGTGGTGATTTCTAATACTATTTGATTGCTTGCACTGGATGTGTTGATTTCAATTTAGACGTCAATTTATAATTATGTTTTATTGTTTACACTAGATGCATTTATTTCAATGTAGATTATTTCTAATCGTATTTGATTGTTTGCATTAAATGCATTGATTTCAGTGTAGATGGTTATTTCTAATCCTATTTTATTGCTTGCATTAAATGCATTGATTTCAATGTGTATGTTGATTTATGATTTGATGTAATTGGATATATGACGGTACATTAAGTTTAAAGTGATTGGATTAACAATATGCATTGATTTTAGTGTAAGCATAGAAAGTTATTGACAATGTACATTGATTTTTGTGTTATAGTAATTTAACCTATTAATATTGGACAACAACAGAGACAAGGTATCATGTTTACTACAACAGCTGGAGCTAAAGATTTAAATGGTTTACAATTTAAATTTTCTTTTTCATATAGTCGATATGAAAAGATAACAAAACTAACAAGGGTGGCAATAAGAATAGTAGAAGAAAATAGTTTGAGATTGATCACAATGAAGACTATTTGTAACATGAGTACATTCTTATTATTCACATTTTCTATATTTAAACACTATTATTGTCACTTTGCATTAAAAAGAAAATTTCATCATTTTTCATCGTTATAGTTATTAACAATATTTATCATCTCAACGAACTCAGGTAACTAAGAAAATTTAAAATTAAAATGAACAAGTTAATCTCAGAAATATTTAGCATATTTAAAATTATTATATTAATATTTGATATATTTACATATTATTGATAAAATTAGTCATATCTTCGATAGATTTTCCTTGGCAACACATGACAGAAACTAGCCTAGATCCATCTTAACTCTAGATCTATCAAGCACCAAGAGGGATCAAATATCTCGAGGAGCAAACCTTTCCTCAAGTTTTTCACTCAAAAAAGAGGTTGGCACCTCGAGAGTTTTGATCCTTCTCAACGCTTCATAGATCCAGAGATAAGATGGATCTAGGCTGGTAGAACTACATCTATGATATCATGCTATATTGGTATGTTGGGTTTAAAACTTGATATGAACCTAAGGGGTGTATATATGGGGTTAAATGTATATGTAGTTAATATTTATTAATAATAAGTCAGATGTGAAATGTGTGAGTAGATAATAATAGAGATAACACATTTCTTATTGATGGAAGAGGTGAATTAAGTGTATGAATGTATTGGGGTATTTAGGAGACATTCTCTTATTATCCATGTAGTTATTATGTAACACATATACATTATGTATCTTGGAGTTGTGGTCAGTTCTCACATTTGTTTAGTTGACGTGTAATTTAATTTACTATGATATATTAAGTATTTAATTAATAATTTTTTATTTTAGAGGATACAATTCTAGGGTTTTGCACCATCAAATAAATCACCTTGGAATTTTTATTACGCTTTTTTTTAAGTTCAATGCTAAAAATTTTAGAGGGTTTAGAAGACATAAGGAATTACCTATGATAATAATTTGAATTTTTGTTTCACTATACTTTCAAATGCAAACTATTGAAATTAGGGTTTCCTACTAGCCCTAAAACTGGTCTCACATAAGTGTTTTTGGTAAAACAATAATAACCTTTTCATTGGAATATATTATATAGCGAAAGTTTTAAGAGCTCGAGGATACATACCTAAAATCCCGTGGTGAAATTTTAGAGTTTTATTTGCTATAAGGTTTCAGTTATACATTATGGAAGTTAGGGCTTTTAAATAGTTCTAAAACTAGTGTGAAGGATGTATTCTAGGAAAAAATTCATATATGGTTCTAGAAAGTTCTAAGTTGAGTGCCACTAGTCTCATTGGAAAAAAATACACTATATATATTTAGGCCTAGATTTAAAAAATATATCCAAAATACTATATATGTGTCATTTCATAAAATTTGATATAAATAAACGGAAAAAACCTATGTCATTTCAAAGAGGACATCATGATACTACCACATAAAATTTCAAACATAAAGTGCCAAAATTATAGAGATACATTAGGAGAAATGTGAGCTAGCGCGATAGTCTCTGAATAAAGGTTTTTAAAGGGTATGTTAACTTAAATTCATCATATTTTAATTTCGAATATCAAATAGAGTTCTTAGTTGATTCAAAATATATTGGATGAAGAAAACACTGGAGTCTATATTAGTAAAATGGTAATTAACTAAATTAGAAAATTCATTTTAATATATATATGATGGTATTTAAGGATTTTGGTTAGATATTACTTAAGAAATATAAAAAATACATGCATTTAAAGGAGATGGAAATACACATGAAATCAACTTCATTGAATGATCCAAGGATGATAAAAATATTGATATGAGCCCTTGTTGGGTAGCCTTTTCCCTTTGGGATAAAACTTATAAGTGTTGTAATAGCATGTATGAATAATGGGATAAATTGGATGAAGCTATTATAGTATACTCTACATATGAAATATTTGAAAAAAAAAAATTCCTAGTTAAATGGATCAAGGACATAAAAATGGAGGATATACATAAAATTCACAACGAGTTAATTTAAGTTGAAGAAAAAAAATTTCCAAATTGTATAAGGTTAATGAAGAGACAAAAGAAAATATTATAAAGAAAGGTGATAAGTTTGTCAATATGTAATTTAAAAATCAAGCATCAGTGAAGGAAATTAAAAAAAGATTCGAAAAGAAAAATATGAAACATGATTATTTAATGGAAGAATTGAAAAAGAGAGATGAAAATATCAAGGGGTTGTGTAAATATAATCAAAATATTCTTAACGATAAGAATGTGAAAAAATAATTTACAATATTTTGAACGAAAGAATAAGGATAACGATACCATTAGAAAAATTGAATACGATCTACCGAAAGGATTAGAGAGGAAATTTATAATAACGTTGAAGAAGTTATAAATATTAATGAGATAAAATTGTAAACGTAATATAACATTGAATAAGGGCATACGAATTTAATATGTGGGGTTACTATATAGGTTCAAAAATAGAATGAAGACTATATTTAACAACAAAACCACCACATACCCCTAGAATTTGAACTCCACTAAAAGGATTTACAGATCAATAGTATTATCTCCAATGATATACTAATCAACTAAAATGAAAAGAACAAAAATGATGACATTATTTCGGAAAAGAATACAAATAAAATGTATGTGCAAAATGAAGGAAAAACATCACATGAAAAAACATACTAGTACACTCATTACCAAGAAAGTTTTCATGGAAGAAAAGAATATTGATATTGACGCTACAAAGAAAAAAGCTAGAATAATAAAAAATATCCATCGAATAGTGCATCAAAAAACCATTATATGATAATATATTATCGGAAACTAGCAAAAAATAATTGGAGGATTCATAACAATAATACCTGGGATCAAACAAAAGGAAATTATTCAACAACTAGATATCTAGTATCAAGACCAAAATGAATCAATTTTGGATGGATTGATCATCATTGGTGCCAACAAGAAAGTAGGATAATAAGGAAATTCTATTACTTACCTTCATATTATGTAGCATCGCTAAGTGTAAATCTTTGATGACAAATTTTTTTCAAGAGTGTGTCATGTTATGATCCCACGACTTGCATATATGAGGTTAAATGTAGGGTCATATAAGGGGCAAATTATATGAGTAATGTGGTAAATTTATATATAATAATGGTTCACCTAATAAAATATTGATTTGTGAAATGTGTGAATAGGTATATATAGAGAACATATACTCATTATTAAAGGAACTCATGATTTGAATGCATAAAAGTGTTGTGGAAATCGGAGGAGGTTCTCCTTTTATTTAAGGATTTATTATGTAACTAATCTATTGATCTATATTGTACTTGTGCTCTATGCTAAAATTTAATTTACATAGTGTGTGCTCTAGTTTATTATGATATCTTAAGTATTTTCTCATAACAACACTTAATTCTTGTATCAAGGAGGAAAAGGCCTTATATAATCACATAGAAAGTAAAAGAAAAAAGTAATATTTACTCCAAGTAATAAATAAATGTTTTCATAAACAAATTCAAAAAGATAAATCCAAATCTCTATTATAATGTAACATTTTGACAAAGCAATCACGATTCATCTTTTTCACTAATAGCTATTGTAATGTTTTTAGCATAATAAGTATAACTACAAATAATAATATACAGATTAGCCATATTATTTAATGCAAATTAATAACATATAAATTAATAAAACTAGAAACACATTGCATTAAAAAAAATTATGATAATTTTAAAAAACCAATGTAAAAAAGATTAAAACAAAAATAATTCATTAAATTATATGTTAGATTAACTTTCATTCTAGCCTGATTTTCATATTACTTATCACATTAATCTGTATCTACTTCATGAACCACTAGAACTGTATAAAAGAAATAACATAAAATTGCAAAGAGTATGTACTAACCATTTTTATTACATAGACAAATATATATAATATAATTACCATGCATCCCTCGATACTTACATAGAAAACATAATAAGAAGACTCAATAAGAAAATGCATGAAACATAGAATCAAGAGTAGAGTTATTGTTTTGGGAGAACTCGTTATTATCTAGAATGTGAAGAGCAAAATCATCATCGAACAATGTCCAATGATGCAAGGTGTCGTGTATAGGTGCTAAATATTAGATCAAATCCGTTCAAGTGCTAATTATTAGTTCAAATCGGTTAAAATCTATGTCATGGCAACTTACAATGGAATCAATTTTACAATAAGAAGGTGTGGTCTGCAGATGCTAAGGATTGGTTGAAATCTATGTTATGTCATCTTAGAATTGAATGGAACAATAAATATGCACAATGGGTTGCCCATCCCAATATCCGGGATCCCTCGTTGCATAGAAAGGTGATGTAGAACGTGTAACTAGGGATTCACAAGACAAGGAGGTATGGGCCCTAACCATATTCTCCTATTACTACAATGTCGTCGGGATAATTTAACATAACTTTAACATAAGTAAACAAATATCACCTTCGAGGATTCGATGGGACTACGAATTAACCCTAAGAAAAGGGTTAGACCCAGCACAGTAAAGTGACCGTTGAGACCCCAAACTAAAGGAATAACATGCTAGCTCAGCAATCAATACAGGTGATTTTTAGGAGACCGACGTACCCTTTACCAACTCTTAATCTCCCAAGGAATTTTAGTAAAGAATTTGTAATCTTAGATGATATTACCATAGGCTATGTACATCTATTTGAATATTGATTTCTTAGAAATATGCCCATACTTTCCCCAATGAATGTACTTATGGGTATGGCAGATTACTAAATATATACACATAGAATTTCGGATACATCATGCTTCCAAAGTAGAGGTGAAGCCCTTGAGATGTACATTAGAATTTTGGATACGTCATGCTTCAAAAGTTGAGGTGAAGCCGCTGAGATGTACATGAGCTCTAAGAGATCTTCTATTGCCCTTCGATCTTCCTCTACTTGCACTTGTTCGCTGTAATTCGTCACCATCCTACGTAAAACTTCTCAGGATTTCGACAGTAAGTAGTCCATGTGTCCCGCTTGTTATTTTTCTGATCCTGCTCTCTGTTGAACCAAGAATTGTTGCGATATTTGCAAGATTTGTGCACAGGCCAGCTAGTTTAAAAATGACAATACCCTCGCGACATTTGCGCACTGGCCAGCTAGTTTAAAAATGACAATACCCTCTCCAATAGGACGAGGTGAGGTTGCATGTGGATTTTCAGAAGTTCGTTTGGAGATACCTGACTTCCCAACGAACATTAATATTAGACAGGAATTGTTGACATCTACGATCTCTGGTGCCAACGACAAAGGCACGGGTTACAGACCGTTCAAAATCAATTAAGTCGTACTGTATGAAAGGTCAGGCCACTACAACGCTAAGATAAGGTTTGATGCCAATACACTGTGTGGACCCGGTGGAAGATTACATATTTCCGGGGATTGATGGGATTTATCTCTTTCATTTTGCTCCTTGGTTAGATTAATGGGATTGATGGGATTAATGTGGAGTTCAGTCCACAAAGGGAAGAAACAACCAGAATAATTGAACCCCCACCACTCAGAAGATCAAGCAGGCCAAGACAGTTACCAGCTCGATATAGGGATTGTGCGCTTATGACTGGTATGTTAAACATTGCAGAACCTTCTAATTTTTATGAAGCTAGTAAAAGTCTTGAATGGAAAAAGGCAATGAATGAGGAATATGAATCTATCATTAAGAACAATACTTGGGATCTAGTAAAACTTCCTGATGATAAACAACCCATAGGTTGCAAATGGTTATTTAAGTTGAAATTTAGAACATATGGGTCTATTGATAAACATAAAGCAAGGTTGGTGGCAAAGGGATATTCCCAGATAGAAGGTATTGATTTTGAGGAGACATTTGCCCCTGTTGCTTTATGTTTATCAATAGACCCATCTGCTCTAAATTTCAACTTAAATAACCATTTGCAACCTATGGGTTGTTTATCATCAGGAAGTTTTACTAGATCCCAAGTATTTTTCTTAATGATAGATTCATATTCATGTTAGAATATGATAGATTCATATTCATGTTAGAAATTTAGAGCAGATGGGTCTATTGATAAACATAAAGCAAGGTTGGTGGCAAAGGGATATTCCCAGATAGAAGGTATTGATTTTGAGGAGACATTTGCCCCTGTTGCTTTATGTTTATCAATAGACCCATCTGCTCTAAATTTCAACTTAAATAACCATTTGCAACCTATGGGTTGTTTATCATCAGGAAGTTTTACTAGATCCCAAGTATTGTTCTTAATGTTAGAAATTAATGGAGATTAGGTATATTTTGTTACGTAGATATGATTTTGCTCTTTATTTGACATTCAGTTCCTATTAATTAGGAATCTATTTCACCTAATGTATCTATTTAATTATTGGTGCTTAATGAAGAAACTCCAAGCGAGTGCATTTGCTTGTGGGAGCTCCTGGTGATCCGCACCTGTGAGCTCCTGTATTGCTTGCCAAACTTTATGTCTTTTGCATTTGTTAACATGGTATCAGAGCTCAGGAAGAGCTGAGAAAGGTTGTGCTTGAGGCAAGTCTTGAAGGTGAGTTTGGTAGCTGCGTTCTCTGAAGTTGCATTCTCTGTTGACTGCGTGAGGCAGTGTGATGGCCATGAAGGCGTTTTTTCAAAGGCTGTGAAGGCGGTTTCTGTGGTGTGATCGTCTGAGCAAATCTGTCTGTTCTCCGTGAGTGGCCGGTGCGTGAGGCATGCCATTGTATGGTTTACTGCAGCGTTTTTAATGTTTTGAAGTTGGACGTTGGTCGAGACATCTGCTGAGCCATCGGACTGTTGTCTTACCACCGCTACCCGAGAAAAGGAGTACAGCCAGCATGGTCACCGTGGAAGCATAAGTCACGGCGTTTGACTACCGGTGGGCATCGATCTGTGCTTACCGTCGATAGCAAGGTAAGGGCATCGATCTGTGCTTGGCGTCGACAAAAAGAGCAGCAGCAGGGTCGATTTGTGCAGAGGAGCCAAGCCAGGACGAGCTGGTGAGGGTGATAGGCTCAATTGGATACAGTTGTGGTAGAGCTATTTTTATTGCAGGGATCCTGTACAACATTCGATGCAGCTTTGCCTAATTATACAAAACCGTAAGGTTTCGACTCCTGCAATTTAATTTGACGACATATACCTTATGTTTTGCCCCTCCTTTGAAAATCGATGTTGATGGTAATTTGGTAAGGATCGAATCGGTGTGAATTTGGCTTGTGGGAGGATGCATTATCCAGGGAGCACCTATAACATCGATTCTGAAATCTGTCTTTGAATGAAGTTATATATCGCCATCAATTTTTTTTTTGCTGTGAAGGTCGATATGAAGTTTCTTTTGCTATGATGGTGGATTGTATATAATACAGCGATGTAAGATTTACTGTTGTGTTTTGTAAAACAACATCCCCTTGTAGCTTTATTTAATTTGAACTCTCAACTGAAATTAGCGATCTATTGTTTTTTTTTTCCTCCAAGATGAATTCTCAAATGGCAGATTACTTAAATGAAAGCAGCAAGTTGGATGGTTCCAATTACACAAATTGGAAATTTAAACTTCAAACTTTGCTTGAAGGACAGAATACCTATAGCATTGTCATCGGCGATGAAGGTAAGCCGACTGTTGCAAATGGTGGAACGAATGCAACAATTCAAGAATGGGAGAAAAGGGAGCTGAAGGCAAAGGTTCTACTAAAATTGTCAGTTAAAGATTGCATCATCTCTCATATTCGGGATTGCCAGACTGCGAATGAGATCTGGACAACTCTCAAAGACATGTATGAAATCAAGAACACGAGTCGAACCTTGTTCCTCAGGAAGAAGATCCTCTCAATCAAGATGGAGGAGAATGAGTCTGTTTCATCATTCTTATCCCGGATAAAGGAAGTTAAAGATAAACTATCTGATATCGGTCAAACCATGGCAAATGATGATTTGGTGACAATCACCATGAATGGTATGACGGATGACTATCAGATGTTTATAACTGGATTGAATGCAAGGGAAAAGCCTTCGTGTTTTGAAGAGCTTACTGTAATTTTGCTACAAGAAGAGGAAAGGAGGTCGTCTCTCAAGCCTCAAGATCTAGATCTTGCATTGATAACAAAGTTCAAGCCAAAAGGGAGAGCGATGGTTGATCAGAGGTTGGGAAACACATCAAAAAGGACACCACAAGGTATGACCTCGTATAAAAATGAATCTGCTCTTAAATGCTTTTATTGTGGTAAGATAGGCCATATTGCTAAATTTTGTCGCAAGAAGAAGGCAAATCAAGAGAGGTACAAGCAGAGAAGACATGCAGGTCATTTGGCAGATGCAGATGTAGATACGGACCCAGATTAGAATCTGGATGTTAGACTGTTTATGGCTGAGGCTAACACTGCTACTGAGGAAGATGAATCAGATATTTGGTTCGTGGATTCTGGAGCTTCCTCGCATATGTCAGGTAAAAAGCAATGGTTCAGAAATTTTAAAGAATCCAACTCTGGAGTAAAAGTTTATCTTGGAGATAATAGCGAGTACGAGATCAAGGGACATGTAGATGTCCTTGTTACTCAGCCTGATGGTAAGATCAGGAATATATCTGATGTGTGGTATGTTCCTGGCATTAAGAAGAACCTGATTTCTGTGTGAAAGATTACAGATCAGGACCTCAAGGTAGAATTTTGTAAATCTCATTGCATTATTAAAGATTTGTTGGATCAGATGAAGCCCATTGCTACAGGTATTCACATAGGAGGACTCTACAAATTGGATGTGAAAAGTATGCCTCAGCAAGCCTTGATGTCGTCAAATAAGTCTGTTGAAAATTTGCGGCATCAACGACTTGGGCATATTAATTTTGGTGATCTCCTTCTGCTGCAAAACAAAGGTATGGTAGAGGGTCTTCCTGTTTTGAAAAAGTTGCATACTGATTGTGAGGCATGTGCGTTAGGTAAATAGCATAGAGATGAATTTCCTGCTGTTAAAGATAGAAAACAAAGGGATATACTCGAACTTGTACATACTGACTTATGTGGCCCGATGCAGACAAGGTCGTTAGGGGGGGCCTATTATTTTCTAATTTTTGTTGATGAATGTACAAGATTCACATGGGTGTATTTTCCTAAACAGAAAAGTCATGCTTTTGAATATTTCAAGAAATTCAGAAACATGATTGAGAAGCAAACAGGAAAGTTCATCAGGATTCTTCGATCACATCAAGGGGGAGAATTCAAGAAAGGAGTCTTCATCAAATATTGCAACGAGCATGGGATACATCAGCAATTTACAACACTTTACACTCCTCAACAGAATGGAGTTGCTGAGAGGAAAAATAGAACACTGGTGGAGTGTGCTCATAGTATGTTGAAAGGTAAGAATCTAACCAATGGTTTTTGGGCAGAAGCTGTTAATACTGCAGTGTATTTAAAGAATAGGAGTCCTACTAGAAGTCTTGAGTATAAAACTCCTTTTGAAGCATTGTTTGGCTTCAAGCCTATAGTAATTCATCTTAGAGTATTTGGTTGTAAATCTTTTTCACATGTTCACAAAGAGAATAGGAAGAAGTTAGATTCAAAGGCCATTAAATGCACGTTCATTGGATACTACAGTGAGTATAAGGCTTATAAATTGTTTGACCCTGCTACTCACAAGGTGTTTGTCAGTAGAGATGTATTATTCCATGAACAGATTGATGATGGAAATCCTATCCAAAACAATGAAGAATGGCATGTGCCCTTACTCTCAGAAGAGGATAGTGAAACAAGAGTTAGTTAGCAGCAGGAACAGAAGCAGGAACAGCAGTAGGTACAGGAGCAACAGGATAATGTGGAGTTCAGTCCACAAAGGGAAGAAACAAGCAGAATAATTGAACCACCACCACTCAAAAGATCAAGCAGGCCAAGACAGTTACCAGCTCGATATAGGGATTGTGCGCTTATGACTGGTATGTTAAACATTGCAGAACCTTCTAATTTTTATGAAGCTAGTAAAAGTCTTGAATGGAAGAAAGCAATGAATGAGGAATATGAATCTATCACTAAGAACAATACTTGGGATCTAGTAAAACTTCCTGATGATAAACAACCCATAGGTTGCAAATGGTTATTTAAGTTGAAATTTAGAGCAGATGGGTCTATTGATAAACATAAAGCAAGGTTGGTGGCAAAGGGATATTCCCAGATAGAAGGTATTGATTTTGAGGAGACATTATCCCCTGTTGCAAAATTAAACACCATTAGAATGATTATTTCTTTAGCCACTAAACATCATTGGAAATACATCAGTTAGATGTTAAATCTGCTTTCTTAAATGGTGATTTAAAAGAAGAAGTATACCTATTACAACCTGAAGGATTTTTTAAGAAGGGAGAAGAACATCTAGTATGTAGATTAAAGAAAGCTTTATATGGCTTAAAGCAGGCACCTAGATCCTGGTATGAAAAAATTGATTCTTTTTTCCTCATGAATGGTTATGAAAGGAGCAAAAATGATCCCAACTTATATACCATGTTTAATAATGAAGGATAGATAGTGGTGATTTCCTTGTATGTAGATGATTTGATAATAACAGGAAGTGCATAAAATCTCATTGAAGAAATCAAGCAGCAATTATCACAGAAATTTGAGACGAAGGACCTTGGAGAAATGCAATACTGTTTGGGTCTATAAGTTTGGAGAGATTCAAGTCAAACTTTCTTGTCCCGGGGTATGTATGGAAAGAGTCTGTTATCCAGGTTTAAGATGGATGAGTGTAAGCCTTCATGCATACCTTTACAGCAGAATAGCAAACTTCGGATGGATGATGGTTCGAAATATACAGATGCAACATTGTACAGACAATTGGTTGGTAGTCTTATTTATTTGACTACAACAAGACCTGACTTAGCCTATGCAGTGAGTGTTTTGAGTCAGTTTATGACTCAACCCCATGACAGTCATTGGAGTGCAGCGAAAGGAGTATTAAGGTATCTGCAAGGAACATCAGATTTTGGTATTTTGTATTCTGACTCATTTGATGTTAAGTTGACAGGTTATACAGACTCTGATTGGGCAGGAAATCTAGATGACAGAAGATCAATTACAGGTTACGCCTTCAACATTGGTTCGGGGGTCATCTCTTGGTGCAGCAAGAAGCAGCATACTGTTGCTTTATCCTCGGCAGAAGCAGAATATCAAGCCATGTGTGCAGCGACATGTGAGGCAGTTTGGTTGCGTAGACTTCTCCAAGATGCAGGGGAAGAACAGATAGAAGCTACGACCATCAATTGCGACAATCAGAGTTCCATCAAACTGGCTTACAATCCTGTGTTTCATAAAAACACTAAGCACATAGACACTCAATTTCATTTTGTTAGGGAGAAAGTGCAGTCCAAAGAGATTTCTGTAGAGTATTGTAATTCTTGTGATAACATGGCTGATATATTCACTAAGCCACTAGGAAGACTGGAGTTTGATTTGTTTAGGGATACATTAGGTGTGTTTAAAAATCCCTTTCTCCATTAAGGGGGAGTGTTATAAATTAATGGAGATTAGGTATATTTTGTTACGTAGTTATGATTTTGCTCTTTATTTGACATTTAGTTCCTATTAATTAGGAATCTGTTTCACCTAATGTATTTATTTAATTATTGGTGCTTAATGAAGAAACTCCAAGCGAGTGCATTTGCTTGTGGGAGCTCCTGGTGATCCGCACCTGTGAGCTCCTGTATTGCTTGGAAAACTTCATGTATTTTGCATTTGTTGATAGTGGGGTAATCCCGGGATAATGTCACTAATATAGTTGGTGTGTATAGCATATATTGGTGCATGAAACATTAGATTTTTGTACGCATTGCATCTTTATATACAGTGATACACCAATTTACATTAAATATCTATACACAACATGTGTTGCAGCATGCATCATCGGATCGTTAAATACAAATCTGAATAGTTTGAAGCTTGCTACATAATGTTTGGCCATCTTACTCCTCACTCAATGCTCACATCGTTTGTTTTTTTTTCATTCATTTCAATTATTCGAACTAAAGTTATGCACGGTTGCAGCATAAGCAGATACAGAAATAAAAATCTCATTACTTTTGGGCTTGGTGTATAATGTTTACCCATGTTCACCTTTCGTGAGAAGTCAGAGCCTTTCGTTCTGTACTAAAAAGCTATTTCAGGGTGCATAAAGTCAAATAGTTCACTTTAGTCATGCCAGTCAATTATGCATAAAGTCAAATAATTCATTCATGTCACTCATTGCTAGTGCATGGTGCATAAATTCAAATAGTTCGTCTCATTTCTATCGCTCATTGCTGAAGTGAGAAATTTTACCTCATTCATATTACTCATTGATAGTGTATAAAGTCAAACAATTCGCTTCACTCATTTTATTCACTAAACAGTCATTTCTTTCATTTTATTCACTCAAGATTCATAGGTTTCTTTGTGTACTAAAAAGCATGGTGCACAGTATTTTGGAAATATTTTGGAATCAGTAATCCACATAATGGGCAACGTGCATAAAGTCAAATAGTTCATTTCATTTAATATAAAATAAAACAATCTATTTCTTCACCATATTTCATATTTTAGAATGAGCAATCCACATACTGGGCACTGTGCATAAAGTCAAATAGTTCATTTCATTTAATATAAAATAAAATAATCTATTTCTTTACCATGTTTTAGAAATATTTTGGAATCGGCGATCTACGTATTTCATTTTACTTTTATCTTTATTGCTAAAGTGGAATAGTTTACCTTATTCATACCACTCATTGCTACTGCATAGTATATAAAATCAAACAATTAGCTTCGCTCATTTTATTCACTCAAAAGTCAAAAGTCATAGCTTCTTCCATCTGTACAAAAGAACATGCACTAACTCATCAGATATAAAATCAAATAATCCATTTCTCTACCATATTTCAGAAATACTATGGAATCGACAACCGATTTAAAGTTGCCCCTCTTAATATCGGTGTAATTGGATAGCCTATTTTTTAATGGAGTTCCCTCAAGAGTCATAGCCTTTTCCTATGTATTGAAATGAATGTATGGTGTATAAAGTTGAACAATTGAATTTACTTATATTTATCGAGTTTTAGAAATATTTTTGAATTTGCAAAGAATATATTGGATTACTCCTTTTTATACCGGTGTAATTGAATAGCAGATTTTTTAATATTTCATAAATCTGACAAACATTAGTGAAATCAGACCGTTGACTTCATATATGTCCGATCACATTTCCTGAATACGTTGAAATGTGCAATATACATGAGGGTTGTAAAACATTTTACTTCACCTATTTCTATATATTCTGAGAATATTATAAAATCTACATTTTACAATTGCAGGCATCTTACTCCTCACTCAAAGATCACGGGTTCTGCTTTCGTTCAATTTACTGAGCTGAGAAAAAACAATTATTAAGTATCAACAAAATCACAGAAGCCTTTGACTCTACCCACTCAAGCAAAAGTCACAATCATGCAGCATCGACTGATTGAATTTTTTCGGGAATCTAAGTGGAAGATGTTGCCTTAAACAACCTTATTTTCAAGAAATCTATTTCGATGAAGTTGAGTTCTTTTTGTTAAAGGTCGTTCTTTCTGAATGTTCTTTTCTATTAATTGCATACTGTCATGCAGGTCTTATAGAACAAGAATAATGTTGATGGAAGCTCTGCATAACAGTGGGTATATGATAGTCATAATTAATGCCATCGAAAGACAATGGGAATGGATTTCTCTTATTGCTAAGTCTAAATCTATAACTCCATTGTTGGATAGCCGGATGATTCAATTAATTTCTAAATCACAATCTCACTCAATGAATACAATGAACTCAGTCAAGGGTATTTAACCTAAATTGACATGCACACACTCTCACATAACTGAACTTGATCAACTCACTTAACTCAATCACTCACCAAATCTATCTATAACTTAACTCAACTAATTCACTTAACTGTTTGTCTAACTCTGCATGCAGGAAGTAATTATATATTTTAACACTTCACCTTAATTACGACCACTAAGCTAAAACATAACTCATGACAACTGAAGCATGACTACTGGTCTATGTCTCCGTCAGGCTTACAACTCCCAAGTTTCTTTTGTGAAACTCAAACAAATATACTGCTAATGGCTTTGTAAAGATATCATCCAATTGATCACTTTTTCTACAAGTCTTCAAGTGAAATTCTCCATTGCTCACAAGTTCTTGAATAAAGTGATATCTAGCATCAATATGCTTGCTCTTTTCATGAAACAGACTATTTTTGGATAGTGCAATCGTTGATGTGTTGTCACAGTATATCGCTGTTGATGCTTGTTGTTGCTTCTTAAGTCCATCCAATTCTCTTCTTAATCATACTGCTTGACATGTTGCTGAAGTTGCTGCTACATATTCTGCTTCTGCTGATAATAGTGTCATAATATGCTGCTTCTCAGATGCCCATGCTTTCTCTCATGAACCAAGATGAAAAACATAACCATATGTGCTCTTCCAATCATCCAAACTTCCTATAAAATCACTATCTTTATATCCAATCAATTATTTCTTTTCTGTCCTTGCATACACTATTCTATAATCTCTGGTTCTTGCTATGTATCTCAGAATTATTTTCCCAAAAGTCCAATGTGTGTCTTTTGGAGTCTCCATAAATCTGGAAATCAAACTTACTCCTTGCATAATCTCTAGTCTTGTCGCCGTGAGATACATGAGGTTGCCAACCAATCTTTTGAATAGAGTTGGATTGACATCTGCCCCTTCATCATCCTTGCTTAACTTTGTACCTATTGTAACTGGTGTAAGTATAGGTTTGCAATTATCCATCCTAAATCTTTTCAACAAATCTCTTGCATATTTATTTTGACAAATAAAAATTCCTTTTTCAGATTGCTCAACTTCAATACCAAGAAAATATTTCATGAGACCTGGATCTGTCATCTCAAATTCATTCATCATTGCTGCTTTAAATTCATCTATATCAAGATCACCTGTAAAAAACATATCATTAATATACAAGCAAACTATTAAAATTTGTCCATGCTCATTTACCTTTGTGTATAAGGTAGGTTCAATGCTACTTCTGAAAAATCCATTATTAATCATGCAGTTGTCAATTCTGTTATACCATGCTCGAGGTGCTTGCTTCAGTACATAGAGTGCTTTCTTCAATCTGTAAACTTTATCTTCTTTACCTTCAAATTTATATCCTAGAGGTTGTTGCACATAAATTTCTTCTTCTAGAATTCCATTCAAGAAGGCTGATTTGAAATCCATGTGATATACTTTCCACTTGTTCTGAGCTGCTGTCGCTAGAACTTCTCTTACAGTATCCAACCTAGCTACCGGAGAAAATGTTTCCCCAAAGTCTGTTCCCTGTTGCTGCGAGAATCCTTTTGCTACAATTCTTGTTTTAAATATGTCAATCCCACCTTTCTCATTCACCTTTGTCTTGTACACCCACTTCAAACCAATGAGATTTTTATCTTTTGGTAAATCAACCAAGTCCCATGTGTCATTCTTTTCAATTGAATTCATCTCTTCATCAATGGCTTGCACCCAATTGTCATCTCTGATTGCTTCTTCAAACAAAGAAGGTTGGAATGTCAATAATGCAAAATTTGAACTAGCATCCAAATCATCATAAATATCTTTCAGACTTCTCATCTTTTTCTTACCATTACTTGGTTCATTACCTGATTCGCTGCTTGGAGAATTTGGGTCTGTTGATCTACTTGAAGATCCATGCTACTCTGAAAATCTTAGAATCCTTGCTGGTGTGAATCTGTTTGGTGTCTGATCTCTTGATTCTTGTTACTCCTCTTCTTCTACATCATCCTCCTCCATCAATGGTGTTTTTGCATCGGTTAGTGTGTATACAATCCCATTCCATGATGTTTTTTCTTTGAACAAAACATCTCTGCTAACGATTGTCTTGTCGGTGACAGGGTTATACAATTTGTAAGCTTTTGACTGCTCATTATAACTAGTAAATATACATTTTCACTTTGATCATCTAATTTTCCTCTTATTTACCTAGGCACATGTGCATAGACTACACATCCAAAAACTCTGAAATCAGATACACTGCATGACATACCTGACCATGCTTCTTCTGGAACTATATTCATCACACTCTTTGTAGGAGATCTGTTTATCACATAAACAACACATGCAACTTCTTCTACCCAATAATCATTAGACAAGTGTTTTGCTTTCAACATGCTCCTTGTCATGTTCATGATTGTTCGGTTCTTTCTCTCTACTACACCATTTTGCTGCGGTGTGTATCTGGTTGTGAACTGTCTTCTGATTCCATGGTGTTTGCATTACTCATGGAATTCCTTCGAATCATATTCTCCATCACGATCGAATCTCAATACCTTGATCTGTCGAACACTTTGATTCTCCACTAATGCTTTGAACTCTTTGAATTTTTCAAAGGTTTTAGACTTCTGCCTCAAGAAGTAAACCCAAGTCTTCCTTCAATAGTCATCAATAAAAGTGAGGAAGTAACAACTTCCACCAATCGATTGTGTCCTTATAGGTCCACACAGGTCGGTATGCACAAACTCAAGTGGTTTCTTTGCTCTATAAGAAACACCTTTCGAAAAACATTCACGGTGTTGCTTTGCTAATATGCAACACTCACACGTGCTTGCAAGTTCTTTGATGGGAGGTAAACCTCTGACCATCTGTTTCTACTGCAACAATCTTAAACTGGAAAAATGCAAGTGTCCAAACCGAAAGTGCCATAACCAGTAATCATCAGAACATGCAGTTGTAAAAGAACTAACCTGATTATTGTAGTTCATAATTAGAGGAAAGAGTTTGTTCCTCGTCATCTGCACCTTTGCAGTCAACTACTTTCTTGGGGATTTTTCGTAAAGAACACATTGTTTCCCCTGAAAGATAACTTTGTATCCTTTCTGCATCAATTGACCAACTCTTATCAAATTGTGTTTGAGTCTAGGGACATAATATACCTCTGATATGGTTTTTGGCTCCCCCTGCTTAGTCACAATGTTGACCATTACTTTTCCATCTACATCGACAGTCTTGTCAGTCCCCAACTTTACCTCTGTCTTCATGGAGGCATCCAAATTTGCAACCAAATTCTTGTTGCCTATGATGTGATTACTGCAACCAATATCTAATAGCCAGACCTTATTAGACGGTTCATGAATTTTGTTGCATGTTAGAAACATGGAGTCAGTATTCTTTGTACTAACATTAGCTCTATGATTGCTTTGATTAGCTATCTTCTTCCTACAATCACTAGCATAATGACCAAATCTATTGCAGTAATAACACTTTACCTTTGATTTGTCAGACCTTTGATTTTTATGAAAGCTTCTGCTATTGTTGCTTCCACTTTGATGCTCATTCTCTTCTTGGCCATCTCTCTGACCACCATAGCTGTTGCCTCATCCTCTGCCTCTCGATCGACCTCTGCCTCGACCTCTTAAAATATAGACTTGACTTTTGAAGATAGTTTCTAAAGTGGAATCCTTATTTCTGTCTATCCTTGCCTCATTTTATAGAAGGGATCCTATCAACTCATCAACTGTCAGTTTTTCCAAATCCTTCGCTTCTTCTATGGCTGCTACCACAACATCAAACTTGGTACACAAAGATCGAAGAACCTTCTCAATCACTCTTCAATATTTAACATCTTCACCATACATTTTGAACTGGTTGATGACAGACATGACCCTATTCATGAAGGAATCAATGTTCTCTGTCTTCTTCATCTACAGACTTTCAAATTCTCTCCTAGTATTCTGCAATTTAACAATATTAACTTTGGCCATACCTTGATAGCTTGTCGCCAAAGTTTCTTATGCTTCCTTTCCTGAAGAAGTTATCATTATCTTCTGGAACACTGCTCGGTCAACTCCCTTATGGATAAGAAGCAATGATTGTGCATTCTTCGACTTCTCTTTCTTCCATTTTTCCCTCTCTGCATTACTGAGGGCTCATTCCTCTACATCATCTTGAGGTTCTACAAACCCAAACTTGACATGATCCCATACATCATGCGCTTTTAGCATATTCTCCATTTGAATAGCCCACACATTGTAATATTTCCCAATGAAAAAAGGAATTTGTGGCTGAAAATTTGATGTGGCCATGTTGCCTCAAACAAAAAATCTTCTCTGACAAAAAACCCTAAATTTCTCTTCTTCTTTTTTTATGAGCTTTGCAAAACTCCTTAAAAAAAATCCCTTGCATTCTCCTTTATATAATAAATCTTTCCTTTTATAAAATAAATTTATATATATATATATATATAACCTCTTATAATAAACTTCTCCCTGTTAAAAAAATATTTTAAGACCCTTTGAAAAATACTTCTATATAAAAGCCATTTTATAAAACCTTTTAAAAATTATCCTCTTTTCAAGCTCTTAAAAGTATCATATATCCAAAACACCCTCTTATAAATGCTCCTTTTATAAAGCCCTTTTTCTTATGTTTAAAAATCTTATACTACCCACGTGACTTTCAACGTTAAGTAAAGTATGTACCTTTTCAAAAAGGCTCACGTACCAAAAAGAAACTCATTTTTTGACTTTTGTTTTTAGTAAAAATGGTGTCGGCTTCTTTTAAAACTCCACTACCGCACGCGATTAATACAAAAATTGCAGACTAAACTTGATTCTCAAGCAAATTGTAAGTTAGCCGAAATCTCTGCAGTTTTTCCTGGGAGAAGTTGCGGACCCTCCACGGGTGTTGCATTGAAAACGTCTGGACCTCTCCGGGTATATATATATATATATTTTAAATTGGAGGCCTTCTGCTTTTGGCCTTCATCTCTGGATCTTCTCACCCATGGATCTTCTGATCCTTCCTCAGCTCTGATACAAATTTGTTTGATAGCCAGAGGATTCAACCACACAATAACACAAATATTTCACACACAAAACAATGAGTTGCGTCTCTTCAATTAATCTCTAAATCACAATCTCACTCAATGAATACAATGAACCGAGTGAAGGGTATTTAACCTAAATTGACATGCACACACTCTCACATAACTGAACTTGATCAACTCACTTAACTCACTCACTCACCAAATCTATTGATAACTCAACTCAACTAATTCACTTAACTATTTTCCTAACTCTGCATGCGAGAAGTAATTATATATTTTAACATTCATGGGGGTAAAGAGTCTATTATTATTATTTCTCATTATCTCTCTGAAGCCATTCTGGTTGAATTGACTAGATCGGCTACGTGCAAGGGCACAGAAGTGCCACATAAAGTAAAGGGAAATCAGTGTGCAGGCAATGGATATAGGGGTTGCATCGCCTTTTATTATCAGCCATGTTCATCCATTCTTCCCTGTCAATGAGTTTTCGTCCATTCTTCCATAGTAGAGAGTTTGAAATTTTCCATTTTCCCCTTTATTTACATAAACTTACGAAGATATTTCATATTTTTGGTTAATGAGCTATTTGTCTCCACGCTCATGAACCATTAACCACTAGGGTTGCATCTTTCAGGGTAGGAGGAAAGAATTTTATTTTTACTAATCTGTGGTGTAACATATGAATCTCTAAGTCTCGCAAACAACAACAAACTAAAACATGAAATTGTCAGGATATTTTGTGATCAGACTATAGAAGTGTGCCAGCATAAATGGGTTAATCTTTTTCATTCTTGTTTCTCTATCTTTTCCTGTAACAGGAAATGTCAACACTTTTTGTTGTCTATCTTTACCCATAGTATTGGTCGGGTGCAATTTTTTTTTCTTATGCAAGCTCCTTAAGATCCTCACTTAATCACCAAAAACTGCCTCAAAGGTCCCTATGCACAGAGAAGGAGGCTCACAAGCAGCTAAAATGGGTCGAATACTAGTGGAGGTGGGGGTTCTTGGTAGAAATGTTCTTGTCTTGTCCCTAATTCATGTTTTCTTCTTATGCAAGCTCCTTAAATATCCTCACTTAATTACCAAAAATTGCCTCAAAGGTCCCTATGCACAGAGGAGGCTCACAAGAAGCTAAAATCAGTCAACTACTAGTGGAGGTGGGGGTTCTTGGTAGAAATGTTCTTGTATTGTCCCTAATTCTTCAACGCATAAAAGAGAGAAAACTTGAAAATTAATATTTTTTTTCAGCATTTTGTGAAAATATTCTAATGTGTTTTTTTCATTTTTCTTGAAACAAAATGAGATAAAGAGAGAATCAACTAAAGAAAAAGGAAATGCACACCTTGACACACATACCTGGAAATGACGCCAAAAAGTGATGGTCGTCAATATTGCAACAACGTTAT
The DNA here is from genome assembly GCA_034641835.2 of Pinus albicaulis. Taxonomy (NCBI): domain Eukaryota; kingdom Viridiplantae; phylum Streptophyta; class Pinopsida; order Pinales; family Pinaceae; genus Pinus; species Pinus albicaulis. Next base: position 264,806,623 of record CM076579.1, read on the forward strand.
AACACATCCCATGGGTCCCATCTTTAATCATCTAGGAGGATCCCAAAGAGGCCTAAAAACCAAAGTCCTCAACTCTCAGCAAAACAAACATCGAGTCAAATATATCATTGGAGGGATTCCAATGACACAAAGAATGCCTCAATCCAAGTTAGTATGCGAAATTTTTGTTGAGTCAAAGTTATAATCAAACATGGAAAGAGGGAAAGATTTAGTTGGTGTCACAGAACTTGGAGCATCACCAAATTCGTGGTCTAGTCAAACTGGAAGCTAAATTTAGTGACAATCACTTCAATTTTGGCAACAAAGTTAGTTGGGGTTAAATTTTATGGAACTCCCAAATATGGAAGCGCCCCACCAAACTTGGAGGTAGTTTGTTTCCCAATACCATGGGGCCATGTGGCCCAATCAAATGGTACAACAGGACACCCAATTCACATCCAAATGGGCCATAGGTAACCCATGTTAAATTCAAAGTTCAAATGGTGGACAGTTATGGAAGATAGTTTTGAAATTTTTTAAATTTAGTTGGCGTCACAAAACTTGGAGCATCACCAAATTCATGGTCTAGCCAAACTGGAAGCTAAATTTAACGAAAATCACTTAAATTTGACAACAAATTTAGTTGGGGTTAAATTTGACATAACTCCCAAATATAGCAACACCCCTTCAAACATGGAGGTAGTTTGTAGCCCAATCAAATGGTGTGACACAACACCCAATGCACATCCAAATGGGCCACAGGTAACCCATGTTAATGTCAAAGTTCAAATGGTGGATGATTATGGCAGAGAGTTTTGACAATTTTTAAAAAGTTTAATGTCTATATATAAATATATATATAATGTATTGGTGGTAGTTAGAATGTTTTATAACATAATATAAATAGTTCCATGGAAGTTTGAACCCATGAACCCCTCAAACTCAACATATTATTTACAACGCACTAACCAACTCACGAGGAAACAAGACTTTGTTATGTTTGTTGGCACGATGTTATTTAAACTCTCTTTATTTCATTCGATGGGGGGAGGATGAAGGAGGTTGACTGGCCAAGAGGAACACAAAGCAATCAAACCAAGACAAGTGATCGAAGTCTATGTGTTTGAAACATCGCACAAGGGTGGATTTTGAGGGGTATATTCCCACGGAATATTCCAAAATGATTATGTTGTGGAATCTTGGAGATTCTCTAGGGGTTCAAAATTAATGGTGAAAGAACCCATTTAAGTTCATACTCATACTACTCAAAATTTCACAAGGGTTTCACTAGTTTAGTTAGATTTTGGATTTGAGCAACCCATTTTTAGGTCACTATGAGAAGTTAGATATAATGGTGTGTTTTTCTATGTTTTCCTTTCTCTTTGCTAAGATGAATGAAGATAACTCTCCAATTTGCAGTTGGGCTTGAAGATGTATCTCACACATTGTGGGTGAACTCAGTTATCAAATATTTGTGCATCTTATTTATGGTCTCTTTATGTGTTTATTCTTATTAAAGTGAAACATGTATGGTTTTATATGCTCCTTTGTGAAATTTTTCTAACATCACCAAAGAAAATATCTTGAATCGTTTAATTAGTATGCCAAGGTCTATATAAGATTAAGAGGAGTTTCCACAGTATTCTGATTAGGAACTATATTCTTCTCTTGTTTATCTTTATGCAGGTGAAAGTATTGAAATGAATGCTAGATTGACCGAGAGAAATAAAACTATGTTATGCTATAGGAAAAATACAGTTGTAGAAAAGGAAATAGCATGCAAATGTTTAATAATTACAATGAAATGAATCACACTTGCGAAATCACATATGCTTCTATGCTACCCATAGTAAATGAAAAATAAAACTTGTTGAAATGAATGATTATGAATCAAAACCATAATTTGTAGGGAAAAATAATTTTTTGAAACAAATGGAAAAAAAAACATCTATGCGATCTCTATACTTATAGGTTTCATTATCAATGTCCATAGGTGTTTTAATATGTAAAATATGTCAAATCATTGCCTTTTTGCAAAGCTAATCGAGGATGGAGTGTTGGTTGTCATCTATTACAAAAGTCTCTATGTTTCTATAAAAGATATTCGAGTGACCATCTAAACTAGAAAATATGTGGGTATGAGATAGGGAGTTGTGAAAATGGTAGAAAATGATAATATGAAACTCATAAAATCTTTAATCCAACATTGTGCAATTTTATCCTAGTGAAATCAAATTTTATGTTCTTGTAGCTATAAAACTAGTTATGTAGTAAAACAATGAACAATGAAATATATAAAATAAAGATAAATAAAATGGATGAATACATGAACTTGTATTAAGAAGTCTTACTATTTATAACAACTACAAAAATAACCTATAAAAAAGAATTTCTCATAGAAATTGTTTATTTAACCATGCATAAGCACCATGAAAAAATAAATTTTAGAAAAGTTTTAAAAGGAATATAATCACAATAATAATAAAAAATTATAGGAGGGCTCTGAAGCTTCTCGAATGGGCCCAACCCATGGATGATCGCATTCATTTGAGGAATGATAAACTGAGAGCTCGAATAGAACAATGCTTCCATTAAATGATAAAATGTATTCACATAATAGGACTTGAAATTTTCTTGATAATACAAATATAATTTTTCTTCTTATTCCTTACTCTCTTCTCTATATATCTCCATTGGGCTACTTGAGCATCTAATTCATACAATGAGTGGAGAGTGCCCTCCCTGAGAGGAGGGTTGCATTTCCCTCCAAAAATTCCTAGAAAACAATATCCTTCTCCTAGTCAACCTCTCATCAATAGGAAGGGGCATTAAATTCCCTCAATTAACCAAGTTGAGGTCATTATGTATTAGTTAACAAGTAATAAAAATATATATTTTCTCCTATATCTCTTAGAATATAAGCAATATGTCTCCAAATCATGGACAATAAACATGTTAAGGCACATAAAAGACGAAAACCTCATTGAACTCTTCTAAGAATGCATTTAGCTAGGAAAATGTATTATTAAGTGCAAAAGGTGGGTTCAACATATTTTTTATGTGCTTAGGGTTGCATTGACGCACCTTATAATTTACCTTTCTTGTAGGCCTATTAACCCAAAAGGTTGAGCTTATGTGGGAGATCTATGCCTAACAACTATGAGACATATAAAGGATATTGTCCCTCATTACCTCATTTAATGCTAATACATCCTCAAAATTATCTCCATTTGACACACATATACTCTAAGTGTTCTGTATATAGTCTATCTAAGGGATTGGTTAGCAAAACTAGTATCCTTAATTTCAAGGCTTTTGGCAAACACAACCCTTCAATCAAGTGTCATTAAATAGGGATACAAACTCATAATAATTATGTATAAAGTAAATTTGAGGCCTAGCCTCAAAGGTCATAATCCTTCTATTTTTCATTCAAGCATCTATGTTGGTCATTGTATAATGAAGTTTTACTTGAAGTTGTATATCTATTTTGATTATTTGATCAATGAAAAATATCTATTTATTAGGTAATTGCTCTTAGTTATTCTTAGTTTCCTTGACGATTTTGGATATGCTATAAATATATCACATATGGTTTAATTTAAATTATTTCATTTCCATTGCATCCACATGAAGGCATTTTCCTCTTCCTATAACAAACTCCAAATTCCTATACATTTCCCTACAGAGTTCCCTATAGAGTTTCCTATAGACTACCCAAATTTGCTATGGGATTACTTCTAGATTTGTTTAATTTTACTTGTATACATTAGTAAATGATAGCAACAATGTGTTTGATCATGGAACTACAACATAATTACTTTAATAGGTATCTACTTAATTATTATTCTTTAGTAGAGTAGGTTGTACGTAGGATTTATTTTTCTTAGATAATTGTAGTTTATTTTAAACATGTTTTCCTTTTTTTTTTTTTTTTTTTGTCCAAGCAAACCACACTTGGTCACATATAGTTACAAATTCATAGATTGATCCTTGTATTTTAATACCTTATCCTTCAAATGATAGGAAAAAAGGGATTTGTCATGGTGTTACATTACCTCTTGAACTTTTATTTATTCTCTTTCTGATAGTTAATTTGTATTTTTATTACCACTTAGATTCCATATTAGTTGATTGTACTTTCCGTCATTGAGAATTTTTAAATGCTCCTTTGAATACTTAGGACCGTTCCCTTAGAATCATGTAGGAGTGTTTTATACACATAAAATGCTAGTACATCTTAAGTTTGTGTGAGACCTATGTTGAAATTTAAAGATATGATCTAGGGAGTTTATCTTTGTTGTTAATACTTTGAAATATACCACTTGGTTATAAATGGTCCCAATTTTTTTATATTTTTTTATATCGTTGATGATGTGTACATGAGAATAAATTTGTGTATGTGAGTTATATATCTCCTAGCGATTAGGGAAGAAGATGACCTCCCTATTGAACTCAATTTACTCAAGAAAAAATATCATATTGCAGTAAGGACGATAAATACAATGATAATGATAAAGTTTTTCTTGAGTGCATATGTAAATTGATATGATATAAAGGATGTTAGGTTAGGTATGGGGTTATATATGTACATCTTCCACAACAAATGATGTAATAAGTGTGAAATACCATGATAGTATACTCTTCCATATAGTTACGCAAGGGAAATCAATATAATACTTTTCCCATCTAGTAACTAGAAGACGTGGAAGTGTATTTAGTAAGAGTAAAACGTTTTTTCTAAAACCCTTTTGATTGAATACAGAAACAAACTTTATGAAGTCAAACATCTTCCTTCACACACACTTCATATTAGTAAAATATATATTTTTGGCATACCAATTTTTGTCAAATTATTGATGAAAAAAATCAGAAAGGCTCATTTGTGTACATAATATGTGATTGCAATTATAAATAATTCATCAATTTCTTCACACTAACCTTGTGTTATATATATTTTGTTTGATAATGGGACATTCATAAAAAATGTAATAGTTTTGGCCAATATTCCTCTAACCATTTCATTTTTTCACCACATGATTGATCAATCAATGAGTATAATGCTCAAGGTGGATAAATGAATGAAAAAATCTTGGAAGTGTGAGTTTTCCATGGGAAGGTGTTATATAATTAAATTTATGATACTATTTATATTGGTATCATTGGTATAACATGTTATATGACCCCAAGGGGTGCATATATGGGGTTAGATTTATATGATATGAGCCCAAATGGGGCATATACGGGGTTAAATGTATATGTAATAGAAGTTGAATAATAAAGGATAACATGTTCAATGTGTGAGTAGGTATTAGTAGATATAATGTAGTCATTATTGATGGAATAGGTGACCTGAATATAACAATGTAATGGATTAATTGAGAGATATTTATCTTATTATTTATAGAGTTATCATGTAGCACATATCCGTTATGTATCTTTGAGTTGCGATCCATTCTCACATTCATTTTACATGGTTTGTACTCTAATTTAATATGAATATACATCATAATATTTAGTTTTAGAGCATCAATTCCTAGGCTTTTCTCCATCAAAAAAATCATCTTATAATTTTTTCTACAACCTTGTTCTTAGGAAGTTAAAATAATGAATTTTTTGGAGAACGTAGAAGACATAAGGAAATACCTATGACAATAATTTCAATTTTTGTTTCATTATTATCTCAAATACAAGGTATGAAAATCATATTTTTATACTAGCCCAAAAATATACTCAAATAACTATTTTTTGTCAAAAAAAATACTAAAGCTTTCACTCGAATACATCAGATAGTGAATTTTTTAAGAATTCAAGGAGACATATCTCAAAACACATGGTGAAATTTTAGATTTTTGGTTGCAATAATTTTTTAACTTATAGGATACAGAATTTAGGGCTTCTATATATTTTTAAAACTATTCTCAAGCATGTATTCTTGGTAAAAATATTATATATGATTCTAGAAAGGTCAAAATTAAGTGCCACTAGTTTCAATGGAAAAATGTTACACTACATATACCTTTAGGTCTAAATTTAAAAACTATATTTGAAATACTATATATGTGGCATATAATCCAAGTTTGATTTAAAGAAAGGGCCAAAAATAAATAAAATTTTTGGAATGTTCCCCTAACATTAACTTTGTACATCAAAATTTGGAAAAATATATCCCATTCAAGTTTAGGAATCATGACACTATATGACGAAATTTCAAATGTAAAAGTGCCAAAATTCTAGAGATATGTTAGAAGAAATTTAGCTAGTCGGATAGTCTCTAAATCAAGGTTTTTAAAAGATATGTTAACTTAAATTAATCATATTTTTATTGGGAAGTCCAAATGAGGTGATTGAAAAGGTATTGGATAAAGAAAACACTGGATATATATTGGGAAAATGATAATTAACTATATTGGATTATTTTGTATAATATATTTAGGATGCAAGTTGAGGATTATGATTATATGTTTTTTAAGAATCAATAGAAATACCTATATTTATAGAAGATGGAAAAAAATATGAAATCAACATTGTGGAATGGTTGAGGATGATAAAAAGACTGATCTATGTCCTTGTCGGGTAGATTTCTACTTTTGATGTGAAACTTATAGATAGTAGCATAGCGTTGAATGAGTATTGAATACATTTTCTTAATATATTATATTCTAATATATATGGGAAATATTTTAAAAGTTCTTCTCAAATAAATTGATCAAGCGTAAAAAAAAATAACGATAAAAATAAAATTCACAATGTGGTAATTGAAGTTAAAGAAAAACATTTCTAAATTTCCAAATCTTAATGAAGAGATGAAGAAACTATTATAAAAGCATGTGAGGAACTTTTCAATATGTAATATATTAATCAAGCATTATTGAAGGACATTTAAAACAAAAAAGAGAGAGTATCAAATCAAAGTGGGAAAAAGGATTATTTGAGGGAAGAATTGAAAAATAGATATGAACAAAGAAAGAGGTTACATAGGTATAAATACAAAATTCCTAGTGATAAGAAGGTGAAAAATGTATTTAGAAGAGTTTGAATCAAAGATTAAGTATCGAAATATCTCTAGAAAATTTGAAGAGGATTTAGCAAAAGGCTTGTAGAGGAAACTGACTAGAAGGTTGAGAAAGCTGTAAAGAATAATGAGATAAAATAAGAAATGTAATATAAAATTAAAGAATGCCATAACAATTTGATAGGTAAGATCACTATGTAGCTTCATAAAGAGAAAGAAGAGTATATTTAGTAATATTTAAATTCCATTTGAAAAATGTACAAGTCATATGATGGTATTATCTCCAGACTATAGTATTCAAAGACCAAGAAAAAAAATACAAAGGATGGCATCATGTTGGAAAAGAATACATATAAAAAGGGTGTGCAAAGTGAAGGAAAATCATCACATGTGAAAACATATCAACACCCTCGTTACCAAGAAACTTTCAAGAAGGAAGAATATTGATCTTGACATTACTACAGAAAAGGATATAATTATCAATAATATTGATAAACTATGGCATCAAAAAAGCCATTATGTGATAGGATATTATCAATTACCAACAAATACAACAAATTGCAGAAGTCACAACAATAATACCTAGTAACAAACAAAAGAAAATTATGCTACAACTAGATATGTAAGATCAATACCAAAAGAAATCAAGTTTGGATGGATTGATCATCATTAGTGGAGACAAGAAAATATGAATGTAAAGAAATTCTATTACTTACATTCGTATTATGTAGCATATCTAATTGTGCTACTTTCTTGAAAACATTTTTTGAAGGAGAGTACTATGTTATGACCCCAAGTGGTGCATATATGGGGTTACTTATATATTTAGTGGGGTAAATGTATATGTAGTAATGGTTAATCTATTAGATGAGTCACATGTGTTAATGTATTAATAGTATATATAGAGATAATGTTCTCATTATTAAGGAAAGTGTGATTTGGATGTACAAATGTATTGGGGTATTTTGTGGAAGTTCTCCTATTATTTGAGAATTTATTATGTAATTAATATATTTAGCTATATTGTACTTTCTTTCCATGCTTACATTTGATTTATATTCTGTATGCTCTAATTTATCATGATATCTTAAGTATTTGTTCACAACAACACATAATTCTTCCCCCAAAGAGTAAAAGTTATTATATAATCACATACAAACCAAAAGAAGAAAACAATATTTACTCCAAATAAAAAATATATTTTTAGATAAAAATATTCAAAAGTATAATATCCAAATTTCTATTATGATAGAAAATTTTAACAAGACAGTCATAATTCATCTTGCAATGCTTCCAAAATAATAAGTATAATTAAAAGTTATATCATACACATTAATCATACTATTTCATAAAAACTAATTATATACCTATTATAAATAGAACCTAGAAAACAACACATTATATAATAACTTGCATGCAAATACGAAAAGCACCAAAAATTATTATCATAACTTAAAAAGTATTTAGAAAGAAGAAAAAAATAAATTCATTACATTAATAGTGCTCAATTAACCTTCATTTAATACTTGTAAATTCCATCTTCATCCTCCACTAGAAGCCTATAAAAGATATACCATAGAAACCATAGAGTTTACACTAACAAAAGGTTCCAATAAAAATTATTACATCGACAAACCAATAATGCAACAACGATTCATCCGTAAAAATTCATCATAACAATAGACAATATGAAAATGCATAAAAGTTAAAATCGAGAGTAGAGTTATTGTTGTGTGAAAAGCAATTCTTATCTACAATGAGAAAAGCAAAACCATCTGCTAGCAATGTCAAATGATGCAAGGTGTAGTGCATTGGTGCTGAGAATGAGTTCAAATCTACGTTAACGCAAGTTAGAAATGAATTAATGTAACCAACCCAATATGTGGATCCAGGGTTGCATACAAAAGTGATGTAGAACATCCATCTAGGGATTATCAAAACAAGGATGAACCCCTTACCATATTCTCCCATTACATCAACGCCGTCAGGAAAATATAAGATCCCTTTACAGAAACGTCGTCAGGAAAATATAAGATCAAATAACAAATAAGCACATTTACAAGTAATTTGTCACCATCCTACGTTAAATGTTCTTAGCGTTTCGATAGTGAGTAGCCAATGTATTGCGCTGGTTAATTTTCTAACAATGTGGTCCGTTGTACCGGGAATTGATGCGATATTTTTGCGAAGCACAGTTCGATTAATATTAACAGGATCCCCTCTCCAATAGGACTATGAGAGGTTCCGTGTGAACTTTCTGAAATTCATTTGAAGATCCCGACTTCTCAACAAATATTAATGTTACACACGCATTAATGTTACACACTATTTAAAATCAACACCTGGTGTATGGACCAGGTGGAAAATTACATATTATCCGACCACCATTTTATTAGGTGCCTGATGTGATTTTGCTTCTTCATTTTATTCTTTGGTTACATCTGTGGTAACCAGTGGATAGTGTCAATGTAATGTAGTCGCTGTGTAGAACATTTGCAACGTGACACATCAGTTTTTTTGTATATAGGATCTACTGTAGTCGCTGTGTAGAACATTTGCAGCTTGACACATCATATTTGTGTACATAGGATCTACGGTAGAAGACATTGTTCCACTGTACACGGCATTTAGTGCAACTTGGTTGATTATATCTGTACTGAAGTAAAAGTCATTTGATCTTCCAATACAATAATAAAATTTTGATTACTCCAACTTGGTGGTGTTTTAAAGTATTGTCTACAATTCAAAATAAAGGAGAAGGGGGAGATACAGTTTGATGCAGGGGTATTAGGTTCAAGAAAATTCCTAGTATTTAATAGGTTTAGGGGTTTTTGTGTTTTTAAGGGAGTTGGTTTCTTATGTAATGATTTGAGTGATTTTAATGAGAATTAATTAAATATTGTGAGGAATTTTGTAAATGTTCTCGAATGTTGAACATAAGATAATTAGGCTAGTTGAAAGTGTATAGGGATTGAGATATTTAGGAATTAATTATAAAATATTAAATTAGAATTTGTTTCATTATTTTGTGGATGAAAGAGGATCCTTGGGGATTAAGTAGTGATTTTAGGATGAAAGACGATTCATAGGGAATTGTTGAGAAGATGGAGGAACTGAAACCAAAAATAGTTTCATAACCTTTTGTATAAAATGTAAGCCTAAAAGGCATATAGAATATAGATTTCAAGGTAGGATTGAGAAAATAGGGTTTGGATTGTAAGCCTACGGGCTGTAGAATAGGGAGAAGGCCACTGATTGAATAGCAGGCCAGAGAGGAAGAAATCCTGTGTAATTATTTAAGTTTTATATAGAGAGAGAAATTCAGTGTTGAATTGAGTGTGTATATTTTGATGAATAGAGGTATGATGTGTATATAGAACAGAGGATTTCGGCATCATATTTATATGCAGGAGATTGGAAAATGAAGAACAACAGAGTATTCTATTGCGAGATAATGAATATTCAAACTTGGGTTTGAATCAATCATAAACGAGCTACCATCAATCACAGAATGGAATTGATGGTGACCCATTAAGAGGGTTTGATCCTGGAATGCAAAGGAAATTCGGATCAATGCAGGAAAGGAGATTCAATTACACTGAAGAGGTTATTGTTCTCGCAATCGCATAGGAGGGTTTGAATGAAAATGAAACTATGAACTTAAGGTGTAGTAGGATCGTTGGATCGGCCAAAGGAGTGGAATTCCTTTCAGGTTGGAACCCTGGTCATGTTTAGAAACCCAAGTTAACGAAAGCAGAGATCGAAGGCACGGAGGAAGCGTGGCAAAACTATGTGTTTTGGAACCACGAGTGAAGAAAACTGAAGGCAAATTCGGAAAACCACAAACAGTTTTCGTGTAGGTTTTGAGTGGTAAGTAGTTTTATTGAAATAGAACGCGATCAAGTAAGAACGCGACACATAGCATGGGTGGAATTCCAAAACCATTTGTTTCGCGTGGCTTTTGAGCAATAAGTCACTAGAGTAGAACGAACACGATAGTCGTTCAATGATAAACATCGGGAATCTAATGGTGTTCGCATCACCATTTGCGCAGAGGTTAACGAAGGTGTGGACCCGGCGGCGTAAGGGTAAGTTGGGAAGTTGTGGGACCCAAAAATAAAGTATTATGTTGATATTTGGGTTTTCAAATAAAGTTTGGAATGTTAGCATGGCCCGAATATAAACCAAAGGTTGGAATGTTAACATGGTCTGAATATATATTAATGAAACGTGAGCCGAATATACATAAATGAATTGCAGGCCCAAAGATACATTAGTGTTTCTTGACATTTGGAATTGATGGATGGTGAAAAGGTGGATTGATAAAGTTGTGGCCAAGAATATTAATATGTGTATTAGTGTTTTGGGTTTAACCAAAGTCGAACCTTTGTATGAAAGGTCACCATATATATGATGGTTGGGAAAATGGTTATTTAACCAAGATTAAAATTGATTGCATTTCATGAAACGGGTTTTATTATATGGTTCTAACCATAGGGTTAAGAAAAGAAGCAAAGCTTCCGCATTAGAGTTTGCCCAATATGGGAATTATTTTCGTTTAAAAATGAACCATGCATTTTTATATGCATCTTAAGGCGAGAGTGTGGGTTTTGCAACCTTTCGCTACGTCACAATTGTTTTGGTATTCAATATTCATTTAAAAAAAACACTATTAATAAGACAATTTAATGGAAGATGTTAGGCTATTTTCTGGCCATTTTCCTAAAATGGTCAACTAGAGTGATTCTTGGTAAGATTATTTCTAAGAAAGAGTGTTTAAATTTCATTTTGAATAATAAATGGAATAAAAGAATTAAAATTAAAATGACCAATATATATATATATATATATATATATATAAAAGGTATGGAGGTTTTTTTTGTTGGAATATGGTGAATATTTTTGTTTTAGATTTTTTATTTTCATTTTTTAAAATTTGATTTTTGAATTCTTAAACAAATTTAGTATGCTGAAAAAATCCACAAGGCACTTAGAGGTTTACAAAACAAACTTGTAATTCTAACAATTTCTACCCAAATTTAGGGAAAATTTCGCTATAAAATTCCAAACTATAAAACAATTACATTGATATAAAGGAATGAATAAAATAGAATAGTATCAACATAAATATGAGTGTATTTCTCCGGTCTTTCTCTTCTCTCTCTAGTCTCTCTTTTCTCTTTATATATGGAGAGATAAACTTAAAGTAAATTCATTCTAACTACAAACTCATTCTCTGATAATTAATTTTTAAAGATGAAAATTTCTCTTAAATGGAAAAAAATAATAAAAGTTTTAGGCTTTACAAATTTAATTATACAATAAATATTTAATAAAATTTATTAAAAATAATAATTTTATATTAAAAGTTTTGAAAATATTCTCCAATGAGGGTGAGGATTGCAATAGGGGTAATGATTGAGGATGGTGGTAGTAAGGCCAATAGTGCTCGTCAGGTGATCAACTTTTAGCTAAAAATGAAAGTTTCCTGAAAGTCTTCAAATTGATGCCAAAACGAAGTTCTCGTCGTTCTAAATCGAACGAAGTTTGTTTCACCTCAATTCGACACTCTATGCTCAAGTTGTTGTTTTTTGACCATTTGGCCCAATGAATAAAAAATGAGTAGGTTTGTTGATTGGGTGATTGTACAATTGTGTCAGCAGAGTGACTGTGCAAGTATAAGCCAAGCAAGTGCTGACACTTGGCATGATCTTGTTCATTTGTTTTTGGTCTAATTTTATTGATTGATTCTTTTTTTGTGTGGAGCAATGAAATGGTGCCACATGGCACCTTGGTGGTGTATCAAAACTTTTGTTTGGTTTGACAGAGGTCCTGGTAGATCGAACCCTTCACCTCCTAGTTAAAATCACAATGATTTACCATCAGGCATCCTGGTGGGTATTATTATACATGTGGTGAAACCCCTACATAAAGATACATTATTGTGGATATGGGGGAAGGGGTCAGGCTGCCAACCCCAACCTTCGATCATGATGTCAACGCATAACTCACTGTGCAATAAGGGAAGGGGCTTAAGACCTTAGCTCGGCCACTGGTCGCAAATCTCCTACGAGACCATCAGCATTGGAGTGGAGTGCTATGATGGAGGGTGTGACGATAAGCCCTGCGCACAATGTATATGCACGAGCACATCACCTTAGGAAGGCACTCAACAGGGAGTATTGGTGAAGGGGGCTAACCCTAAGCCTTATGACCACCATATGAATCAACGCTAAGAGTTAAGGGGCCTGTCAGGAAGTGTGGGTCATTGACCTGACCCTCTATCCTGTGGCCCAATGTAACTATAGCCCGACATTCAAGGGGCAAGGCTGACAGGGACGGGCATTAATGCCCAACCCATGGCCATATGGCCCATGTGACCATATTTTTCTCCCTTAAGGATTATTTGGAGATTAGAATTTCCAACAAGTTGCACTATCAAAGGGCGAAATTTTCACCTCATTAGCAAAAAATATGACAGATTTGTAGGACGGTTAGTTTGTTGGTCCGATTTTTAGGACATATATTAGCAAAACCAAATAGGGAGCTTGGAGTGAAATATTTGTTTTGAGTTTTTCCCAATTTGAGCTGAGGAAGAGTCCACTTAGGGGTTTTGGGACATTCTTGATTCAATTGTGACCTCTATTTAGTGATTTTAGCACATCTAACGAGACTCTTTTCAGCTTTAAGTCCAATGGTGTATGGATCAATCAGTGTTTTGGAGCAGTTCTTGAAGGTGTTTGAGCATAGAGAAGGCCTTGTAGGGGTTTTCTTAGCTTTTGAATTTCGTTGTTGCCGTTGTTACTTGCAGGGTTCAAACCATCTTTACTTTTGTCATTATTTCATGTTGACGAAAGTTTTATTTATTTCCTTCAATGTGGAATTGAAGTGCTTTGCATTGTCATGTAAGCTCATTTTCAATTAGAGTATAGGATCTTTGTAGTAGATACCTTGTGTTGCTAAAGGTTTCATGATGATTGTAGGTACTCATGATGTTTATGTGCGAGTTATTTGTAGGAGAACATTTCCTTTAAGGGGAAATAACCACATTGTTCATCACCAATTTTTTATGTATGCCTTTACACTTAATATATCGAGCAATCTAGCTATGTTGGAAGGGTCAGAGATGTAGCCCAAGAGGGGTGATCTCCCTCACCAAATCCTTTGTTTTGATATTCATGTATGATTGTATGAGTTATGTGATGTTGTGCTACTTATGATTAAGTTTACATGTGAAAAATAACTCACAAATTGAAGATACCTTTTGAGAAAAATATTTTTTTTTAAAGACCCATTTTTCCTTGCAAAGCATCAATGAACGATCATTTTTATGTAGGAGAATTTTTCCTCCAATTCAGATTAGGCTGTACTAGAGAAAAGTCTGAGCAAGTTGCAAGAATGGGTAAGAAGAGTCTCCAAGAGTTAGAGGAGCTAAATTTGGATCTTCGTATGGAGAACATTGAGTTGATAAGAATACTAGAAATGGTTGAAAAGGAGAGGAGGCATATGCGCATTTAGTTGCAACATGTGCTTTAGGAACAAGTTGTTGAAAGTTCCACTCCTCTAACAAAGAAATAAACCTCCAAACTGAAACCAACACGTGGTCATGGATGAAACCGTGGGTATGGACCTTATGAGGAAAGTGATGCATGTGCATTTTCTAAGAATCTCCCAGATTGTTAGAATATGCTAGTTGGTAAGAGCGGGTGGCCAAAGTCATCTACAATGATGGTGTAATCATCATTAAAAGCTGAAAAAATGAAAGAAACATTTAAGGAGGCAATAAGCATTTCAAGTACAATTCCTTCTTTTCATGTACAAAACACCTCTTTTTCTGCATTTGAGAAACATACCAAAGGCAATGGTATGAATTTTCTATATAAAATTAGTTATGAAGGAGGAGGCATCGACATCAATGGCCAATGGATCACCAATCCAATCATGATACAAGAGAGACAAAAGTATCAACGATTGGGATATGGTCAAAGGGAGTTTGGAGAATTCTCTAAACAGTTTTGAGGCACCACATTCATCAGAGGATAAGATGTCACACCAAGATTGTGGTGACAATCTTCATTTTTCTCCCAAGCGAGATGAGTGCTTGAAAGGGCCTTGTCTGTCATGGTCCACTCGACATTGTCAAAGCTATAGATCCAGAGAAAGGTATAAATCTCATGGATGTTTTCACAATGATGGTAAGTTTGAATATTTGTGGAATAAGTATCCTTGTATTTTCTATGAT
The DNA here is from genome assembly GCA_034641835.2 of Pinus albicaulis. Taxonomy (NCBI): domain Eukaryota; kingdom Viridiplantae; phylum Streptophyta; class Pinopsida; order Pinales; family Pinaceae; genus Pinus; species Pinus albicaulis. The sequence goes on from CM076579.1 coordinate 264,821,859, forward strand.
GCATTTGACCATTGTGTGGTTTTCTGTGAGCAACGCATGGTAATGATTAAATAATGTATAAGATTTTAGGAACCAAACATAATGGATCTCCTTCACACAGGAGAATTTATTTATCGGCAAGTAAGAGAAAGTTCTTTTGTACTCATTGCAATATGCATGGGAATGGAAATGAACAATGTTGGAAGTTACATCAAGAGCTTCGTTCTAAGAAGGGAAAATAAAATTTTCAAATTAATTCAAGGAAAGTAAGAGGTGGCAAAGAGAACTCATAGTAATCCTAAGCAACCTTCAAGGGAAATAATGATGCAAAAGGAGAACCCATAAGGCTAGGAGAGAAATATATTGGGTAGGATGTTTGTAAAGTTTCTTTGTAAATTTGTAATTATTTTTTGTTTACCTGTTTGGGTACTTTAGGAAACTAAAAAATATTAGTCACCATGTGCAACAAGTATGTGGTTTTCATTGATCTTATGTATTGAATTTTTTATAAGTCTATATGTTTAAGGACATTTGGAATGTATACATTTTCATTCAAGTTTTTCATGTACTCACTGATGCAGGTACTCAAGATGAAACTTGTTTTCAATAAAAGATTTTTTTAAGATTGTACAAGATGACTACGTTTTTGTAGGAAAAATCCAATTATGTCATTGAAAATTTGCAGCAATTTACTTTTATGTACAAGCTTAGTTTGAGGATGGTAAAGCAAGTTTATATTGATTATGATTTCAAGATGGATTTCAGTTTGTATTCAATAGTTGAACTTCAAATGAATTTGCTTTGAGCCATGCAAAGATGAGACTAATATGAATGTTGAGATTGCACTCATCATTGTGTTGTTCTTACATCAATGATAGGAAATTTGGTTAATTCTCAATAAGACAATAGGCTTTCAGGAAGAATATAGGTGAAGTGTCTTGATTAGGGCTTGGAGGGCGCCAATTGAAAAGTAAGCATTTTGGATTGATTTTTTGGGTGATTTTGAGTTTCAGCCTCATTTTATATACTAGGGAATTGGTTTTTGCAGCAAAAAAGATCTTAGTGGGGAGGTGCAATCAGGTGATAAAATTTTAGCTCAAAAATGACAGTTCTCACAAAGTCTTGGTACGAGCGCCATGTTGAATTGATGATAATTTGCAATCCAACAACATTCATTTGACCTTAATCCGACACCGTATTTTCAAGTTATTTTTTTCTGGCCGTTTTGCCCAACAACTAAAAAATGAGCTGATTTGCTAAATGGGAAATTGACTGGGCGACCATACAATTGATTCAACAGAGTGAATATGTAGGTACAAGCCCACCAGGTGATGATACTTGACATGATCTAGTTTATTGATTTTTGGTTGAAGTTTATTGGTTAATTGTGTTATTGCGTGGACCAATGAAATGGTGCCATGAGGTTCATTCATGGGCTACCACGTGGCACCCTGGTGATGTATCAAAATTTTTGTATGGTTGGATTGAGGTCGGGGTGGATCGAAGCCCCAACCTCCTAGTTAACATCGCAACGATTTTCCATTAGGTCTCATGGTGGGTATTATAATATATAAGGTGGAACCCCTATATAAAGTTTATTTACCACACATATGGGGGAAGGGGTTGGGTTTCCAGCCTCAAGCCCCGATCACGGCGTCGACACATGACCCATGGCACAAGAATGGTGGGGGGGGCCTAGGGGGGCTCGAGATGTTCGCTAGACCCTTGGTCGCACATCTCCCATGAGATAGTCGATGCGTGAGTGGAGTTCTACAATAGAGGGTGCGGTGGCAAGCCCTAGGTGCAGGGCATATGAACACGCACATGACCTTGGCAAGGAGCTCGTGATGGCGTGATGATGAAAGGGGATACCCCATGCCTTATTGGCACCATATGACTCAGCTCTATGAGATAATGGGTTTTCGAGAAGGGTAGGTCGTTGGCCTAGCCCTTGGTCCCATGGCCCAATGTAATTGTAGCCTGACATTCAAGGGACTAGGTCCGAAGGGGCAAGCGTTAAGGCCTAGCCCATGACCATATTTGTTTCCCTTTATGGTTATTTGGAAATATAAATTTCCAACAAATTGTACCGTCAAAGGGTAAAATTGTCGCCTCATTACCAGAAAACAAGGCGAATTTGTAGCACGGTTAGCCTGCTAGTGTGATTTGTAGGACATATATTAGCAAAATTACATGGGGAGATTGGAGAGCCATATGTTTTGGAGTTTTGGCAAATTTAAGCTCAAGAAGGGTTCAGTTAAGGGTTTTTGGAAATTTTGGATCCAATGGTGACCTTGATTTGGTAATTTCAGCACATCTAAGGAGACATTTTGTAGGTTTAATTAAAATGTTGTACAGATCAATAAATGTTTTGGAGCAGTTCTTGAAGGTGTTTGAGTATGGATAAGGCATTGTAGGGGTTTTCTTACCTTCTAAAGTTTACTACAACAACTGTTACTTGCAAGGTTCAAATAATCTTTACTTTTCTCACTATGTCATGTTGAGGAAACTTTTGTTCATGTCCTTCAATGTGGAATTGAAGTGCTTTGCATGCTCATGTATGCTCATTTTCAGTTGGAGTATAGGGTCTTGGTAAGAGACACCTTGTGTTTCTAAAGTTTTCATGATGATTATAGGTTTTCGTGATGTTTATGTGATAGTTCTTTGTAGGATAAAATTTCCTTGAAGGGGTGATAACCACATGTTTTATTAGGAAAGTGTTATGCATTCCGTTTACACTTAATATATGGAGTGCTCTAGCTATGTTAGTAAACCCAAAGATGTAGCCGAGGAGGGGTGAAATCCGTCACCAAATCCTTTGTTGTTCTATTTATGTATGCTTGTATGACTTATGTGGTGTTGTGGCGCTTATGATTACGTTACATGTGAACACTAACTCATAACTTTAAGAGACATTTTGAAAAACATATTCTGTGTTAAGACCCATTTTTCCTTGCAAAGCGTCAGTGAACGATTATCCAAGTTAAGATAATGTGCCTGCCACTTCTGGCACATAACTTAATGCAGGGAATAAAACACTACCACCCCCATGCATTCAATCATATGTGATGCATTGAGATTCTGAAAGATGTGAGGCACAATGAGTTTAAGATGACATCAGTAGAGATTTTTCTCAAGAAGTCCCTAACTCCTCATAAGTTCTTGAAAATCAGTGTCGATTCACTCGAATATAGGAGTGGAGAGATGCGAGTTGAATTTTATCTTGAAAGGAAGAAATGTTTCCCACTGAGTAGTCTAGATCCATTGGCTTAGATAGGAAAAATCCAGACAATGAAGCAAATAATGGAGCACACCCTACATGCAAATACCAAAGGATGCCTCTCACTAATATTGAACTTTCCCAGGCCTCTTGGTTTACTAATTGTGTTTGTTTTATAGGACTCACTTGCATCTTGGCTTTTTATCCTTAGTGATGCTAGCTTTAGTTGGTGCATAAATTGGATGTTGAGTCTGTATTGTGATATCAATGGTTTTTTAGTGTGGTCTTTGTCTCTTGCACTTGGTCTCATGGTGTACTTTTGCTTAATTTTTTGGGCTCTAATTTTATTTTTCATCTTCCTACGGGCTTTAGCCTTATTTGTGGTATGAGCTGTGAAATTTCCCTTACGACTCTAGTGAGGAAAGCCTGACTATGGTCGTCCTATTGCACTGTGGTATTTTGTAGTTACTGGTGCTTTCATGTCTAATTGTTGTAAGTTTCAATTTTATTAATGGATTTTGTTGGGAGACCTTACTCGCCACTTAGTATTGAGAGATTTGTTGTGCTTTTGGGTCTAGTGCTTTGTCACTAGTATATTGTGTGTAGTTACTGTTCGGTTACAATTGCAACAACTTGCTAGCAGGTAGAGGAAACACATGAGAAGCCATAAAGGTGGGGGCAATGAGGGGGGAGGTGTTGGTCGAGGCCATCATGGCTCGAATCATGATAACTTTCAAGCATATGAGGCTACTGACGCTTTCAACTTGGTCCTCCTTGATGACATTCGAAATGAATTGCATAATCTTAGAAACTTGGTTTCTAGAGGAAAACACTCTATGTTTGATTCAATGTTGTTAGAGTATTTTTTAGAACTCATTTAACACCCTTACCAGGCCTTGTTCCTTTACTATAAGATAAAATCTTTAATGGGTAGAATCCTAATGGAAAGAAAACTGAACCAATACAATTTCTTTGTTCCCCTCATGGACATGGAAAGAGAGCAACATAATTTTAAATTCCATATGAAAGGATGTACACTCATCTCGATTAGATTGAATGCAGCATTCTTTACATTGCAACCTCATGAGTCCATCTAGTCTCCAGTGCAAAGGAGTGCCAAGGATTCATCACTAGTGAATTCCTCTCATTCCCAGATATTTGATGTTTGTTGTTAGTATTTTATAGCATCATAGTTAATAGAGTCTTTGGTGATGCTGTAAATGTTGTATTTTTTTTAATTGAGACCTTGCTACTTTATAATAGATAGTAAAAATATCAGTTTTTTCACCCATCATGTTAACGTTATCTGCCATAAATACTCATGAAAATGAATAACTAAACTATATAATGGTTTTTTCTGGTTGAAATGACATAAATAAAATTAACAAAAAAAATTCTAAAAAATTTGGATTGATTGTATAATAAATTCATAGTTTAGATAAATCCATAATATTACATAATACAAATTCCAAATTGCAAGTCGTGTCGAGGAAATCAAAATTGCCAGAATGTAATGGAACAGTAAACAATCAAGAAAATTGCCCAAATGTAATGAAACATTAAACAATCAATTCTGTCAGAAATATCCACCAAACAGTCGTCCATTATTGGACAAATGTGGCTTATATTCTTTATGCAGCTCTTCAGAGTGAATGATTTTATCAAATTATGAGAATACTTTTGTATGTTATGCATAAGGCAAGATGCGTTGGCTATTTTTACTGAATTTGATTTTTTGGGACAAATTCCACGTAACGAAATGGTGATATTTCTATACTGATTCTAAAATTGTATTTTAAATTTTTTATTTTGGATTAATTGGAATCTAAAATGTCTAATTTCTCAATTCAATTTTAATAAGAAAGTATCTGATATATTTAATAGTATAGATTTATTTTAACTGCACATTTAACATGTTAAGAAGGATTAAATTTTTCATTTTTAATTTTTTTAAAGTGTAAAATATAATATATTATTTTAATTGTTTAAATTGTATTTTTGAATATTAAATAAAGTATATATATAGTACAAAATTAAAATTAAAATTATAAAAATTTAATGTTTTTGTATTGAGCTTAAAGGCTTATTTTACAACCTAATATGGAGGAATGTGTAAGTCTGTCCATAAGTCAGTGGTGTTTAAAGACAAAATAAACAAATAAAAATTACATTCTAAATAGAAAAATAATATTCGCAATGCTGTAAAATAATTAGAAGTAAAAAAAAAAATATGTGAATGCGATGTTTAACTCTTCTATTTTTCAAAAATATTTCAACAAGATATTTAATTAAATTATTTGAAAATATATGTTAACAAATATGGACATCAATTATTTAACATATATCTTCAAATAGTTTATCACCTTCATATAGTTTATATAGATCTTTTCTTAAAATATTTCTAAAAATATAAGATTTAAACATCTCATTCACTCCTTTTTTTTTACTTCTAATTAATTTAGAGCATAGTTGACATCAATTTTATATTTAGAACATAATTTTGTTTTTTATTTTAAAATTGCACTTAATATATATAGACAACCTTACACATTCCATCATATTGACATGTAAAATAAATTTCTAAACTCAATAAACCATAATAATACATATAGGATACCTTACTCCAAGCTCAAACTGTCGCTAAGATTGCCATTCTTTTTCATGTTATGCACTGAATAGCATACATTACTGCATGAAATAAAATTGATTATTCTGCAGCTTGGTGCCTAACGTTTATGCATTTTACTCCTCACTCAAAAGTCATGGCATTCTGTTATGGGCTGAAAAGCACGAACTACAGTAATAAGAAACTGATTACTCTTACAACTGAGAGAAGGCGTTTTGTTTTCCGTAGTGTAAGGCATTTTTTGAGCTCAGTACAGACAAAGTGTTAGGTGCCAAAAAAATCAATCAAAAACAAAAGTTACAACCACGCAGTGTGCGCATGAATGGATTTTTTGGAAGGAAAACTGTGCGGATGATGTTGCATTAGACAACTTTTTGGAAGGAATCTAATCAGCTGAAATTGCGTCCGACACCTTTGCTGTTAATGGCCGTTCATTCTGAACCTTCCCCTTTATTAACTGCACAATGGCCCGCCACGTAGCTGAAGTACTAAATTGCTCGTCAGGCCTATTTAGCCATATTACAGAACAAGAAGAATGATAAAGGAAGCTTTGGTTAGGCAGAGCAGGTATGAGAATAAAGTAGTGATGCTGACAGATATGGGCAGTTAATTCTTTTTATGAGTGACTCTGAATCTATGGCTTTATGGGAGCGCAGAAAATCCATTGGTACTGTCGCTCTGTAGCCATTCCCGTTCAAATGAGTCCATTGCCTACGGGCAGGAAGCAGTACGAAAGTGGCACGGAAAGGAAAATGAAATCAATGTTGATGGCGCGGAAGCAGGGACTGCACCACATTATTGTTAGCCATGTTCTTCACTTCTGTTGCACGGAGTTTGAACTTCCATTGTTCCCTTTAAAGCGTGAAATTAATTTTTTATATACATAAAAAATAAGTCACCAAATTTTGATAAAGGAATCCAGAAACTAACCTTAGCTTTTTTAAAGTTTATATGCATCATTTTTTAATATCAACAGTTACTTTTATGTTTTTTTTTTTTTTAATACAAACAGTTACTTTTATGTTTTTTTTTTTTTTAATACAAACAGTTACTTTTATGTTCTTCACTTCTGTTGCACGGAGTTTGAACTTCCATTTTTCCCTTTCTCCTTGAACATCTTTCCATCTTGTATATCTCCACACTGGCGTAATGTAATTCAGGTGTTTCTCTAAATAATTTTCGCAAAAAAAATAATTTTTTAAAAGTGTGAAATTAATTTTTAAGTTATATCCATCATTTTTTAATATATACGGTTACTTTTATCTTTTTTAAATGAACAGTTAGTTTTATCCATGTGATGTGGACCATTATCTTATAATTTAATGTTTTTTTATAACGATATTTTATATCGATAGCATAGGGGAGATTGTTATATTCCTAACTTTTTGTTTCGAAATAAAAAAATATAAATATATAAAAATTAAAAATGTTTAATTTAATCTAATTATATATATATAAACCTTATAATTTAATGTTTTTTTATAACGATATTCTATATCGATAGCATAGGGGGGATTGTTATATTCCTAACCTTTTGTTTAGAAATAAAAAAAATATAGATATATAAAAATTAAAAATGTTTAATTTAATTTAATTATATATATAAACAACTAAGTTATATAGGCTTTTTCACTATGTAGTGATATTATAAATTGATGTAAATAAATTTATAACCTTATATTGATATAGGTAAAAGAATGTGGATGTAATATTTCAAATAATTTTTTATCAATGGAGATTTTATATTTGATATGCTACTTAAATAGTAGTGAGTGATATTATAGATTTTATTATTATTTAACAAATAGATTATTATTATTATTTAATAAACAATGGTAATAGCCGCAACGTAATATAGTCTCTACCTCTCTTGTTAATTAATTGATTAAGGGCATGCTTCTTTTGTAACGCCCGCATTTTCTCGTTATTCGAGAATGTCCACATTTCCACAATCTTTCGTTATTGCGGCCTAGAGAGGTAGAGTCGAAGTTTTGTTGTGCGAAGTGTTTCTCTGTACTTCCTTATCTCCACACATATTTTCTCCATACACCCTTTCTCTAACACTTCTCGCAGACCATTTCAAACCTACTTCTACATATTTGGAACCCTTCTCATTTTTCACATCTTTGGATACTGCAATAACAATCTCAGGCATAATACTGTCACAACTTTCAGTAACGAAATCACCACGTACAAAATTAGTTTTTTTTTCCTATGCCTCGACTCCGCATACTAAATTAGCTTTATACACACTACTAAAGCAAAACGCTTGACTCGATATAGTCCCTACTCCTTAACATACTCCTCTGCACTCAGTTTCTTAGCATACGCTTTCTCCTTTCTTTGCATATTGCAAAATTAGGAATTTTTTTAATGTCATGACTTTGCATAATAAATTAGTGTTATGTAGACTTTGGAAGAAGAAAGCATGACTCACTATAGTCTCTGCTCTTTAACAAAATCCCCCACACAAAATCTCTCTGCACACCCTTTCTCTTGCACTTCTCGTATGCCATTTTTCTAGATAAATAAATAGTAGCAGTAACCACCCCCCTGGGTCCCCCTTAGTTCTACCATCATTGGCCAAAGCAATGTCCTAAAACCAATTAATACTCAACATAATTTAAGTGAAAGGTATAAAATATTATTAAATAATTTGATGTTTTGATGCATTTGGATTTAATTTATTACAAAACAATTACAATTTCCATAGCTCATTTATCCTTGTAGGTTATTTAATTATGCCTTTGTCTCACATTTTTTAGTTAATCTATCAATTTAGATATTGTTGAATCCCTTGAATCCTAAAATATTGAACTGAACTGATCCCTTTATGAGGATCCCACACAAAAGGCAAGTAAAATTATAGTGACAAAAGTTTTCATTATGTAGAGTGCAGAGCTTTCCTTATAGACATGGTACTCTAGCACTTACATAATGCCTCAATCCTCCACAATGAATGCCACATTTTCATATATTTCCTTCACAACTATGTATCTCACATAATGAAATACATTCTCACATAGCTTCATGTAGACTTACGCACTCCAAAATGAAAGCTTGATCCATATCTTTGCATTTGAAATCTCCACATTTATGACAACTAGCAAAATGACAACCTAGTAGAGCATGTAGAAAAGAACTTTGGAAAAAACCATTTATAGCAAGGCCCCTCTAAAACTAATCGAGTGTACATTGGAAATATGCATGTCAAAAAATGCATGATGAACACCCAACAAATGCAACTATAAACATGTTACCTGTCAAAATTGTATTAGGTTCTCCATGCTAGTTTACATTTATGATCATGAAAGCTTCATAGAACTTAGATTTTTTTGAGAACTTGTAATTTGAACACTTATTATCCATCATTAAATGAAATGTGTTTTAAATTTGTGCTTTTTGTGTGAGAATAAATTTATTTACAAGTGTGCATAGTAAGAAACACAAATTTTCTGCAGTAATGTTCCACACATCTGCATGCATTCTACCTCTACATAGTTCTCCCACACACCTTCCTTCCACACAAAGAGGGATGTAAACCAACAGTGGACAAAGCTTTCATTGTGAAAAGTGTGAAGCTTTTCTTATAGATATGGTACTCTAGCTCATACATAGAACCAATTAAATCCTACACAATGAAATCCACCTTTGCATAACGTTCCTCCACATCTCTATCTATTGCATAATGAAAGGAATCCTCACATAGCTTCATGTGGACTTGTGCAGTCCATATTCCGGATGCATACATTTATAACAACTAGAGAAATGATAACTTAGTAAACCATGTAGAAAATCACTTTGGAAAAATCCATTTCTAACAAGCCCCCTCGAAAACTAAACAAGTATGCATTTGTAACTTGCATGTCAAAAAATGCTTGATGAACGCCTAACGAATGATACTATCAACACGTTACTTGTTAAAATTATGTTAGGTTATTGACACTAGTTTGAATTCATGTTTATGAAAGCTTCATAAAGCTTATTTTTCCTTCAAAATATGTGAATTAAACACGTATTTTCAAACATTAAATGAAATGTGTTTTTTATTTGTGATTTTTGTGGGAGAATAAGTGTGCACAATAACAAACACAATTTTTCTACTTCAACGTTCCACACCTTTGCATGCATTCTCCCTTTGCAGAGTTCTTTCACATGCCTTCCTTCCTCACAATAGTAGTTTTTAAGTGATTGAAGCCATTGAAACCATACATCAAGTCAAAAAAAATTAGTGCATATCTCAAAGCGAATATTGTTGAGAGAAATAAATCCAGTATTGTGCGGAGCTTAAAATTAAAGCTTTCTTTGTGCGAATGATGCTCCCTTCACACTCCACATTTGTATAAGGTTCTTCACATTATCAATTTCACTAAATGCTAGATACCCTGCCTTCTGCATAGTGTGTTATTAAGGATATGTCTCTTTATGAATTGAAGAATTATTGTGAATGTTTATCTCATTAACACACGCCACTATTAGAGTGGTCAAACATAAGCATGGCATCCATATCATTTTTACACATCAAACCATATGTTGAAATAACCATGGATTATTGTTAAAAATCATTGCAATATTAACATTTCATGTAGAAATTGTTGAAAGAAATTAGTACTGGCAGATCTGAGAAAGGACAAGTGTGCATGGAAACCATATATGGAAAAATTATTTTGAGATAGAAATATTTGAGAAGATGTGGGATATTGCAGTGATGGATATTGAATACACTGCATACGAGTCACACTAAGGATTGAATAATTAATTAATGCTTAACAATATTATTAATATCTATTCCCCAAATTGATGTACAATCACTTCCTCACTCAAGTGCTTAATAGTAGTTACTTTGATGCATTGTGTTAGAATCATATCTATCGATATTATAAAATACCGTTTTCACCATTTATTTAGCAAATCGATGCATAGTCAACACATCGTTTGAGTTTTCAATAAAAATTACTACTTGTAAACAAATCAAGAATATGCACAAATATCTGCAACAAGTATGTCTCATAGAAAATTGAAATGATACGCGGATCTCGTTTGCACACTTCTATTTACATATTTATTTTACATAATGGAGGCTTCCCCTACATCTTTGCACTCTGCACATGTATAATGATTATTGGGCATATTCATGATAATAAAATTATATTTATCAATATTCTAATATAGCATGTTTATCATTTATTGGGTGAATTGACAGATAAACAACATAGTTGTTGGAAAGTATCCATTACAATAGAGTAAAACGATATGGTTCACACACTTCTTGTGCACATTTCGTTGTTTTTTGGAAACATTTCATCGATTATTATAAATAAAATAATAATCAATATGTAATTAGGATATCATAATAACCTAATTAAGGCCTAGTTCTATTATTAAAATATATCTTTTCAGATGTCAACTGAAAGTAAGATTGATATCATAAACATTTGTGGTAGAATAATGATAAATCATTATATATTTAGAGCTTATTTAAATTCATCTCTATTGAATTTTGCTAATGGTTCTTGTCTCTTGATTATTGTTTATTTGTGATAAAAATTTGTTGTGTTTTTATGTTGTTTAGATGAAAAGGAATTATAATAGATACTTGCCGTGTAAAGGTTGTCCAGGTCAGAATGAACAATGGAACACAGACGAGTGAAATCTAAAAAATTTCTCAAAATGTAGAAATGAAATGGAGGATGAAGTTTAAGTACCCTTTCTTAAGTACCCTTTCTTCAGCATTACAAAAAGCAACATGGCACAATATAAGTCACTTTTTAAACACATAATATCTACAATATCAAGGAGAAAAGTAGCAAGCAATGAAGCATAAATTCCAATTGACATTTTTTAGAAACTCATAGATTACAAATGTACTCTTTATTGAAAGATAATTATAGTATTATTTTTCTTCTAAAATCAATTATAATTTTGTTGTAAATGAGGACAATGAAGAAGCTAAAAGACTTTAGAAATCCAATAAAAAAAGAGGAAATTGTTTCCAATTGTACGTTTTTCATTCCTCAAAGGTAATTTCCATTAAAGATAGGAAATCAAGGAATGGGGTGACAAAATGCCTAGGAATCATAACGAAATTTATGTTTATTGAGGTGTTTTATATATGAAACGAGATTTCTTAAACAACATAAGTGTGTGTAGATCTCTATTTTATATACTAGTTGCCTAGACAAAATCATGTTGAATATAATAAAGAAATGCCTGTTATTTGTCGAAATTGCATGAATTATGGACTTTTCTCTAATTGAATGTAATCTAGTAACCAACTACTAATTTTTCTATTAATGATAGAACATGAACATTGCATTGCCTTAATAAATTAATCCTGCACCTCTGCACTTAATAATTTGCACTGTGAGGATTAGCCATTTCATTATTATCCTTAATTAATTTTTTAATATTTGGTAATCCGCACTCCAAAAATTTGGTATGTGCAGAGGGGTAACATAAAAAAATATGTAAAAAGTAAGGAATTAAGGTTCTATCGCACATATTTATTTCAACACATCCTTCCATTCTACTAGAAGAGAAAATAGTTGCAGAACCTTGTTTATGCATGCATTTGTTGAATAAATGTTGAAAATTCTATTTTATAATATCAATGGATTTGTTAAAAATAAATAATCATTATACAATGCATTAGAGTCAGTGTTATTAATATTTGAAATGATCTCCTGATTACGCGTTGATTTACTGAATACATGACTATGCTAACCATAAAGTGAAATAGACAGATATGCAAATTAATTTAGGGAGATGTTTTTAAATTACGAAATATTTTTGGGTTTGAGAAAATATCAAGGGAAAATAAGATTTTACACTCGAAGCAGAAAAAAAGTAAATAAATGATGATCTACATTGAAATAGGGTATAACGAATGAATTAAGGAGAGGAATATAGATAAATATCACCCATGGAAATTAAACTAGTTACCATAAATATCTCATTATGCAAGTTATTTTGTTATTTCTGAAGTTGATAACAAAATAAGGTCAAACACTTCTACGCTTTGGTTCTGGTATTTTGTGTTATGATTAACTTCTATTTTTTAAATTTTATTTTCTAGTATATAACTGCTCATTTAGATAGTTCCTTTTGGGAGTAGGTCATGGTTCATTGCAATCCAAGTCTAAGTGGGTGGTTGTTGTTATTATCTTACTTAATATTATGTTGAAAGTAAAAGATTTCGTTAGTCTAACTCATCCATAACATCTATGTATTCGAGTACCTTTTGTTTTCTGGTGAAATACAAGATGCCATGTGAACGAGATGGACTGAGACATGGAGGTTTTGAAAGAGAAAATTTAAGTCGACATCACCTCGCGATCATTTTTCAAGGGGAGACGATAGATTCTAGCCCTGTTAATAGTCCTAATTTTAATGACTATGAATTTGATTAATGTAACTTTGGTAATGAGATTTCATATCTGAATATGCTTATAGAATAAATCATACAAAACATATATTATTACTAGAATATTATCTTCTCATTCATGGATGATTTCCATGTTCGGAAAAATACTAGGGGCGGGACGGTGAATGAGTATTTAAAACTCACATAAATTATTCTTTTTCTTTTCTGAATTCTATATGCGAATTTACTCAAGCCAAATAGAATATATACACAACTATCATTAAGGAAACTAGTGTATTCCAAAAAAACTTATAATTCAGATAAATCTTGAGTAACTTGACTTAGAACAATGCATCATTGATTCAACAGACCTTTAGTAACTAAATAAGTGTATAAAGAACCATGTAAACCATCCCACATAAGCAACACGCATGAACATCGATATTTAAGGTAGAAACCTAATATGGGAGAAAACCATCATTTTTGTCACCTCTGTCTTCAATATTTATTATATAGAAAATTTCTTACAATCTTGTACTATCACAAACTCATACCAGCACACAGGCACCCACCTGTAGAAGGCTTCAAACCTCACTCGTTCTATAACACCCACTTGAAGGGGGCTCCAACTCCGTGATGTCATTTACCAACACCCACTAGAAGGGAGCTATGACCCTCTGATCTGAACACCAAATATGTTAGGTCCCTATAATACTAGTCTATCCCCTTATTGTTAGTTTTTCGCCCATGTAGTCCCCATATTGTTATTATTGTGCCCCATAGAATCTGACTATTGTTATTGTTGTGCCCTTACATTATTATTGTTATGTCGACTAGGATTATATTGTGACCCATTGGACTCCTATATAGAGAAAGGATATTTTTTCATTTGTATCATCTGAGAATTGTTTTAAGGTGTTGATCTCTATTTTATTCTATTTTGGGAGCTGGTTTCATAACATTTGGTATCATAGCTTTGGATTCTAGTGTTTCGTTGCTTCAAACTGGTCATCGTGGAATTTATTCTATAATTTTTTTTCTACGAAGGTTCATACGTTAAAAAATAATCAATTTGAGAAGAAATTTTGATGAATGTCTTGTAAAAATTTCAGATCTTGGTTCAGAATATTTTCGGAGATATGATCTATGGAAGTTATGGATTTTCCAAGCTCCTGAATTTCATCTAAAAGAGGTTACCTTGGGAAAATCGTCATAATTCTCTGTCTGAGAAATGGATTGGAATTTTATAAAAATTAGCCAAAATTACACGGACTACAATTTCTTGTGTATCAATTTCAGATTCAAAGGAGGAACCAGTGACATGTGGCACACCATACAAGTTCTCTCTACTAAACGAGTCCATCATTAGGTCATTGTGGGAGATTGGGCATAAATTTGTCTTGAAGAATCCAAATCAGGCCAGACTAGTGGCATTGGAAAGATTATTCGGAGGGTTAATAAAGCATCAAAGATCAAATCTTGGGGACCTAAAATCACAAATATACATCAGATTCAATATCAAGCTCCTCAAAAATCAAGAAAAAAGGTGTGTATTGTTTAAACAAGTTTGTATAAATTTTGTTTGAAAAATATGTTTTAAGTGATTCCAAGGGCATATTAAAGCATAGATAGCATTATTGGGTTATATAATATTGACCAAAAAATTTCCACACCCATTAGGCCCTCAGAAATATCTATTATGATGCATCAAGAGGAAGAATTTCAGTATGATATATCAAAATTAAGGTACAAAGTGCAACAAATTTCGATCTTGCAAAGAGAAACCAAAGTTGAAAAATATTTTTTAGAAGTAGATATGGAGGCTAAGTTGGACAGTTTGAAGGATCAAATGAAAGCTAATATGGGTGATAAAGCAATGGAATATATCATCGAGCATCAAGAAAAATTTCTCCAACTATCAAAGGATAACCTATGTTTGGTGCACAATCCAATGAAAAAACACGAAGATCAACATCGCAAGGAAAGAAATTATGAAGCAATCATAGAAACAAGAACTCGAAAAATATGAAATCAACAAATTTCAGAGTGTCTCATCAAGTGGAAGAACTTACTCACTGAATATTCGACATGGGAGGATGATAATTTATATAGAATCATCGAGAAATAATCAAGCGTTAAGGAAAAAAAATGTTTGAATGACAAGGGCATGTTAGGTCCCTATAATACTACTGTATCCCCTTATTGTTGTTGTTAGTATAGCCCCCTTATTGTTATTGTTTTTCCCATGCAGTCCACATATCATTATTGTTGTGCCCCATAGAAACTCACTGTTGTTATTTTTGTGCCCTTACATTGTTGTTGTTATGTCAGCTAGGATTATATTGTGACCCATTGGACTCCTATATATAGAAAGGAGGTTTTAACATTTGTATCATCCAAGAAATTTTCATTTATGTAATGTAAAGAAGGTTAAACCCTTGAAGTGGTTGATTTATAAGGCGTTGTTCTCTATTTTATTCTATTTTTGCAGCTGGTTTCATAATAAAGTACAACTGGTAGGAAGCTTCAACTTCCTCACTAAAGGCTCCAACGATCAAACCATTCGTGGACCAAATTTCATAAATTTTCACAATGGATCCACCTGATTCAACACATCACAAATTTTAGGTGTCTTTCTATCAAATAATGCATGCTAAACCTTTTAAAATCATATAAGCCAAGTATCAAAACTGAAACTAGTCATTGTACCAAACCAATCATTGAAAACAACCACTAAAAGAAACCACTGAACCAATTAAAAACCATTGAATCAATAAATCATTGTACCAATCAATCATTGAAGAAAACATTCACTTAACCAATCATGAACTCAAATCAAATAGAGTAGTGAGATCATTGTAAGGAGAACATCAAAATTGAACACAAAATACTCCATCAACATAGTGAATTAACTGCAACCCTAATAATCCATAAAAAGTATATATATGCTACTTGAATTAAGGAAAGCCGCATGTATACACGCTTTTCTAAATAGAAACTTGTGTATAGATGTAAACCTACCAAGTTTTGAACACTGTTAATCATAATCAAAACACAAAATTTCTCACAGAAAACCTGAAGAATTCTGTGATAGTACGAATCTCTGAAAACCCCATATAGTTAGCCGTAACATGGATAATATCCAACCAATCAACATTCAATCAATTCAACTTCATACATTGATACTAAACCTAGATCAACATGAAGATGTCATTGATGGACAAAATGAATATAGCAGCACTAATCAGATTGATTAGACATATTTTCAATAGAAACCCTTCCTTTCTGTACACACCTTTTATGAAGCAAACCCATGTGTATACACGCTTATCTAGAACCAAATCCACTTACGTATATCAACCTACTTCAAAGAGTATACTCTACTTCGCGGAGCTGAACCCACATGTGTATGCACCTTACTTGTGTTGAGCTCTCCTACATATCTCCAACTAATTCATGATTGCGCAACACTTCAGAGGTTCAGACATACTCGAATTTTAATTTCCACTACAACAAACATACACCAGACCACAAATCTAAACACCTCATAAAAAGATCATGCAATACATAGTCAATTAAGGTTTAATGATCCCGATCCATTATTATATTCACGAGGGCATCATTATTTCAAATCAACAAATCAATTATAGCACATATCATGCAAATATAATGGAGTTTGAAGTATTCATTCATTAACCATTACTCATGCACACTTAGCACTTTGATCTTCACCTCCTTATATAATTTTACACTTAGCCAATAACATGAGCCAAAACCACACTAGTGTTGGTGGTAATCTTGGACGATATCAAATAGTCATTTCTACACTAAATATTGTCGGATAATACCATGGTAAAGACTGATAGGTACCAAATCTGCATACTTTTCTCTTCTATTTTCACCCACTCGTATATCTCTTTGTATCATTACTTATTCTAAACACATGAGTTAAATCCATTTCCACTGTCTTATATGGAATTTTTTATTAATGAAGTAATAGTCATGGATATTTTACCAACGCAAGTATTAATTTTTTTTTATTTCTGCAGATTCAGTAGTTAAAAGGTTGGATCTGCAAGGTTATGGAAGAAACACTAAATTCTCAGCGTTATTTCCATATGCTATAACAACACAACAGATCCATACCTACCCCAGATCTATTTCAGACCTTTCTTGGTTTTCTCTCGGCAACTAGTTTGGTTGTGGTAACAATTGTATGTTTGTATATATTAGTTGTTAGATGGGGAAGACAGGGGTTTTGTGAAAATTTGTATAAGAAGGGTCTTAGGTCTGTGAATTGGGGGTTGGCATGCAAGAGACCAATTTTTTAAGAGAAAAAATTTTAATTGTTTGAATGCAAGTTATTTTGTTGTTCCATCTTTAAGCTGTGAGTTTACCGTAGCACTGGTCAGAGAGTTGGGCCCACTCTTTTGATCAGGTGCTCGGTTATTTCCTTTTGTTGCTTTCGGACTTTTGTTTTATTATTCTAACTGTTGTTCCGGTATATTCCTTCAATTTGTGTGAATGCTTTTATAACTCTGCAATTTATATTTAATTGTTGTTACAATTGTTTTGGTTGTTTTAATTATTGAATCTATGATCAATATCGGACTATGCCATTTCTCTTGCATATACCTTGCACGTTACCTTGAAAAAATGTATGCACTCAAATAGATAAGTTAATGTGGAAAAGGGTGGAATAGTTCATTCACACTCGAATACTAGCATTTTGGTCTTGTTTCTGGGGAAGTCTAACAAGGTGCAAGAACATTGTCTGTAATTGATCCAAGTATCAATCTCTCGTCTTAGGGAGGGAATTTGTTACCCTGCTCTAAGTCCTGAGCATAGTGTTTTGATTTTTTTCTTTTCGATTGTTTTTTTTTTAGAATCAATATCTCATCTTAGGGAGGGAATTTTTTACCCTTCTCTAAGTCCTGAGCGTAGTGTTCCTATTTTCTTCTTTTTGATTGTTTTTTTCTAGAATCAATCTCTCATCTTACGGAGGGAATTTTTTTGCCCTACTCTAAGTCCTTAGTGTAGTATTTCACTTTCTCACTTTTTGATTATTTTCCTAGGGGCCAATTTATCATCCTGGGCAAGGTGTTTGATTTCCCTACTTCAGGTCCTGAACTTTGAATTTCTCAGTTTGTTTGATTTTTTGCTTGAATCCAATCTCTCATCTTGGGGAGGAAGCTATTTGTCCTGCTCCAGGTCCTAAGCACTTTTGTTATTTTAATGATTTCTTCCTATGAAATGCATGAAAAAAGATTCGAATAAGAGGAGCAGAGGAAGGCCCCTAAATAAAGAAATGGATCTGGGAAGGAATACATATATCCAAGAGATCATGGAAAAGGCTGAATTAGAACCATCTTCTCGAGCTGCTATTGGGGTAAGGGTTCATACGAAGTCTGAAGGGTAGTCACTTGAGCAGCCAGTGCCATCCACGGTACTAGAGAAAATCATTTCAATAGTAGAATAAGAGGTAAATAAAGCATCAGTAGAAGAAATACCCCTATTGTCGAAAAAAGGAGAAGAAACTATGAGCAGAGGATGAGAGGAATTGAGAAATTCCACTTGGGAAGAAGAAATCATGAAGGAGATTGCATCACCACAAGATAAAGGGAGTGCTATGAAACCTCCTGCAATTGAATCACCCCAATTATCATTTGCAGAACTAGTTTAAATGTCCGGTGAGTATTGTAAGATATTTATGGCACCTATAAGCTCTTCCATTGATTTCCCAATTGGAAACATGTTAGGTCTCTATATTACTAGTATAGGCCCTTATTGTTATTAGTGTAACCCCTTTATTGTTATTATTGTACCCTTGTAACCCCCATTTTGTTATTATTGTGCCCTTAAATTATTATTGTTAGGTCGGCTAGGATTACATTGTGGCCCACTAGGATTACATTATGGCCACATGGACTCCTATATATAGAAAGGAGGTTTTATAAATTGTATCATCCAAGAATTGTTCATTCATGTAATGTATTGGAGGTTTCCCCCTCGAAGTGGCTTATTTCTAAGGCGTTGATATCTCTTTTCTTCTCTTTTTGGAGTTAGTTACACAACATTTGGTATCAGAGCTTGGGATTCTAGGGTTTCGCTGCTCCAAACAGGTCATCGTGGAATGTTCGCTATAACGTTTTTTCTACGAAGTTTCAGAAGCTGAAATTTTTAGGGTGCGAAGCTGAAATCCTGAGGAAGATTTTCTAAAAATTTCAGAGCTTGGTTCGCAATATTTTCGGAGATATCATCTGTGGAAGTTAGGTCTTTTTTCAAGCTCCTAAACATGTCATCGCGGGGAATTTTAGTGTCACTTTTTTTTTATACGAGAGTTCTAATTTGAAATGTTGGTCCCCAAACTTTAAAATCATGGAAACCTTTCAAAAATTTCTCGATCTTAGTTTTCGTAATATTTTTGGAGATTATGATGTTATGGAATGTAATTGCTTCATCGAGGGCTCCCAAAATTTCATCACAAGAGGTGATCATAGAGAAAAATTTCAATAACTCTCTCTGCGAGCATCCATTGGATTAGATGTAAATACAAAAGTGGTCACAAGTACACACGAAGCGCGTTCTTGGCTATAAATTTAAAAGCGGACGAAACGACATGTAGCATGTCCTACAAGTTACGCCATTGAACAGTCCATAATTAGGTCATTGTGGGAGATTGGACACAAATTTGTCTTGGGGAATCCAAATTAGATCATACCTGTGGCATTTGAAAGAGAATTCAGAGTGCTACTTTAGTGCTGAATTTCAGATATTGAAGATCCGCAATCGCAGAGATAATCCAATTTCAATATCGAGCTCCTAAAAAGCAAGAAAAAGGTGTGTATTTTTCCGAATTGCTTAAGTCTTGTTTGAAGAATCAATTTGAATTGATTCCAAGGGCATATTTTAGAATTTTTATCAGTATTGGGTTCTATAATGCCTCCAAAAAATAATTCAACATAGGTAAGCCTTTAGAAGGCTCTACTATGACTCATGAAGACGAAGAATGGCAACATGACATCAAAATTACAAGAGCAAGTGCAACAAATTTCGCTCTCGCAAAGAGCAACAAAAAATGACATGGATGTTTTGAAGAAAGGCGTGGAAGCTAAGATGAATGGTTTGGAAGCTAAGATGGATGGTATGGAAGTTGGCATGGAAGCTAAGATGGAGGACATTGAAGCTAAAATGGAAAACATGAAGAATGATCTAAAAGTGGATACAAGAAATGTTTCCTAATGGTGAAAAGATAGTAGAAGAACCTCATGATGAGAGAAAAATAAATTTTAATCATGATTTCATAAACTCAAATGTTGGATGGAAGACCCACCATATTCCAAAGATCAATATGAGGAAGTTTGATGACAAGGATCACGTAACATGGATACTACATATGGAGCAATATTTTGATCTCAATAATGTGCAAAACACACAAAAGGTACTCATTGAACCTTTATATTTAGAAAAAAATACATTTATATGGTATCGATGGCTTTGCTTCTGTAAAAAAATTGTCATTTGGCCAATTTTTAAGGAGGAAATTATAGCACATTATGATGATACAAAGAGCAACACCTTCTTTAGCCAATTTATAAATCTCAAACAAAGGGTTTAGTGGTGAAACTGTTGAAAATTCAAAAAATTGAATAAAAATTAACGTCTTTAGGAACACATGATGGAAGTCTTCATAGGCACTTTAAGGAATAAACCAAAATAGAAGTTCCACTTTTGGAATCGGATTCATTGGAGAAGGCATTCAGGTTGGCAAGAAAAGTTGAATGTAAAATAATGGCGACAAGGAAGCCTACCACTCAATTCTATAAAGAAGGAAGTGTTGCTATGCCTAGATTTCCACAATCTACAAGGTTGACACCACAAAAATTGGAAGAAAAAAGAGAAAAAGGGCTTTGCTACAGTTGTGATAGCAAATACAGTAAAGGTCATAAGTGTGTTGAGAATAAATTATTTTACATAAATTGTGAAGAAGAAGAAGAAAATGAACAAGAAGAGGATATACACCAGGAACCAGCTCTAGAAGAGGAAGAAATGAATCCGACCATATCGTGTAATGCACTGGCAGGAATTACCACTCCTCAAACTCTCAAGATAGCAGGACAAATCAAGAAGAAAAAGGTAATAGTGTTGATTGATTCGGGTAGCACCCATAATTTTATTCATTGTAAGGTAGCCAAGGAATTAAATTGTTTCCTATACCCAGCACCAGAATGTCAAGTGATGGTTGCAAATGGAGGAACTATAAATTGCTCTAGAAAATTCCATAATATCAAGTTAACCATGGGGGAATATGTATTGACTATTCCAATGCTTTCCATTCCTATGGGAGGTGTTGATGTTGTACTAGGAGTACAATGGTTACAATATTTGGGGATGGTAGCTTTTAATTTTCAAGAACTTTTCTTGAAATTTTTTTCAGAAGGAAAGGAAGTTGAATTACGGGGCATTGCAGGGAAGCCAAGAAAGATAATAAGCTCTAATGTCATGAAAAAACTTCTAAAACAATAACAACGAGGCGTCATTGCACAATTATGCTCACTAGAAGTTCCAACATCAAAATCATCTATTTCTGCAGATCTCCAACAAGTCTTGGACAATCATTCTGTGTTTGAAACTCCCAAATGACTCCCACCTATTCATGATCATGATCATGCTATTCATTTCATTCCAGGAGGTGTTCCTCCCAACATCAGGCCTTATAGATATCCTTACGTCCAAAAGAGCGAAATTGAACATATGATTGCAGAAATGTTAGAGGCGGGTATAATTCAACCTAGTCAAAGTTCTTTCTCTACTCCTGTAGTATTGGTACACAAGAAGGATGGATCATAACGACTGTGTCCAGATTATAGGGAGCTCAATAATCTCACCATTAAAGATAAATTTCCCATTCCTGTGATTGATGAATTATTTGATGAATTACATGGAGCAATTTATTTTACCAAGTTGGATCTTCGTTCAGGATATCATCAAATTAGAATGAAGACTGAAGATATTCCAAAAACAACATTTCGAACTCATGAGGGTCATTATGAATTTTTGGTCATGCCTTTTGGCCTTACCAATCCACCTTCTAAATTTCAAGGGTTGATGAATTCCATTTTAAAACCCTTCCTTATAAAATGTGTGCTAGTATTTTTTGATGATATACTAATCTATAGCAGGTCTTGGAAGGATCATGTTGAACATGTTGATAGGGTGCTCAAACTATTGTAGGAGAAACAATTATATGCAAAAACATCCAAATGTTTCTTTGTAGTACAAGAGGTGGAATATTTGGGTCATATTGTATCTCACGAGGGTGTTAAAGTAGAACCTAACAAAATTAAAGCCATTAAGGAATGGAAAGTCCCCACAACCATAAAGCAGTTGCGAGGATTTCTCGGGTTAATAGGGTATTATCACAATTTTTTTAAGAATTATGGGAGAATAGAAGAACCTCTAACAACATTATTGAAGAAAGATGCATTTTCATTGACTCCTGAAGCAACTAAGGCGTTTGGACATCTTAAAGAGGAAATTTTCCTAGCACTGGTCTTAGCTACGCCAGACTTCACAAAAAACTTTATTGTGGAATGTGATGCCTCCGGAAATAAAATTGGTGTTGTTTTAATGCAGGAAGGAAGATCCATTGCTTTTGAAAGTAGTCCAATCAAAGGAAAGTATTTACAGAAACCTATTTATGAGAAGGAAATGTTAGCAATACTACATGCACTAAAGAAATGGACAACTTACCTAATGGGAAGACACTTCAAGGTAAAAACTGATCATGATAGTCTTAAACACTTTTTGGAAAAAAGACTATCTTCAAAAGAGCAGCAAAAATGGGTCACAAAGATGTTGGGTTATGACTTTGAAATAATCTACAAAAAAGGAAAGCTTAATGTTGTTGCAGATGCACTCTCAAGAAAGAATGAAGAGGTGGAAGAATTGCTTTGTGCCATTTCTATTATCCAACCAGATTGGATAACCGAAGCAAGAGAGGAATGGAAGAAGGACAAAGATGTATGGACACTCATTCAAAAGTTGCAGCAAGATCCTAGGACATCTGATACATTTAGTTGGAAAAATGATTCCTTATGGTACAAAAATCGCTTCTATCTTTGTAAGAATTCCCAACTAAAACAAAAGATTCTTCTGGAATTGCATACTTCTCCTTTAGGAGGACACTCAGGATTTTTAAAAACTTACCACAGGGTGAAGAAAGATTTTTTTTGGGATGGCCTTAAATCTGATATTCAAAAGTTTGTGGCCAAATGTTTGGTTTACCAGCAAAATAAATTTGAGAAAATTAAGACCTCAGGACCACTACAACCTTTATCCATTCCAAGTCAATGTTGGGAGGAGATTTCAATGGATTTTATCACAAGTTTACCTAAGTCCGAAGGAAAGAGTGTCATAATGGTGGTAGTTGATAGACTTACCAAGTATGCACACTTTTGTGCATTATCTCATCCATTTAAAGCAAGTACAGTTGCTACTACATTTATGGACAGAATTCAAAAGCTACATGGAAGCCCAAGGGTTATTGTGAGCGACAGAGATCCCATTTTTACTGAAATTTTTTGGACGGAGTTATTTTCTTGTTTGGGTACTCAATTAGCTCATAGCTCATCTTATCATCCTCAATCTGATGGTCAAACTGAGATAGTAAATAAATTTTTGGAAGGATATCTTCGTTGTTTTGTATCTGATAAACAAACACAATGGGTTAAGTGGTTACCTCTCGCTGAATGGTGGTATAACACTTCCTTCCATACTGTAGCAAAAATGACCCCATTTATGGCACTTTATGGATATCATCCACCATCCATCACATCATCTTTAGGGGAAAATTCGAAGGTTCAAGCAGTGGAAGATCACATCGAGCATCAGCAAGAAGTTCTCCAACTCTTAAAGGATAACCTGAATTTGGCACAAAATCGAATGAAACAACAGGCAGATCAACATCGCAGCGAGAGAAGTTTTGATGTAGAAGATTGGGTATTTTTACGGCTACAACCATATAAACAAATGTCCCTCAAGCAAGCTAAGAAGGATAATAAATTATCGCCAAAGTACTATGGTCCTTACAAGGTGTTTCAAAATATTGGTACTATGGCATACAAATTGGAGCTTCCTGCTTCTTCGCGAGTACATCCAGTTTTCCATGTTTCATGCTTAAAGAAGGTTATAGGTGAAAATCTTCCAGTTCAAACAATATTGCCAGAACTTGATGAGGAAGGAAAAATCATATTGGAACCCGAAGCGGTCACGGAAACAAGAACTCGACAGCTACAAAATCGATCAATTTCAGAGTATCTCATCAAGTGGAAGAACTTATCCACTGAAGATTCTACATGGGAGGATGAGAAGTTTATACATAAGCACCCAGAGCTACTCAATAATTGAGGACAACACTTTTTTGAAGGAGAGGGGCATGTTAGGTCCCTATATTACTAGTATAGTCCCTTATTGTTACTAGTGTAACCCCTTTATTGTTATTATTGTACCCTTGTAACCCCCATTTTGTTATTATTGTGCCCTTAAATTATTATTGTTAGGTCGGATAGGATTACGTTGTGGCCCACTAGGATTACATTATGGCCACATGGACTCCTATATATAGAAAGGAGGTTTTGTAAATTGTATCATCCAAGAATTGTTCATTTATGTAATGTATTGGAGGTTGCCCCCTCGAAGTGGCTTATTTCTAAGGCGTTGATATCTCTTTTCTTCTATTTTTGGAGCTCGTTACACAAAATTATAGGTGATGCACCGATGAAGCCAATCCATTTAACAGCTCTTCCTAATTTTCACGGGCTTTCCTCTAAGGACCCTGATACATTCCTTTTTGAATTTGATATTATCTGTTAGGGGTACGACTATATTTCTGATCCTCAGAAGTTAAAGATATTTCCTACTATTTTAAAGAGAACATCCCCGCAATGGTTCATGGGTTTAGGGGGGAATATTATCTCCTCATGGGATGCGATGAAGAAAACCTTTTTCAAGAAATAGCAGGATTACTGTAAATCCTGTGACATCAAGGAG
This sequence comes from Pinus albicaulis, assembly GCA_034641835.2. Classification (NCBI taxonomy): domain Eukaryota; kingdom Viridiplantae; phylum Streptophyta; class Pinopsida; order Pinales; family Pinaceae; genus Pinus; species Pinus albicaulis. Next base: position 264,847,098 of record CM076579.1, read on the forward strand.
GAGATTTTATAGTTTGCGTAGAAAGAATATGAGAATATGGAAGATTGTGTGGAATGATTTAAATACATACTACAGAGGTCAGGCCATAGTGACCTAGACAAAGATATTCTGAAGATTATCCTTCTTTGAGCAGTCAGGGAAGATTCTCTGCAAATTTTCGACATAGTAGGAAAAAGGGACGTCTTGAAGGAAGACTTTCATACTATCTATGGGTTGTGCATTCAGTGTTCATGAGGAGATACAAGAAATTGGCAAGGGATTTGATCATCAAAAACTTCTGGTGGAGGGGTCACAAAGGAAAAAATCAGAAATCTACTGAACAACTTGAGGACTGATATCCTAAGAACATTATCTACCCAGATAGAAACTTTTCAAGAAAAACATAAACAAATGGAGTTGGAAGAGGCTATGGCTATATTTTTCCCACAGTGAAGAAATAATAATCCACTAAAAGAATTCCCATTGAACATAGTTGAAGCTTGTGTCATTTGCGAACAAGCCCATGCTACTAGCTTGTGCCCTTCACTGCCAGGATTTAAGGCATTTTTGAAGGAGCAAGTGAAGAGAGTGCGGTATATCAATTGTACTTCATGGGACCGAAAAAGCCATGGAAGCCTCAACCACAAATTATGAATCCCGGTATGCCCAGGACCTGTCTCCATATTTTAATAATTTCAATATGGGTCCCCAGCCTGTACCTTTTTCACCAATGTGGTCTCAATACCTATATCCACCCTGGAAATAATGGGTTCCTTAGATTATTTTGAACCCTTCGTGGGCTTAGACATGGCATGGACCCTCTCCTACTCGAAATTTTCCCCAATCCATGCCTCAACATCAACTTCAATTTTCTTCCAATGTACCTCCAGGTAATCCATCCCTTCGACCTCAACTTTTGATCCAACACAACCTGAATCCTAACAATAAAGGGGTCCAACAAGCCGATACTCTTAACATTCCATCATATAGAATTTATACTACAGGACTCAATGAGATAAAATTACTATCTGGGTGGGTAGTGAATGCTCCATCTTCACCTATTATCATAGAATATATTGAAAATGATGTTACAAAACCATAATAAAAAATAGTTTGGGATAAACCAGACCAAAACATTATAAATCAAGCACCTCCCCAACCTTCCATTAACTAGGGTCGTCCAATCAATTTTCCATATCCTAAAAGATTGACCCTGAGAAAAAAGAGCCCTCAACCAGAGTTCGACATTCTAGGAGAATTACAAAATCTTTTTGTTAAAATACCCCTACTCCAAGCTATGAGGGATGTACCTATATATGCAAAAACTCTCAAATAATACTGTTCTAAGAAGCTTGGGAATGAATCAAGGGGTCCATTAACCATCCACGTGCTGGGAAGACTCTCTGACATCATGCTGGGAAAAACCATGCCTGTAAAATATGGGGACCTAGGGAACCAAATTCTAATGGTAAAAATTAATGGGGTTGAAATCCCAAATGTACTGGTAGATTTTGGTGTTGCCATATATATCATTACCTATGAAACATTGAATGCATTAGATCTTAGAAACATTAAGCCAACCCCTACTATCTTGGAATTGGTAGATAGATCTACAATTTAACCAGTAGGGAAGTTGGAAGACATTACTATTTTTTTGGAATCATGAAACTATCCCATGGACCTCCTTGTATTATAGACACGATCCTCAGCCGGTGTTCATCCCTTGATTTTAGGAAGACCTTGGCTCACAACTGCGGATTCCTATATCAGGTGTTGATACGGACATATGATCATATCAAATGGGACAGTTACAAAGAAGCTCAGTCTCTATCCTCTCACGGAACCGAGCCCATCAAAATAAATTATTAGCTAAGCCAAAACCTCTACCAACGGAATAATCTGAACTTGAAAACGAATAAATTAGACTGATCCTTACCATTGGGAATGCCCTTCAATTCAAAACAGAAACTAAGGATGATACCATTAACACTTTTATTAATGATCCCTATTCTATCTCTGATTCAATGCGTTAAATTTTATAGTCTTCCATGAGCTATGAAATGCAGGAAAATATTGAACCAGAAAATGAAATTAAAGATATCCTTGCAAATTCATCGCATGATAGTATTCCAATTGAAATTGAATGAGGAAATACACTCAACATCAACTCAAATTTGTCAGAATCCCAGACAAAGTAGCTTCTGAAAGTCCTTCAAAACCATCAGGAAGTTTTTTCCTGGGATTAGACAGACATGAAGGGGATTCCCGATAGTCTATGTACTCATCATATTTACATTAAGGAAGATTTTCATCTTGTGACGCAGCCCCAACAAAGAATGAATCCCACTCTAAAGAACATTGTCAAGGAACAACTTCAGAAATTGTTGGATGTAGGTTTTATTTACCCTGTCTCAGACATCCAATGGGTGTCTCCGCTGGTTATCGTTCCCAAAAATAATGGTAAGTTGCAGATTTGCATGGACTATATGGAACTAAATAAAGAAACTCAAAAATACCATTTCCCCTCACCATTCATTCACCACGTCTCGAACACCCTAGCTGGGAAAAAGTTTTTCTCCTTGCTAGACCGGTTTAGCAGGTATAATTAGATCTAGACAGCCTCGAAAGACCAAGATAAAACAACTTTTACATGCCCATTGGGGACCTTATCATACAAAGTTCTCCCATTTGGTTTATGTAATGCGCTTGCAACATTCCAGAGGGAAATCCCAGGATTTTTTTCTGATTTAGTTGATGACAGTGTTGAAATATATATGTTGATTTTACTCCATATGGGAATTCATTTGAAGAAGGATTGGTGAATATGGAAAAATTACTTGAAATATGTAAACAAACCCATGTTTCTCTGAGTACAGTTAAATTTCATATGATGAGGGAAGAATGAATAGTATTGGGACATTTGCTCTCAACTGCTGGAATTCAAGTTGATCCAGCCAAGGTAGAGGTAATATTGCACTTTCTCATACCTAAGACACCCACAAAGGTATGTATTTTTATTTTTTGCGCTGGTTATTATAGAAGTTTCATAGAAACTTTTGCTAAAATAGCACATCAACTTCTTCAATTTTTAACAAAAGATGCAGAATTTTTGTGGACAGAGGACTGTGAAGCAGCTTTTGTGAAAATCAAGGGACTGGTTTGCGAAGCTCCGATATTTCAAGGACCTAAATGGGAATTACCATTTCATATAGATGTTGATGCCTCTCAGACAACACTAGGAGCAGTCTTAGGAAAATAGGCAGATAGGACACCGTATGCAGTTTACTACGTCAGGAAGAATTTAACTCCCATTGAGTTAAATTACACGGTGACTGAAAAAGAATTCCTGGCTATCATCTATGCTATCAACAAGTTCTGACACTATGTTACTAGGTATCCTACTTTCATTGATGAATAACCCTATAACTTCTGGTTGTATTATAAGAAGGATGCTATTGCTTCAATAATTTTATATCACAATAGTAGATAAACGAGGGAAAGATAACGTAGTTGATCATTTTCTGTCTAGAATGGGTAATAATGATGAAGGCACACCCATAGAAAATAGTTTCCAGGATGAGCATCTTTTTTCAATTTCTACTAATCCTCTTTGGTATGCAGATATTGCTAACTATCTTGCTATAGGGAAGGTGCCCCTTCATTTTTCATAGAGGGAAAAATGGAAAATTATTCATCATAGTGCCTAATATTCCTCGATGGGAGGATACCTTTTTCATATAGGAGCCAATAAGTAGGTTCATCACTATGTATCTGTGGATGATATCTATGAAGTGCTGAAGGCTTCCCATGATGGTCCTTATGGAGGGAATTTTGCAGAAAAAATAATAGGCCATAAGGTGTTAGAGATGGGATATCACTGGCCTTCTATCTTTCAGGACCCCTTTATGGGATATCACTGGTCCAATCCGATGAAATGCCTTTCCAGCCCTAGGTAGTCCCCAAACCTTTTGAGAAGTGGGATATTTATTTTTTTGGGCCCTTTAACCCTCCTTCCCAGCAAAAGGTTCAGATTTTAGTCTGCATCGACTATGTGACTAAGTGGGTAGAAGCCAAGGCTATTGCAAAAGCAACAAAACAGGTGGTTTCAGATTTTATATTTGAAGAGATTTTTTCTCGTTATGGTACTCCAAGGGAGATTTTTTCAGATGGAGCAGAACAATTGACATAACACATGATAGCAAGGCTTATGCATAAATATGGGGTCAAGCACGACGTGACATCTCCATACCACTCCCACGAGAATGGAAAAGTGGAAAGCACAAACAAGGTATTGGAAAATATCTTGACAAAATCTGTGGCATACCATTGATGGGATTGGGCTCAAAAGGTACCTGAAGCTCTTTGGGCATATACAAAAACATGGCGGAACACAACTGGGTTTTCACCATTTTAGTTGGTTTATGGGAAATCCCCATTTTTCCCAATAGAATTTGAAATTAGTACGCTCATAACAACTCTTGAAGTAGGTTTGGATCTATCAGATGCCCACAAACACTGGATGGCTCATCTTAATTAACTAGATGAAATCTGTTAAATGGCTATTCGGAGGAATACTTCTATTTAACAACAGAGGATGAAATGGCATGATAATTTTATAAAAAAAAAGGTGTTTCATAGTTGAGATTGAGAATTAATTTATGACTCTCATTTTAAGGATTTTAAATGAAGGGTTTGCACTCGCTGGATGGGACCTTACGAGGTGGATGCTGTATTTGATATTGGAACAGTCAGATTAATCACAGTTGACAATACACGTGCTTCATTCATAGCAAATGGACATCGCCTGAGATTGTACCACCATCCAGCCTCTAAGGATGCTTTCATTAAACATCTCTCCAATAAATATGGTTTGAAGGTTATTAATGCAAATAATCCTTCCTCTGCATCCTTGTTTATAAAATAAAAATAAAATTTGCTACTATTTATTTGTTGTATTTTTGCAAGCGTTACTACTAAGGATCAATGTTGCGGAGCTGGAAATTTCCTAAGTATTGGATGCTGCTACTCCTTGGTTGTTGTTACTCCTCAGATGCTGCTACTCCATGATGTTGCTACTCGAGATGCTACTACTCATGATGTTCTTACTCAAGATGCTGCTACTCGTGATGTTGTTACTCTTGGGATATTGTTGCGCCATGACGTTGTTACTCAGGATGTTGCTACTCGTGATATTGTAACTCCTTGGATGTTGCTACTCTGTGATGTTGTTACTTCGGATGCTACTACTCTGTGATGCTGTTACTCTGGATGCTACTACTCATGATGTTGTTACTCTTTGGATGCTGCTACTCCATGATGTTGTTACTCTGAATGTTGCTACTCTATGATATCGTTACCCCGGATGCTACTACTCATGATGATGTTACTCCTTCGATGTTTCTACTTTGTGATTTTGTTACTCCAGATGCTGCTACTCATGATGCTATTATTCCTTGGATGTTTCTACTTTGTAATGCAGTTACTCCTCGATGTTGCTACTTCGCGATGATGTTACTCCACGATGTTGCTACTCCTTGATGTTGCTACTCTTTGATTCTGTTACTCTGTCTGTATCATTACTGCGTCGTTATTCTGCCAACTGTCTCTTCCCTCAAGTAGGTCGCCAGGTATGTATCCATTTGACTCTTATGGATTTAATTAAATATTCCGTGATAAGACATTGATGTTGTGAATGAAAATTTCTAAGTTGGTTGGGGGGGGGGACCATCATAACTAGACTATGGCACAATTAAAAAATACCAATGATTATTCCTAAGTCATTATTAAATCCTCGTGTTGTTGGTATGCTCCACGATCCTACCATATTTCGTATAATCACTAATATGTATTGGGATTAGCAACATGCACATGTTTCCAACTGATAAGTATTTTCCAACTCATGCAAAATAATTACAATATAATCCACTGCACTTACCATATTTTTCCATGATTTTATTCGTTTCTTGAGAAGTCACTTGACTTATTTACCATTATTTCACCTCATTTTTCACCATGCTATTTTTTTCCGAATTTGGTAGCCATCACCCTTTCCAATGATCTGTTGCATCCAAACTGCTATTATAGTCTCCACAGGATGGTGGACTGGCTGTGCTGCATGAACCTGAGGATACAATCTTGGTCTGTAGAAATGCAGATGTGTAGCAAGTTTTCGTTAATGCAGGATGGGATATCTATTTTAATATATTGCAAGGATCCGACAAGGGAACATGATGGATTTTGTGCTAAATTTGAATGGGAATTGCTCTTGAGTCAGGGGAATAGAAATTCCCGTCACATAAGAAGCCATCGAAGAAGTTAGTGGGCTAAGACAGAAAGGTCAACACTGGGTTTCTAAAAGGATTCCCCTGCCGGAATTTCCTGAACATTTTCTAGAGGTAGGAGAAAGCATTGTTTAGTATGGGAGAGGGTATGACCGTAAATCTGCACTGTATCCATGGAATGAGGTAGAAGTATTCATTATGAAATAAATAAATTTCTAAGGACAGTGTACAACTCTGTTCAAGTACCATTTCAAAATTCTGGCTCACCTTCGATTCCCACACGCACAAGTTCATTCTTTAAACATACCTTTATTTTTATTGAAACAACTTCAACAGATGGCACAGTTTTATCAAAGTTCATGCCAGGTGATGGTAGTCCTATCCAATCACATACTGGTTCATTTATTGGTTATGCATGCAATAGCTCGATTTCAAGTTTCCTCGACAGAACTCTATGAATTAATGAAAGAAGAGGAAGAAGCTGCTATCGCTGCTAGGGAGGAAGAACTGGCACCTTTGACTGAACTAGAAGAAGAGGAAGAGCTGGAGGGAATGGAGGAAGAACAAGTACATTTGGTGGATTCAGGAGAAGAGGAAGAGCCAGAGGAAATGGAGGAAGAACCACCACCTCAATTCAACAGAAGAGGAAGAGCCTGAGGAAATGGAGATAGAGGAGGAAGAACCAGAAGAAATGGAAATGGGGGAAAAAATTGGTGATACAGTCGAGGCTGCCACACAAGAACCATCCTCTCATGTGGAACCTACTAAAGAAGGAACCATGGATATATGGGATGAATTTGAGACTGTCGTATAGTCATCAACTTTCATTAATACCAGATAGAGGGTTGGAAAGTGATGCTATTATTCAAGAAACAACATCACCTGCATAGACGAATTTCGATATTGAAATAGGTAGGGATGTCACACAAGAGCCACCCCCGATTCAGTCAGGATAGGAAGAGAGAAGGAACAACCCTCAATGTGGAAATTTCTCCACAAGAACCAGTGTCAACTGTAAATGAAGAAGAAATGAATGAAGGACAGGAAGACAGATAAGTAGTGACCCTCGAGGTCGATACTGTTCCACAAGAACCAGTGTTGACCCCAAACAAAGAAGTAATGCATGAAGGGGGCTTAGCCGAAGTGAGAAACGAGGGCGATGAGGAAAAGAAATCTGAGATAGTAGACACAAATCAGGTAAAGATACTATCCATTCTCCTTTTTAGTCCATGATGCCCAAAGAAACAATGGGGTTGTTGGGAAAAATACTGAGAGGGGGGGGTGAATCAGTATTTAGGGAAAACTAAAATTTTTTACTTTTCATGCTCTAAAACCCATACGCTACTTCGCTGAAGCCAACCAGCGTATACACGCGGATATCCTTCATAAAACTCGCGTATACACAGAGATCTAATTATGCCATTAATTCTTCACTTATATCATTCCATCATTCATTCATTAGATGTTCTATAAACAGTAAACATGTGCAGTAAGAACAGAATAAACCATCACACATAAGCATCACACATGAACACCGGGATTTTTAGGTGGAAACCCAAGTCGGGAGAAAACCACCGCTGCAGTTGCTCAGCCTTCAATATTTTATTATAGAGAAAACATATTACAACATATGTGCTGGTGCAGACTCCTACCATCACGCTGGCACCCACCTGCGCTTGTTTACCAGCCTCTCCTGGAAGGGAGCTCCAACCCCCTGACTCGTTTACCAGCCTCTCCTGGAAGGGAGCTACGACCCCCTACTCTCGTTTGACCTCACACAGAGCTACAACCCACGGTAGAAGGCTACGACCTCGGCCTCTCGGACCACGTTTCATCAATTTTCACACTGGATCCAAAGCTTCCTTTAGAACACAACTTGCAGGCCACGTTTCATCATATTTTCAGATTGGACCCACTCCACACATTTAAGCTCAATCAAACATCAAACTGATACATTGACAAATAACAGTAAACCAACAGAACAGATCAGACATCTCATACCACAAACTTCAGCAAACCCTAGTTTTGCATACGCGCTTTCCTATCACTGATCCCGCGTATATACACTCCTTCTGCCATACAAACCTGCGTATACTTCAGTGTATATTATAGAGCTAATTTCACTGCGCATACGCGCTTTCTCTTCATCGAAGCCGCGTATATACGCGCTTCTTCTGCGGCGAACTAGCATATGGTTCTTTAGACATTTAGGTCATGGCAATTCTTCAAAACAGATACATCACACAGATTTTACCCTTTACTTCAGACAGATGTTCGCCTCATCTCAGATCTAATCATTCCATAAACTGATCTAGCAAGTATAAATATATTTCAGATCTAGATACCCTTCTTCATCATTTTCTTCATTGGTGCATCATGCATTCAGATCTATCATTCAACTGTAACCCTTTCCATTCAGATGTACTTCAGAAGTATTCATTCAAGCTCGGACATCTTGCACCCACACTCCTCATTTGCACAATGAATTTCTCTTTATATAGGATTACCTTTTTGTGCACCATGAGCCAAAACCACATTACTTAGATATGGTATTCCTGGACGGGGTCATTTAGAAGAATCATTACCCAATACAATGGGTCAATACCATGGTGGTTACCCCTGGTTTTGCACTTTATGAGCGCTTTTTCCCATACGCGACTTGGAACGTTGTTTACCGCGTGCATACGCGACTTCTCCTAGACAAATCCGCGTATTCCTTGAGACATACTCTTTTCATCATAGATCTAGCTCATACTGAATTTATTTCTTCATTCACTTCTGAACTCACTGTAGATACATGAGATTTACATCATTTAGCAAGTTTATCAAGACATATTCTATCAAGCACAACTTCATCAGGTGGATTGCCATCAAGGACAACACATGTCAACAATCTCATGTCTTCATCTTCATTCAGTGGGTTGCCATCAAGGACAACACTCTGCATCATATTGCCAACAATCCCCCCCTTTGGACTTGATGGCAACCACGATGGTGTTTAATCACCACAACAGATAGACACCATGTCACTCTCCCCCTTTGACATCAAGGGAAAAGGGTGGATCAAAACCAACACACTCTCCCCCTTTTCTCCTCATGTAGAAGAAGCGTTCTGCAGATCTGATGTGCACTGAAATTACCATGCTCCTCCTGAGTTCATGCTGAAATTTCATCCATAAGTTTCAATGAAGTATAGGACTCTATGACCTTCCTATCACCAAGGACTCATACTTACATCAAATATCCAACCAAGTGGATTTAAATATGAGACTCAAATCCCCAACCAAGTGGGTTTACACATTTCAATTCAACTACCCAACCAAGTGGGTTTACAAAATTTGACTCAGCTACCCAACCAAGTGGGTTTACAAATTTGTCAAGTCCTTACATGACTGAATATTACAATTTTACATCATGGGTCTCAAAAAGACCTTTTCATCAAATTACAAATATGACCATTTAAGACCAACACCAGAAATTCCTCAAGAAAGATAACATATTTCAAAATCAACATAATGCCAACAATGCATTGTACTCAGCAATGCCAATGCTCCCCCTAAATCTGTGCATCCAAGCATCCTTTCCATATGACTAAGGCTCCCCATTAGTTTGTGCATCCTGAACACCTTCATCAGCAAGTCATCGGCAACAATCTCTGTATGATCTGTCCTTATCTTGAATTATAAGTCTTTCATCTCAGCAACGAATACTCTTCATCTAAAAAGAAATCAGGGCTTATTCATAATCTTCAACATAAGAAATAAAGTATCATATCATCATTATTTACAACTGAGAAAATAAGCTGATACAGAGTCAATAATACAGTTATTAACAGTCAGACTGATGCTCCCCCTGAATCTCTGCTCCAGATCTTCAGTATCATATAAATTCTCTTATCGTTAATGCATACACGACTGTGTCTGCTGGAACTCGCGTGTATACGCGACTTTTGTTCATCTAACCCGCGTATGGAAAGTGAAGCATAGAAATTTTCACATTCCTTCATCTCCCCCTGAATTTTTCCTTCCTGTACCTGTCTTCTTCATATCATATGCTCTGTCAAAAATACATATAGCCAGAATAACCAAACAGTACTGAAAAATGCTGACCCTTAACCAAAAATTGTCAGCAATTATCCATACGCGGATGTATGTTAATATACTCGCGTATATACGTGACTTGGTTTCATAAAAACTGCGTATGCAATTTAATCTTCTGAATTTAAGAAGATTTGTTCTTTTGACTGGCAGAGACTACTCCTAGTTTATGTCTTAGATATTCGAACCCTTCCCTGGGAAGAGGTTTGGTAAAGATATCAGCAACTTGTTCCTTGGAAGGAACATACTCGAACTTCACCTTTTGTTCAAGCACTTGTTCACGTAAGAAGTGATACTTGATGGGAATGTGCTTGTTCTTTGAATGCATAACAGGATTCTTTGAGATACTGATGGCACTTGTATTATCACACTTAATGGGGACAGGAGGTGTACATTTGATTTGAAAATCTTGTAAGGTTTGCATCATCCAAAGGAGTTGAGTGCAACAAGATGCGGCAGCCACATATTCTACTTCTGTTGTAGATAAGGCAATAGAATTTTGCTTCTTGCTGAACCAAGATACTAATAGGGGTCCCATATAGAATGCACCACCACTAGTGCTTTTCCGATCATCAACACTTCCAGCCCAATCTGCATCAGTGTAAGCATGAAGAGTAAGATCAGCATTCTTTGGATACCATAGACCAAAGTCTTGAGTTCCTTGTAGATATTTGAATATTCTTTTGACAGCTTGAAGGTGAGACTCTTTTGGATTAGCTTGGAATCATCCAACAATCCCAACTGCATGCATAATGTCTGGTCTAGTCCCAGTGAGATAAAGTAGACTTCCTATCATTGATCTGTATTATGGTTGATTCACCGTGGGAGAATCATCATGAGAACTGAGATTGCATCCGATTATCATTGGTGTACTTACAGGTTTGCATTCTTCCATGCCATACTTCTTCAGAATTTGCTTAAGATATTTTGCTTGTGATAGGAATATACCATCTGCAGTTTGATGCACTTGCAAGCCAATAAAGAATGTTAGTTCCCCAAGTAAGGACATTTCAAATTCTTGCTACATGACAAAAGCAAATTTTTGACTCATAAATTCTTCGTTACTCCCAAAAATGATATCATCAACATATACAACTACAATCAATAGTTTATCATTTTCAACTTTTGTGTGTAAGTTGCTATCTGCAGACCCCTTTGAAAATCCTTGTTGATGAAGATATTTGTCAAGACGATAATACCATGCCCTTGGAGCTTGTTTGAGACCATATAGAGCCTTTTTAAGTCTACAAACAAGATTTTCATCATTCCCAAAATGAATCCTTCCGGTTGTTCTATATATACTTCTTCTTCTAGATCACCATTAAGAAAAGCAGATTTAACATCCATTTGATAAACTTTGATTTGTTGATAACTTGAAAAAGCAAGAAAAATTCTTATGGCTTCAAGTCTAGCTACAGGAGCAAACGTTTCTTCAAAGTCTATATCTTCTTGTTGAGTATACCCTTTGCAAACCAGTCTAGCTTTGTTTCTTACAACATCCCCATTCTCATTTAACTTGTTCTTGAAAATCCATTTAGTTCCAATGACATTTTTATCATGTGGTCTTGGTACCAATTCCCAAGTGTAATTATTTTCAATTTGATCAAGCTCTTCATCCATGGCTTGCTTCCAACATTCATCTTTGCTAGCTTGATTGAAATTGAGTGGTTCAATTGTGGATAGAAGTGCCAGATGACTAGAATATCCCACAAGAGTTCTCCTTGTTTGTACACCTGATTCCTTGTCTCCCAAAATTTGAGATTCAGGATGATTCTTTTGAACATATCTGGATGGAGCTTTTTCAGATAGATCATTTTCAGGTTCTTCATTGGATCCACTGTCTATATCATTTCTATTTAATGTAGAAGGAAATAAGTCACCATCATCTTCTTTTGTTGCTTTTTTTTCTTCTTTAGGAGCTGCAGAAGACTCATCAATAACAACATCAATACATTCAACAATATTTCGAAGCCTTTCATTATAACATTTGTATGCTTTGCTTGAAGATGAGTAACAAAGAAATATTCCTTTATCTGATCTAGGTTCAAACTTTCCAAGCTTTTCATCATTATTTTTGATAAAGAATTTGCTTCCAATAACTCTAAAATGTTTTACAGAGGGAGATTTACCATACCAGAGTTCATAAGGAGTTTTATAATTTTTTACCCGAACATGTGCTTTGTTGAGAATGTTTGCTACTGTATGAGTTGCTTCTCCCCAGAAAGTGTCAGGTGTTCCAGAGTCATCAAGCATAGATCTAGCCATTTGTTGAATTGTTCTATTCATTCTTTCTGCTACGCCATTTTGTTGTGGAGTGTCGGCTACAAAGAACTGTCTTTTTATGCCATGTTCTTCACAAAATTCAAGGAATTCATTTGATGTATATTCTCCTCCTCGATCAGATCTAAGACACTTGATTTTTAGATCCAATTCATTTTCAACCAGTGCTTTGAAGATCTGAAAATTTTCAAATGCTTCATCTTTGTGTTTAATGAACCCGATCCAACACATTCTAGAGTAATCATCAATAAATAAGATATAGTATTCTTCCCCACGTAGTGAATTTTTCCTCATAGGTCCACCTATGTCAGTATGAATGAGTTCAAGAGGCTTACTTGATGATCCTTCTTTGGCATTAAATCGTACTCTGGTCTGCTTACCGATTTGACAAGATTTGCATATGATACTTTCTGGTAGATTAATATTGGGAAGATCATGAACAGCTTGAAGTCTGCTTGCTTTGTTGATTTGAGAGAAGCTCAGATGCCCCAGCCTTCTATGCCATAGCCAATTTTCTGAAGACTTGCTCAAGTAACATTGATCTTTGTAGTTTTTCAGTACATACAGGTTGCTTGGATTTATTTTCCCTTTTATAATAATTTTACCTGTATCAAGATCATGAACCACACATTCTTTTGAACTAAAAACAACTTCTGTTCCTTGATCACACATTTGACTTACACTTAACAGGTTATGCCTTAATCCATCCACATACATGACATCATTAGCCTTCACCTTTTCTTTTAGAAACACTGACCCTTTTCCTTTAATTACAACAGGAGTATCATTTCCAAAAGTAACTTTCTTTTCCTTTTCTAGAGCATTATATGCAAGAAGTTTGCTTTTGTCACCTGTCATGTGTCTTGAGCACCCACTATCAATGTACCATTGATTTTCTTCACCTTCTGCAAATAACGCTATCCCACAATTTTCAACCAGTATTTCTTTCTCTTTCTACACTTTAGAGCTTGAGGGAACATGCCCTTTTGGCTGGACCTTGCTCCTGCATTCAGATTCTTCATGACCAAAGTTATTGCAATAAGTACATTCAACTTCGTTTTGAAGAGGAGAAAAATTGTTATAGGTGTTATTCTTTGGTTCAATATTCATCCTTTTATTTCTTGCTTCTCTTGTCATGATGGTTTTATATGCAACACATTGAACAGCTTTATGACCAAAATTGTGACATGAGAAACATTTTCCATTGAAGTAGAAATTTCTGTAATCATGAAATATTCTATTAGAATTTACCTGTTGGTTATAGCTTCTTTGAAAGATCTCCCTGTTAGTGTTCCTTGAATTGAGATGATCATGCTTTACCTGTAAAGATCCTCTGTTCCCTTGCTGAGTGGCTGAATGTGGTGAACCAGCTGTGGCTGCTTTTAGAAAATTTGGTGTTGAAGTTTGGGAAGATTCCCCAGTATATCCAAGACCTGTTTTTATAAGAGGAGACCGTTGTACCTTGATAATCTCATCTAAGGTTTCTGAACCTTTAGCAAATCTAAGATTGAGAGATTTCACTTTCTCATTATCTTTCCTTAGACTTACTACTTCACCCTCCAATTCCTCAATGCGTTTTTCTTTTGCTTCAAGGTGATTTTCAAGAGTCTCTATGATTATGTTATTTTCTTCTAGGCTTACTTTGAGTTGAGTGTTTACTTCAAGAAAATTATTGTCTTCTAGAGCATCCACAAAAGTATCCTTTTCTGCTCTAGATTCTTGTTCACATTCTTTCACGATTGCCCATACTTTTGCACCAAGATTTTGTAGATAAACTTTTGTTAGTACCTTCTAGAATATCATATTTCTTCCATTGAATAGAGGTGGCTTTATAGACATTACTCCTTCATGACTTCCCATTGCGACGGATCTCCTTCAAGCGATCAAGCTTCTGCAGAAGAACCTGCTTTGATACCAATTGTTGGGAAAAATACTGAGAGGGGGCGGTGAATCAGTAGTTAGGGCAAACTAAAACTTTTTACTTTCCATGCTCTAAAACCCATACGCTACTTCGCTGAATCCAACTAGCTTATACACGCGGATATCCTTCATAAAACTCGCGTATACACAGAGATCTAATTATGCCATTAATTCTTCACTTATATCATTCCATCATTCATTCATTAGATGTTCTATAAACAGTAAACATGTGCAGTAACAACAGAATAAACCATCGCACATAAGCATCACACATGAACACCAGGATTTTAGGTGGAAACCCAAGTCGGGAGAAAACCACCGCTGCAGTTGCTCAGCCTTCAATATTTTATTATAGAGAAAACATCTTACAACATATGTGCTGGCGCAGACTCCTACTAGCACGCAGGCACCCACCTGCGCTCGTTTACCAGCCTCTCCTGGAAGGGAGCTTCAACCCCCTGACTCGTTTACCAGCCTCTACTAGAAGGGAGCTACGACCCCCTGATCTCGTTTACCAGCCTCAACTGGAAGGGAGCTACAACCCCCTGACTGAAGGCTACAACCCTCAGCACCTCTACGGACCACGTTTCATCAATTTTCACACTGGATCCAAAGCTTCCTTTAGGACACCACTTGCAGGCCACGTTTCATCATATTTTCAGACTGGACCCATTCCACACATTTAAGCTCAATCAAGCATCAAACTGATACATTGACAGATAGCAGTAAACCAACAAAACATATCAGACATCTCATACCACAAACTTCAGCAAACCCTAGTTTTGCATACGCGCTTTCCTTTCACTGATGTCGCGTATATACGCGCTTCCGTTCACATAAACCATCGTATACTTCTGTACATATTATAGAGCTAATTTCATTGCGCATACGCGCTTTCTCTTCAGCGAAGACGCGTATATACGCGCTTCCTCTGCGACGAACTAGCGTATGGTTCTTCAGACATTTAGGTCATTGCAATTCTTCAGAACAGATACATCACACAGATTTAACCCTTTACTTTATACAGATGTTCGCCTTATCTCAGATCTAATCATTCCATAAATAGATCTAGCAAATACAGATACATTTCAGATCTATATATCCCTCTTCATCATTTCTTCATAGGTGCATCATAGAGTCAGATCTGTCATCAAACCTTTACCCTTTCCATACAGATATACTTCACAGAGAAGTATTCATTCAAGCTCAGACATCTTGCTCCCACACTCATGATTTGCACAATGAATTTCTTCTCTTTATATAGGATTACCCTTTTTCAATACCATGAGCCAAAACCACATTACTTCCGATGGTATTCCTGGACGGGGTCATTTAGACTAATCATTACCCAATACAATGGGTCAATACCATGGTGGTTACCCCTGGTTTTGCACTTTATGAGCGCTTTTGCCCATACGCGACTTGGAACGTTGTTTACCGCGTGCATACGCGACTTCTCCTAGACAAATCCGCGTATTCCTTGAGACATACTCTTTTCATCATAGATCTAGCTCATACTGAATTTCTTTCTTCATTCCCTTCTAAACTCACTGTAGATACATCAGATTTACATCATTTAGCAAGTTTATCAAGACATATTCTATCAAGCACAACTTCATCAGGTGGATTTCCATCAAGGACAACACATGTCAACAATCTCATGTCTTCATCTTCATTCAGTGGGTTGCCATCAAGGACAACACTCTGCATCATATTTCCAACAGGGGTTTCATTCTCCCTAATGATTGATATAAAGGAAATCGATGTCTCGCCAGCATTGACGTTTGTTGATTCAGGGAAAGATGTGACCGATATATGTCCATTGGTTACGGATTCTCAGCAAGGGCATCTAGAATCCCAAAAGAGAAAATGGGATTCTGTGGAAACACCAGAGCAGAGAATGGCTGATGAAAGCACCAAACAGGTGACAAAATTTCCTAAGATAAGGAAGAAAAAAAATGAGAATGCTTCTAAAGAAAGGGAATCAAGTAAGGAAGACATAAAATAAAAGAATGTTGATTCCATTAACAACATTCCATCGCCTCCCGAACCTGATGCAGGACCGAGAGATGAATTCATTGCTAAGAAAGAATGGATAGATCAATGCGAAAGAGGACAACTACCTCTCAAGAAAAAGTATCAGCTTCAGTTTAACGAGACGATGCGGTTGAAGAAGGAAGTTTGGAAGCTGAGGAAGCAAGTATCTCAGTTGAAGAAAAGGGAAAAAAGAATATAAATGGAAGTAAATAGAACCTAAGAATGTGGTTTCCTTTGCCGCTACATAGACTGGTCTGATTGAACATTTGTTTGAAGCCCAAGAATTCTTCTTGGCTGCTGAAATTTAGAAATGGCAATTTGCTGCAAATGAACATAAGAACGAGATAAAGAGGGTTCTAGAGTAGGCCACTGATATTATTATGAGTTATATAGACCAGTTACATAGATCACGATAGAGGTAGGAGAAACAACAGGGTAAGATGGAGGATTTAGAAGAAAAAGTGCAAATTTTGAAAGCAGATAAGGAGAAAATGTTTACCTTGGCACAACAGGTAATGGCTTGTAGACTTCCCGCCCATAGTTATGCTTTATTCCTTCATGAGTAGTTCCTTTTCTTCTGCCTAGAAATTATATATAAGGAAATTAGCCATGAGATTGAGGATCTAATACAGTTCCTTTGTATCTTGAAAATTCATGATATGGTGAGTCAACACTCAATGAGCGAACTCTACATGCATGGTTATTTCCCGAAGCATGATCAGGACTTCAATCCCATTCCATTTGTGGGGGATATTCACTTGAGATCCTTCACCTCATATACTATCAACCAGGTTAAATGGAGGAAGGCCTATGATCCATTTGAAGAAAATGAAGTTACAAGGTCATCGATGATAAGGACAAAGCATGGCCAGGAAGAAAATATTTATAATAATCACTTTACCTTTTTACAGATTGAGGGACATAAGGAACATACGTTGGCAACCCAGAAATGGTGTGCTAACCTTTTTATTAGACATGTAGTAATTTTTCGAGATGAAGCTCTTGATAGTTGTCAATGGAGGTGGATGTTGTCATCTTCAGCTGTCAGAAATCGGGAAGCTTTTGGAGGAATTTTGTAGCATGTATTTAAACTTGTGGGGTCCAGTGGATGGGTCAATTCCCCCTCATTTTTTTTCTAGAAGATTAATATAGTCTCACATACAATGTCAACAAATATTAGTGTAAGGATGTTGTTCTGACAGAGGGATATAAACCCCCTGGAACAAATTTGGCTGGATAGTATGACCTTGCTCAGCTTCATGACATCCGTAGTCAGTCCAACTCAGATACGAGAAGACAGCAAGCTGCATGAGGACATGCAGATATACCAGTTGGGGGGAGATGTTGGGTAACAAATCTGCATACTTTTCTCTTCTATTTTTACCGAATCTTCTACTTCTTTGTATCATTAATTGTTCTAAATACATGAGCTAAATCCTTTTCCACCATATTATATGGAATGTTTGATTAATGAAGTAATAGTCATGGATATTTTACCTTCGCAAGTATTAAGTCTATTATTTCCACAGATCTGAAAGTTAAAAGGTCGAATTTGCAAGGTTACGGAAGAAACTCCTAATTCTCAGCATTATTTTGATATGTTTTAACAACACAATAGATCCAATCCTACCCTAGATCTATTTTAGACCTTTCTTGGTTTTCTCTCGCCAACTAGTTTGGCTATTGTAACAATTGTATATTTGTAGATATTAGTTATCAAATTGGGAAGATGGGGGTTTCGTGAACATTTGTCTAAGAAGCGTCCAAGGTCTATGAATCGGGGTTTGGCATGCAAGAGACCAATTTTGTAATACAATTACTTTTAATTAATTGAATGCAAGTTATTTTGTTGTTTCATATTTAAGCTGTGAGTTTACCGCAACCTTGGTTAGAGAGTTGGGCCCACTCTTCTGATCAGGTGTTGCGTTGTTTCCTTTTGTTGCTTTCGCACTTCTATTTAATTATTCTAACTATTGTTCTGGTATATTCTTTCAATTGCTGTGAATTATTTTATAATTATGAAATTTATCTTTAATTGGTGTTACATTAGTTTTGGTTGTTTTAATTGTTGAATATGTGATCAATATCGGATTGTGCCATTGCTCCTGCATATACCTTTTACGTTACCTTGAAATAATGTACGCACTTGGGTTGATAAATTAATGTGGAAAAGGGTGTAATAGTTCATTCACACTCAGATACCAACAAATAACATTGGTATTAATAAAATAGTGCACCTAAATGTACACGACTTTTATTAGCCATACTTTTATGTGTATGCCACTTTGCTTCACTGAACATGTGTATACACTACTTTGCTTCATTAAACCTGTGTATATTTCTTTGTATAAGTGAATTCGCTTCATCAAACCAGGGTATATTTCTTCACATTTTACGTTCATAATTATTTTGACCTGAAACCTCTATCTCATCATTCTATCATTTTGTTCCATCACTCTGTCACCTCTGAACTGATCTGTGCACTATGTTAAAAGTGGGTTTCCATCGAGGACAACACATGCATCATAATGCCAACAATATCCCCGTTTGGACTTGATGGAAACCATGTTGGTGTGTGATCACCACAACCTATAGATACCTGTTAGATACATCAACATAACCATTATTCAAACACCAAGATAATAAGCCCCTTTGAAATCAAAGCAAAAGGGCGGACCAATGATGAAACAAGGTTCCTCTTTCCTTCAAGATATAAGAGCTCCATAGATCTAATCTACACTATATTGACCATACTCCCCATGAGCACATGCTGAATCTTTAGAATGGTTTTTAATGAATTAAATGACTCGATAACTCAACTGAGTATGACCTTTCCTATCACCAATGAATCATACTTAAATCAATCACCTAACCAAGTGGGGTTACATATTTGACTCAACCATCCAACCAATTGAGATTACATTTTTGACATGACCTCCAACATCCATACATGACTGAATATGACAATTATTACATCAAAGGTTTCCAAATGAACTCTACATCAATTGACATATATGAATTTTATAACCGAGACTAAAATTCATATATGTCAATTGTAAATTATGCATAATTTAGTAACCATTATAAACATAATGCCAACAATGCACTATGCTCAGCAAGGGCAATGCTCCTGCTGAACTTGTGCTACCTGTTCATTGTCAAGCCTGACCAAAACAACTCATTCATCAAATCATCCTCGTAAATCAGATAATCATCAATGCAGAAATCATAACTCAATACCATATCAACAGACTATGCCCTTCAATGGCAAACCAAGAAAATCAAATCATAACTGCCATAATCATATCAGGGTTTTTCCTTGAGTCCTTCCCATTTCTTTCCTACCAAAGAAAAACATACGTGACTGTCTGCAAAGGAAATTGCGTATATACACAACTATAGTTCATGAAACCCACATAAAAAAAGTGAAATACTGAAAAAATTCACTGCTTGAGCTCCCCCATAGCTTGTACAATTTGTACCTATATTCTGCTGTTACATTAGATGCACTGTCAAAAATACAAACAACTAATATTAACAAACCAATATTCATATGTTGTAGTTACTAAGAACAATGTTATTTCAAGAATGATGGATTGTAATGTGCACTTTCGTCTTTTAGTCTGACTTTCAATCATCCTTATATCTGCGAGAGTTAATTTCTTTAAACACATATAATTTATCAGTTCTTATGTATCTCCTTGCCATGACCTTTCTAGTTTCTTCATCCATGACATTGCATTTTTTTGATGCGAAAACAATTACATTTCCTTATCTGTCATTTTTCTTACAGTCAATATGTTTTGTTTTAGGCCTTGAGTTAATAAAATATGATTTGCCTTTCTATTTTTGTTAATTTTGGCTCTACCTTTTCCCAAAAAAATTTTCGGAGCATAATTTGAAAGAATAACATTAACATCTTGATTTCTCTTGAGAGATTCCATCTTACTTTTATCACTAGTCATATGATGAGAACAATTTTTGTCGATGTACCATTCATCCTCATTTTTAAATGAAGAGTGGGAAAGACCACATCTTATCTCCACTTCTTTCTTCCTCTTATCAAGAACATGGGTGGATCCATATTTCATTGGTCTCCTGATATCATATTTTTTTCTTCCATGTTGTCTTTGGTGATTCTTTGATCTGTTCCTCCATTATTTTACCACATGACCAAAATTGCTATAAGAATAACATCTTATGAGACAAGAAAAGGGAGTAGAGGAATCATAATATGAATGTCTCATGCAATAAATATCTTTATGAACAAAATTGTTGCATGAAAAATAATATACCTTAAAGAAACATGAGTACCTAGGAGTTGATGGTCTTTCTTTGTAGTGTCTATTTGTCTGCAACTGAAACAATTTTTTTCTGTAATTGGATGCAACATGTCAATAATTACGACATATAAATTATTCAACATTATCAATCAGAGGAGAGAATTGATTGATACTTCTATAGTTAGGAGCGATTTAATTCCTTTCAAGATTCATGATCCTCGGTTTTTGATTAGGTTTCCCTTTTTTAGCTTTAAATACTTCAGGTTTTTCATTGATATCGTTTGAATCTTTAGCTCTCACTTGTGAACTAGATTATCCTTTAATAGTTTCATGAAAACCAAGGCCAAATTTAATAAAAGGAGACCTTTGACTACTAAGAATATTATCTAGAATCTTAGAGGTGTCTTGAAATATTAAATGTTTATCTTTTCTTTTAATTTTCCTTTTAAAAAGTTTACCTCAACCTCCATTCTTTGGTACTGCTTCTTCATACCCTCTTTGACCCTTTTTCCTTCTTCTACCTTCTCTTTTAATTTGAGAATCTGTTCTTTCAGCCCATTTTCTTGTTCTTCAAATGTTTGAAGTAGTTCTTCATTCCTCTTATTTTATTTTTCCATATATGATTTGAGAGATATGATTGCCAATTCAAGTCCTTCACTATGATTAGTTACTTAATCGTGCAACCCTTGACATTGTTCTATCATTTTTTCCTTCATGTACACAATTGAGTTTATTTCCTATAAATTATTATTCAATATAGTAATCACATCTTTTCAGATACATTCTCTTTCATTAAATAGAATTTTTTGATATTCAATCTCATTTTTTAGTGTTGAAGCTTCTACTTCTAGATCCATAGCATTGCTTTCACTTTCATATTAAGTATGTTCAATATGTCATGAAAAGGGAAGTGGATGACAAGAGCAACATTCAATGCATGTTTTATATTCTACATTTATTGCTACACATTTTTTCTAAGTTGTATTTTACCTTTGAGTAGCCTTCTTCTTTTTCTTCCTTCCGATTGTGACGAATCTCCTTCAAGTGATCAAGCTTCTTCAGAATGACATGTTATGATTCCAATTGTTGGGAAAAATACTCAGAGGCGGTGGGGCTGGGGGGCAGGGTGAATTAGTATTTAAAACTCACATAAATTATTCTTTTTCTGTTTTGAAATTTTTACGCGACTTTACTTAAGCCAAACAATTTATGTACGTGACTGTCATTAACGAAACTAGTCTATGCCTAGTAAACTTATAATTTAGATAAATCTTTAGTAACTTTACTTCGACTAGTGCATCATTTATTCATAAGACATTCAGTAAGAAGTAAATAAACAAAAAAAGGATACAGTAAACCATCACACATAAGAAACACACATGAACAACATGATTAAAGGGGCAAACCCTATGTGTGAGAAAACCACCGCTATTGTCATCTCTATCTTCAATATTTATTATATAGAAAAATCCTTACAATATTGTACTGGTGGAGACTCATACCAGCACACAAGCACCAACCTCTAGAAGGTTGCATCATTCACTCGTTATCCAACACCCACTAGATGGGAGCTCCAACCCCTTGATATCGTTTACCAGCACCCTTTGGAAGGGAGATACACCCCCTGGTATGAACGCCAAATACCAATTATAGGAAGCTTTGACTTCCTCACTAAATACTCCAACCACCATACCATCCGTGGACCATGATTTCATAAATTTTCACACTGGATCCACCTTCTTCAACACATCACAACTTGTAAACCTATTTTCATCAAATAATTCATGCTTAACCTTTTAACATAATATAACCCCAATATCACAACTAAAATTGATCACTGTACACAAACTATCATTGAAAACAACCATTGAATCAATCAATCACTATATTAATCCATCACTGAAGAAAACAATCACTTAACTATTCACGAACTAAAATAAAAAAAATGATGAGATCACTATGAGAATAATATCAGAACTGAACCCAAAATGTTGCATCAACATATTGAATCAATTGTAACCTTGATCATCCATAAAAAAAAATATATATGCTAATTTAATTAAGGAAACCTGTGTGTATACATGCTTTTCTGAATAGAAAACTACATACATATATCAACCTCCCAAGTTTTGAACATTGTTAATCAAAATCAAAACACAAAATTTCTCACACACATACTGAAGCATTTTGTTAGGTTACAGATCTTTGTAAACCCCATATAGTTAGCTGCAACATGGATATTCTCCAACTAATTAACATTAAATCATTTCAACTTCAGACATTGTTACTAAACCCATCTCAACATGGATACATCACTGGAAGACAATAGAAATACATTAGCACTAATTAGATTGATCAAACATATTTTAAGCAGAAATTGTTATGTTTTGTATGCGACTTTTATGAAGAAAACGCGCTTGTATACACCCTTATTCAAAACCAAACCTGCATATGGATTGTAGGTTTTAACCCTGTACAGAAATTATCTACAAACAAATCTTAAAAACAAAAAATAAATAATAGCGAGAGCATAAAACATAAAACATATATACATAGATATTTTCGCCTAGATCCCAAATCGGGACGACAAACTTGATTTTTAATTATATTCCTATTAGTGTTACAACACATATATATACATTCGAAACCATACATAAACCCTAATCCATTAACCCTGGATTAGAACATGACAGTAGTTCCCTTGACAGGATCTACAAAATAGCAGGGGCCGAAAACCATCATGCCCCAAAACCATGTGCAAACCCATGCACAAAACTATTGGCCGGTCCGCCCACCAAAAAATAGGGTCCATTTTTTTTTTCCTGGTGCGCTACCCCAGACCTCGAACAAAGGGTGGCTGCTGCCTCCCCTATGACCCCCCTGCTGTGCCGGACACAACGTACTGGAAGGGCTCTCCCCACCTCGCACGTGACTAGTCATGGAAAGAATATAACACATACCCAACATTCTCTTAATTGTTGTTTTCTTTCTGCAGGGGGGAATAGGAGCGCTTAGTCATTAGGCTATCTCTACAACACCCATTGTTTCTCTACACCAAGAGAACTTATGAGTGCTCACAGACTTTGTAAATGCATCTGCAACATTCTTAAAAGTGTCTGCCTTTACCAACAACACCCTTTTAGCCTCAACCATATCTCTCACAAAGTGATATTGAACATTAATGTGCTGTGTCTTTGAATGATAAGCAAGGTTCTTAGCTAAGAATATTTCACTTTGGCTATCATAGTCTATCCTTATAGCTTGCTTCACAAACCCCATACTTGAACACAATCTCTGCAGCCAAACTACTTCCTTGCCTGCATGAGTGGCTGCCATGTATTCTGCCTCTGTAGTTGAAAGAGCCACTACAGACTATCTTTTACTCATCCAAATGACTTCACCTCCAAATAGGCTAAACACATACCCACTTGTAGATCTTCTTCGGTCTCGATCTCCAGCCCAGTCTACATCAACAAAACCACAAATGTCCAACACTCTTTCCAATCCTAGTCTTCCCTGATAGCAGAAGCCATAATCACTAGTGCCACACAAAAATCTGAAAACCCGCTTCACTGCTATCGAATGCTCCTTCCTTGGGTTTGACATAAACCTGCTCAATAGTCCCACTGCATGTGAAATTTCTGGTCTAGTACATACCATTGCATACATCAGGCTACCCACTACATTTGCATATGGAACATGGGACATATCCTCCTCTTCTTCTTGTGTCTTGGGACACTATTCAACAAACATCTTTACACCTACAAGAATTGGACCATTCACCGGTTTACTATCCTACATATTGAACCTCTACAATATAGTCTCGACATACTTCCTCTAGTTTAACGAGAGCTTTCTCTTTGCCCGATCTCTCTTAATTTCCATGCCCAAAATATAGTTTGTAGCACCAAGATCCTTCATGTCGAATTTGGAGAACAGTTGGGTCTTCAAATCTTGGATAATTTCTTTGTCATTTCCAATCAACAACATATCATCGACATATAAGACCAAATAAATAACATGGTCACCAATTAATTTAAAATAAGCACAGTGATCCTCCTTGCTTCTGGTGAGGCCACGTCGCTGTATATAGGTATCAAATTTCTAATACCATATCCTTGGTGACTGTTTTAACCCATTCAGAGACTTCTTTAACCTGCATACCAGTTCTTTCTTCCCCTTCACCATAAAGCCTTCAATTTTTTCATGTAGATCTTTTCTTCCAGATCCCAGTGAAGAAATTCTACCT
Source organism: Pinus albicaulis (assembly GCA_034641835.2). NCBI lineage: Eukaryota > Viridiplantae > Streptophyta > Pinopsida > Pinales > Pinaceae > Pinus > Pinus albicaulis. Next base: position 264,872,224 of record CM076579.1, read on the forward strand.
TCAAATCCATCTATTCTACCTCAAAATCAAATGTAGCAGCAACAAATAAGAGTAATATAATAGAAGTAACTTTCGCAACAGGAGAAAAAATATTACCAAAATCAATTCCTGGCACCTGGGAATAACCTTTCGCTACCAACCGAGATTTGTATTTCTCCACCATGCCTTATACATTCATCTTCTTCTTAGACGCCCATTTTCTCCTAATGGGCTTCCTTCCATCCGACAAATCCACCAGATCCCATGCATCATTTTTATGCAATGATGCCATGTCATCAACCATGGCCTCCTTCCAGAGTTTTCCATCCTCTGAATCTACTGCCTCCCTGACGGTTTTGGGATCATCATTAGTTATAGTTAAAGAAAAATTTGAACAAAAATCAAATGGACTATACCTTTCTGGTTTTCTTATTTCCCAAAATGATCTTCTCATAGCTGGAGTTTGTGGCTCTTCCTCTTTCGAGTCTTCTTATGTTGTAGATTCTGATTCATCCTCCTTTAGCTCAAACTCTATCATCTCAGGTTCCTTTGGTAGGACATCATGTTTAATAACATCTTTCACCTCTCTAAACACCACATTTCGGTTGTACACAACCTTCCTTGTTTCCAGGTTCCAAAGCTTGTAACCCTTTAAACCATCCTTATACACAATAAAGATGTAGCTTTCAGATTTATTATCCAACTTGGTCATTTTCTCCTTTGGAACATGTACATATGCATCACATCCAAATAACCTTAGATGTGAAAGAGAGTATTTCTTACCGTTCCATACCTCATGTGGAGTCTTATCCTCCAATGCTGATGAAGGTGATCTGTTAACCAAGTAATATGCAGTCTCCACTACCTCTGCCTAGAATTCTTGTCCTAACCCAGTACCACTGAGCATGCTTCTTACCTTTTCCATTAGCATTCTTTTCATTCTTTCTAGAACTCTATTTTGCTGAGGTGTGTATGGAGTAGTCTCCTTTCATGCTATACCACACTTCTTACAGAACTATTCAAATTATTTCTTGTAGAACTCCCCACCATTATCCGTCCTCAACACTTTTAACATCTTCTCTGTCTAGTTTTCCACTAGAGCCTTAAATTCTTTAAATCTGTTATAGACTTCAGATTTCTTCCTCAAAAAATATATCGATGTATTCCTTGAGAAGTCATCTATGAACGAGACATAGTACACAGACTTACCTAGTGATGTAACCGAAACAGGTCCAAACACATCACTGTGCACAAGCTCTAATATCTTGTTCACCCTCTTAGCACTAGAAGGAAAACTCACCCGATTCTGCTTCCCATATACACAATGTTCACAAAAATTGAAATCCATAGAGATACTATAAATACCTTCTACCATAACATTTCCATGCAGTATCTGAAGGCCCTTATCTCCAATATGTCCAAGCCTTTGATTCCATAGCATGGTCTTTTCTCTAGAGACCGATAGGATTCCCGCTCCACTTTCAGGAACCACAGAACTGTTGCACCCATCAATAATAGTGTTGCCCTTAAGCTTGTACAGAGTTCCAGTCCAAACTCCCCACATTAATACCAGTTCTCCTCGAACCGTCTTACAGGTATCTTTCTCGAACACTATTTTTACACTTGCATCATCCATCTTGCTTGAATCAAATTTCTGGCTAATGCAGGAATGTGCAGAAATTCAGGAAGTGTTCTAATCCTTCCACCTTGCAGCTTCAGCTTGAATTTTCCACATTCGATGATTTTTTCCTTTCTATCATCCCCTAAGAAGACATCACCGCCATCATATTTCTCATACTTGCAGAACCACTCCCTATGGGGAGTGAAGCGAAAGGATGCACTCGAGTTAATCAACCATGACTCATGATCTACATGTGTATTTCAAGAAGAATCCAAATACACGTCCCCACCTTCATCCGAGGTGGTTTTTGCCTCTCCGAAATGAGCATCATCAGATCCCTTTCCTTTCTTAGGAGCTTTAGATCTGCAGTACTTTTTGTAGTTCCCTTCCTTTCCAAATTTCCAGCACATCTTTACAAACTTTCCAGGAGATTTAGATCTCCCACTCGAAACCTTATTCTTGTTTATCTTGTGGGACCTTTTTCGTACAGATAAGGCATCTCCATTCTGACCCTCCATATTTCTCTGCCTCATTTCCTCCGATAGCAAGGCTAATAAAATGTCATATAAATTCAAGGTAGTTATATTACTACCTATTGTAATAACCAGACTGTCCCACGAGTCTGGTAGAGAACACCAAAAATTGATGCACTTATATTCATCTGAGATTTTAATACCAGCAGATGATAGTTGACTTACCATAGTATTGAAGGCATTCAGATGCTCTGTCACTGAGTCTCCATCCTTCATCCTCAGGTTATACAGTTTTTTCCGCAAGAAAAAATTATTCACTAGAGACTTAGATTGGCACAAAGTCCCAATTTTGTCCCACAAATTATTCGCCGTAGCTTCCCCAGATACATTCAACAATGTCGAATTTGAGACACAACCATATTGTGCTCTTTTCCTTCCGATCCAACTTCTTCCAGTCTTCATCTGACATTTTTTTTGGTTTAGTACCTGGATCTATCGCAATCCACTGGTCTTTATCCACCAGTAGATACTCCACGTTGAGCTTCCACAACTCAAAAATATGACCATTAAATTTATCAATTTCTATCTCTCCATTGCTCACCATCTTCTTTTAGTGAAAGAATTGATCTCGTAGATCTTGCACTAAACAGGGTCTACCACAGGCCCGAGCAAAAACCCCTCAGCAGCAAAGGCGTCCCCTTGAAGCCGAAACAACTCCGATACTAAACGTAGGTTTTAACCTTGTATAAAAATTATCTAAAAAGGAATCATAAAAACATAAAATAAGTAATAAAGAGATCATAAAACATAAAACAAATACGCATAGATATTTTCCCCTGGATCCCAAATCAGGACAACCAGCCTAAATTTTCATTATATTCCTTTTAGTGTTACAACACATATATATACATGCCTAAGCATACATAAACCCCAATACATTAACCCTGGATTAGAACATAACCGTAGTTATATTGAACAAATCTAAAAAATACCAGGGGTTGAAAGCCATCATGCCCCAAAACCATGTGCAAACCCAAGCACAAAACAATGGGCGGGTCCGCCCACTGCAAAATAGGGTCCAAATTTGTTTTCCCATGGTGACGCTTCGAACCCCGAACATGGGGTACTGTCGCCCCCCCTGTGACCGCCCTGTTGCACTCTGTGCAATGTACAGGAGGGGCTATCATCCCCCCGTGCGTGACTAGTCATGGAAAGAATATAACACATACCCAACATGAATCTCAACATACTTCAAAGAGTATAAGCCAATTTGCAAAGATGAACCCATTTTTCTACATGCTTTACTTGTGTCGAACTAGCTTACTTATATGAAACTAATTAATGACTACACAACACTTGAGAGGTTCATACATACTCAGATCTTAAATTTCACTGCAACAAACATATTCTAGACCAAAGATATAAACAACTCATCAATGGATCATGCAATACATAGTCATTTTTGGTCTAATGATCCTAATCCATTATTGTATTCATGGGTGCATCATTATTTCAAATCAACCAATCAATTATAGCCCATACCATGCAAATATGCTTTAGATTGAAGTATTCATTCATTAAACCTTACTCATGCACACTTAGCACTTTGATCTTGACCTCCTTATATAGTTTGAGCCTTCACCAATACCATGAGTGAAAACCACACTAGTGTTCGTGGTAATCTTGGACAAGATCAAATAGTCGTTACTGCGCTCAATATTGTGGGCTAATACCATGGTAAAGATGCTTAGTATTAATAAAATAGCGTGCTAGCATCTACGCGACTTTCTTCACAGAACCCCCATATACACTACTTTACTTCATTAAAACTGTGTATATTTCTTCATGTACGCGAGTTCGCTTCATCAAACCTACATATATTTTTTCAAAGGTTAACTTTATAATTCTTCTAACCTAAAACCTCTGTCTCATCATTTTGTTCCATCACTCTATCACCTCTTAATTCATATGTGCACTTTGTTACAAGTGGCTTGCAATCAAGGACAACACATGCATCATAATGCCAACATTCCAATGCAACCAGCAGTCGATGCATGACATCTTAACAAATTTATAGAGGATTCAAGAGCATTTATAGGAAATTCTAAATCACTTTGAGAGAATCTTAGCTAACATGGAGAAACATGAACAAATTTAGTTTCAAATTCCACCGTTAGAGACTTAAGGAACAAAGAATATTGTTCCATAACTAACCCTCATATTTAAAATATTTTTGGTATATATTAATACTGATTTTTATTATTATTTGTGATTACTTTCCTTTTCTGCTATTGAAGAAACCTTTTTCCAAGTTGTTATAGACACTTGAATCCTTCTTTTCTTTGCATAAGATGATACTTAGTTTCATTTACAAACGATTCTAGCATGCCAACTATTCAATCTTTCCTTTTCCTAATATAGCATCCACATATTCTTTTTTCCTTATCTAGAATTTATTTTATTTAGCATTCGATGAAAATATTATTTTTTCATTGGGATGTCATATCCAATTCCCATGTGATCAAATTCATGTTTAGTCCTTAATATCTTACGCTTTATGATTTATTGATATTTAGTGATTTTTTTTATGTATTAAAATATTTTTATTAACATATTTCACAACGTTGTGATCAAATGTAGATTGTTATCCTCGTGTTCAATGAAAAATAATAACCTTTGAAGGAAATTCTAAAATGCGTGAACGAATGGATAAATAATATTAAAAGCATGTTTATTTGGCTACCTTAAATCAATTTATTTAATTAAAGACATAAAATGTTTGATGAATTGTATTATTAAATTTTGGGAAAATGAAAAATATTTAAATGATATATCCCAAGTGCAGAAAAAGCCCTTATTGTACTTGTTCCTTATTTCCATATGTCTATATTGCACATATTAAAATATTGTAAGCAATTATGAGAGAAGCCCGCAAAGATAAAGTAACTACTCCATTTTTTTTACCAATATAATAAATATTTCTAAACGAGAAAATATGTGTATCAAATAACGTAAAAGTTGATGATTTTTATTTTGCAAAAGGAAATATATGGATGAGGAATTTGATATTAAATATTTTTATTATATTTTTTGTGGAATTTTATCTACTGTGGAGAGCTAAGTAGACTAATATATATTATGTGAATCTTTTATAATTGTGCAAACATCTGCATCTCCACACTTCATATCAGGTTTCAAGTTTGAATATTGGCACACAAAATTATAGATTTATATCTACTCGAATTATACTAGGTATCAACACATATTCATTTAGTATTTACATAGCTGAAAAGAACTGCTGATTAATTAATTAATATGTAACATGCTGAAATGTATATGTAGATACGAGACATTGTGGGGGACAATGATCATTCCTTACTCTACATAATCACTTTCTTGAACAACTATTTTGGTATAAGAATAAAAATTGCATGTTGAAATTTGCAACAAGAAACAATGAAATTGGCATCCACAAATGATATCGAGAAAATGGCACCTACAAATGGCTACCATATGAGGCTTTTGATTGAATTTTCCCTTAACTAAATTGAAAGAAAAATTGTAGTTTCATCTCAAGACAACTTGTATTAGTTAACTAAGTCAGGAAGACTTAGTTAGCTTAAGAAATTTTAGTTATATGTCTAATAGGATTCATGCAAAGGGAACTCCTACTTTTTAGGACCCCTAGTTGAGTTATTTATGAGTTGTAATTATTTAAATCAATAAGTTGAGTTAAAATTAGTTTAACTAGTTATAATTGAGTGATAAGCTAGTGAGAGGTCAAGTGAATTAAATTATATTTAATTGACAAGTAGCAATCAATCAGTTAACTGATGTAATATTCCCAAATTTCCACATCATATTTGGAATATTAGAGTCCTTGATTTTCTTAATAAATTAAGTAAATAAAGGGGTGGAGGGACCCAAAAACCTCAAAGATGAATAATATCCACTTTTTTGGGTGTGAATGTGGATTAATTAAGCCTAGATCTACATAATGAGGTAGTTGAGAAACTACTAATGTGAATGAAATTGAAAACCATGTCTCATTAATGATAGAGATCATGGAGGTTGATACAGTCAAATAAGATCTTGAAGAGATAAAACAGAAGCTTGATTCTGTCAACTAAGATCTTGAAGATGTCAAACAAAAGATCATGGGCCATTCATGATAAAATGATGGAGGATGTTGTGCAAACAAAACACACTTGATGGAGAGGGCGTACATTGCACCTAGACATGATGGTTGATTTGGTCAACAACGCAGTCAAACATGGAGGGTCTTGACCACATTCATTGCATGGTCTAGATGAGGGCCAAGGCTTAGGAAGGCTCGGAAATTATATAAATAATATGAAGGCAAGGATGAGGGTATTCTGATTATTCTTGATGTGAATATCTTTCCAGATCTGGAATTGTCATGTGACATTCCATTGCTTTCTCAGGCTGTTTAACAGAGATTGCAAGTGTTTTTTAGCACAGGGTGTTCCTGGTCGGGAATCCCACCTCTTTCTTAGAGAATCTCTTGAAAGAGTATTGTACTTCATTCTACATCAGGAAATAAGTCCCACATCTACTTTTCCACTTTCTGCAAAACATCCATATTCAGAAATTGTAGATTTCTGAAGATGAGTTTGGAAGGAGTAATTGGTGAGGGTTTATTCCTATCACCTTGGGCTTATAGATCAGCTTCCCAGATCTTCATTGCAGATCTTGCATCAGGCCAAAATTTATTGACCTCCTAGCAGCAGTATTTCTCCAGGAATTACGCTGTCTAAATTGCAGATCTAAAAAAAGAAAGGAAGTTACTAGCATTTCATCTAGTAATCCTATGAGGGATCATCCCCTGACATTTCCATCAGTATTTCAATAAACCTGGAGTTTATTGCAGCATTTTTTAGTAGGCATAAGGCCTCTCTTTCCTTCATAGTGCAGTTTCTATTGGAAATTTTGTTGCAACAACTGCAATCATTATTGGAGGATTGAGAAGCTAGATCTAGAGCTTGTAGCTTGTATATCTAAAGAAGGGATCAACCCTTCAAGCTTAGATCTGATCTTGTAACATAATTCAACCATCTTTTGACATATCTAGCTTTAGATCTGTATTTCCCACTAGATGAAGGATCAAATCCTAGGGAGGTGATTTTCCAAAGTTGTAGATCTGGAAAATCCTTTCTAGGTTATCTTGGGAATCATTACATTGCCCAGATCTTGAATCTTGGAATCATCTAAGCTCCATATTTGAGTGGATCTATATTTTCCTTTTCAGCCTGCAACTATATGTTCATATTTTGCTGAAGGGACAGCGCAATATTTTCTTCAATGCCTCTCTAGTTACGTTGTACTTATTGTAGCATGTTTTTTGGGTGATTCTAGACCAACTTTTTGGCTAGATGTACTTATATTTTGTACATTGTGTAACTGATTCTTCTCCAATATAATAAGATGGCTTAACTTCTCTATAAATTCTTATGTTGTCTTAATATTAATTGTTTACTTAGTTGCATCTCTTATATTATGTTTCAGTATTACTGCATTTTCCCCTTTTGGGATATTACAGTGGTATCAGAGCATGATCTTTGGCTCAGCTTGTGGGCACTTTATATTTTGCATCTAAAGAAGAACCAGATGTATGAGATCGATCATGGAGGAAGAAATTTTTTCCACTCATTTCTGTAGATCTATGCAAGATCTCCCGAAGGAGGTTAATCAAATGAAAGAGGAAAGGCAGAAAGAAGATCCAAGAAGAAGATGTGATGAGGAAGGTCCAGGCACTTCCTATCAGTAAACACGAAAACTGGAGAATCCTAGATCTCCTCATAGATCCACTATGCCCATTTTCTTTAGAGAAGGTGAAAGGTGTAGAAATGAAGAAAGGATTGAGCCTAAGACTCATGAAACTCTCAGTCTATATCTTGAAGAGTACAAAGCACAATCTAGAGCATTCAAGGAGAAGCTAACTCTCCAACAATTCTTCAAAATCGAAGAAGAAAGAGGATCCTATAGAAGCAATGGAAGAAAGAGGCATAATAGATTATATTTGCCTACATTTGATCGATCTTCCTCAAGCACTGTTAAGGCTTAGTGGAGAGAGTTAGATTCATTTTTCAAGCTACATTCTGTAGCTAAATGGGAGTTTGTTCAAATTGCAGCACTTCATCTTTTAGATGAGGCTAATGATTGGTGGTTTGGTCACATGGAGCATGCAAAGGTGACTAAATATTCAGATTCCTTTCATAGGTTAAGAAAGAAGTTTGATGTGAAGAAGACAGAGATGTACCACAAAGAGACATTTCCTACGGATGAGGATGTCAATCTTGTCACTCTGGACAAGAGGTCACTACATTCACCACCAGCTGCAAAATTACTTGCATCTGGAGAAATGACACTTGCACCTTTTCAAGATGGTTTTTAGCTCTTGACATATAGAGTCCCATGCATGATTCAGGAGATGCATGAGGGAAAGGAGGAAGATTCCAACGCTGGTACACTTGGAGAAAAGCAGCCATCACTCTTACCAGTAGTTGGAGGCACTATTGTCCGGGTTGGAGGAACTCTTGTGGTCTGTCAAGAGGTTCTCGCATTTCAGTTGATCCAACATATGCATACACATTCATCACCTATTGTTTCAGTAGATATTATTGGAACTTATGGGGACATGCCATCAGGGTCAATGCATGACCAAGGGTTAGATCCAAATGCTGATTTGAAGCAGTAAACTATCACAATGCAGAGGAAACTTGATCTAATCAAGAAGGAGATGAAAATATATCCCAATTTGTCATGGATGGACTACATTCAACTTCTTGAGTTGAAGTGTAGAGTTTCAGAAGAAGGGATGAGCATGATCTTATGTACAATGAATGGTTATGAGATCAGTATTGTACCTTGCTTTGATACAGTAGTTGTATCACCTTGCAGATCTACAACATTGTCACTTAGTAGAAGTGATAATGATGAGGCCCCATTATTATTGGAGAATTCTGAAGGTAGCTTCACTCATGAAGAAATGGAGGACAAAATGATGAATGGTAGACATCTAGATATGAAAAATCTTTTCTCCTTTCTTGATGACACTTTCTCAATGAGCATCTCACAGCTCAAAGAGATACTTCTACCTACATCAGATCCAGAGCCTCACTGGTTTTGGAAGGCCATGGATGATAAGAAGGTCTCATTAAGAGATCTCATTGGAGGTTCACTTCAACATTTCGTGAAGTGAAAATTTCTTCATCAGTTTGGGGAAGATGGTATTCTACAAAGAGAGGATACCATCATTATGTAGCACATCACTCATCTTCCATATTGGGGTGAGTGGGTGAGGATCATAAGCAAGGGGTTGCATGACCACTTGCAGATTTATGACATGGGCCAGAAATCTTGGTTACGTTGGTTTCCCTTGGGAGATTATTGTCACTGCCCAAAGGCTCCTATTTATTTGATCCATGCCTTGAAGAACACTTATGAAATGAAGGAGGAGGCATGGCTGCGTTGGCTGCTCTTCGGTGAGTATGGCTACCACCCAATAGCTCATAATTTTTTGATTTATGCCTTCTGTATCAATGATAGAATGCAACAAAAGAAGGCATGTTCATTTTGGTTTCACTTGAGAGAGATTGGCCACCACATGACATCTCCTATGTCTATGTGTTTTGTTTTGGGTAAAGCTTGGCATGATGCTGTCATGATGTGCATTGATGATGTCTCTTTTCATTGGGCTGATGTGACATTCCATATGTCCATTAGTATGTTTTTGCTTCATGATGCACATGAGGAGGAGAGAAAGCAACGAGATCTCTTGTTTCTTTGGTTGCTTTTGGGGGAGTTTGGCTTGTCCATCTCACATGGAAGAGATGGAGGATGGCAACAAAGGGCCTTAATCTGGTGGATACTATTAGGAGATTGTGTTTTGACATCTTTGTCTACCCATATAACTCCTTTCCCTCTTCTTTTGCATAAATTTGGAATGATGATTGGATCCAACAAGGCCAATAAGGCTAAGGATGAGAGCATATCAATGCTCAATCAGATTCATGAAGCATGGGATGGAGAGATGTACTTTGAGATGGGGCTTTTCCTTTGTGGAAAGAGCCACTTTATTTTATGTATCTCATGTATGAATGATGAATTTGGAACTCATATGGTTGTCACTTGGTACTTCACGATAGAAGGAGGACATCTAACCATACAGTTGGAGGTCATTTTATATGTTTTTGAAAGACAACTTTGAAACCAAACATGCATAACACATTGCAACAAATGGAGGAAGCCTTCCTTATGTGGATTCCATTGGGAGGGGAATAGATGTTTTTGCATCTACTTTTGGAGTTGCTTGAGGCCAAGCAACATTTTTGTCGGGGGGGGGGACTATAATATTCCCAAATTTCCACATCATATTTGGAATATTAGAGTCCTTTATTTTCTTAATAAATTAAGTAAATAAAAGCGTGGAGGGACCCACAAATCTCAAATATGAATAATATCCACTTTTTTCTGTGTGAAGGTGGATTAATTAAGCCTATATCTACATAATGAGGTAGTTGAGCAACTACTAATGTGAATTAAATTGGAGATCATGTCTCATTAATGAGAGATATCATGGAGTTTGATACAATCAACTGAGATCTTGAAGAGATCAAACATAAGGTTGATTCAGAGAACTAAGGTTTTGAAGATGTCAAACAAAATATCATGGGACATTCATGATAAAATGATGGAGGATGTTGTGCAAACAAAGCACACTTGATGGAGAGGGTGTACATTGCACCTAGAGACGACGGTTGATTCGATCAAACAACGCAGTCAAACTTGAAGGGTCTTGTCCACGTGAATTGCATAGTCTGGATGAGGGCTAAGTCTTGGGAAGGCTCAAACATTATATGAAGAAGATGAAGGAAAGGATGACGACATGCTGATTATTCTTGATGTAAAGATATTTTCATATCTCGAATTGTCATGTGACATTCCATTACTTTCTCGGGTTGTTTAGCAGAGATTGCAAGTGTTGTTTAGCACAGGGTGTTCCTAGTCAGGAATCCAATCTCTTACTTAGAGCAGCTCTAGAAAGTGTATTTTAGTTCATTCTACATTAGACATTAAGTGCCACATCTACTTTCCTACTTTCTGTAGAACATCCATATTCAGAAATTGCAGATTTCTGAAGATCAGTTTGGAAGGAGGAAGTTGTCTTTAGTACTTCAGCTGGAGAAATGGTGAGGGTTTATTCCTATCACCTTGGGCTTATAGATTAGCTTTCTAGAGCTTCATTTCAGATCTGGAATCAGACCAAAATTTATTGACCTCCTAGCAGCAGTATTTCCTTCAGGAATTACACTGTCTAAATTGCAGGTCTAAAAGGAGGATGGAAGTTGCTAGCATTTCAGCTAGTAATCCTGTGAGGGATCATCCCCTCACATTTCCATCAGTAATTCCATTAGCCTGGAGTTTATTGCATCCTTTTTCAACAGGAAAAAGGCCTCTCTTTCGCTCACAGCATAGTTTCTACTGGCAGTTGTGTTGCAGCAGCTGCAATCATTATTGGAGGATTGAGAAGCTAGATCTAGAGCTTCTAGCTTGTATATCTCAATAAGGGATCACCCCTTCAAGCTTAGATTTGATATTGTAAGATAATTCAGCCATATATTTGATAGATCTAGCTTCAGATATATATTTCCCAGCAGATCAAGGATCAAATCCTAGGGAGGTGATTTTCCAAAATTGTAGATCTGGAAAATCCTTTCTGGGTTATCTTGGGAATCCATCACATTAGCCAAATATTGAAACTTGGCATCATATGAGCTCTATATTTGAGTAGATCTGCATTTTCCTTTTCAGCCTGCAACTATATGTTCATATTCTGCTAAAGGGACAACACAGTATTTTCTTCAGTGCCTCTCTAGTTATGCTGTACTTATCGTAGCATGTTTCTGGGTGATTCTAGGCCAAATTTTTGGCTAGATCTACTCATATTTGTTACATTGTGTAAGTGATTCTTCTCCAATATAATAACATGGCTTAGCTTCTCTATAAATTCTGATTTTGTCTTAAGATTAATTGTTTACTTAGTTGTAGCTCATATATTGTGTTTTAGTATTACTGCATTTTCCCCTTTTGGGATATTACAACTGATAATTCACTATAAATAGTTGTTTCATGTTAGTTCTAAGGAAGACCTAGTTGGGAGAAAGGTTAAAAAGAGCAAATATATCAGTTTTAATATTATAAAATTCTACAGGTCATGCATGAAGTGATTGGGAAGGCCGTGAAGGATTGCACAATAATTATTGGGGATTTTACTAATTAATAGGGGCTCAATTAGACCAAGATATCATAAGAAAGGTAGGTCAAGTAGAGGCAAGAAAAATGTTAAATACTTTACCATTTTTTGTTGAGATTGCAAGCCGGTTTCGAGTAGGATCGAAGTGAGACAATCAGCAGAGTGTAGAGGCTTCTTAGTGGACGAATATCATTGTATAGTTTCATGATCCCAACCATATGCAATATAGATATAAATGGGTTTTGAGCATTTTCTTTGCCCAGATACATCTTGTGTTTTTCAATTTATTGTCTCTTTCTCTTACTTGTATGTCATTGTGTGGTCATGTTTTGTTTCCGCAAATTGTAGAAGGATTCAATATTTTGTTTTAGTAGATTAGAATATTAGATTGAATCTCATTGGTATATTTTCTACATGTTATCATAATGATATTTATACATGGTATCAGAGTGCTAGGAATCACAATATAAGAGAATAAATAGAGTTTTCTTTGAACATGTTCAAATTTGTAGATTTATTCTTCAACATCCAACAGTAGATCAATATTTCCTTCAATGAATTTTGAATCGAACATGCACTTGAGGGAAATTATAACTATATATAATGGATTACATGATGGAGTTAGTGTTGGAGGATAAAGGGTTGAAGGAATTCATATATACTGATATTCCCAATCCCATAGCAGAAGATGCCCAACTTCTTGATCCATGGCTTAATAAGGTACTAAAGGCCAGAATGATCTTATTAGAGGGAGTTCCAGATCATATTGTCTCAATTTTTCATGGGAAGGAAACTTCATATGATATGTGGAAGGCCTTGACAAATCTGTTTCAGAATAGCAACGACCACAGGAAGATGGCACTGAAGGAAAAGCTCGGAAAGATCAAGATGGAGGAAGGCAACATGATCCATAAATACTTACATAAGTTCACTCAGTGTTGAGATTATATTACAAGTGTTGGGGTGACTTTTTCTGATGATGATTTGGTGAGCCTAGCACTTCTAGGCCTTCTCAAGTGTTGGCATAGTTACTAGCACTCTGTTAATGAGAGGGAGAAGTTACAAAAATAGGAGTGTTTGTTCTCTTACTTGGTATAAAAGAGATAAGGCAAAGCACCAGAGATAGGACCTATGGAAAGACAAAGAAGAATATTTTTCATTTCTAGGAAAAGGAAATAAATATAAGAGAATGAATTCCCAAGGTTAATATGGAAAACGAGAATTGTCCAACATTAATCGTTTTCACTGTCATGAGCACAAACACTATGCCTTGAATTTTCCATAGAATAAGAGCAAGCAAGAAGGAGCCTGTAGTTACAGCAGGTGAGGTGCTAGCTTTAGAGTTGGAGATTTATTTTACTCTCATTGCATGTAGGGTGAGTACTGTAATGGGATCCATGTGGTATCCAAACAACAGTGCCTTATTCCTTATGACAGGGAATAAATATCTATTTAGAGACTTGGAGGAGAAGGACCTCCAGAAAAACATAGAGTTTGAAGATGACAGGAGGTATTACGCGGCCATAATAGGTACAATTACCTTTCAAAGGGACTTTGGATCCCCTCTTAGATTGAGAAATGTTTTGTATGTTTCACGACTAAGGAATAATCTTGTCTCTGTAGTGATATTCGAAGACCGTGGTTATGATGTCATATTTAGAAAAGGAAAGGTGTTCCTTAGACACATTGCCATAGGACGGGGGAAACATATCGGTGCAAGAGTTAACAACCTGTATGTTCTTGAGGTCGAGGATACATGAAAATATTTGAGAATTAAAAAAAAGGTTAGTGACTGGGTGGTTGAGAGGGAGCCTCTCAACATGCAATCTCAGAACCAGTCTCGAAAGCTTGTGGAGCAACAAAAATTGGAGAAGCAAAGAGGATACTGAGTGGAAGTGTCCACTCAAGTAGAGACCCCTAGGAGGGAGTAATTTCGAGCCAAATCGGCATAGGGAGCACATGCAACCATATCTTCAGGACAGAGGTGGGGAAATGCACATATATAATCCCAAGAGAAGAAATTTGGGCATGATCCATTAATATGGCTTGTCTCATGGACCAAACCTGACTACGAGGAGACGAAAATATAGAAGTAGTTGGAAGGATCAATCAGATTGATGGATTCATATATCAAGAAGACATGAATCAGTGTGAGAAATGTCATATACTAGAGCACAGATCAGAGTTGGCAACAGTGCAGGCAGAACATATACAGAGTTAGTAGCACCACAAATATTCATTAGGGGAATTATGATGTCTAAAATGGGTGTCCTTGGGAAATTATAAAATAATAGTAGAAATAATAAAATAATATTTGATCACATCATCAAATTTTAGAGGGGAAAAAAAAACTACTTTTCAACTTGTATGTTCAACTTATCTCCCAAATTTTTTACTCAAATTTTGAGAGGGAGTACTTTTTGGATGTAAAATTTAATTCCTCATCCAAGGAGTACCAATGTTGCATACTTTTGATGGATATTCATACACTAAAAATGATAAATACATGAAAAACATGATTTCAATCACATGTTTTCATGTATTTGTTATTTTTCGTGTAGTAGCATCCATCAAAACGATGAAACATGGGTACTCCTTGGATGAGTAATTAAATTTTGCATCCAAGGAGTACTCATGCTCAAAATTTGAGTAAAACCTTTGGGAGATAAGTTGAAAATATGAGTTGAAAATGTTGATTTATTATTTTTTAATCCTTTTACCCTTTTACTTAAAATATGGTGAATCATCCCTCATGGTTGACATCATCATCTTGAATCCTATTGGTTCTTATAAAGTTTATTTTGGCTATACATTTTTCTTAGGAGGCCCATTTTAGACCTCAAAATTCCCCTAATATTAGTAGAAAGTGTAGTAACTAGTAGCATTCAAATAATTTGATGAGAGATGCATCATATTGATTCAATTTTTGGAGGCTATTCAGTTTCGGGAGTTGTAGGAGCAAACAAGACTAGAGAAGTGTTGCATGCAAAACATTCTAAAGGTACCAGATCATGATAGATTGAATTCCTTTTTTTTTGAGAGGGAGTGTTGAAATTTGCAACAAGAAACAGGGAAATTGGCATCCAAAAATTAAATCCATAAAATGGCACTTGCAATTGGCTACAATATGAGGTTTTTGACTTAATTTTCCCATAATTAAATTGAAAGAAAAATTGTAATTTCATCTCATAATAACTTATATTAGTTATTTGAGTCAAGAAGTCTTAGTTAGCTTACGAAATTTGAGTTATACATGTAAGAGGATGCATGAAAAGGGATCTCATACTTTTTAGCACCCGTAGTTGAGTTATTTGTGAGTTTTAATTAGTTAACTCAATTAATTGAGTTAAAATCAACTTAACTAGTTCTAACCAAGTAATGAGCTAGTGAGAGGTCAAGTGAATTACATTAGATTTAATTTACAAGTAGTGATCAATAAGTTAACTAATAATTCACTATAAATAGATTTTTCATGTCAGTTCTAAGGAATACCTACGTGAGACAAAGGTTAAGAAGAGGAGATCTATTAGTTGTACTATTAGAAAATTGCATAGGTCATTCATAAGGTCATTTGGAAGGCCTTCAAGGATTACGCAATAATTTTTGGGGATTTTCCTAATTAATAGGGGCTCAATTAGCCCAAGAATTCATAAGAAGGTTAGACCAGGTAGAGGTAAGAAAAAGGTTAAATACTTGACTGGTTTTGCTTCGATTACAAGCCAATTTCGAGCAAAATTAGAGTGAGACAGTTAGCAGAGTGCATAGGTTTCTCAGTGAATTGACCATATGAAATATATAGATAGAGGATTTTTTAGGAGTTTCTTTCCCAAGATACATCTTATGTTGTGTTATTGATTGTCTCTTTCTCTTTTTTATATGTGATTGTGCGATCATGTTTTATTTCAAAAAATTGTAGAAGGATTCAGTATTTTGTTTTAGTACATTACAACATAACATTGAATCCCATTGGTATATTTTATACATGGTATCAAAGCGATATTTCTACAGTGCATGAGGATTGTTGCATGAATCATGTGTGGGGAGTGCACAAGAAATTGTGTGTGGAGAGTGTGTGTGTTAATCAAGGTAAAAAAAATAGTTATGCACACACTACCTTTGTATATTGTTTCTTTACACAACCATAATAACTATTGTTTATATGCAAAGAGGGGAAGATTTACATTGGTGGTTCTAACACCTTAATAAAATATCAAAACTAAAACATGAATGTCTTTAAATATTTACATTTATATGTGTAAATCAAAATTTTAAGTTATATATATATATATATATATAATCCTTGATGTCTGATAAATGGTTAAATATTGTAATTAATTCATTTGAATCTATAATTACATAAATTCATAAATTGATATATATTAAATGTATAATATTTAATTTTACATGGTTTATATTTGTAAATTGATATGATTTCAATGATAATTGACAATTCCTACACATCCCTTGGGTGGTTGGAAAATATTAACACTATTACTATGATCCAAGAAAAAACACATTAGTTACAATGTAAATTGTAGTTGGAATGTTCAATTTTACAAACTGATATTCTCTAATCCATTGCGAAGAGTAAACTTTTCACAATTTGATTTTCAAATTTATGTTTTTCATGGAAAATTTTAGGGGATAATATTCACAAGTGGGGTGGGTAATTTTCAATGGTTTTTCCAAAAAAAATCTCCAATTTCCATTTGTTTCTAAAAATGAGTCTCCCCAATTTTATAGTATAAAATTATTTTACCTTAAAAATTGCCAAAATTGTATAGAGACCATTTATTAAACTATTATAAATTTGCATGTGTTTTCAAAGATATCGAAAAACATCTTATAATTTTCAATTTGGGGACTGGTAAGATTTTCCAATGTTTCTAAACTTTAAGAAACATTTCTATTCTTAAAAAAATTTGTGCTGTTTTTTCATAACATATATTAATTGAATGATTAATATTTCTATGTATCTACTATGTCATTATCTTGCGAAAAATATTTTTCATTGTGCCGGATGTGGAGTTGCATAGAAAGCTCCACACAATGATCATCATATGTTGAAGACCGGTAAAACTCCTATTGTAATGGTAATAGTTTTGAAATACTAAGTTTTATCTTAACACATAACAATAGAAACAATATCAAGTCAAGATATGGTATTGCCTGAAAAATATTATTAATCGTATATACTTATTCCACATCAGATACACACATAAACCAAACTTTCCATTTCACAAACTTCTAATTAATTCGTTTATATGTAGTATGGTCCACATATTTGTTTACCTGCACAACACTTATTCCTGACATGTATTGAAAACACAGTTTATCCAAAATTGGATAATGCAATTTCAACTGAAAAAATGTGAAATCAACAATGCGTTTAGTATTCAAAAAATATCAATATAAAGGTTCATTCACTCTTTTTTTGTAGCAAAAATTTGTTCATAGAAAAAAAATCAAACATAGTAAATGTCCTAAATATGTGTTGGTTCACTCAATAAATTCTAAATACTCTGGTATTTATTGGGAATAAAAATTTAGTTAATAAATATAGGATGAGATTTAGGATATTAATAAAATAATATGTTGATATTGATTTCTAAATTGGGTCAAATTAGGGAATCATGAAACACAATCCTATGATTTGGACTATCATGAGTTGGAATTTAAGAATAATGGATATGGTTGAAACTAGTTGTTAAAAATTGTAGTAAGAAAGGATCAATTTTACTTGTGCCTTAGTGAAATTGAGTAATTCAATTTTCCACATCAGCACAATGACTTGGATTGCATTTAGCTTGTGTGACATGGCCTTGTCTATTAGTTAGATCTACAAGTTTTAGTTATATGCTTGGAGTAGATATATGCATTTAATGATTTCTAAAATTTAGCAATATAGTTTAGTTATTTTCAGTTGAACCTATTTAACCGAGCTCAAGTCATCAGTTGAGTCAGTTGAATTTCAATTGACTAGTATAACTATTGTTAAATCAACGATCTGTCAGTTAACCTAGTCAATTAGCTAAAAACAGCCTAGACATGCATGGAATTCGAATTGCGTAGCTAGAGTGGAGCAAAAGGCACGTTCCTGTTATCAATTTTATACTAGATGGTTGTAGAGGCTTGGCATTAAGGAATGTGATCAATTCCTTGCTATTTGTGCAAAGAAATAGGTAACTCCCCTATTATTGAAGATCCTAATTTATCCTGAATTGCGCAAGTAAATAGGAGGAAGTTGGGGCATTGAATTGGTTAAGTGTTGGTTAGAGCATGATACTTAGCAAGAGAACAAGTTTACAGAGCACGGTGTTCTTGTAGATTAAAGCAAGACATTTTAATAGTTTCTCATTCTCATCTAATTAAAGAAAAGCATCAAAGGGGTTTTCCCCTACTGAGTTTCCTTGTAAATCATTGTGTTCTTATGATTTTGATGGTTGCATGTCATTGCATGTGTTTCAAAATTGTGATTTCTATTCTGAAAAATAGTAGAGGAACTTTGTAATCTCTTGATTTCAGTTCAATTTTGGCAATAGTAGAAAATTTATATTAATCTCTACACGGTATTAGAGCAGAAATCACACTTGAAACCATTAAATAGATCTTCTAATTCACAGATTTAAATTTCGAGATTCAGTGAAGGATATTTTCTTCCATGCGGTAAATTTTTTTTGAACAGATTAATATTAGAGTATGCCCTGGAGGGAACCTCAAATTTCATAGCTTGGAATGATAGGATGGGAGTTGTACTCGATGATAATGGAGTGTTGGAGTACGCCAAAATTAAAATTACAAAACAAGTAGTACCAAGAGCACAACAATTAGCCCATTGGAATGAGGATAATGAAAAATACAAAAGGTTCATCTTGGAGGGTGTGAGAGACCACATAGTCTCGAATTTACATGGCAAGGAGACTCCATTTTCTATGTTGAAGACCCTCATTGAGCTATTCGAAAATGGTAGTGATGTTAGTAAATTTTCATTGAGGGACAAGCTTAGAAACATCTGCATGAAAAAAATGAAACTATTCCACATTACCTCTCTAGATTCACTTAGTTTCGAGATGAACTTGGAGGAGTAGGAGAAAATATGCCATCTTTGGAGCTATTGAGCCTAAATATCCTAGGAATTTAAAAATTCTAGTAGAACTACCACTACTTTGTTAATGGAAGGGAAAATTTTCCAAATTGGGAGACACTTTTATCTGATCTAGTGGAGGAAGAAACCTGAAGGAGCACTAGAGATGTAGTAACATCTAAAGCTGAGGAGGAAGATAATTTTTCCTTGGATGGGAAGAGTAAGAAAGCCCAAAGAAAGCCAAATTCCAGCCAAAACAATGGTATGAAGAAGGACCTAAGCAAGATAAAATATTTTCAGTGCCACAAATATGGGCACTGTGCAACAAATTGTTCGCACAAGAAGTCTAACAATAAGCCTTCAGGAGGAGGAGGAGCTGAAGCACTTGCCTCACAATTCAAATTATACTTCACGCTAATTACATACATGGCCAACATTGTAATGGGGAGTGTGTGGTACCTATATTCAGTTGCCTCAGTCCATATGATAAGATACAAAGAATTATTTTGTAGCACAGAGGAGAAGGATCTACAGATGCACATGGAACTTGAGGATGATGGTTGGTATAGTACCAAAGGAATAAGAATTGTAACCTTTAAGTGGGATTTAGGCTCCCATATTCATATAAAATATGTTATGTATGTACCTTGGTTGAAGAAGAACTTGATATTTGTAGTTGTATTGGTGGATAGAAGGTATGATATTTTTTCAGTAAGGAAAAAGCCTTTTTGAGACATGTAGCTACCATACAAGTGAAACAGATTGGAATTTTAGTGAAAAATATATACTTGAGGTGGAAGTGTGTGCTACACTAAGTAGCAAGGAAGAAAAGGTATAAAGTCAAGATGTTGGAGAAAGTTGGCATAGGAACATGGGACACTTACACCATGGAGTCTTAAAAGTAATGCATTATATTACCATTAGTCACCCAAAATGCACCCTTGACCAACATCATGTCTGCAAGAGATCCACACTAGGAAAATGTGACAAATCCACCTTCCAAGGTTGACATAGTAGAGAAAGAGAAATATTGGAGTGAATCTACTCTAATGTATGAGGACCCTTTTCTATAGCCTTCGTATAAAAAGATATATATTGTGTATTTTTTGTTGATCACTTTTCTAGAAAATGTTGGATCTTCTTCATGCAGAAGAAGGGTGATTTTTTGTCAAAATTTTTTGAATTCAAATAATTGTTTCAAAAGGAGATTGGTCATAAATTGAAAGCCCTTAGAAGCGATAATGGAGGAGATTTTATTTCTATCAACTTCAAGGAATTTTGTGCCAAATAGGCTATTAGAAGAGAACTGATAACACCCCATAACCCACAACAAAATGGGTTGGCTGAAAGGAAGAACAAAAACAAATTGGGATCATACAACTCCATGTTGCATTATCAAGGGTTGCCACTACATGTATGGGCAGAAGCATGAAACATTGCAGTTTATTTGCAAAACATGAGCCCTAATAGAATAATTTCCATGATCACACCCAAAGAAGCATTCTTTGGGAGAAGGCAAGATGTATCTCATTTTCCAATTTTTGGAGATATTATTTATTTTCATGTCTCCAAGGATAGCAGGAAGAAACTTTAACCTAAAACTAAGCTGGGAGTCTTTATAGGATATACAAAGATACCACATAATTACTGAGTATATTTTCCCTCACTTAGGGTGAAAATAGTGAGGAGAGATGTCAAATTTGATGAAAATAAGGCTATGATATGCTCTTTAGATTGAGATTTAAGTATCCCACCAGAGGAGGAGATTCTAGCTGTAAAGGAAGATGCTTAGACAAAGCTTTGGGATGTTGTGGAGCAGCCACAAGTGGAGGAGAAGATAGGAGGCCGAGTGGAGGCACCCACTCCACCGTAATATTCTAGAGAGGGGAGGAAGATAACCAAAGAAGCTAAAATATTGGTGTAGGATGCACGGGAGCATGTGGGAACTCCTACATCTCAATGCAGGCAAAGGAGGTCACTAGACAGTTACACTCAATATATGGCTCTCATGACAGAACTCACTATGAAATAGTCTTCATCTTAACTATCCTCTTCCTTCCTTCCAACCTGTATAACCGTACTTAGTGATTGTTTCTCCTCTTTACAGAGAACAAAATCAATGCTCTTTCCTTCATCTGGAAAAACTCCTACATTCATACACCAACTGTTAAAATCAAAATAATCATGGCATGTGTCCTCCATTAACACCTTGACCAACATATGTTGATTGTCCACACAACTTGTAAGACTCTCAACTAGCCACTCACCAAAATTTTCTTCATACTAGTCTTCAGTTTCCAAACGGCCTAGATGACTTTCAACTAGTCTCCTTTCAACATTATCATTCTATCTTTTTCCAAGGTTTATCCCCTTGTTTAAGTTCCCAAAGAACTTCTTCTTCAACCATTACCCTCCCTTTGTTGCACATGAATAGAAAATATTTCAGCCCTCTAACACAACTGGGAAATATGGGAGTAGGCAAAAAGGGAACTTCACCTAAAACACAGTCCTATAAAAAAAAATTATTTGTCACTCCAAAATAATTTTAAAGTGTTTGCTTCTAATTCACATTATTTCCTAGCGTCGTTCGCTACAAAATAATTTCGCAATGCCTATTAAAATTATGTATTGTGATTTTATTTTTAGGTAGCTATAATGACCCTACTCTTTTGCGAACTAACTCTCCATATCCTAGACTTTCTTCTTGACAAATTAAATGAATTATTTTTCCTTTCTTCACCAGGTTTGCAATTTGTTACAAATTTTCCAATGAAAAATCAGTAAAAGAGGCATTTTGACTGTACTCCTAAACATAGTGCTATATTTCACTTTAACAACATTCAACTTGTTGTAAATCTCACAGATTCACTACTCCAGAATAGCGTGGTATATTACTGTACTGGTTTTCAGACCATTTCAACAAGAATACACAAGATACATGAGTAAATCTAAGAGGATTTTCGCAACATTCTAAAACAACGATATGTCTTATTATTATTGTAACAACACTCCAATCACTAACATAAAAACATGAAACCATTGTTACATGGTGTAGGCAGACATTCCTTCTACAAAATTTAAGACTGGCACAACATAAATCTAAAAAGACAAATGAACAATAATACGATGAATGGAACCATAAGATTTTAATATATTTTCTTTTATAAATCGGTTCAATAAGCTTAAAAGTTTAAAATGACAAATATTCAAATGAAAAAAAGCACAAGAAGAGAAACCACGAGTTCATAAGAGGAAATCAATTTAGTGTAAACAAAAATGTTTTGATTCATTTAACAATCACACAACTTAAAACCCAATAGTTGTTCATTATGCCATTTAGATATAAATTTACGTTCCATTCACACGGATTGAAGGTACAAGATTCTGCAAAACTTAGAATTGTACTTTCACAGAAGAGCAATGAGTTCGCATGTTCTCTCTCTCTCTATTATCCTGTTCCTATTCTTCTCTTCTCGCCTTCTCCTCCCTTGGGAGCTTTCCAAACATTTATTTCTTTTTGTTTAGCAAAATAAATAGACTATGACAATCGAGAGTTATAATGTGTGAAATGTTTTCTTTTCTCCAGAAAGTAAGGGAAATTGAAAATTATATTTACATCCTTAAATAATTTTTCCAACCTATTTCTTAAAATAAAAACTCACTTCTTAATGTAAATATTTACAATTTCTTTAAAAAAAAAAAAAAAAAAAAAACATTTAAAAGTTCCTCCCATCATTACCATGTAGACATCCCATCACATTTCTAATTTCTTATCTAATTACCATGTAGACATCCCATCACATTTCTAATTTCTTATCTAAATACCTCATCAATTGTTTTTGTGCTCGATCTATGCCCCTGCACTCATTCTCCAACTTAAAATTTTATGGTATCATGCGTGAAACTATGTAATCTAGGAACTTATCTATAAAATTTTAGATGGGTTACAAAATGTTTTTGTTTCTGGAAATGCAACAGTAAATTATTTTATCAAAATATTATACGAAACTGTAGTAAAATGAACATTTTAATCTTGAAGTTTATCTGGCTTGTAACCATTTGTAGCTCAAGACATGATTTATACCAAAATTATAGTACATATACACATATAATGCAATGCTATTACATCTGAATTCTGTATGAAACCTAGGTTGAGATTAAGTTAAAACCTAGGGTGTGTAACTTTGTTGTTACAACTGTAAGACACTCTAAGACCCACCACACCGGTATAATTGGTTCAATATTTTTCCCATTTTGTATATCCTTGATGATGCTTACATGAGAATAGAGTTTTCTATCATCCATAGGAATTTTATATGGATCAAGGAAGAATAAAACATCCTTATTGAAACCGGTTTACTGAAGGAACAATTTCATATTATGGTAAGGAGGAGAAATAAAACAATAATGAGTAATTTTTTTATTGAGTGCATACGTATATGTCTACGATATTAAATATGTTATGTTAGGTATATATCTACATCTTCCCCAATAAATATAGTCAAATAGCTGGGAAGACCAAGCTAGTACGTACTCTCCCATATAGTTATGTAGGCGAAATCAATATGACTTTTCCCATCAAGTAAGTAGAACATATGGAAGTATATTTAGTAGGAGTAAAAATAGATTTTTAGGATGTCTTTGATAATATGGACAAATAAAACTGATGAGGTAAAAAATATTCCTTCACACATATTTCCGGTTAATTAAATATAGATTTTTATTATAATCATACTTTTTCAATGTATTGATGGAAAAATAAAAAAAAATTCGTGCGTACGTAATATGTGATTTCTCTTAGAAATAATTTATTAATTTCTTTCCACTAACCTTATGTTTTACACACACATATTCATAAAAAAAATGTGATAGCTTGGGTCAGTATTCCTCTAAGAATTTCATTGTTTGTCCACATGGCTGATCAATCTATGTTTATAATGTTGAAGGTGGATGAATTAAGGAAAAAATTATTGGCATTATATTCTTTTCAAGGGAGAAAGTGTTATAGAACTACATCTATGATATCATGCTATATTGGCATGTTGTGTTTATCACTTGATATGAGCCCAAGGGGTGTGTATATTGCGTTAAATGTATATCTAATTAATATTTATTAATAAGGATTCACATGTGCAATGTGTGAATGTGTGAGTAGATAATAATATATATAACACTTTTTTTTTTTGTGGATGGAAGAAGTGACTTAAGTGATGAATGTATTGGGGTATTTGGAAGACAATTATTATAGAACATATATTCATTATGTATCTTAGAGTTGTGTTCAATTCTCAATTTTTTTTAAATGATGTTTATTTTAATTTACTATGATATATTAAGCATTTATTTCATAATATTTAGTTTTAGACCATACAATCATAGGGTTTTTCTCCATCGAATAAATCACCTTGGAATTTTTATTACAATATTTTTTTGAAGTTCAATAATAATTTTTTTAGAGGATTTAGAAGAAATAAGGAATTACTTATTATAATAATTTAAAATTTTGTTTCACTAGACTATCAAATATAGACTCTCAAAATTAGTGTTTCCTAGTAGCCCTAAAACTAGTCTCACGTAAGTCTTCTCGGTAAAACAATAATAAATTTTTCATTGGAACATATAATATAGTGAAAGTTTTAAGAACTTGAGAAGACATATGTAAAATCCCATGGTGAAACTTTAGAGTTCTATTTTCTATAAATTTTCACTTATACACTAGGGAAGTTAGGGCTTTCAAATAGTTCTAAAACTAGTGTGAAGCATGCATTCTATGCAAAAACTCATATATGATTCTAGAAAGGTCTAAGGTGAATGTCAATAGTTTCATTAGAAAATATTTACACTATATATCTTCAGGTCTAAATCTCAAAAATATATCGAAAATACTATATAGGTGTCATTTCATACAAGGTGATGTAAATAAAGGGAAAAAAATAAAAAAAATATTTGGGA
Source organism: Pinus albicaulis (assembly GCA_034641835.2). NCBI lineage: Eukaryota > Viridiplantae > Streptophyta > Pinopsida > Pinales > Pinaceae > Pinus > Pinus albicaulis. The sequence continues at coordinate 264,897,609 of CM076579.1, forward strand.
AAGTTATCCTAACTTTCACTTGGCACATCAAAAGTTGAAAAAACGTATGTCGTTTCAAATAGGACATCATGATACTACAATATAAAATTTCAAACATGAAAGTGCCAAAATTATAGAGATACTTTAGGAGAAATGTTAGCTAGTGGGATAGTCTCTAAATCAAGGTTTCTAAAATGTATGTTAACTTTAAGTCATCATATTTTGATTCAGAATATCAAATGGAGTTGATTTAGAAGATATTGGACAAAGAAAATACTAGAATTTATATTATTAAAATGGTAATTAAATAAATTAGAACATGTTTAATATATTTAGGATGGTATTTGAGAATTGTGCTTAGAGCTTGCTTAAGAAATAACAAAAATACATGAATTTAAAGGATATGGAAATAAACATGAAATCAACTTCATTGAATGATCAAGGATGATAAAAATATTGATATGCATCCTTGTTGGGTAGCATTTTCCCTTTGGACTAAAACTTATAAGTGTTGGAATAACATTGATGAAGAACGGAATAAATTTGATGAACCTATTTTTTTTTTGGTAATTGAGGCTAAAGTATATTAATTTAAAAATTAAATAGTACATATGCTATAGGCTGAGTTGGTAAGCTGCACTTAACCAATCCCAACCTTTGTTGCCTTCATAGGTTCCCAAGTATGGGGCCTCCTCCTTGGAGAAAACCATCCCAGAAAAAACATAAAAAAAAAAATTACAAAGTGTGCCATAGCACCAGTGAAAGTAGAGGTACTGTGAAAATAACAATCATAACCAAAAACTAAGAAGAGTTGAGCTGTTGTGAAGTCATGTGTCCTCTGCATCATCATCGCTACCTGGATCTTCCTCCACGATGGCACAGGTGTACTCCTGCGCAACGAATTCCTCGTCAGCAGTGGGTTGACGCGAACGTCTAGAAGCAGGTGCACGGAGGATGGGATAAACTGGGTACTTAGCATCACAAAATCATGTCCAGGTACCTTCCGAGTCCATTATCCAAACATCTCTATATTCCCCCTCAGCCTCTTGTGCCAAAAGAAGCTCGGTTTTGTGGGGAAATGGGTGCTCCTAGTGTGCAATGGTGTATTTCCTTGGTCCACTTCTGCCTCTGTACATTACATGAGTGGGGGCCTCCTCCTCCTAGTCAAGCTCGGGGCTCTGGCAGTCCTCTCTAAAGTGACTACCCGAGGAGGAGCCTTCAATGGACTCGAAGCCGTTAGCTAGCACTCTATGGTAGTGACTAGGGAGCACACCTCTAAGGCCTCCTCTGATTGTTCTTTGGTGTAGTCTAGGAGCCATGGTTAGATGAATTATGGGGTTGATGGGGGTCTGAGAGGTATGGAGGAGCGACTTTGACTCGAGAGAGGAAGTGCACAGCGAGGTGCTATTGGATAGGGAGGTACATTGGTGGAGGATGTGCAACAGGGGGAGCAGGATAATGAGAGCACATAGGCTGGTGAAACTAGAAAGGCAGGTGGGGCCGAGGTGATGCATGTATTCAAGGGGGTGGGTAGCTCGGGGGATTCCGGGCAGTGTAGCACTCGGGGGGAGGCTGCTTGGCAGACCAGGCATGTAGAAGGGCTGGAACTGAAACAAAAGAAGTAGAAGGAGCATACTGTGAGTAGCTTTTTGATGTAGGTCCTCCCCTTTTGTAGACCTATGACACATGCGAAGATGCTGAGCATTATTATGCCTCACTCGCAGCTTCATGTTGCAACTATTTTCATGAGTAAGCATGTGCATAGAGTTATGGTCGAACTTCATATCCGTCCAAGAGATCATACAAAAGATTGCAATGGAGAGGTGCCCCAGAGGGGATGTTGTTCTATTTGCGTGTCTTTGTGATTCCTAGTCTCTTTCATCTCATGCAAATTATTGTAGGAGTGTGGATCCACTTCGAGTGAAGGCCTTTGATGTAGATATTCATCATCTGGAGCATAGGAGAGAAATTTTTCATGCGTGCCTCTACTATCACCCACATCCGGGGATAGAAATTCCTTTTGGAAAAGAGTTTCACATTCTCTTCTTAAATAATCATCCCCAATCTGGGTGAGATTCGAGTAATGCAACTCTCTGTGACTTTCCATGCCCTTGTTTGATAGGAGGTCCACAGCATTGTTAGCTTTCCTGCGCACATGGTGAAAATTTATTGCCGTGTGATTTTGTATGAGTTGTTACAAGAATTTGAACCTCTTAGCAAGCCTCCAGCTGGTGGATACCTCTGTGGAGGCAGAGCCATCAAGAATTCTTGTGGCTACTAGAGTGATAATTTGTGAATCTCCCTCCATTTATAGGGGAAAGTAGTTGAACTCAATGGCTCTGGAGATTCCCTCAATGAGTCTCTCTAGATCCATGGAGTTTTTGTTGTCCCATTCCCTATTTCCATAATAGATCAAAATGGTCTCGCCCTGGGAGTTCTTGAAGATACCTCCGAATCCTTCATTTCCAGGGTTGCCTTTGGAGGCACCATCGAAGCTACATTAGAAGAAACCATTTGGGGGTGGTTTCCATTTTTCAAGAGCAGTGATTATTCCTGCGTTCCCTGGGGGGTTTTCTAGGGGGATATTTAGGCTCATATGCCAGTTGATCCATATGTTATGCTCCACAACAGAGGTGGGGATATCTTCCTTATTATAGGGAGTTATGACCAGGGTTTCGATGAGGTTGTCGTGTATCCTTGCGCAATTTCTCTCTTGGTTGGATGTCTTGTCTTTAAATATCCTACTATTCCTTTCTTTCCATATGTTCCGGATCAGAAGGCCCAGAAATAACTGTCGAAGTCTATTCAAAATGTTTTTGGAGAATGCATTTTCCATCCACCTGATGATGGTGTTGATGATGTTGCCCCTTTGTCTGTTGGCATGTTCATAGGATTGTGATCCTTTCCCATAGGGCATTGGATGTAGGGCATAGGTCCAACAAGTGGTCGATGGTTTCAAAATCCTCCTAGAATAGAGCGAATCTTGAGGGTCCCACAAACCCTTGCTTCAATGGACTCTCCCATGTGAGAACGTGTCATTTACTGAGCATCCATATAAAGGTGGCTACTTTGGGCCAGAGCTTGGAATACCATACCTTCTTCCAGATGAGATTGGATGGATCTGGTTTCTGCTGATTTAAGAGGTTGTAGGCTTCCTTGGTGGAGTAATTTCCACTTGGTGTGTGACCCCCTCGAAGGATATCACGTCCTGGTTGGGATCTGATATTTATTTTAGTGACTATTTCCTTCGAAATATCTTTGTGATTTTCATTGTTCCTGTCTTCTTACCATCTGTCAATGTGAATCCATTTCATGTATCCTTGAGTTGTATCATTGGTCCAACAATCCTGTACACATTTTTCGTTGCCTTGCCTGTAATGTTGTGCTCCATAGGGGTCTGGGAAAGCTTGAGGAGAGACTAGGTAGTTCCTTCTAGGAATCCTCCAAAAATATGGCTTGTGAACCACTGCGTAGCTCCCAGAAGATGTGGGTTTGTATCAACTATTTTTGTTGCTAGCCACTTTCCATATTTTGTATCTCCCTAGTTCTATGTTGAATCTGACAAGGTCCTCCTTGGGCTAGTTTCTCGCATATTTTTCTGCCCACAGGTTAGCCTAAGGTGTGTGAGTGTTGGAGACCCATTTCCACTAGATACAGGCTCCTATGATACTGTTGTTATGCTCTGGGTCTTGCAGCCCTAGCCCCCCATGATCCGATACTCAGAGAGATAGTATGACAATTTTCCCAAGGTCACTTCATTGCGATGAATTTCAGGAGCTTGTAAAAACACTAAATTCCATAGATCATATATCTAAAAATATTACGTACCTTCATCTAAAATTTTCACAGAAGCTTCCTCAGGATTTCAGCTTTGCCTCATAAAAATTTCAGCTTCTAAACCTTTTTAGAAAAAAAATTAGAGCGAAAATACCACGATGACCTGTTTCAGATGGCGAAATCCCTTGCATGAGGAGGATATGATGATCACAATTTATATAAATTCTTAGGTTGAGAGGGGCTTCAAAGAATAAATGTGGGAGGGACTTTAGGAGCTTAAAAAATATTAATTATGACTTTTCAATGAACCATGCCACAACCCCATGGGGTCTTAGCCAACTAACTAGGGTTACAAATGTCAAACATGAATATCTCTCAAACTGTGAAGAATTACATGGCGTGCCATATATCAAGGGAAACATCTTGACAAGTAGAAACTATCAAAAGAATTATTGACCTAGAATATATTAATTTGGTAGGTCAAAATTCCCATGCAATATTGGGGTAGCCCCTGGTGCTGCCTGGGTTGACATGAATGACAACCGCTGATGAAAAATCTCTCCCTTTGGCATTGATGGCAACATGAGTACTCCCCCTGCGATCATGACACCTCTTCCTACAACATTCTCTTCCCCTTTGACATCAATGGCAAAGGGTAACTCCCCCTGAAACACAACCATCCTGTGGACATGTACACACTTCCACTCCACTTGACACACAACCATCCTATGGACCTATACACACTTCAACTCCCCCTTTATATTTTGAATAAGGAAAATCTAGTGAGAACTTGGGAGAATCCCAAGATTCTTGTGAAGATATTCCATTGCTTCACGAGTACTCTCATGATCATCAACACTTCCTGCCCAATTTGCATCTCTAAAGGAATGAATAATGAGATTTTTACCCTTGGGATACCACAAGCCATATTATTTTGTTCCCTTGAGGTATCGAAGAATTATTTTGATGGAAATAATATTTGTTTCTTTTGGTGCTGCTTGGAATCTTGCTACTTGTCCAACTGCTTGGATAACATCTAGCCGGGAGGTTGTTAGATATAAAATACTACCAATCGTAGATCTGTACAACCTTTCATTCACATCCTTAGATGAGTCGTTTATGCTCAATTTGCAACCTGTTACCATTGGAGTAAGGATGGATTTGCAAGCTTCCATTTTAAATTTCTTTATAATTTCCTTGATGTACTTGGCTTTACATATAAATATTCCTTTCTCTTACTGAGATATTTGAAGCCCTAAGAAGTATGTCAGTTCACCAAGTAAAGACATCTCAAAATCACTTTGCACCTTTGTAGCAAACTTATTACTTAGTCGATCATCACTACTACTAAATATTATATCATCCTCTTTAGCTATTAGAAATGCTTTAGTTTCTTCATCCAGAACATATATGTCGTTTGGAGCTCAACTTGTTGTAGCCATAATTTCACCATACATGCCTTTCTTGATTTCACATTTTGTGGAGTTGAATAGTATTGTGTGTCCTTGATCACACATTTGTCCAACACTGGGCAGATTTTGATTCATGTTTTCAACCAATAGAACATTCTTGGCTAGAGCATCTTTACTTCCGAGAGTGATAGTACCTGATCCTATAACATTTGAAGATCCATCATTTCCAAAGGGCATGGTTCCATATTTCTTCTCTTTCATAAATAAAAATTTATTTCTATCTCCAGTCATATGCGTTGAGCAACTGCTATCAACATACCACACATCTTTGTTGTTTTGAGCCTTGAGAGCGAGAGCACAATTATCAGTCTTCTTTTTCTTCCATGTTCATTCATTTTGTGGCTTTGAAGATTCTTCTATAGGATTTTCAAGTCTGCAGTCTTTGGCTATGTGTCCAAAATTTCGACATTTGTAACATTCAATATTATTTCTTAAATGTTCAAATCTATTGATGTTTCGCTGAGCCCTGGGAGGTTCATATTTGACAGATCTCCTGGAATTGTATTTGTTCCTAAGGTACATGGGACATTCTACAGCTTTATGACCAAATTTTCCACATGAATAAAAGTAGCTGTAAAAAATATGTTGGTACCTGGATGGAAGTTTTCATCGAGGAATTCTCTTCCAAGGTTGTTCTTGTGAATCTTGTCCAATGAAGTCTACATGCATGTCAGATATCACAGGTTCATCATATTTTGTTGTAGAAGGTCTTGCTTATTCTTCTTTGTAACCGATGCCAATTCTGTCATTGTAAGATCGTTGATTGTTGATGAGTTCTTTCAATGCCCTTGAGCTGTTGGCATAGTTTTGGACAGTTTTTCCTTTCTTCACTTCCTCATGCAGCGAGACTACTTCAACTTCTAATTCTTCCATTTCTTGGTTGCTTTCTTCCAACTTCTTTTGAAGTGACTCTTCAATGCATTTGTGTTCTTCAACTTCAATTTTGAGACCTTGAACTTGTTCTTCAAGAGTATTGGAATAGATCTTCTCTGCCTTGAGATATTTTATAAGCTTCATTGCTTCCTTATAAAATTCATCTATGGTCAATCAGGTTCTTATTTGTTCTTTTATACCTCTCGTTTATTGTGCTTGGGTGTATTGTGCTTGGCCATAAACAATACTCTCTCATTGTCTTCTTCTTTGCTATCATTGTCTTCATCAGATGATGAAATATCTTCTTTAGAGAGAAAGTTCCTTTTGGATCCTTGCTTATTGAATTTCTTAAAGCCTTTCTTTCCTTTTGAGATGCCATCACTTCTGTTTGGACATTTTGCTGCGAAATTCCCAACCTCACCATAGCCGAAACATATCAATGGAAGTTTACCTTTGAAATTTCCCTTACCAATTTTTAGTTTTCTTGTAAAGTAAGCATATTAGTCATCTGAAAGACCTTCTTCATCATCTCCCTTTTATTCACACTTGCAGGTGCATGTATTTTCAATTGAAGATTGTTTATCCTTATTGGTTTTCTTAGATGCAACGAACGCAGTTTCTAGATGTGAAGTACCCTCTTCTTCATCAAGTCTCATTTCATATGCTATGATAACTCCATGTAATTCCTCTTCGCTGAGTTTGTCCAAATTTGCACTGTATTCTAAAACCGATACCTTTGGGTTGAATCTCCTTGGAAACGTTATAAGAATCTTCCGTATAATAGTCTTCTCGTCAACTGGCTCTCTCAACCCTTCCAGAGTATTAGTTATTTCATTAATGTATTGAAAGTATGCAACAATGTTGCAATCTTCTTTCATTCTGAGTTGCTCAAATTTTTCTCTATAGATTTGCAGCTTTTCTTCTTTGACATTTGAGTCACCTGCATATATATTCTCAAGCTTTACCCATACATTTTTGGAAGTTTTACAACCCAACACCTTATGATAAGCAGATTCAATAAGTCCACTGATAATAATATTCTTTTCTTTTACATCATTTACCAAATTCTTCTTACCTTATTCATCTGCGGTTGATGTAAATCCATTTTGAACAATATCCCATACTTCGTAACCTTGCTCCAAGAGATAGACCTCCATTCTTCCTTTCTAGAGTGCATAATTATTTTCATTGAATAGAGGTTCACCATTCTTGGTATGCTCCATGACCTCCTTCCAGTTGTTAAACTGCTATTGAAGGAACCAAGCTCTGATACCAATTGTTGGAAATACTGAGAGGGGGGGTGAATAAGTATTCCTTTCAATTACAGCATTAGTTAATCTTCAATTATTATCAGTGTTTGTACAATGACAGCAGAAAACAAAAGTAACACAAATGCACACATTTTTTAAGGTGGAAACCCACTCTGGGACAAAAACCACCTAATGCTTTTCTAATAATTCTTTAATATTCAACTCCAATTGAAAATATAGCTCCAACTTCCTAGAATCTAGAAAAGAATTCTTCTCCAGCTCCCACTAGATGAATGCTCCAATGCCCGAGATTCTTCAATAGTCAACTAAATGGATGCCCCAACACCCAATGAGCTACAACTCACCCCAGCACCACCCTACCACCCTATAGAAGAATAAAATAAGAATGAACTCCTGTACCAGGGAAAATGGTCCACTTTACAATGATATAAAATGGTGTAGAAGAAGAAGATACACTAGACCATAACCCCAACTTTGACACAACTGCCTAATGATGATTCTAGACTACCTGACACTGCCTCTTCAACTCTTGGCAGATAGACACTAGTACAATTTGTAAACTAATTATTTACAATGACTTAGTATAATGATACATTTACAATGATTGTATGCAGTGCTGCCCACTTGAAGACTTCATGTGATGAAATTCTTGCTGCTATTATGCACCTTGGTTACTGATCTTGTCATGCTACCCTCTATTGCACCTTGCCTTGCTTTGCTTCCCTAGAAATTCTGGTCCTTTGCAACCCTTGACAACACATGATCTAGCTTTTTCTTTTCCTTCTAGGAGCTCGATATTGAATCTGGCATATCTCTATTATTTCAGACCCCCAAAATCTAATTTTTGGTACTATAGTATTCCTATGAGTCATCTTTCCAATGCCATAGGTCTGACCCAATTTGGATTCTTCAAGAGAGATTTATACCCAATCTCTCACAATGCCCTAATTGTGGACTATTTCACCAGAGAGAACTTGTGCGGCGTGCTACGTGTCACTATTTTTTCATTTCGCTCTGAAATTGATAGATCAAAAAAATACTGTGCAATATCTTCCATTTTTTATGAAATTCCAATCCGATACTTAGAGAGAGAGTTATGAGGATTTTCCCAATGTCACTTCATTGAGATGAATTTCAGGAGCCTGCAAAAATATTGAATTCCACAGAACCTATCTCCGAAAATATTGTGCACCTTCATCTAAAATTTTCACAGAAGCTTCCTCAGGATTTCAGCTTCACCTCATAAAAATTTCAGCTTCTGAACCTTTGTAGAAAAAATATCTGAGCGAAAATTCCACGATGACCTGTTTCAGATGGCGAAATCCCTTGCATGAGAAGGATATGATGATCAAAATTTATATAGATGCTTAGGTTGAGAGGCACTTCAACAAGTAAATGTGGGAGGCATTTTACGAGCTTAAAAAAATATTAATTATGACTTTTCAATGACCCATGCCACAACCCCATGGGGTTTTAGCCCACTAATTGGGGGTACAAACTTCAAACATGAATATCTCTCAAACCGTGAAGAATTACATGCCGTGCCATGTATCAACGAAAACATCTTGACAAGTAGAAACATAAAAGATATTATTTACCTAGAATATATTAATTTGATAGGTCAAAATTCTCATGCAATATTGGGGTAGACCCTGATGCTGATTGGGTTGACATCAATGACAACCGCTGATCAACAGAGTGGTGGCTTTAAGTAGCATTCAGTTGTGTTATTCTATGACCAATTTAGGTATCACGCTGGGTGATTTTTCCTATAGCCTCATGCCTCTGATGATTGGTTTCTTGGAGAATTTCGTTGAAGTGGTTGCGCAGCTCCTCTATGATATCCTCTTGCTTTTCTATCCATTCTCCATTTTGATTTTTGATAACTGTGATTCCATTATGCATCTCGTGTTGAAAGTTGGAGCGATGGAAAGAATTTGTGTTTCTTTCTCCATCTTTGAGCTAGCAGATCCTATATTTTTGTTTCCATGGGATATCTTCCTCTCTTCTTCTATCCTCCACATGGGTTGTTAACGTTTTCTCTTTTTTCGCTGAATCTACTAAGCGACCTTCCGAGATGATTGTTTGTTGAAACTTCTTCATTTTCTCTTACAAATCTCTTTGATCTTTGAAGATATTGCCGAAGGTGGTTTTGTTACACACCTTCAATTTCCCTTTGAGCATCTTCAGCCTTTTCTGGAACTGATGCAAATTTGTTCCTTCAGGTGGTGAAAGGGTGGACCACCACTCGGAGACAATTTCTTTGAACCTTGGATGTCTGAGCCAACAATGTTCAGAGCAGAATGGTTTGGTTGCAAGAGTACCTGGTCTTAACCATTGTAGCTATATTGGCCAATGGTCAGAGTGTGCCGCCAGAATAATGGTGGCTACAAGATCACCCCCCAGATGTATGAGGTCTTCCATGATTAGAAACCACTCCAGTCTGGAGGCGATTTCGTGGTTACCTCCTCTTCTATTTTTCCAGGTGAAGGTGCCATTGGAAGTTTGTAGATCTATGAGGTGGTTTTCTTGGATGAGGTTCAACAATGTTATCGATGAAATAGGTAACCTCATTGTTACCTACTTTTTGAAGTATCAAGAAAAACACCTGATTTTGAAAAAGTGACGATGCAGAATCAAGAAAAACAATTTTGAGCATGTTTTTGGCACTTTAAGTTTTTCTCATTTTGTTTTTTTTTTTTTTATTAATTTTTTTTGTTTTTTATGTGATGTTTTTTATGTCGATTTTGAATAGTGGTGGTGTATCATCACCAATGTTTTTTTATAGGATTGATTTTGACACTATAGATTTTCTAATGTCTTCTTCTTCTGTGAGATGTTTATTTATATATATATATATATAAATAAATAAAAACTTGTAATGATATCTTCACTTTTTCACATAGATAAAATATGGAAAAAGGGTCAATATTCTAAATTTTATATTTTCTACATGTTTATGTATTGTTAAATAATTTTTCAATGCACATCAAAAAATTGTTGCTAAAAAACCAATATTTTGAACCATATGACAAAAAAATACAATTTTTCAATATAAATACAATGCAAAAAACACACTTTTACAGATTTATTGTTGGAAAAAACATGTTAAATAAACTAATTTTTTCGGAGAATTTTAATAAAAAAACTTAAGAAAATAACATTTTTATTGAATTTTATGTCAAAAAATAATAGCAATCACATGTTTTTTGCAAAAAAAAGGGTTGTTCTCATAAAATATCAAAGTCTAAACATTACAAGTAAAACTCATTAATAGTTCTCAAAAATAAGGTTTGTTTGCAAGCATAACTTAAACATCATCAACAATATCAACTAATACATCTTCAACATCATCTAGAACAACATTGATTGCTTCTTCCGCATTGATTTTTTCTTCATCTTCTAATGGATCTTTCATGTCAGTAAATCTTCCAAAGTGTCCCTTTCCAATCATTCCATATAATGGTGGTTGAGGTTCCTTTGCTTTTTTTTCCACACGTGATTGATTAAAATCTCCTTTCCTCAAACCAACTTCTTGCTTCGCATCTGGAAGGAATTTAAGAGCATTAATTCTTTTTTGAATAAATTTGCATTGAACTAGATCTTTCTCAATGGCAATGCAATTTCTTCCTTTTAGTAGGCAACCTGCTAGTGTTGTACCTAATCATCAAGCACAAAAAAAATAAGTAAAAAAACTAGTATGGAGACATAAAAAGTAAAAAAGACAATATTTAAATTAAAATTTGTATAATAAAACTTACCTAAACCTGAGAATAAATCCAAAGCCCATTCTCCTTCATTTGAACATAGATCTATAAGATAGTTAATCAATGCTTGTGGTTTTTGATAAATGTTAACTATATCTCCTTTTGCATCTTTATCCTCATATGTTAGTTTTCTTATAACTGCATCATAAACCAATACTTGACTATGACTCTTCCCATCTACTCGATTTGTAATAATATTCTTATAGCTATATTCTTTTGTCCAACATTCAACATGGATGAACTCACAATAATTTATAATAGGCTGATCTTCGGAAGAAACAATATTTGACTTTTTCCTGTAACATAACATAGTAAAAGTTCAATTAAATTTTACATGAAAAAAAAAATTTAGGAGGAATCAAACATACAATTTCAAAATATTACCATGTAAGTTGCATCCTTGAGTTTTCTTTACCCTTGAATCTTGTTAATAACATTGGAAACTGTGTGTCTGAATGAAATGTCACAAATTTCCAAAGTGGTGATGTTGTCACTTCTTGAAAACCCGTAACCACTTTACTAAAAGCTTGATAAGTATATGGTTCTCTATCATATTCAATGTCTGGGAAATTGAAACCATGAGGAATATCTGCAATAACTAGGCCATACTCCCTTTTAGGTATTAGTGTTGCAATGTCTTCACAGTCACCTTGTATTATTTGATATTGGACATTGTCGAGCCCATTCCAAATGTAATGATTAAGAGTAGGATCTAGTTCAACATTCATAAGATGCTTCCTTCTCATGTTCTCCATCTTAATTTTTTCAATAAAGCTTTTGAAAGTATCTAGTACTCCATTTCCATCATTCTTCGACATCTTTAATGACATAAAAATATATATATCGATATGTATAAGTAATAAAATAAAAATAGTTTAAATATGAATAAAATGAATTTATAAATCAACATACCTTATTGAATGCAATATAAAACTCTTTTAGTGTTGATGTAGAACTTGCTTCTGGGTAGTTGCGTATAACATCATCCCAACTATCTTCATTCAACATTTTAACCATGTGTTCTTGTATTTTCATAAAAAATTTCTGACTAAATAAATCAAGTTAAATGCATTAATATACTGACATGTATAACAAATTCTACCAACATCATTATGTTTTATTTAGAAGAAAATTATAATGAAAGAAAAATAAGAAATAATTCAAGAAACTTACTTTTGAAATTCTGCACACATTTCTTCCATTGATAATTCACCTGACTTCACACGGGCTAATACTGATTTGACTAATTTATCATCCTTCACACGTTGCATTGTTCTCCAAGGTGTAATAGCCATATCCTTTGGAGGCTGCTTCATTTCATGACCCACCTTACTGTTGGTACATATTATGGGTTTACTCTTTCTAACCTTCTGATTTTTTAGGGAAATATTCTCCCACCGATCAAAAATCTCATCAATAAAATCCCATACCTCCCCAGTTCTAAATGCCAACTGAAAAATGTTATCTGTGTCTCTAAAGAGATTTGTATTCAATTTTCCATCTTTTGATTTTTTTTCATCAATTTGATAACCTGTTTCCATTAAAAATTCCTTTCGAAATGCTACACTAACTTGTGTCTTATCCCCACCACATTTTTCTATGAATTCATTATGAATAAATATGACCCTCTGGATGAAATTCATTTTCATTCTGTACTCATTATCTGCATTATGATCCCATGCAAATAACTTTGATTCCATTTCTGTTAAGCCAGCGTAAATGATGCATTTCACTGTTTGAAAAAGATAGTTAATAGGATATTCTGCAATCAATTGTCTCTTAGCCTCTATCGAATGGTTCCCTCCAATTACATAATATTTATAATCAAAAAAATTTGTCCTGTCAAATGCTTGTTTGTTGGGAACCTGACATGGATCGACAAGAACCACATAATCCACCACATGCGCATATGGATTGAACCTGAACGATGTTTTCAAATTATGTACATGTAGGTGATGGGCCTTTCTAATTTGATATTGAGATTGTCCTTCATCTGGGCCATAAAATTTGTTAACATTAAGCTCAAATGTTTGGCCACCAACAATTAATTTATTCTTCCTCAACTCTTGTCGAATAGCATTTTGTTTTGTTTTAATAATGCCATCCTCTAACGCAGCACCTGGTGTTATGATTTCTCTGCTTCCATGAGAGCTTTCAATTTGTTCTTCACTGCTGCTCACGACCTTTACAGGTTCACCAATATTTGATTTCCTAGTCTTATTGGATAACGCATTAATTTTTTTATAAACAAGCTCTCCTTCATGAGGTAAAAGAGAGACATCTTTGGAAATTTTTCTTTTTGGTGTCTGATTTGTTTTCTTCTTTTGCACAACAGTTCTAATCTCCTCCTCACTAATTCTATCATAATTTTCGGTTTCATGTTTGACACCTTCAAAAGAAACATGTTTAAGTTTACTAGATTGACCCACCTTAGTGACTCTTGGTTCATCCCCTCTTTGTACTGTTGTAGTGTCATGAGCTATTTATCTTTGCTTCAATCTCCTTTCCTCTGCTTTGTCTTTGTGGAAAGTGTTGATCACATCCATAACATTTGGCACCAACATATAAATACCTTCAGACATGTTTGAAAAACTCGGAACAAAATCGTATGAAACAAAATAAAACATGTCAATGATCAATAATTTATAAAAAATTGAATCATCCTTACAATAATGCATAGAGGAAATAAAAATAAGCATACTTATAATGTTATTTGCAATGTTTCTTGATATTTCTTTAGAAAATTTTGAAGATATTTCATCTGTGTCATACTTGACGATTGATAGATGATATCTAACCTTCTCATGTTTCTGAGCCTTCCTTGCAAGAACATAAATAATGTTTGTATTCGGGACCATACATATGTCTCGTACTCTGCCCATCACATCATATGGCTCATTTAAGTCAATCATACCACAAATCAGATAGATGTGTATATCAGCCTCCATTTCACTGTCTTCAAGATACCATGAGAAATCGGTTTTATCTATTTCCTCGGCGTTCTTCCAATCATAAATAAGCTTTAATGAACCTGGTGCCCCACTTGCTTGACTTTTATTAGTGTGTGCAACAATGTCCTTATTGCGTCCAACAGTGTCCATAGTGCGTCCAGCTGCAACTTTAGATTTGGGAGTTGTATCCATAGTGCGTCGAGCTGCAGCTGTAGATTTGGGAGCTGCTGCCGTAGATTTGGGAGCTGCTGCCCTAGGTGCAGAAACATTCACAGAAATCTTTTTTGATGCCATTTTCCTGATATATATATATATATATATATATATATATATATATATATTAGTTAATGGAAAAATATTGCGGATAAAATAAATTTAATAAACAAAATTTATTTCTAAAACTAAATAGTTTGAAATTAAAGCAGTAAAATTAACTATAAAAATTTTCATTTAAAAACAAAATATTATAAATTATATGTATATATATCTATATAATATGTTTTGAATACATTTTATAAAAAATTTAAAAATGTGTTTAAATTGTATAAAACAATTTAAAAAAAATAAACTATTATTTTCAAACTTCAGTTTTTGTTTAATATTAAAAATAAATAAATTACTAACTATTTATAACAAATGTTAAAATTAAATTTTATTTTTTTTAAGGCAATGATTTTTATTAAAAAAAACTTATAATCTTTTAATATATTTTAAAATTTTAAAATTTAATTTTACATTACATAGCAATTGAATAAAAATAAACAAAATAAAATAAAATAAAAATTTATTTTACTTTACATAGCAATTAAATAAGAAATTATAAACTTAAAATTATAAAAAATTAATATAAAAGTTTATAAATTTATATAATCTTTTAATATATTTGAAAATTACAAATTTCTATTTCACATTACATAGTAATTAAATAAAAATAAACTTGATAAAATAAAAACAATTAAAAAAAATAAAAGAAAAATTTAATTTTTTTATAATGTTGTTTTAATACTTAAAATTAAAAAAAAAAAAAATTTAAAAAGAAATTTAAATATTTAAATGTTAAAAACAAATGTTATAATATTATATATTTTTTATTTTTTTAATTGTATTTTTATATAGTTTTTTTTTTTTTTTTTAAATTTATTGTATTGTTATATTAAAACAAATGTATTTATTTATTATATTGTATTGGTTTTTTTCTTTAATTATATAATGTTTAAAAACAAAACATAATTGTTATTTAATAAAATTTTTATTTGATTATTTATTTATTTTTTGATATTTTTGAGAATTATTATATAACAATGTTTTTATTATCCTGTCACCCCTAGAATTTATGGGCTCCCTAAATTTAGGGAGACGATTGAGATTGAGAAGAGGTCCCGCACGTTGAACAAGGATGTTGGATGGAAAGTGAGCAGTTGTTGGATTCCATCTCTTCACTCTATGTAGTAGTCCTTTTATTCTTTGTGTTTTTATATTTTTGGTATTTATTTATTTATTTTTCATGTATTTATTTAATTATTTATTTTATTTTTTGAATTTATTTTATTGATTAATTATTTAGTTTTAGTTTTTGACTTTGACTTGAATTCTTTGGTTTTTATTTGGTCTTTTAATTTTAATTTTAATTTTTATTGTTATGATTTAGTCTTTTAATTTTTATTTTGTTTATTTTATTTTTCTATTTTATTTATATTTTGGTATATGTATGTTAATTTATTTATTAAAATAAAATACAAATAATCTATTTTTATTTTATTTTATGTTATTTTAATTTAATTTAAAAAAAAATGTTTTTATTCATTCATGTATTTATTTAATTATTTGTTTTATTTTATTTATTTATAAATTATTTAGTTTTAGTTTTTGACTTTGACTTGAATTCTGTGGTTTTTATTTTACCTTTTAGTGGGTCTTTTAATTTTTAGTTTTATTTTTATTGTTATGATTTACTCATTCTTCTCCTTTTTTCTTGTTTCTAATTTTATTCTTTCATATATTTATTTATTTATTTTATTTATTGATTTTATTCTATTATTTTATTTATTTTTTATAATTTATGACTTTGACTTGAATATATTTTTTATTGTTGATGGTTTTATTTTTGACCGTTTTTAATTTTAAAGATGGTTAGTTATATTTTTATTATTTTATAATTTTCGACCGTTTTTAACTCTTTGGGTTTTGACCGTTGCTTCTCACTTTTTAGTTTAAATATGCAAGTTAGATTAGCCAATCTTCATTATCTTTATGATGAATTACAGTTGGTAGTTTGAAATGCGTTGGTTCCAAAATATATTATGTGATTTCCCCGAAGATTTATATTTAAAATGTTTTTATTATATTATATAGCAATTTTTTTTTTAATTTTTATATATAACAATGTTTTTATTAATTTTTTATTGTTTTATTAAAACAAATTAATTAAAAAAAACTAATTTAAAAAAAAAATTATAAATAAATAAATAATTTTTTTTTTATTAAAACAAATTAAAAAAAATAAAAAAAATAAAAAAAAAATAAAAAAAAAATTTTAAAAACAAAATTAAAAAAAAAGAAAAAAAAAAAGAAAAAGAAAAAAAAAAGAAAAAAAAAAATGCATAGGCCTCCCCGCCCAGCGAGGGCCTTGGCCAGCCCCCGTGGCGCCGTCCGTCGGCCTCTGGCGCCCCGCGGGCGCTGTATGCAATTCCCGGAATCGGCCTCCCCGCTCAGCGGGGGCCCTGGGGCCGGCTGGGTAGCCCCCGTGGCGCCTCCCACTAGCACAATCTGCGTCTACGGCCAACGCATATTTTTTTTAAATTTTTTGTTTTTTTATTTTTTATTTTATTTTTTTAATTTTTAAATTTTGTTTTAAATTTTGTTTTAAATTTTAATTTTATTTTATTTTATATATATAATATAATTAATAAATAATTATTAAAACATTATTTAATAAAAAAAATAATGGTTAAAAATATCAAAATATAACAAATAGATTAAAAAAAACAATTTATTTAATAGCAATTATGTTTTGTTTTTAAACATTATATAATTAAAAGAAAAATACAATACAATATAATAAATTAAAAAAAAAAAAAAACATTTGTTTTAATATAACAATACAATAAATTAAGAAAAAAATAAAGAAATGTTTTTTGAAGATTTAAAATATATATATATATATATATATATATATATATATATATATATATTCTCAAATGAAAACAAAAAAAACATTTTAAATAATGAAACCATTGATATATTTATGATAAAAAAAAACAAATAAAAAATGTTATAATATTACTATTTTTTTTATATGCATGGTCGTTTTATGGATTTTTCTGTCTAGATGAACCTATAAGTCTTAAAAAAGAAAAAAAATTCTAAATTTTTGTCCTTAAAACCCAAAAAAATTTAGTTCTTTTTGCATTTTCTTCACTAAAAAAATATAAAAAAATTATGGATTTTGAACTTAAAAACCTTAAAAAAGTAGTTTTTGGACACAAAAAACTATAGAAAAATAGATTTTCCCCAAAATCGTCTTTAAATTGACAGAATAGAAGAATAACTAACCTTTGAAATGCAAAAAACTGCTGTCACCAATGCCAACACAACGCCTCCACAAAATTACGAATAACAACACAATGCCTCCAATGCCATTGCAATGCCTTCACGAAGTTACCAATGCTAATGCAACACCTCCACAAAATTACCAATAGCAACACAACGCCTCCAATGCCAATGCAATGCCTCCACGAAGTTACCAATGCCAACGCAACACCTCCAAAAATTTGCTCTAACAAATACCAAAAAACTTGATGTGATGTGATGAATAAAAACAATCATTTTTATTATATAGCGAATATTGTCGGATTGGTTTACTGTTTAACGAATGTGGGATTAAAATTTCAAATTTAAAATATTTACATTTAGTTTATTATAGTTCATACTATAGTTAAAATACTTAATATTTGCATGTAGTGATCATAGTTAATATTTTATTTAATATTTACATGTACTGAATGTTGAATAATTCAAATATAATCTTAGATTAAAAATTAAAATATGAAATACTTACATATAGTTAATTATAATTAATATTATAGATAAAATAGTTAATATTTGCATTTAGTTATCATAGTTAATATTTACATGTACTCAATGTTTAAAATCATGGGATTAAATTTTAAAATCTAAAATATTTACATGTAGTCAATCTTAAACCATTCAAATAAGAAAATTATTTTAGTTTCGAAGGCATGCATGAAAGGAATATTTTGTGGATATTTTGAGTAGAGAGTATGGTGAAATATTTGGAGACCAACAGTTTATTAATAAATTTTGAAATATATTTTAGATGAATATAATGTAAGTTTAAAATTTAAAATTTAAAATATTTACATGTAGTCGTTATAGTTAATATTTTCATGTAGATGCCCCAGATGCGGGTGCTGGCAGAGTTAATGAGGATGATGGGACGGAGTTCAACTGGATGGGAGGCCACCTGCCTTCCCGCATGGGACCAACGCACCCACCTGATCGCAGTTAATTCACCCCGCTTGCTCTTTATGGCATTAACCATGGAGGCACATTTCGATATGAAGGTTGGCGCTCGAGGCAGTCTCGACTGCAGCAATAGCATTTCGTATCAAGTTAACTGGTTCGGTCATTCAATGTTGAGGTCAGATTGTTGCAGGGGTAAGATGTTAAATGTTATGGCTCCGCTCTCCCCTGCGCCAGTGAATTGGTGGTGCAATTCTGTTGCAGGAAAAGCTAGCGAGCGCACCATCACTGGGAAGCGTAGTCGCAGCACCTGCTGCTTGGAGCTGGATGACAGTCTACACATCTCTCTTTCGAGTTCTTGCATGTCGGCCACGGTTGTTCTAAGCATTCCTCCTTTGCTGCACCCTGTCAACTCTCCGGCTCTCCAAAGCTCCAGTTCAAATTCGGCTGCAAGCATGCCTAGGCTACGGCAGAGGATGCGTTGCAGACGGGGATCCTCTCGAAGTGCCAGGAGGCATTCACCCTCCTCTTCCAGCTCGCCTTCCAAAATATCTTCTCCCACAGAGAGCCTCCCTCGTCTCCTCCATGGACGCCTGCTCCGTTCTGGCCGTAGGCTTGACTCTACCTCTGGCGACGCGCTGCTTGCACAGTCCCACACTGCTCTCTTCTCTTTTGATTGCACGCTCAACAGGCCGAGAGTCACTCTGGCCATTTCTGCTGTCTTTTTGGAGGAACCCCAGCCTGAGAATCCGTCGGAAGAGCAGGGTCCTGTCGAGGGCGCAAACGTGGACGCAGCGCAGCAAGGTTCAAGGGGCCAGCCCAGCGGGAGCAAAGAGATTCTGCAGGAGAATTCGGGTTGCGATCAGGAAAATTTGATGGAAACTCCTTCAGCGGTCCACTCCAACGCAGAACTCTCCAATGATCATGGCGAACCGGAAGATTATGGATGCAGGATCGAGGAGGTTGCTCCTGATGAGTAATTCGGCCCTCTTTTTATGTTTCTCATGCTATTTCTCTGCCCTCTCTGAGGGCGTGTTATGTTGTTTTAATGTTTACTACAGTTATGGTCCAGCTTTTGTCAATGACCATCTTCAGAACTTACAGTGGTCCATTTTTTGTCATGGTCCAGTTTTACTGTTATCTTCTGTAAATGTTCCAAGTTTTTGTCATAGACAATCTAGTTCGATCCCCTGCGTGGGATTTTTTCAGTTGGTGGCTCTTCAGGCTGGTTTCCCTCCTGCAGGGCAGCCAAACACTATGCTCTGTCTGTTTAAATTGCCTCCACGAAGGCACTGCTAAGGCTACAGCCTGATGTACTATATTTTTACTGTTAATAGAATACTTTAACTTAGAAAAAAAAATATATTTTCATGTAGATATTATAGTAATATTATAGTTAATACTTACATCTAGTCAATGTTAAATCATTGAAACAAAAACATTATTTTAGTTGGGAAGGCATCCATGATAGAAATTTTTTGTGGATATTTTGAATATAAATATCGGTAAAATATTTCAACACAAAAAGTTTATTAAAAAAATGTTAAATACATTTTTTCACTAATATTTGTATCAAATATTTGAAATGAAAATTTTGGAGGGAAAGTTTTTTGCGAAATTTTTTGGGGGGAAATTTTGGAGGGAAATTTTTTCTTGAATTTTTTTGGAGAGAAAATTTAGAGAGAAATTTTCAGTCTTTAAGCTATATATTGTAAGTGGGAGAGGAATTTGTATCATTCAACCTATTCTTGTTGAAAGCCATGGTTTCTTCTGATAGCGAAGTTTTTCTTTGTACAACATCAATATCTTCGTCACGCAACAACTCTATTCAGAGTGATGAATATAATGGGAGTTCGTTCACCATGAATAGAGAGTCAAAAAATCAACTTGGTCATAATCCTAAAGATGATGAGAACAAAATTGATGAGGCGCAACAAAATGAAATTTATGTAAATCAAGCGCCAGTTATACCACTTACTCTTAATCCTAAGGATTATGAAAGCAACAATGATGAAGGGCATGATGAAGAATTTCCAGAGTCAAAAGTTTCACTTCGTCCTAATCCCAAGGATTATGAGGACACCATTGATGAAGAGGGAGATGAAGAATATCCACTTCAGCTTAATCCTAAGGATTATGCGAGAATAACAAATGAAGAGGGGAATGAAGAATCTGCAAAGTCAAAATATCCACTTCAGCTTAATCCTAAGGATTATGCGAGAATAACAAATGAAGAGGGGAATGAAGAATCTGTAGAGTCAAAATATCCACTCTGTCCTAATCCTGAGGAGTATGCCAACACCATTGATGAAAAGGGGGATGTAAAATTTCCAGAGTCAGAATATCAAATTCGTCCTAATCGTAAGGAATATGCGAGCACCACTGATGAAGAGGGGAATGATAATGTTTCAGCGTCAAAACATCCACTTCGTTCCAATCCTAAGGATTATGCTAGCACCACTGATGAAGAGGGAAATGAAAAATTTACAACGTCAAAATATCCACTTTGTCCTAATCCTAAGGATTATGCAAGCAACACTGATGAAGAGGGGGATGAAAAAATCCCAGAGTCAAAATTTCCACTTCGTCTTAATCCTAAGGATTATGTCAGCACCACAGATGAAGAGAGGAATGAAGAATTTGCAGAGTCAAAATATGCACTTCGTCCTAATCCTAAGGATTATGTCAGCACCACTGAGGAAGAGGGGACTGAAGAATTTGCAGCATCAAAATATCCACTTCATCCTAATCCTAAGGATTATGCCAGCACCACTGATCAATATGGGGATGAATTTCCAAAGCTAAATTTTTCACTTCATCCTAACCAGAACGATTATAATTTAACCACTAATGAAGGGGGGGGATGAAGAATTTCCAATAAATATAGATTCAAGGAATTCACTTATTCCTAATCCTAAGGATTATGAGAGCTTTAGTGAGGAAGGGGAGGGGCAGGATGAAAAAATTATAGTGAATACAAATTCAAAGCTTCCACTTATGCCTAATCCCAAGGATTATGAGAGCACCACTAAGGAAGGGGAGGATGAAGAGTTTCTTGCAAATGATAATTTTAGAGGCACACATCTGAATATTGCATTTTATCCAAGTGACCATTTCAAAGACACTCCTGGTGATGAAGAATTGAATCCTCCCAGGGAAGAATTTGAAAGCATGGGTCAAGATGGTGACGAATTTCTTTTGAGTTAGGGTTACAAAAGTGTTGATGATTCTTGTGAAATGTTTTCTTCAACTGATGATGGTAAAGAAAATTTTCCGGGCAATGATGTTGATGAATTTCTTAACTATGTTGAGGATGATGATAGTGGGGATAATATTCCTCCTAATGGTGATGAAACTACTTTTACAAAGGATGATGGAATGATGAAGTCATTGCAAGCAAATATTTCAACTAGGAGTAGGAGTAGACCTTTTCATATCAATCCAAAGCATTCCATTTATACAAGGGCGAGGTCAAAATATCTCATGACAAGAAGTTTTGTCGTTCCTTTGATTTCAAGTGAATGTTGTTGAAGGGATTGCTTGAAAAATATGGATTTCAACTTTGCTTTGGAGAAAAGGAAAACATACATGTCAATGAATAAAAGCATGCAAAATTCATATTTAGTGGGTTGCATGCAATCTACACTAGAAGGTTATGATTATCATATTGGGAATGCATTTCTTTGCAAAAAGGCGTTCAAAATGTTGTATTCAATTGGTAATTGTCGTTTTTCAAGAATCCAGGATAGATTGGAAAGGGATCCCACATATTATTCAGAAGCACGTTATAAACGGGAGGTGGGGTAGTTTGCAAATACTGCTAAGACATGGATGAAAGACTTCTTTTCAAATCATGGAGAGTGTATGCCAAATAAAGACACAATACATATTCCATATAATTTCTCGAGAAGAGAAGTATTCATGTTATACAAATATTATGCAGAAGTTGTTGAAGGAAATTGTAATTTTATTACATATTCTTATTTTACAAGGATATGGAAAAATGAATTCAACAATGTTCGTATTCCTAAGAAGACAAGGATGGGGATTTGCAGCACATGTGCTTCTCTTAAAGCAAAAAGAGATAAATGTCAAGGGGCGGAAAGAGGTATGTGTTCAAAACATTTATTTTTAAAATTTGATACTTATCAACTATGAAAATATATTTATTCATATGTTTCTTTTATTTTATGTATAGATTCGGTTGTCAAAGAACGTCAAGGCCATCACAATCAGCAAACAAGTGAAAGGAAAAAGTTGTATAAACATCGAAATAAGTGTTATGATCATCCAGATAAATATTTGGGATTGATAATTAATGGTATGGACCAAAAGCAAACACTTCTTCCACATTTTGTCCGCACGCAAAAAAAAATACAGGAGAAAAATTTCATTCAGTTTCACTTGGTTGGTTGTATGGTATTTAATGAGGAGATGTTTACAAGAGTTTTCTTCACAACTCAAAATATTCACAATGATTCAAATCTGACCATAAATATAATCCATGATGTGGTTACTCATTGGTTTGGGATTCTTCCTGAAGTTTTGTATTTACAATTAGACAACACAATTCGTGAGAACAAAAATCAAGTTCTTTTTGGGTATCTAAACATGCTCGTTGAATTGGGGATTTTTAAAAAGATAAAGGTTGGTTTCCTTCTTGTTGGGAATAGTCATGATCATATTGATCAAATGTTCAGTCGTTTTTCAGTAACATTGAGGAGGAAAGGTGTTGAGAGCTTGCCATCATTAATTGAATGTATTAAGAAATCGTACATTCCAGAGCCTGTTTTTCATGTGTTGGAAGAAACTATTGACATGCGAAGGTTTATTTTTGGATCACATGGTGAGGAGAAATGCATTTAACAACTTAACGACATTAGCTTCCAGCATCAATTTCGTATAAAAAAAAATTGATGGGATAACACTTATATGGGGCAAGAAGTATTCAACTGTTGAAGAATGGGGGCCATCATCACATTTAGAATTTTTGAAGTTCATTCCAGAGCGTCCAATGTTTTCATCAAAGATATTGTTATTACAGTCAGTTGCTAAACTCCATAATGCATGAAGGCATAAGAGAGACATAAATTATTCTTAATGTCTAGAGGAAATTAAAATATGTATTAGAGATACATATGAGTACTTCAATGCTGCTGATTCAGTTTGGTGGGAGTCTTTTTTCAGTACTCAAAGTGATATGATTTCAAGATCAATAAATGGGGATACGCTTTTGAAGAATATATTTTTTTTTTGGCCGCAAAATATGCCAAATGAACATGAACATCAGGAAACACAGAATGTTGAACAACAACAACCTCAAGCTATTATTAATTCCCCACAGGTAGAGGAAAGAGAAATCTATATTTGTTCTAGAAGATCACGTGCACAACGTGAAGCCATGGAAGACCTTTAAAGGGGTTTTGTGTAGGATCTTAAGGAGGGTTGCATGATAGCAGTGTTAGCAGATGAAGATCCACTTGGCTATCCATTCTGGATTGCCAAGGTTATAAAGTTCATTAATGAAAATGAAGATATTACAGCTATTGATGTACATTGGTTGCCACAAGTACCCACCCTTTCAATGGTGTGTACAAGCCAGAGATGGTAGCGGAAAAAATAATTGCCAGAAAGAGAAAAAGAAAGGGCACAAATATAAATCGTTGCCACACAGATGTCTTAAAATTGGAGGATGTTTACATACTTGTGTATGACTTCAATTTGACAAAGAGAGGAACTCTTCGGTTGCAGACCATAAATATTTTGAAGAAATTGCTACCAGAACAATTACTGTTGAGACGGGACTCTGCAGAATGTAGATGTATATCTACAAGACTTCTGAACTCTGAAATGGTGGGCATGCATGTTGACTCAGATGGAGCACTAGTTGATGAAAGAGAAGAATATGGATCATATTCATCTGCATCGAGCCATTCATCTGGGGATATAGATTATGATGGTGTGCCAGAACCTATGGTTGATTTTGAATAACTATATAGGACACTTTTATGTAATTGATGTTTGCATGGTAACTTGAAATAAAAATTTTGACTTCCATCTCATTTTCCATGAAGTTATGAGACATTTCTATGTTTGTTGGATTAAATGTTTTAATTATAAAGAATTCATCTCTTTAGAATATCGACAATGCAACAATGAATTACAAATATAATTTATGTTATATTCAATGTGCCAATGTTGATATTTTAAGTATAAGTAAAATAGAAAATAGAAACTAATGTTGAATGTTTAGATTATGCAGTGATATTACCATGATATTATGTATTGTTACCATTTGGTATAACATACTTTTAAAAGTTTTAATAATTATATGCATCATTGAAAGGGAACACTTTGTTTTGATGCTTGATTTTTAGGTTTTGGTTGAAATTATATTTAAATTTTTCTTATGCTAAGATTTGAAAAAAGATAAGTTTTTATCCTTTAAAATCAAAATTACTCTTACTTGTTTCTGTTCAATGATAATTTTTTCATTTACTTGTTCATTTTTTTAAATTGTTAAGTCTTAAAATTTCTCCATAATTTCATTGTTCAAGTATGTTGAACACTTAAGATTGAAAAACTTTAGATTTACAAGTTGTCATTAAGGTTTTTATGCGCTACCAAATTTTATATTTAAGGTTATGGTTGACAATAATTACAATTTTGGGGTTGTTTAGAGTCAAGATATTTTATGTTTAACAACATGGATGAAAATTGTTCCAAATGATAAGCCCTTCAGACATGTATTTGTTTATCTTTAACATCATATTTCAAAAATGTTAGAAATTTACGATTTTAAAAAATGTCCTAATATGTTGTCTTTAATTCCATTGTTACAAGTGTCAAAATATGACACAATTTTTCTTTTTGTTATTCCAGCATCAACTGGTTTTGTTTTGAGGGTGTTTTTTCAATCCTTTTTTCAACAAACAATTTTTTTTTAGCATAATTTTATAAAATGTTGAAATTTGACCTTCAAAAAAAACCAAGTGCATTCTGGAAGACACACTTTTTGTTTTTGGGGTGTTTTTTCATGTTTTTTGAGACTTTTTGGGCTAGAGCTCCTGTTTTGAGGTTAGGTTACCTATTTCATCAGTAACAGTGTTCTTCTTGAATCCATTGGTGTCCATGTCTAGATGTTGCCTTGATCCATTTTTTTCTTGTATATTGGTTATCATCTTGAAATCTCCTCCAAGAAGCCAGAGTAGAAGAGATATCTTTTTTTTGAGCTCAGCAATGTTTTCCAGAAGCTCAGTTTTATGTTGGATATTCTGGGGAAAGTAGTTGTTCATTAGCAAGCCAGGAATGGTCGTTCCAATCAAGTGAAATTTGGCTTGTATGAAATGCCTATTGGCATGATAGTTCTATAGGCTGATGATTTGGGTGTTCCAGATGATTTCCTATCCTCCTAAAGATCCATTAGCATCTACAACTATTTTTTATTATCCTTTCCATATCCTTTTGAAGATTGTTTCCAGAGTGGAGCTGGAGCATTTGGTTTATTGCATGTATAAAATTGCAGGGTGTTCCTCAGAGATTATTTTCTTAATTATCCTATGATTGGTGGGGTTGTTGAGACCTCTAATATTCCAAGAGATGATATTCATTGAAGGGGGTTGGGAGAGTAGGTGTAGAATTGGGTTAACTTGGGGAATCTCCCAGATTCTGCCATTACTTTGACCATTTCTATTGTTCTTTGTAGCATTGTTTTTCAGCCTCTTTTGTGGGATTATTTTGTGAATTATTTTGTATTCATGAGCGTACCACCCTGAATTCCCAAAGAGGGGAGGTTTTGTTCTTGGGTTAGGATTTCTTCGAGCTTCTGGTGCTCGTCGAGTATTGAGAGAAAGTCCTTATTATTGCATGTACCATCTAACCCTATGAGATCTAGGCCCTCAAGGTCAATTCTCTCTGTCTCTTCCTCCATCGCTTTTGGGATTGGTTCCAACACCTGTCCTTTTCCATTCGATGCATATTTGTCCCTTGCATGTATAGGGGTTTAGGGTTTCAGAAAGGCCTCCAGTTGGATCTTTCCCTATTGTTTCTTTTAAGTATGGGGTTGATCCTACCTCTTTGGTAGGTTTATTCTCATTTACACTCAGCTGTTTAATGACTTCGAAGCTATTTCTAGTCACAGGGCCTTTTTTTTGTTAGAGTTGGATCTCTTGTTGTGCCTTTTCTTACTTGCTACTTTCGTAAAGACTTATGTTGCTTGGTCATTTGATTCATTATTAGTTGCCACTTTTTGATTTAGGGGGAATTCTCTGAATAGGTGCCCATCTTGGTGACACCTTGGGCATCTGAAACGAACATTTTCATAATCTACAATTTGTATCCATTCAAAATCATCATGCAATAGGCTTACCTCTCTAGGTAGCGACTCCACTATGTTCATGTAGACGTAGATTCGTGTGTATGATCTCTATATATTGATATTTTTTTTTCTCCACTATCTCGACGAATTCTCCTAGGGCATTACCTATTTCCCTTTGAGTCAGCTCATCCCAGTAGTCCTGGGGGAGGGAATAGAGCTGGATCCAAACCGCGACCCATGTGTGTTTTGTTGTGTTGAAGTGCTCAATCCAATGGTGAATGTATAAGCCTACTGAGTTGAAGAAATATGGTCCTCTATCCATGATCCTATTTTTGTCTTCAATACAGGTGAAGATCAGATTGAAGAAGCCTTTGACGCACAGTTGAAGTTCGATGTGACCCTTTGGATTCCATTTGGAAGCTATCCATCCTCGGAGGGATTTTTCAATGGGCCAAAAACCCATGAACTTTCCTATCAATGCATGATCCTTCATGAATTGTATTCTTTCATTGATGCGATGCACAGGGAGCTCGATCATGGTTCTTTTGGTATCCTTGGGAATTAATGTCACTGATGTGATATTTTCTACTTCTAATTCTCGTGTGGATTTATGTTGTGCTGTTGGAGTCACCCCTTTTGTGTCATGAGGTGGGAAAGAGTTTTGTTGACATTGATGTCAGCCCCTGTCACTGCTCCTGTGGGAGGCTGACCTATGCTAGGTGGAGCAACAATCCACCCTATTTTTTTTGTAATAGGTGAGCCTCAAGGCTTACTAGGAGTGTTATTGTGGTCATAGAGCTTGGAGGGAGGACTTCCTGGGGCAACCTGTGCTGAAACCTCTGAACCCTAGGTCATGGCAGTCGCCCTGGTGCAGAAATCAGAAGTATCAATTATTTTGAAACCAGTTTGATGAAGATATTATAGTCTACTCTACATATGAAATATTTGAGTAAAAATTCTGAGATAAATGAATAAAGGATACAAAAAACGAGTATATACACAAAATTCGCAATGAGTTAATTTAAGTTCAAGAAAAAACCTCCCAAATTGTAGAAGGTTAATGAAGAGATAAAATAAAATAGTATAAAGAAAGGTGATGAGTTTGTCAATATGTAATTTATTAATAAAAAATTGGTGAAGGAGATTAAAAAAAATAATAGAAAATAAAAGTATGAAACATGATTATTTAATGGAAGAATAAAAAAAGAGAGATCAAAAAATCAATGGGTTTTGTAAATATAATCAAAATATTCTTAATGATAAGAATGTGAAAAATTTATTTACAAGAGTTTGAACCAAAAAATAAGGATAACGATATCATTAGAAAAATTAAAGAGGATCTATCAAAATGATTGGAGAGGAAATTTATAATAAAGTTGAAGAAGTTTTAAATAATAATGATATAATTTTAAATGAAATATAACATTGAATAAGGACCTACGAATTTAATATGTGGGGTTACTATGTAGGTTCAAAAAGAGAAAGAAGGCTATATTTAATAACATGAACACAACATACACCTACAATTTAACTCCTTTAAAAGGATGTAAAAATCAACAGTATTATCTTCAATGCTATACTAATCAAATACCATGAAAATAACACAAAGGCCAATATTTTTTCAGAAAAGAATACGAACTAAATGCGTGTGAAAAATGAAGGAAAATAAATACATGCGAAAACATATCAGCACACTCATTACCAAGAAAGTTTTCATGGAAGAAAATATGATTGATATTGACACTACCAAGAAAAAAGCTACAATAATAAAAATTATTCATGGGATAGTGCCTCTAAAAACCATTACATGATAGGATATTATCAAAAACTAACAACAATATATTGGAGGAGTCATAACCATAATTCTTGTGATCAAATGAAAATAAATTATTCAAAAAATATATATGTAATATCAAGGATAAAATGAATCAAGTTTGGATGGATTGATCAGCATTAGTTCCAAAAAGAAAGTAGGATTATAAGGAAATTATATTATTCATATTATGTAACATCACGAATTTCAAAGCTTTGATCACAATTCTATTGCAAGAAAGTGTCATGCTATGACCCCACAACTTGAATATATGAGGTTAAATGTAGGGTCATATAAGGGGATAATTATATAAGTAATGTGGTAAATTTATATATAATAATGGTTCACCTAACAAAGGATTCATATGTGCAATGTGTGAATAGGTATATTTAGAGAACATATACACATTATTAAAGTAACATGTGATTTGAATGCATAAAAGTGTTGCGGTATTTGGAGGAGGTTCTCCGATTCTTTAAGGATTTATTATGTAATTAATCTATCTATATATATTGTACTTGTTCTCTATGCTCAAATTTAATTTACATGGTGTGTGATCTATTTTATTATCATATCTTAAGTATTTGTTCATAACAACTCTTAATTCTTGTCTCAAAGAGGAAAATGCCTTGTATGATCGCATATAATGTAGAAGAAAATAATATTTACTCCAAGTAATAAATAAATATTTTCATAAATATATTCCAAAAGATAAATCCAAAACTCTATTATAATGTAACATTTTGGAAAACAATCATGATTCATCTTATTCACTAATAAGCATTATAACGCATCTAGCATAACCATTAAAAAATAATAACAAATAATACTATACACATTAACCATATAATTTAATGAAAATTGATAATATATAAATTATAAATAAATCTAGAGACACATTATATAACAATCCTCACGAAAAAAAAAATTATCATAATTTTAGAAAGCTAATGTAAATAAAAGATAAAACAAAATTAATTCGTTACATTATATATTAGATTAACCTTCATTGTAGCTATACCTTCATAGTACTTATCACTTTAATCTTTATCTACTTCATATACCACTAGAAATGTATAAAATAAATAACATAAAAATAGAAAATATTATGTAACAACAATTTTTATTACACAAAAAAATACATATAATGTAGTTACCATGGATCCCTCGATACTTACAAAGAAACAGAATAAGAAGAGTCAATAATAAAATGCAGGAAACATAAAACAAGAGTAGAGTTATTTTTTTATGAGAACTCATTATCATCTACAATGTGAAGAGAAAAACCATCATCTAGCAATGTCCAATAATGCAAAACCATCATCTAAAAATGTCCAATGATGCAAGGTGTAGTTCAAATCCATTCAAATCCATGTAATGGCAACTTACGATGGAATCAATGGATGAATAAGAAGGTGTGGTCTACAAATGCTAAGGATTGGTTGAAATATATGTCAGGGAAACTTAGAATTGAAAGGAACAATACATATCCACAATGGGGTGCCCATCCCAATATCCAGGATCTGTTGTTGCATAGAAAGGTTATGTATAACATGTCACTAAGGATTCTTAAAAAAAGGAGGTATGGACCGCTAACCACATTCTCTTATTACTACAAATTTGTTCAGATAATTTAGCATAATTTTAACATAAGTAAAAAAATATCACATACGAGGATCAATGGGACTACGACTTAACCCTAAGGAAAGGGTTAGATCCAGCATAGTAAAGTGACCATTGAGACCCCAAACTAAAGGAATAACATCAATACAGGTCATTTTTAGGAGACTGAAGAACCATTTACCAACTCTTGATCTCCCAGGGATTTTTGGTAAAGAATTTGTAATTACGTCAATAGGCATCTCTCTGTTGGAGTTGGCTACTTTAATCATTTTACTACTTAAAAAATTTGATTGGATGGCTTAAATTGAATATTCTAGTATATTCTCATCATTGCCACTATATCAATGGATGGATTCACACCACTAACTTCCCTGCATATCTAATCATATGATTAAACCATGTTTAAATTATTTTTTTACAAATCTTGATTATAAATTTCCCATGCCATTTGTAAATTGCCACCTATTAAGACTAACATGAAGTGGGAGGGCTACAAAAAAAAGTTAGATATGTATCATAGTAGTGGAAATGTGTGATCTATTGACAACTTTCAATTTCAACAATGTAAACTTTGAAATGCAAACTATAAACTGGAAACGAGAACTCTAGCCAAAATAATCCCAAAATACATGAAAAACAACCCAGAAATGAAAAGGGTGTATTCCAGAATGAATTTTTTTTCTCAGTGTTAATTTGAATTTTTTTTAAAATATGGCAGGAAAACCAATTTTGATGTGCCAAAAAAATGGAAAAAACACTCAATGGTTGGTGCTAGAATACCATTTTTATTTTTCAGGTACAGTTTCAACATATTTCTAGTAATGAAGTTAAATATAAAATAATGAGATTTTAAACACATTAAAATTATAATAATTTTTATACATGTCATTTAATTTATAATATCATGATGCTAACAATCCATAAAATTCTAATTTTTTTTAACCATAATGTTAAAGATAAAATATATTCCACAATTTTTCATGCAGATAATTAAAAAATATTAACTTTTCAAAATATTTCAACCATGATATTATGAACAAATTATATGACTAAAATAACCCAATGAAACATAAATTATTTCTCCAAGTTATCGTTTCATTCTCAATATTTTGGAGAAATGAATTCCCCATAATTCAAACAAATTATCCAAAAAACAAAAAAATTAACTCATAACTTCATGTAAGAATGTAGGGAAGTTAAAATATCATTTTCAGTGCTCAAAGAAAACATCATTTATATCAATTGTCTTACAAAATTATTCAAAATCGTTGATATTTTCTTACACACCATCATAATTCACATCTTTAGATGAATGACTCGATGCAGATGAATATGTTCCATATTCTTCTCTTTTATTGACTAGTGCCCCATCTGAGTCAACATGCATGCCCACCACTTGAGGTTTCAAAATTCTTGTATATCTATGACTGGGTTTAGCAGACTTCCATCTCAACAATTTTTCTTGTGGTAACAACCTCTTAAGAATATCTATCGTCTCGGAGAGAATATTTCCTCTCTTTGTTAAATTGAAGTCATAAACAAGAATTTCAACTTCCTCCAATTTTACGATGTTTGTGTGGTGTCGATTTATATTTGTACCCTTTCTTTTTCTCCTTCGACCAATTTTTTTATCAACTACCATCTCTAGCTTGTACGCGCCATTGAATGGGTGTGTGTTTGTGGCATACCAATGTACTTCAATAGCTGTAACATCCTCATTTTCTGTAATCACCTTTATAACCTTGGCAACCGAGAATGGATAGCCATGTGGATATTCATGTGCTAAGACCGATCATGCAACCCTCCTTAATATCCTGTATTGAGGCTCTGTAAAGATCTTCCATGGCTTCACGTTGTGCATGATATCTTCTGGAACCAATATATATTTATCATTCATTCACTTATGTAGAATTAATAATACCATGTGATTGTTGTTGTTCAAGAATGTTTGTTTCCTCTTGTTCATTTGACACATTTTGTGGCCAAATAAATGGAATCTTCAAAAGCATATTTTCATTTGCTGGTCATGAAAGTATATCACTCTGATCATTGAAAAAGGACTCCCAACAAACTGAATCAGCAACATCAAATTACTCATATGTATATCTAATGGTTTTTTTTAATTTCTTCTAGGCATTTAGAATAATCTATATCTCCATTTTTCCTCCATTCATTATGAAATTCACCAAATTATTGTAATAACAATATATTTGACAAAAATATTTGATGATTTGGAATGAACTTCAAAAATTCCAAACCTGATGATGGTACCCATTTTGTAGTTGTTGAATACTTCTTGCCCCATATAACTTCTTTCCCATCAATTTGTTTGATACGAAATTGATGTTGGAAGATAATGTCATTAAGTTGTTCAATGCATTTCCCTTTACCATGCGATCCAAGAATAAACCTTTGCATGTCAACGGTTTCTTCTCACACATGAAAAATAGGCTCTGACATATATGATTTCTTATTACATTGAATTAATGATGGCAAGCTCCCAACATTCTTCCTCCTCAATGTTACTGAAAAACGACTGAACATTTGATAAATATGGTCATGAGTGTTCCCAACAAGAAGGAAACCAACCTTTAACTTATGAAAAATTCTCAGTTCAAAAAGCATGTTTAGATATCCAAAAACAATCTGATTTTTCTTTTCATAAACAAGTGTTGTCTAATTGTAGATACAAAATTTCAGGAAGATTTCCACCCCAATGAGAAATCAAATCATGAATTATGGTTATTGTAATATTTCCATCATTATGAATATTTGGAGTTGTGAATTAAACTCTTGGCAACATTTTCTCATTGAAAACCATACAACAGACCAAGCGAAACTAGATAAAATTTTCCTCTTGAAAATTGTTTGGTGTGCAAAAAAAATGTGGTAGAAGTGTTTTGTTCTGGCCCATACCATCAATTATCAAACCCAAATATTTATTTGGATGATCATAACACCTCTTTCGATGCTTGTACAACTTTTACCTTTCCTTGTTTAATTTTTGCGATGCTCTTGAAGGGCTTTAGCAATGGAATCTACACATAACATAAAATAAATGTATTAATAAATGCATTTCATAGTTGATCACTATACAATTTAAAAGAATAATGTTATGAATGCTTCCCCGTTTCTTCTCCTTGGCATTTATCCCCTTTTTATTTTAGAGAACCACATGTACTGAAAACCCCCATCCTTGTCTTATTAGGAATACGAACATTGTTGAATTCTCTACTCCATATTTGCCTGAAATATTGATATGTAATAAAAATACCATTTCCTTTAACACCTTCTGCATATTCCTTGTATAAGCTGTAGGTTTCTCGTCTTGAGACAATTATCTGGAATATGTATTATATCTATATTTGGCATACACTCTCCATGTTTTGAAAATAAGTCTTGCAGCCAAGACATTGTTGTGTTTTCTAGTGGCCCAAACTCTCGTTTATGACGAACTTCTGAATAATATGTAGGATCATTTTCCAAATTATCTTTGATTCTTGATAGATGAAAATTTCCAATTGAATGAATAATTTTGAAAGCCTATATGCAGAGAAATAAATACCCAATATGATAATCATAACCTACCAGTATAGATTGCATGCAACCCACTAAATATGACTTATGCATGATGTTATTGATTCACAAATATTTCTTCCTTTTATCTAAAGAAAATTTGAAATCCATATGTTTGAAGCAATCCTTTCTACAATAGTCACATGAAATGAGCTCACTGATAGGACTTCTTCTCATGAGATCTACTACTCTACCCCTTGTATAACTAGATCATCTTGGATTGATATGAAAATTTCTAATCCTACTCCTAGAAACAATATTTGCTGGAAACATCTCTATCATTTCATCATTCGTTGAACAAGCATTTCCATGATCATTAGGAGGAATATTATTCTTACTATGATAATTTGCAATATAGTTGGGAAATTCACCAGCATAATTCTTTGAAAAATATTCATTACCATCTTCGGCGGCATGAAAATTTTCAATACCATCATCTGTGGTTTTGAAACACTGAACTGGAGGATATTATTCACCATATTTATCTTTCCCTTCATCATTGCTGCTCTCAAAGTTCATAGGATTAGGACTATGTGGAAATTGAAAATTTTGATTTATTGGAAATTATTCATCTCAACCTTCGTCACTACTTCTCTCATAGTCCATATGATTAGGAGTAAGTGGAAATTGAGACTCTCAATTTATTGGAATATCTTCATCCTTCCCTTCATCACAGGTTCTCTCAAATTCCATAGGGTTAGGAGTAATTGTAAAATGTGATGCTTTATTTATTGAATTTTTTTCATCCTGCCATTCATCACTATTTCTCTCATAATCCTTAGGATTATGAGTAAGTGGAAAATGTGACTCTCTATCCACTGAAAATTTTTCATCCTACCATTCATCACTATTACTCTCACACTATTTAGGATTAGGTCTAAGTGGCAACTGTGACTCTCTATCCACTGAAAATTTTTCATCTGACAATTCATCACTATTTCTTTCATAATCCTTACGATTAAGAATAAGTGGCAATTTTGGCTCTGTATCCACTGAAAAATTTCCATCATGCCAATCATCACTATTTCTCTCAAAATCCTTAGGATTAACGGTAAGTGGAAAATGTGAGTCTCTAGCGTTCGGAATCTCTTCATATTGACATTCGACATTGTTTCTCTTATAGTCCATAGGATAAAGAATAAGTCAACACTTAGAATCTCTATTCATTGGAAAATATTCATCTTTAATTTTGTCACTACTTCTCTCGTTAAATTCATCAATATGAATAGAATTGTTATATGACGAAGATGTTGATGGTTCATAAAATGAAACCTCAATATCAAAGGAATCCATACACTTAAAGAAGAAATGGTGAATGATGCACATGATATCTCTCCCAATGATAATACGTAGCTAAAACAATGAGAAATTCCCTCCAAACTTTTTCGCTTAAATTTTTTTCTTGAAGTATGTCCTTCCAAAATTTCTTTAAATGATTTATTTGAAAATTAATTATAAAAATATTCTCATAATATGGACCTTAATTTCGAATTAAATTCCCTAGACATTTTTCTCTTAATAATTATTTTCAAACTAAAATAATTTTAATTAAATTATATATCTTTGACTACATTATAAATTTTAATTTTTTAATATTCATCAATGTTTTTTATCCCACATTCACCCTGCCGTAAACAATTTCTTTATTTCCACTTTATAAGAAAAGTAAATTTCACTATTCCACACATGACGTCATATTTCTCGAGGTTTGTTTAAAAGCTTGGAACAATTTTCTAGAGCAGCAACATTGTCAATGAGAGATTCTCGCTTTTGAAAGGTTAGTTTTGTTTCTATTATTCTGAAAATTAGTAAGCTACTAAAATTAAGTAAAGTCAAGTTATTTTAAACCATTCAAAATATAGCATCTTTTACCATTAACTATTTTAGGTAGAAATTTTTTTATTTTTATATCAAATTAAAAAAAATTAGCAATCCCATTGTGGGTGGGCCTGCCTGGGGTAGCACATGGCTGATCTGAACCCCAGTGGGTGTGCTTTCCAGCCTCCTGAGCAAACAGAGGGGCCGATTCTGAGGATCATACCCCTTGATTTCCCAGGGGGCCAGTGGGCATGCCCACTTAAGCTAGGGCACCTGTGTTGTGGGCGGAGGTGCCTGCGGGGCAGTGTCCACCTGAGCCCAATAGTTCCATGCTGCGAGAGGACGTTCCCACAGGGCAACCTCTACCCGATCCTGAGGGCGTCGTGCTGTGGGAAGGTGCGAACATAAGGCGGTGTCTGCCCAAGCCTTAGGGTGGCCAATGGGTGGCCCTCGGCCTCGGGTAGATGCCACCGCAGGGGAGCATTTGCCTGAGCCTAAGCGCCATCCCTTGAGTGCCCTCGGGCTCCCGCGGACACCGCCCCATGGGCGAATTCACTTGCAGAATGACATCGTGGGCGTTATGCTACTGGAAAACGCGCCCATAGGGCGACACCTACCCAAGCCTGAGGGTGCCGAAGGTACAGAGGCCGATTCTGAGAATCAACCCTGATTCTCAGAATCTGCCCCTTGGACATATAATTTTTATTTTTATTTTTATTTTTTTAATGGCTAAGGGGCCGATAATCAAAATCAACCTTTTAGGCATATAAAAAAAGATAAATTCTTTTTATATGTCGAAGGGCTTTGGGCATATAAAAAAAATTAATGTTTTTTTTAATATCGCCAAAGGGTCGGTTCTCAAAATCGATCCTTTGGGCATATATATATATATATATATATATATATATATATATATATATATATATATATATATATATTTTAAATGCTCAAAGACTTAATTCCGAGAATCATCCCTTTGGGCATATAAAAAAAATTGTATGCCCAAAGGACTGATTCTAAGAATCAGCCTTGTGGGAATATAAATTTATTTATTTTTTTTTTTTTTAAGAAATTGATTTTAAATTAGGGGGGCGATTCCCCAAATTATAATTTCTTAATTTTTTAGTAGGGTTGGGTAGATGACATGTAAAAAAAATTGTTTTAGAGTTTCTGTCATGGAAAAGCTGTATAAAAATATCATTTGTTTTTTTAAACAAGTTATCTATTTTGTTTACGTCAGATATTTTTTTTTGTAATTTAGTAATTTATGTGTAGATATGTATGTTTGCAGGAAAATGGCATCAAGGAAGGTTTCTGTCAATATTTCTAGACCAAAGTCAACATTTGCATCATCTACAGTTATAGGTGGGCCTTCAAAAAACATTTCTAATCAAATTGCACCTCGGTTAATTACTGAAAATGTGGGAGATGCATCCACAAAAGAAAATAAGTTGGTTTCATACTAGAAGAAATCAACAGAAGTGAATCGTTAAAAATACGCATGGTTTCTGAAAAATATAGAAGATGAATCTTTGTAATTATATCTATATTCTAATAAGAATTTTGATGCTGAAAGTTGTGACCTAGTGGGAAAAGTATTAGAACTATATATTCTTCCAAGTACTGAAAGTGTTTATATAATATAAAAACTGCCCAAGTCACATGATAAACATAGATATCATTTTACATTGTCGATGTATATCACAGGGGGGAGTTTCTTCAAAGATATGCAAACAAATCATACAAAATATTTCACACAAGATTGTAAGTATTTTTATTTACACTTATATGTTTTGTGTTATTCAAATTGTATCATTGTATTTTTAATAATTTAGTTAATATTGACATATTATATTTTGTTTTATAGAATTTTTTTGGGGTCATTTCAATTACGTTGGGGGGAATCTATTATATAGAGCAAGATATTATGAATTTTGTCTCCATTTTCGATGAACATGAAGAAGAAGATATGGGAAAGAAGCAAAAAAAAATACTTCATGATGCTACAAGATTGTATCAAAGGGATCAATCTAGTAAAGGTAGACATGTTACTTTTCAAAATGAGGAAGTTGAAGTTGAATTTGAAGCTAAAGATAAATATGAAGAATGTTTTCCCATATCTGAGGATGAGATTAGAATTGATGTTAGAAAGGAGAAGAGCCATAAAAAAATAAAAACAAGGATGCCCAAGAATGTCTCCCCTATATTTTATGATGAGAAGATTGTTTCGGTTCAAGAAAATATCATAACCAATAGGAGGAAGAAACATAAAATTGCTCATTCTTAAAAAATCATGGACAGCAGTGAAGGGCCTAGTGGAAACTCTAAAGCAAGTAGGGAAATCTTTACCCAGGAGCTGATTTAGAGGACGTCCTTACAAAAACAAAACAGAATGACATTCGACATCATTTTGCGAACACAAATTTAATTCAGGGTGGTCGGTCATTTCAACTTAATGTCATTCAATTCTACAAGCCAGATGAAGGATAGTTCAAATAGAAAATTAGAAAGCCAGAACACTTCCATGTTGACAATTTGAAAACGTTGATGAGGTACAACCCTTTTGCACATGTGGTTGATTATGTTCTTCTTGTTGATCCAAGTCAGGTTGCTAACAAAGAATCATTTGAAAATTCAAAATGTTTTAAATACAAATATTATGTACTTGGGGGAAAACATTATGTAGAAGCTCAAAGGAAATTAATGTATGAATATCCCAATAACCTGCATTTTGAAATAATGAAATGTATCCTTTATGATGGTTTAATAGATAAAAAATCAAATTTATTGGCATATTCAGATAATAAGTATAGGATGTCTATGAATTTCATCTAAAGGGTCAGATTTATTCATAGAAAATTTGAAGAAAAATGTGGTGGTGATAAGACAAAGGTTGATAATGCATTCCAGAAGGAATTTTATATGGAAATCGTTTATAAAATAAAAGAAAAAATAAGTTCAAAAGGTGGAAAAGTAAATTATGAAATATTAAGAGGTATGGATAACATTTTCCGGTTGGCACTTAGAACTCGAGAGATATGGGAATTGATTGATCAGATTTTTGAGTTGTGGGAGAACAATGGCATCAAAATTTCACTACAAGGAAAAGACCCTCTAGCGGATGTTTTTGAGGAACCCCTTATAAAAATTCCCCATATATCCGTTTCTAGCAGAGGTTACTAGAGGAGGTTGGCGGGTGGAGGGTTTTATGGATGTTTTCCTCTTGGTGCGCTTATAATCCAAAATCGCATCGGTGCTCTCTAGTAGAGAAAACATTGATGTGCAAAAAACATTGGCACACGGGGCACTGTGTGCTCCATACACACCCACCCAGTGCGTCGTATTACAGTAGAGCACTGGTGCTTCACAACTCTTCCACGTCGGTGCATCATAAAACACCGCGCCAAAATAGAAATAGACCAATGCGTTCATAAGACACAGCACCGGTGCACCTATAAACCCCGCACACCAGAACACGGTTAAATAAAAAAAAAATTATGGCCAAAAAACCACATTTTCACTTTTCTTAGTGCTCCAGAGCTCTCAATCACGAGTGCGCTCTTCAAGAGAAAGCACCGGTGCGCACAAAACATTGGCACACTGGACACCATGCAATCCATACACACTCGCCTGGTGCATCGAATTACTGTAGATCACCGGTGCTTCACAAATATTCTACACCGGTGCATAATAAAACATCGTGCCAAAACAGAAACTGCCTAGTGCGATATTAATAAATCACACTGGTGCATCATAAAACACCACCCCAAAACAAAAACCGACCTGTGTTTTCATAAGAAATAGCACCGGTGTACCTATAAAACCATGAACACCGAAACATGGTTAAACAAAAAAAAAATTACAGCAAAAAAACTGCATTTTTCACTTTTCTCAGTGCTCTAGATCTCTCAAGCACTGGTGTAATTTATCTTTGTCTGAGCCGCCCTGACATCGATGCTCCCATTGCACCCATTGCATGCGCTACTACTGTGCATTTCCCACTAATTTCTAGCTTAAGGCATTTTTCAAAAAGGTGGGAAAATTTTCTTTTGCAAACTCTACAGCCAATATGCCTCCTCGATGGCGAAATGTACAGAAAAAATAAAATTTGTCCTGCAGTGTGTACGAGCCGTTCAGCTTGCATTGGTAAGCAATGCTACCTGTAAAATTTACAGGTCACACCACAACCAGTGCTAACGGTATCTGCACCATGTCTGGGGCAGTACCTAAACACAAACTGCGTTATTTTAAAATTAAAAAAAAATATGGTGCGGTGCGGTTATTTAGCCGGTCGCACAGTTGACCATGGGAATAACAACGAGGTGCGTTGATTGAAATATCCACTCCGGTGTCTGTCAGTGTGCGACATTCGACATTCCGACAGGGTCAATGGTGCGGCCTCGTAAAAGACCGCACCGTTGACTATGTAATTTGTGAGGAGGTCGGTGTGTTGACACAACTATATGCAGCAGGGCATATATTTTAGTCAGCGCACG
The DNA here is from genome assembly GCA_034641835.2 of Pinus albicaulis. Lineage (NCBI taxonomy): Eukaryota > Viridiplantae > Streptophyta > Pinopsida > Pinales > Pinaceae > Pinus > Pinus albicaulis. The sequence goes on from CM076579.1 coordinate 264,937,824, forward strand.
GCTATTCGGACACCATACATAGTCAACAGTGTTTTAAAAAAATTTAGGTGCATTGGATATTGTGTGTTGAATGCCATCTAGGGAACTGCCCCTGGTGCGCGACAAACAAACAATACAACAGAACTGGTGCATGACTATTTTTTGTGGCACACCAACCAGACTGTTTTTTTTTTCCAAAAAAATTATATATGTATATTTCTAAATACATGTCTCATTTAATAAAAAAAATTATTTAATATGTCAATGATTCAGAGAGAAGACGAGGAAAAACATCAACAACAGGTGGAGAAATATGATATGGTTCGCTTGTGGGAGGCTCGAGAGAGGGAGAGAGATAGGTACCCTTGCGCTATTACATCAGCTACACAGGGGCTCCTAGTGCAGGTAGGCCTCCTTAAGTTCTATGAGGACGCTACTTCTCTAAAGGCCCATTGTGTGTTTGTGAGACATCTTATCCGCATGTGGAATGCCCACCGATAGGCTTTCCAGGCTCGTTCTAACCAGTGGTACACACCCACTCAAGAGGATATATATTTCATTACAGGAAAATCGAGGAGAGGGGTGGATTTTTCCTCGTTCCCAGAGGTTCCAACTAGTTGTGGAGCAGGTATTTAGTTTGTTTACTCCCAGAGATACATTGGAGCATCAATATTGTCTCCTGCAGATTTTCAGGTCACTGGAGGTCAATTACGTATTGGTGCATCTGGTAGTGAGGAGGTGCAGTGCCTCTCACTTCTCATTTCAACCATTTCACAAAACCCCAATGACAAGCAAGACATTGGTTGCTCGCTTCTATTTTATGTTGATTCTTTAGTACAGGAGCCACAACTTGTCAAGTGGTCTTCCATTTTTTTGCGACAGTTTTATACAGACTTAGATAGATGTCATTCTCATTGACAAGGGATGGTCAACTTCCATTTTGTTTCAGAGATTTTTTATTTATTTTTTGAGAGGTTTCCGAGGATGAGGCCTAATCTTTCTTGGCATCCTCATAGGCTGATGTTGGATATATGGATGCACATGTGGGGACAAATGATGTCCAAGAGGGGTGAGACTATGTTTCCAGCCAATATATCACATGATGCACTAGATTTTCTAGCTATTGTTGACGAGTTGAATCCCTTCATTATGGTCCCATATCCTTATGCTAGATTGGATTGGTGAGGGTGTGCCAACATCCTCTTCATATATCATGAGCCGCCAGTTGATAGAGGTAATATTAGTTTTTTTATTTAAATTTATTCTAACGTTATTTAACGTGTTTTAATGAAATTGTCTAATTATTCTTGTGTACTTGTATATATATTTTTCAGACATTGGCTCTTTTGATGGCGATGAGATGTCGGCACCACCAAATGATCTAGGTGTGGATCCTAATGACGAACAGGACATGTCAGATGTCGATGATCATTAGGAGGCTGATCTAGAGAGACATGCTTCTGCTGGTGCACCAGTACCGCCTTTTTCTAGGCACGATCGACTTGATACTAAATATAGGATGGATTTGGGTGACCAACTCAGTGCATTGATTGTTGAGGCGGCCATCATGCCTACTCATTACAGAGATATACATGCCGATTATAGGCTATTATAGATGTGGAGAGGCATGCTGCATGACATGTAGAGCCTGATGCGACATGTCATAGGAGCTACGACAGTTGTTACATGGATGAGGAGGGTTGTTGGATGTTATAGGTGTGGTCGAGACGCAGCACATGATGGACAGTCCACGAGCAGTGACTCATCGTCTCATAATCATTCACCTTGCATCGTGCCAGATGATCATGAGCCTCCACTAGCATCTAGCAGCAGTCATCATGGAGACGAGGCTGGACCATCGGCCACATCCAATCAGTAGCCTACAACATCCATCAGTACTCATGATCATGAGCAGGCTAGACCACTGACGATCAAGGCTACACCATTGACTAAGCAAGCCTCAACTAGTAATTCTATTGTTGTTGTAACACCAACTCATCCATGACATTTATATTACAGTGTATATTTTTAACATTATATATATATATATATATATATATATATATATATATATATATATATGGTCCATGTATTTTATGTTCATGTTGAAGTTGTACTTAATTAACATGTTGGTGATCATCATGATGTGTATATTTTTAGGTCATGTTAGATATGTTCATTTAATATGCAGCTTGCAGTTGATAGATGTGTATGTGATAGCATGAGTTATTTGACATGAGATGTATATTTGATGTTGTGTTGTGATGATGTTATACAATGCTAATTGTGTTTTTTTAGATGATCATGATCACGATGATGTTAGAAAATTTGAATGTTTTTTTTAGTAGAATATGATGTTTGTATGATGGTTATCATGATCTTGATGTTTATTAATTAATTTAATATTAAATGACCATGATGTTTATTAAATATTATATCTTCATTGTAATTCAAATTCAAATTTTAATTGTATGTAAAATTGCAAAATTGTATTTTTATTTGTAATTGTAATTGTATGTAAAATATTTGTAAAATTTTAATTGTATTACTGTGAAATGATTGTAATTGTAAAATTTTAATTGTAAATGTAATTGTATGTAAAATTAAAATTCTAATTCTAATTCTAATCGTAATTGTATGTGAAATTGTAAAATTGTAATTCTAATTCTAATTCTAATTGTAATTGTATGTAAAGTATTTGTAAACTTTTAATTCTATTAATGTGAAAATCTTAATTGTATTAATTTGAAATGATTTTATTAAAAATTTTAAATTTTTAAATTTGTAAATAACTATAAAATAATAAATTTAGAATAATATGAATTTTTGTAACATAATAAAGTTTAGAAAATAATGAAAATAAATTCATGTACTTTAGAATTATCATTATTTTATTATGATCTTACATAAAAAAAAAGAACTTTATACAGTCTGGTGCGCTTATCATCATAACATGCACCGATGTGTCTTAGTACTAAGACGCATGGGTGATTCACAACTCTTCTGCACTAGTGCATCATAAAACACTGCACCAAAACATAAACCTCCAGCTTACGAAACGACACCGGTGCGCCTATAAAACCCCGTGCACTGGAACAAGGTTATTCTATAAAGTGCAATATTGGAGTAACAAAGGGTTTGAATCACGGGAAAGAAATTTTCTGAGGAGATGGGGGTTTGAAAAGACAAGAGTTTGAATTTCGACTAAGAATTTTATAGCAAAGAAAATGAGTGATTCAAATAGAAACACATAAAAAGATGCTTACAGGGATGCAGACGGCTATAGAGCTCGACAAAGTACAAATGGAGAAAAGGAGTACAAGTTGAGACCGATAGAGAGCATTCGTTTGAGGCCGACGATAGGGTTAAGAGATCCCATGATGGAGAAAGGGAGAGCATATTTGATGGAAGAGAAATATTGTACAGTAGAGAAAGATCAATCAAGGCAGTCGATAAAGCCCAGAGGCACCATGAAGGGAAGTATTCTCATTCCCTTAAGGAAAACAAAGAAAGATCAATTGACGTTGTTGATTGAGCTGGTAGTTCCCATGAAAGGAAAGATTCTCCAAAATGTGTTTAAAAGTAGCTAGGAGTATTATCTGAGCTTTGGTTTGCTTACATAAAATTTTATCGGCAAAGTTTACGTTGCCTAAAATAACATCTTCGACTTTCAATTGAACCTAAATGGAATCTCTAACTTGTCTGAGTTGTGGTCTTATGGATGAAACTAGTAAAAATTCTTCTTCTACTATAAATGGAAATCTAGTGACCATTTCTGTGGGAAGAAAAGCATATATACCTGCAGCTACCATATCTCTACCCGCAAATCAGCTTCCCATTGGAAAAGCTAATGTAATATCCTATTTTGCGATGTCTTTCCTCTTCTCAACCCTATACTCATTTTCTATGGGAAACCATTGCCTCCACATGTGATAACTAAAACGTCTCGTTGAAATTCAGTCTTCTTCTACTAAAAAATGTAGAATGAAGGACTCGTTGTCATTGCTCCCAAACATTCAAGGTCAGTTTCTCATAAAATAGAGATTGTATAAATTTTGTTAAGATCAATATAGAAAGCACAAAGGAGAAAAAAGGAAATTGGATGCCAAGATGGAGGAGGAACTTACAAATGAGCAAGCAGATCATGGGTCAGCAAGCATATCATGGCGCCAACCATTTCTGAAAACTGCCCATGTCTTAGCATAGCACGGGTTCACATGCCACATTGCCCAATTGGGCAATGTAGTATTGCATATTTACATGCCCCACATTGCATTATCTCCACATAATCAGTGAGCACCTCCTACAATAAACAAAATGCATTGGAAGAATAGTTATTTCCATCAATAATCTATCCAATTCCAATTCTCAATTCTAATTCTAATTCTAATTGTCAACAATAAACAAAATTTTAATTCTCAATTTTTATGGTTTGATTTCACTAAATTTTGGTGTACACACCTAAAATTAATTTCGGTGCCTTAACTGCAAATCGGTGCTACTGTACATATAACTGAAACAATGTATTTTAGTTACTATGCACCGGTGCCAGTGTTACAAATGGATGCACTAGTGCAGTGGTATTAAGTGACGCACCAGTGATGAATAAACGCAAATAAAAAAAGTGCAACTCAGTTTTCTTTAAGTGAAAAAAAATGGCAAATTGAAAAATGGGCGGAAAAATATTTTCGAAAATCTAATTGCATAAAATAATTCTTTAAATACTAAACACTTTTCATTATCTCACTATTTTTTGTAGAAATTATATAACTTATGTGTTATATTTCCAATATTCTCCTTATCTCACACTATTTTAACTTCATGCAAAATACATAATCTATTCCACCATTGATCATTTGCGGACATTAAATCAAGATTGCAATGCACACATGAAACAATAAAAATTCACACATATTAACACAGTTGTTTAACATGAAAGCCTGAAGCTGAAAACCCAAACTATCTGTATATAATGTATGTCATAGAGATCATGTAACAATCCTCATACAAATCTGATCATATCAAGCTCTCAGTACAATACAATCGCTACACACTAATCAGGCCCGATCTTGCAAATCCATGCACCGATCTTTGCCACCTACTAGCCTACCTCTATTGCACAATCCCCGCTGAAGAATGGCTCTGAATGATTTTGAATTACTCCAGCCTTGCTCACACAATCCTCATTAGCATCTCCACTAAGTTTTGGATGCAATCAATGCATCACTATAGTCACAAATGATAGTCACACTTGCTCTTTCACAATCTCTCCAATAGTCTCCACTGAAACTGCCATGCACTATAGTTAACTGATGTATTCTTCAGTTGATTAATGAGTTATTATTTATGAATTAATTAAATAATTAATTCACTCCACTCTCACTAGTGTATCAATCATTTATATTAGATACAACTAGCTCAACTGAGTCTAACTGAGTTAAACTAAATACAACTCCACCAACTACTTCTCCAACTCCTACCAAACTCTGCCACTTGAGTTCTAACTGATTCCTCCATGCAATAGCTCCAGTAAAACCTTGGAAATAGCGTAATTCCTTCTGTCAGCTGTTGTGCCACATCTGTGCACTGAACTGAAGTGCTTCAAGAGAATAAGATAATGTTTAGAGTCCAAATATTATTAAGAGCTAATAATATTCGACATATCTATATTTAGATTAGCAGTCTAAAAATAGACTCCGCCCAATACGTCTAAAAATAGAAGTACATATATTTTTCCAACTTGACCAACCATCCACAAATAGCATCCTGCAACTCATAGAATATGATCGACATGTCAAAAAATAGACATAGTCTAAAAAAAGACTTTGCGCCAAAAATAGCCAGCGGGCCCACTTAGTGAAGGCGACTCTTTTCACTAAGCTCATCATCTTGTTGAATCTCAACACTCCCTCTCAACAATATAGGGATTATCTGCCACCCCGATCCTGTCTCTATGGTATTCGAATTTGCTCCTGGTGAGCGCCTTCGTCATAATATCTGCATCCTGATCCTCCGCTGCACACAATGTATGATATGATGGTACCAAATGTCAATATGTTTAGATCTATCATGAAATACTAGATTAACCGAGAGTTTAATGAAACTTTGATTATCACAATATATCACAGTAGGATCTAAATGAGATCTGAACAAACCGACTAGGATATTCCTCATCCATATAGCCTCGCATGCAGTCAAAATTAATTCCATGTACTTGACCTCTACTGAAATGAGTGCCACAGATCTTTGTTTCCTACTGTACCAAGAAACTACAGTAGATCTGATACTGAAAATCCCTCCGGATATGCTCTTTCTGTCTGTTGGGCTTCCTGCCCAATCTGCATTCGTGAAGCCATGTAGCTTCACCTCATCTGACTTTCTGTACCATAATCCATACCCAGATGTGCCCCTTACATACCTTAGGACACACTTTCCTGCCTTCCAAAAGAGCTTGGTAGGCTTCACCATCGCTTGTGAAAGTTGGTTCACCGCATAGCATATGTCCGGTCATGTATTGACTAAATACATGAGCGAACCAAACAACTGTCGATAAACAATGGCATCCACTACCTCTGCCGATGTAGCATCCTCCTTCCTCCAACCACTAGGAAGAGGAGTGTAGATAGGCTTGCATCCTTTCATGTGAAACTTCTCTAGTATCTCCCGGGCATACTTTCCTTGAGACACAAACAGTTCACCTTTCCACTGCCAAATTTCCAATCCCAAGAAATAATGAAGAAGGCCCAAGTCCTTCATCTTGAACTCCTTTGCAACATCTACCTTGCATGAGTGCATCAACAGTTCATCACCTATTATTATTAAATCATCTACATAAAGTACAATGATCAAAAGCTTACCCTCCACCACAATTTGGTATAAGTCTGGATCCACCTCACTCTTGGCGAAACCAAGTCCGGTGAAATAACTGTCTATCGGTGTGTACCAAGCATGAGGTGCTTGTTTCAGCCCATACAGTGCTCTTTTGAGCTTGCACACATGCGATTCGCTACTAAAGAATTCGAATCCTTAGTGCTTCTCGATGTACACCTCCTCCTCAATGATTCCATTGAGGAACGCAGTCTTCACATCCATCTGATGAATGTGGCAACCCATCTACGCTGAGAGAGAAAGGATGGTATGTATGGAAGAATACCTTGTGACAGGTGCAAAGGTTTCTTCATAGTCAATCCCCTCAATATGTGAGAAGCCCTGGGCAACAAATCTTGACTTATACTTCTCAATGCTCCCATCAGCAGCTTGCTTCACTTTGTAGATCCATCTCGAACCTACCACTGATTTCCCTTCCAGCCTTGGTGTTAGCTCCCTGTAATTCTAGCATATTGGTGAGACTAGAACTGTAGGGAGAACATTTGAACCACTTTGGGATTCTAGGATCTAGCCCTCCTGAATCCAGAGAGGGATCTCTCTATAAGTGTAAAGATTTATTTATCTTTAAGGCTTTTGAATGTGATATTAGGCTAGTTATGAAGAGCAAGGTTTTGCTTTTTTTGGTTGGGAAAATATATGTGAAGGTGAAGGAAGTCTAAATGAAGGGTGAACGTGAATGAAAGTGAAAAATGATTCGGTTAACAAGATAGGCAAGAAGCAGCTTCAATCCATTAGGTTATGGAATCATAGTAGGATTTAATTGAAACAACAAGGTTCGAGAGTGGTCCATGGGGTAAGTCATCTATGTCTAAGGATCTCTTCAAGTTTATTTTATGGAATGGAATGAAACAATAAGAAGGGGAATTAAAAAAATGAAGAACAAAGAATAGCCCAAGATCAAGTAAGTACTTTGAAACTATCTTGCTTTTGGCATACACTTAAGAAAGACACAAAAGTGATCTAAGATTAGGTAAGTACTTTGAAACTAGCCTGATTTTGATGCACTTTCAATAGAAAACATTTAAAACACAAAAATAATAGCTTAAGATCAAGCAAGGACTTTGAACCTATTATGCTTTCAACATTATTCAAAGGGAAACTTTTCAAAGAAATTGTTGGAGAAGAAACTAGAGGACAGGGCTCACCATAGACTTCCCTAGCTCTGCTTTAGTTAGTAAACTTTTCAAGGCAACACTTAAGATAAAAAAGAATAGTCTAAGATCAAGTAAGGAATTTGAAGCTAGCCTGCTTTAAACATACTCTTAGGGAAACTTTCAAACAACCTTTGGAGATAAAACTAGAGGATAGGGCTCACCATAGACTTCCCTAGTTCAACTTTACTTGGCAAAAACTGAAAATAACATTCAGGAACAATGTTTAAAGTTTAGACAGTAGGACGAGGGAATTCCGACATTCCTTAACTGCTTGGACTGTATTAAATCATTCTTAAACAACACACTTTGGAAGAAAACATGTAGATAAAGCTTATCAGTAAGAGCAGGTTACCTTTGACAGTAAATCCTAACTCTATAATTGTTGTTATTTATCAGAGAAGATGGACAGAATGGAAACAGAAATAAAATAACAATTTACAATAAGAAAAACATCACCATTGACATAGACCAGGATCCCATAAATCAGCTTGTATTTGATGCTTCAGACCAGTTACAATCTTCAAGTCCAGTGGGTATCTACAACTTCAAACTTTTCATCTCAACTTAGGTATCATCAATTACAAACAGAGTTTACAACAACTTCAGTAAACTATTTACAGGCAACATATATGCAGTGACCAACCCTTTACAATGTGCTCCTCAAGAATATTTTATAGGAAAATGAGGAGGTGGAATGAGAGAAAAGATCTATAGGCTCAATTAATACAATTTTAATGCTTCTCAGTCTTTGACGGGCTCAATGAAGAATATTTCAGATATTTCCTCTGTATTAATGGGTTTGTATTAAGTGCTCGATCTTCTTAGCAGAGTTTGCTGACTTTAAAACTCTTTCTTATCTTTGTAATAACTTTGTTGACATTTTATAATAAGTTCCTTTGGTTGAATTAACTGTTCAGCTGTCTTTTAGGAAAACATCTTCTGTTCTGGTAATAAATAGGCCTCTTTTAAATGCTTTGAGGCTACATGTGGCTTCTGGTAGCCGGAGAGGATTCAATTAGCCTTTGATGTGGCAGTGGTGGCTTTCTCAGACTGATAGATGTTATTGTTTTCACCTAAAACACAACCAATTTTCTTCTGATCTGTGTGTTAGGCATAATTATGCCTAATTTTCATCTTCTTTTCTTCAAAATATGTTTAATTCAATGGATTAGGCTTTAGATAGCCGATTTAGGCCGTAATCCCTAAAAAATGCATAAATAATCTTCAATTCGTCATCTCTGCTGTGACTAGATCCTTTAACACTGATACTCTTTGCTTGATTAAGTTTTGTTGTGTCTTGTTGATATGCAGGCATTACAAAGGTTTTATAATGGCGTTAGTGCTCATGAGGCACTGATATAACATAATTTGGAACCTTGTGGAAATATTTCTTTCATAAATAAAGGACTAGGGGATCGTCATCCCCGGCCTTCAATTTTCTTTTTAAAACAATGGAAAATCACTTAAAAACCTGCAAGATACAAAAAAGTTATAAAACTCTTGCATGGATGGGTTAAACTGCTTTGGAGGCTTAGGTCAGAGCGCAACCGTTGGATGAAAGCAACCAATGGCGAGGATTTCTCGTGGGGGTCAGATGTGAGGCGGTTGGATAAATGGTGCAGGAGATTAAGTTCGGGCTGTCGATCTGCAAAGATCAATGGTTGAGATTTATCGTGAAAATATAATGTAGAGGGGAAACATTATAATGAAATGGAAAAAATTTCAAAGGAAAAGGGAAAAAACCTTTGGCGGAGTTAACAATGGGCTTAAAACGAAATTCGGGGTTTTTGAAAGATTCTGGGCCATCGGATTTGATCAGCCTCAGAGATCAATGGCGACGATTCACTTATGAAGTCCTTTGGAAGAAGGCGAAGGGGTGATGAACTAATGGTGAGGTTAAACATGATCCGTTAGATCTCAGGTATCAACGGCGGATATTACACATGGGATAATGTAATGGAAACGGGGAAAAGTGGTTTCGGCGATAAAAACAACTGGAGTCGCGTTGAAAAAAGGTAAATAGGAAGTATTACCTTTTTGAATGCGATATGTGTTTCTGGCTGACACATGGCCTTTTAAAACCGCCCATATCGTGTAAATTTAAAACATTAACCATCAGACTCAAAATTTCGCGATATGGCTCCCTGGCCATTGGATGAAGGGTGGGCAGATCCAACAGTGGAGTTTGGAGTGCGATAAGACAAGATGTGTGTGCAAAAAAAGGTGGGGCAGGGTCAAGGCGATTTTAATCTGGGCCATCAGATCAGGGAATGAATGGTCAAGATTAATCAATGGGAGCAGTAGGTCCCAAATTAGTTGGGCCTATCGAGTTAAATATGGACCCTTAGATCCTCAATATGAATGGCCCAGATTGAATCTTGGGGCTAATGAAATGACATATGAGGCTGGGGTCGAGCGGAGAAAGGTTGATTGTAGACCGTTGATCTGCAGAGATCAACGGTGGGTATTCATCGAAAAACTTTATACGTCGGGGTTTTATGGGAATAAAAAAGGATGCGAGGTTTGATCTGGATTTTTGGATGAGTGAAATGAATGGCCTAGATCCAATTGTGGGATCGCCAATCAGTGAGGGAGAGAGGAAAGGTGAAAAGAAAGGTTGCGATGCGATTAGATTGGAGCCATCGATCTTAAAGAGATCAACAATCAGGAATGAGTCTGTGGGTTCGAATGTCAGAGGTCTGTGGCAGAGGGTGATTAATCTAGACCGTCGGTTCTTGTGGACTCGACGGTCCAGATTGAATCGAAATGATCACAATCGAAGGAGGAGAGAGGAAAAGGCGCAATGGTTTTCGCAATGTGATTGAACAAATACTGTTCATCTTAGAACTAGTTCGATGGTGGAGATTTAACTGTGGAGGTCAAAAGGTAGAGGGACGGGATTTGGAATGGAGCGATGTGGACCATTAGATCTAGGTATGGCAGAATAGATCAACGGTTGGGAAACCATCGCAAGGGCGCCAATCGGAAGGGCATAATAAACTAATTAAACGCATCCAATGAAAAACTCTGATGCGAGATCCCGAAGACCGTTGATCAGTTTTAGATCAACGGTTAGTATTTGCCTAACCAATGAACCATCGAGACTTATAAAAACATAGGAAAGTGGGTTTTTTAATGAAATACAAAGGAAATTTTGTATCGAGGAAGGGTTTTTATATACAAAAAGGTTTAATCTCAATAGGGTTTTTTTAAAAGAGAGAGGTAACAAAACTCAATGGAACGCCCAATTGCGATTGCGCGTTCGGGTCCCAACTCTTGGTTTTAATGCCATTTTTATGCGGAAATAAAGGGGCTAGGGGCTAGGGCCTAAAAGGGCATTAAGTCCTAATCCCGTTGAAATATTTGAAGGGAAGAAACAAAGGATTTGTTTGTTTATTTGTGATGCGAGATTCTGACAATTGTCGATCGGGGAGTAGATCAACGGTTGGTTTTCGTTAAAACAACGAACCGGCGGGTTTTCTTCAAAACATAGAAAAGTCGGGTTTTATGAAGATATAAAGGAAAAAACAAAGAAATGAAGGTTTACAATTGGGGTGTAGACCCTCTAAGCACCTGGTTGCAGGGCTTATGGTTTCTTGAAGAAACGAAGGGATCAGGGAATTTTTAAAGGAAAGAGCGAAATCACATCGGAGTTTTCGAATTCAAAAGGTGAAAAGGAACACAGAATGCTCCGATTGTTATTGTGTGATGGGGGTTTAACAGTGGGTCACAGCCCCGGTTCTATGTGAAAAAAGGACCTGGGGCTAAGGCTAAAGGGGATTAAGGCCTTAGTATTAAAAATGAGTTTTTTAGGCCAAAATGAGAGGTTTTCAATGGTTTTTTGGCTTTTGGTAGAAGGGTAACAAGCGGTTTTTAAACCTTCCAAAGGAATTTTCAAAGGTTTAAAAGGAATTTCAAGAAAATGAGGGGTAGATGAAATTTTTTATGAACAAACTGAAGAAGGGAAAAGGATAAGGGAAATAAGGGAAAATGGAACTTTTTAGCAGTCCTTTCCTTTGGTAAACAACAGATTTCTTTGAGGAAAAATGAGGGAAACAACAGTGAAATTTTATCTCAAGGATAATTTCTCTTGATAAGACTTCTATAACTAATCAATTTGGCAATGAACTTGTTTCTTGAATGCTTAAAAAATGATTTAGCCACCATTTGATATAACAAATTTTATAGGTGGCTAACAGTGGCTCCACATGGGGATGGCACCTTCTTAAAGGTGTCACGAACTTCAGACTTGTATTCTCTGGGAGCTGACCAATGCCTCATCCATTGGGCTGCAACTTTCTTCACTTTGCTAGCCTTCTTTTTCTCTGACAATGTTAGTAGCCATGACAAACAATGGAGCTCTATCAAAACAAGTTTTCTACCTACCCAATCCTACTGATCTAAGATTTTTTCTTCTTTCAGAGTGCATTTGGATTGGAAAACTCTTTTTACAAACATTTTATTCTTTTTGAAAACATAAAACTAATATAATTCTACTTCTTATTTATCCATGAACTCAGATTAAGTAGTTGAGTTCATAAGCTTCTCTACCTATCTACCATCTGTTAGGATTAAACTGTCTAACATATTTTTATTCTCTAATTTCTAAAACAAGAAATTTAAAAAGCATATTAGTCAGGATTGAATAGTCTAACTTGTTGTTGATTTATGGCATAAAAACAAGCTGCACATAGATTATTATTTTGCAAAAAATTAAATCAAAATGGTGAAGGCTTAGGATCTGAAAGTTTCAAGAACATCCTTCTCTTTTCTTCAACTCTGTTTTTGAGTTTGTTTGAGATATTTTTTCTTTGTTATCTGGTTCAGGTTTTGGGCTTATTAGAACCAGTTTACTTCTATATTTGACTCAAAATTTCAATAGATTAGAGTCATTCTTTCTTTTTGAATCTTAGGTTCAGATTTTGAGCTTGTTTGAACCTTTATTTTTCTATCCTGATCTACCTAACTGATAAGCCAAGATTAATTTGTTTGGAAAATCTAATTTCACTAACCTATTAGTAGTAAATTTAAAACTAATTAGTCATGATTACGCTGTATGAGTAACTAGGAGTGTGTTCTTTAGGAGTAGCATTTGAGCTTGCACACTTTCATATTTTGTTTCTCTTTCTTGGTATGGGGTTGTACCTATTTTTTTTTACAATCTGCCCTCTTTTCTCTTTCTATTGTTTTTGTATTTTTTATTTTCTAAATTTGAATGCAATTAGGATGAAATATTTATAATTGAGAAAAATATAAAAAGGCTTCCGAACATGATAGGGTCAAGAGAAATAATGTTTGAGCATCTTTCCATTGACATGACCCCCAAACAGTTGAGCCCCATTCAATTCCTGCAAGAAATAAGTATTGTTACCAATAGTAGAATGAATGAGATAAGGGCCAGGCCATAAGTTATCAAATTTCCCATGCTTTCCCTTATCTTCTCTCCTTGAATCCCACTTTAAAACCTTGTCACCGACATGGAAATTGCTAGCCTTTGTCCTTCTATCAAAACGCTTCTTGATGCTCTCTTTCTTTTGTAATGCTCTGTTGTATACCTCCTCTCTGGTTTATTGAAGATGTATAGTCTAATTAATCCTTTTGATCATATCATTGTCTTCAGATTGCACTTCTTGGATCAGCTTCATGACTGGTACACCTAAGCTGGTTGGAAAAATTGCATCTATTTCATACACAAGCTGAAAGGGTGGCATTCAAATATATTTCTTAAGTGTTAATCTATCAGCCCATAGTGCATGTACTAGCTTTGTGTGCCAAGACTTCTTGTTGTCCTCCAACAACTTCTTGATTATGTTTACCAAACTTTTTTTTCAGGATTCTGCCAGCCCATTACCTTGAGGGTAATAAGTAGTAGAATGACCCAATGTTATCTAATATTTTTGATAGAATTCCACCATCTTCTTGGATCCAAATGCAGCAGCATTATCAGTGATGATCTTCCTAGGATAGCCAAATCTAGAGAGGATGTGAGTCTCAATGAATTTTATGATGACAGAGTCATTGGCTTGTCTAGAAGGGATGGCTTCTATCCATTTTCTAAAGTAGTCTGTTGCAGTGAGAATCCATCTATGTTGGGCAGATAAGGGTGGATGGATTTCTCCTATGAATTCTAAACCCCACTATTGAAAAGGAGCTTCAATAGTGATTGGATGCAAAGGTAAGGAAAGTAATTTTCTTTTCCCTTCAAAAATTTGGCATTTATGATAGGCAATTATCATCTTCTGTACATCTAGAAGGAGGGTGGGCCAATAGTAACCAACTCTAAGGATTTTTTTGGCTATATTCTTCCAGTAGAGGTGGCCTCCACATTCTCCTTCAAGGAACTCATGCTTTATTTTCTCTGCATCATACTCAAGAAAAAATTTAAGCAATAACCCACTAGCATTTTTCTAATAAAGACATTTATCTAAAATGAAGTAGTTAATAGATTTGAACTTTAAAAACCTTGCCTTTTCTTTTTTCAAACCAGGATGTGTATTCCAGTTGAGAAAAACTAATAAAATATCAACATACGAAGAGGAATTCATAAAATAATCTTCAACAATTGGAGTTGACATTTCCTCTCGTTCATCTAAGGCAATTATCATATTTATACTAAGATCTTAAAAATTTGATTCAACCATTAATCTAGCTCGTCCTTGGCCTTTAATGAGTTTAGTGGGCTTGATCTCTAAATCATATTCAAGTATCACAACTATCCACTTACCTCTCTTGCCATCTGGGTCCGGCATTAGGATGTCTTTTACAACTGAGTTAGGCACAAATGAAATTATATGGGAGTGTAAAATATATACTCTGAAGTCTTTCAAGGCTTTGACCAAGGCAAAGGCTTGTTTTTCCATAATGTTGTACTTCAGAGGAGCATCTCTCAATGCCTTGCTAAATAATGCAATGGGCTGCTCTTGTCCCTGTGGATTTTTCTGCAATAGGACAACAACTATTGTATGTTCTAATGAAAATGAAAAAATGTAAAAATATTTTGAAAAATCAGGACTGATTAGAACTAGTGGTTTGGTTAATGCTTATTTGACCAGTTCAAAGGATTTATTTGCTTCGAAGGTCCACTTAACCCCCTCTTCCTTTTTGAGCATGTTTGTTATATTCCTAAGGAGCTCAGCTAAGTTGGGTATGAACCCTCTCAAGAAATTAATCTTTCCAATGAAAGATTGAAGTTCCTTGATGTTTCTAGGATGCGTGATTTGCAATATAGCCTCGATCCTTTTTGGGTCTATCTTTATCCCCTCTTCTGATATTATGTGTCCAAGTAGTTTACCTTCTTCGAGACCAAACAATGTTTTCTTAGGATTTAAAGATAACCCAAACTTTCTGCATTTCTCAAACACTGTTCTTAAGTGTTTTAGGTGTTCTTCGTCTTTTTTGGATAAAACAGTGATATAATCAAGGTAAAGAATGATGAAGTAGCCTAATTATTCCGAGAATGCATTGTCCATGGCTCTCTGAAAAGTAGCACCAGCATTCATTAAACCAAAGGGCATTTTCACATACATGAAAGTGCCCCAAGGTGTAGTAAAATATGTATTTAGTTGATCATCATGATGTACTAATATATGATTGTATCCTGAGAAGCCATCTAGAAAAGAAATTATTTTAGAATCAACTGCCCTTCGTAAAATATGATCCATTTTGGGTAAAGGGTAGTTGTCCTTCAATGAGGATTTGTTTAAGTCTCTAAAGTAAATACAAAGCCTAATATCTCCTATTTTATTCCTAACTAACACTAAATTAGACACCCATTCTGAATATCTAATAGGAACAATAATACCAGCTTCATACATTTTCCTGATTTGCTTCTCAACCAAAGGTAACTGAACAGGGTTTATTCTACACAATTTTTTTTTAAATGGCTTTTGGTTTTCCTTGAGAGGTATCTTGTGTTGAATTATTTCAGTGTCATGGGATTTCAGATCCTCATAACTCCACGCAAAAACATCAGAAAATTCTTTAAACAACTCTATGTATTTTAGTTTTATGTGAGCTGGTAAATTCTTAGACAGTTTGATCATATTTGGTTCTAGTTGGTTGCCTATATTACACTCTCCAACTTCAGATTCAACAGGCTCCATTTTCGATTTATTGGCCACATCATTTAAATCAAACAATTATTCTAAAGGGATCAGTCCCTTTGGAAAAATTTGATTGTTAGACTGCAGAGTTTCTAAGTCTTCTTTTTCTAACTCTGCAACAATTTCTGTTGTGTTTTCAAGTTTGTTAGAAAACATATTTATATTATCAATCTTTGGAGAGTTTTCTTCTTTATCAAGTAGATTTTCTTCGCTAGGAAAGTCATCTTCATAATCTGAATCTGAACTTGGTAGTTCAAATTCATTTTTGAACTGCAGGAAGTCTTCTATTTGTTTGTATCCATGAAATACTTGACAATATTTCTCATTATCAGGAATAGCTGGTCTGAATTTAATTTGGGTGGTGCATTGTTTGGTTTCATAAGGTGGTAAGCATGTTCTAGCAGCAAAGCTAAACTATGGGCCAGGATGTTTTGTTCTCTTGGGGCAAAGGTAAGTTCGAATTCCTCAAAAATTTTCAATAAATCCATGACATCGTTCCTTTAGGCTCTAAGTCTGGGATGTTTCACAGTATATTCCCCATTCAATTGCCTAATTACTAGTTTAGAATCAACATGAACGTTTATTCTTTTGGCCCCTAATTTCTTCAATAAATGTAGGGCTAAAAGAAGGGCTTCACACTCGGCTATGTTATTGGTACACTGAAAGTTTAATTTGCATAAATTTCCTTCAATATGATTTTTCTTTTTATTGTGAAGCCACACTCCCACACCTACATCACTCTTAGTACAAGATCCATGAAAGTGCATACTCCAAAGAGGACTAGTTTCGGATTCACTAGTTTGGTTACTATCCTCTTCGTCTAGTGCACTTTTGGATTGCTCTTGAAGATCAGCACTATATTGAATTTGTTTTATCTCCTCATGTTTTTAATCGTGTTTAGGATTCGTTTCTTGACTCTCAAGGTTGAAAATAAATGGATGATTGATTTGCAGCACTAGACCTGTAATTTGTTTTCTATGATTTTTGGATTTATCAAACTGTTTTGACACTTCTGTCTTGTCTTCCTCTTTTTCTCTATCTGTCACTAATTCAGTTAAAATTTCTTGTTCGTTGAATCTTTCATTATTTAACAGGACAAATGAATCAAGGCCTATATGTACAAAATAAAGAGGAGAGTTATGTGGTCTCTCTTGGCTGGTAACCATGCATTGAATATGAGATTCCCGGTAAAGTTGTCTAATTTGATTAAAAACAGTGATGGTTGCATATGTCATGTCCATCTGCATTGTTCCTTGTAACTTAGCTCCCTAGGATATTGATAACAACATACCATACTTGGGGGGTACATCGGCCACTACGATATCCATTACCAAACACTTGGCTGTAATTTGTGCTAAGTTTACACATAGGTCTTTGATTAAACCTAAACATTTCACTCTTCTTGAGTCAAAGGAGCAAAGATCTTTGTATGGTCTAGTGATTTCAAGGCCTAGGCTCTCCATTACAGCTTTGGGCATTAAATTGTTGGAGGCCCCTGAGTCATGCATGGCGTTGTGCAAAATTTTTTCATGAACATTTAAACTAACATAAAAAGGAGGAATTGGTCCCTCTTGATTTCTACCCTCAATCTTAGGACCGAATATGAGCTCTGGCTGGTCATCATTAAGATTGACAGTGTCATTATTTTTTTTTCTATGTTAAAAGCCTTCAAAATTTGAGATCTATATACATCTTGGGCAGCTAATTCAGTGAGAGGAACAGAGATTTTGATTCTCGAAATTTCCTGCTCCAAACTAAAAGGCATCTGATTCTTTGAAGTGCTTGTTTCAGCCTTATTAACCACCACTCTATTAGCAAAATCGGTTTGTTGATTTCCTCTATTTACATTTGTCAAAATTGTTTTAACAGGAGCACTAGCTGAGGTGCTAATGCTTCTAATTTCTGCACTCTGTTTTTCAGTACTTTGAGTGCCTTTTTCTTTGTTTTTATTATAATTTCCAGCCACTTTTTTATCTTTCTCTTTTGTAGTCTTGGGTTTACTCATAGGGCTATTTTTTGTAGAACTTTAAAAGGTCTTAGTCTTGGGAGTTTCTTGATTGATTTTACTCCTAAGGTCATACTCTTTTTGAGTCTCTATGATGACATTTTCCATTTCTTGATAATAACTTTCATCCTCAGCTCTTTTATCATCATAGGGTGTGTATAGACCTTGTTTTCTAATGTAATGAACTTCAAAATCATCATTGTCTACTCCCAGCATGTTGATGTCACCTTCCTCTATTTGTCACTTGTTTCTTCAACCTCACTTACATAGTTTTGATGAAAGGAGGAGTGATTTGTTGATCATCCTCCCTTGGTCTGTTTTGAGGTTGGTTTCTCCTAAAATTCTGATTTTGGTTTTGATTTCTATTTTGAGGAGCTGTTTGGTTTTGACTAGCTTGTGCTCTCTCAAGTATGCTCATCTTTTTCATCATCTCCTCCATCATTCTCTCCATATTTTAGCTAGATGTGGAAGGTGTGGATTCCTCTCTAAAGGACACTTTCTTCTCATTCCTCATTCTTGCTCTTTTCTCAATTAAATTAAGTTCCATAGCAAGAGCTCCTTTTTGCATATCTTCTAGAGTCAGAGGGTCTCTTTCTCTAGGTTGATAAGCCATTTCAAGATCAAATCCTTTAGGAAAATTGTTTAAATCTGAGCCTTGTGGGGGTTTTAAATCTGCGGGAAGGGCATTATAAACACTGTTAAACCTAGTGCAATAAGCTTGTACACTTTCCCCAATGTTTCTGTGGAGATTCTTGTAGTCTGAAAGTATTTGGAGAGGGTTTTTCCTCACTTCCCATTTGTTTAAGAATAACTGATGGAAGGCTTGGAGATCATTATTACTGTGAGGGGATAAGACTTTGAACCATTTTCTTACTTCTCCCCATAAAATTTGAGAAAATAATCTAAGTTTGACAGTTTCATCATCAATCTCATTTCTGTCAAAGTAGTCATTCATCTTATCCACATGTTGTGAAGCAGTAGTAGCATTACTGGCATCATACAATGGTATCCTGGACTGATAGTACTGTGGGAGATTGACTAAAGGTAAAGGAAGGACTAAGGGAGCATACCATGTTTCCATGATAGGAGGTTGTGGAAAAGGTGGGAGGTTTACAAGTGGAGAAGGTTGATGGAATGGTGTAGTTTGAACAGTGGATGTGTTGATAACAGAAGTGGATGGACCAGCAATAGATTGTTGAGCTCATTTAGAATGAGAGAAACCAAAGTTATGAAGGAAATGTAAATCAGGTGGAGTAGTTTCTCTGCTACCAGGATGGTCACTTCTATCTTGGGATGAAAGTGAAGGCTCTGAATCTAACTGATCTAAATCTTCAATTGACCTAGTTCTAAATGGATTTCTTAAGTCAACTTGTGGATTTTGTAGAGCTGCAAGGTTTTCAGGGACAGAATGAGCTCTATGGGGTGATCAGTAAATAGTTGAAAATTTGGCCTTAGGAGACTTCCTAAGTATTCTTTCAAGGTTATCAACTATCTCAGGAGGGTTTGGATCAAGATAGGCTCTAGTATAAATCTTTCTATGAGCCACTATGTTGTGTTTTTCAGACCCAACTAAACAAGAAAATTTTAACCAAATATGACAATGTTGAAGAGGCTAACTGATATTTTAAACAAGAAAAATTTAATCCTAAAGTCCTCTAACTTAGTTTATATGATGTTATGATGATAACGGGTCTTCCGAGTGGAGTCTTAAGGTCTGTCTAGGATTGTGGTATCACCAGGTGGAAATTTTTAGCTCTTTTGGAGATAAAATGATTTATGGTCGACCACCATGTTTATTTGAGTACCAATCTGAAATATTTTTGGGTTTTCTGAGTTTTTTCAGTTCTGTGGGTACTAAGAGTGTCCTAAATCTATTTCAACACTTAGCTACGGTGATGAGACAAACAAAGCTTACTCTTATGGCTAAGCTATCTGTTTCTTTCAAGGTTTGATAAACTCTTATGAGAATCCTAACGGATTCTTAGTTTTTCACTGACTTAAATAAGTTTTATCATGATTACCATTTGCTTGGTAGTGCTTGAAGAGGGCTACTTGTACTACACTGAACAATGTTCTTGAATCAAGTGTTCTCCTGAGGTCCTTAAGAATGTATAGGTGTATTTTCACTTAGAACTCCCCAGTGGAGTCACCAAAAATGTTAGCTTCCTGTAATTCTAGCAGATTGGTGAGACTACAACTACAGGGATAAAATTTGAACCACTTTCGAATTATAGGATATAGCCCTCCTGAATCTAGAGAGGGATCTCTCTATAAGTGCAAAGATTTATTTATATTTAAGGCTTTTGAATGTGATATTAGGCTAGTTATGAAGAACAAGGTTTTATTTGTTTTGGTTGGGAAAATATATGTGAAGGTGAAGGAAGTCTAAATGAATGGTGAAGGTGAATGAAAGTGAAAAAATATTCGGTTAACAAGATAGGCAAGAATGAGCTTCAATCCATTAGGCTATGGAGTCATAGTAGGATTTAATTGAAACAAAAAGGTTCAAGAGTGGTCCATGGGGCAAGTCATCTATGTCTAAGGATCTCTTTAAGTTGATTTTATGGAATGGAATGAAACAATAAGAAGGGGAATTAAAAAAATGAAGAACAAAGAGTAGCCTAAGATCAAGTAATTACTTTGAAACTATCTTGATTTTTGCATACACTTAATAAAGACACAAAAGTGATCTAAGATCAGGTAAGTACTTTGAAACTAGCCTACTTTTGATGTAATTTAAATAGAAAACATTTAAACCACAAAAATAATAGCTTAAGATGAAGTAAGGACTTTGAACCTATCCTGCTTTCAGTATATTCTAAGGGAAAATTTTCAAAGCAACTGTTGGAGAAGAAACCAGAGGACAAGGCTCACCATAGACTTCTCCAGCTCTGCTTTACTTGGTAAAATTTTCAAGGCAACACTTAAGAAAACAAAGAATAGTCTAAGATCAGGTAAGGACTTTGAACCTAGCCTTCTTTCAACAAAATCTTAGGGAAACTTTCAGACAACCTTTGGAGATAAAACTAGAGGACAGGGCTCACCATAGATTTCCCTAGTTCAACTTTACTTGGAAGAAACTGAAAATAACATTCAATAAAAATGTTTAAAGTTTATACAGGACGAGGGAACGCCATCATTCCTTAACTGCTTGGACTGTATTAAATCATTCTTAAACAACACAATTTGGAAGAAAACATGTAGATAAAGCTTATTAGTAAGAGCAGGGTACCTTTGACAGTAAATCCTAACTCTATAATTGTTGTTCTTTATCAGAGAATATGGAAAGTATGGAGACAAAAATAAAATAAAGATTTACAATAACAAAAACATCACCGTTGACATAGACCAAGATCCCATAAATCAGCTTGTATTTGATGCTTCAAACCAGTTACAATCTTCAAGTCGAGTGGGTATCTACAACTTCAAACTTTTCATCTCAACTTAGGTATCTTCAATTAAAAATAGAGCTTATAGTAGCTTCAGTAAAATATTTATAGGCAACAGATATGCATTGACCAACCCTTTAAAATGTGCTCCTCAAGAAGATTTTATAGGAAAATGAGGAGGTGGAATGAGAGAAAAGATCTATAGGCTCAATTAATACAGTTTTAATGCTTCTTGGCCTTTGAGGGGCTCAATGAACAAGATTTCAAATATTTCCTTTGTATTAATGGGTTTGTATTAAGTGCTCGATCTTCTTAGCATAGTTTCTTGACTTTAGAACTCTTTCTTATCTTTGTAATAACTTTGTTGACAGATTACAATAAGTTCCTTTGGTTGAATTAATTGTTCAGTTGTATTTTAGGAAAATATCTTATGTTCTGGTAATAAATATGCCTCTATTGAATGCTTTAAGGCTGCAGGTGGCTTTTGGTAGTTGGAGAGGATTCAATTAGCCTCTGATGTGGTAGTGGAGACTTTCTCGAACTGATAGATATTATTGTTTTGACCTAAAACATGGCTAATTTGCTTCTGATTTGTGTGTTAGGCATAATTAGGTATAATTTCCATCTTCTATTCTTCAAACTGTGTTTAATTGAATGGATTAAGATTTATATGGTCGATTTAGGCCGTAATCCCTCAAAACTGCATAAACAATCTTCAATTCTTCATCTCTGTCGTGACTAGATCCTTTAACAATGATACTCTTTGCTTGATTAAGTTTTGTTGTGTCTTGTTGATGTGAAGGCGTTACAAAGGTATTATAATGGCTTCAGTGCTCATGAGGCGCTGATATAACATAATTTGGTACCCTGCGGAAAGATTTCTTTCATAAATAAAGGTTGGTGGATCGTCATCCCTGGCCTTCAATTTTCTTTTTAAAACAACGGACAATCCCTTAAAAACCTGCAAAATACAAAAAATTTATAAAAATCTTACGTGGATGGGTTAAACTGCTTTGGAGGCTTAGCTCAGAGCGCAACCGTTGGATAAAAGCAACCAATGGCAAGGATTTATCACGAGGGTCAGATGGGAGGCGGTTGGATAAATGGTGCAGGAGATTAAGTCTGAGCCGTTGATCTGCAAAGCTCAACGGTTGAGATTGATCGGGAAATATAATGTAGAGGGGAAACATTATAATGAAATGGAGAAATTTTCAAAGGAAAAGGGCGAAAACCTTTGGTGGAGTTAACAAAGGATTTAAAACAAAATTCAGGATTTCTGAAAGATTCTAGGCCATCAGAATTGATCAGCCTCAGAGATAAATGGGGGAGATTCACTTATGAATTCCTTTGGAATAAGGGGAAGGTGTGATGAAGTAATGGTGAGGTTAAACGTGAGTCGTTAGATCTCAGGGATAAACGGCGGAGATTACACATGGGATAATTTAATGGAAAAGGGGAAAAGTGGTTTTGGCAATAAAAACCACTAGAGTCACGCTGCAAAAAGGTGGATAGGCGGTATTACCTTTTTCAACGCGATATGCGTTTCTGGTTGACACGTGGCCTTTTAAAACCGCACATATCGCGTAAATTTAAAACATTAACCATCGGACTCAAAATTACACGATATGGCTCCTTGGCCATTGGATGAAGGGTCAGCAGATCCAATGGTCGAGTTTGGAGCACGATAAGACAAGATTCCCGTGCAAAAAAAGTTGGGGCAAGGTCAAGGCGGTTTTAATCTGGGCTGTCAGATCACGGAATGACCAGTCAGGATTAAGCAATGGAGGAGGTAGGTCCCAAATGAGTTGGGCCTACCTGGTTGAATATGGACTGTTAGATATTCAATATGAATGGCCTAGATTCAATCTTGGGGCTAGTGAAATGACATATGAGGAAGGGGTTTGGCGGAGAAAGGGTGACTGTAAACCGTTGATCTGCAGAGATCAACGGTGGGTATTCGCTAAAAAAATTTATACAGTGGGGCTTTATGGGAATAACAAAGGATGCGAGTTTTGATCTGGACCGTTCGATGAGTGAAATGAACGGCCCAGATCTAATCATGGGATCGCCAATTGGTGGGGGAGAGAGGAAGGTGCAAAGAAAAGTTGCGATGCAATTAGATTGGAGCTGTCGATCTTAAAGAGATCAACGGTCATGAATGACTCTGTGGGTTCAAATGTCGGAGGGCTATGGCGGAGGGAGATTAATTTGGACCCTCGGTTCTTGTAGATTCGATGGTCTAGATTAAATCACAATGATTAAAATTGGAGGAGAGAGTAAAAGGTGCAATGGTTTTTGTTATGCGATTGAAGAAGGACCGTTGATCTTAGAACCAGATCGACAGCAAAGATTTATCTGCGGAGGTCAAAAGGTGGAGGGATGGGCTTTGGAATGGAACGATGTGGACTGTTAGATCTGGGTATGGAGAAACAAATCAATGGTTGGGAAACCATCGCAAGGGCACCAATCAAAAGAGGGAAATAAACTAATTAAAAACATCCAATGAAAAACACTGATGCGAGATCCCGAAGACCGTTGATTGGTTTTAGATCAATGATTAGTATTCGCCCAACCAATGAACCGTCGAGACTTATAAAAACATAGGAAAGTGGGTTTTTTAAGGAAATACAAAGGAAAGTTTGTATCGAGGAAGGGTTTTTATATACAAAAATTTTTAATCGCAGTGGGGGATTTTTAAAAGAAAGAGGTAACCAAACTCAATGGAATGCCTGATTGCGATTGCGCGATCCATCCCCAACTCTTGGTTTTAACACCGATTTTATGCGTAAATAAAGGGGATGGGGGATAGGGCCTAAAAGGGCATTAAGGCCTAATCATGTCAAAATATTTGAAGGGAACAAACAAAGGATTTATTTGTCTATTTGTGATGTGAGATTCCAACGATCGTCGATCGGGAAGTAGATCAACGGTTGGTTTTCGTTAAAACAACAAACCAGCGGGTTTTCTTCAAAACATAGAAAAGTCAGGTTTTAAGAAGATATAAAGGAAAAAATGAAGAAATGAAGGTTTACAACTAGGGTGTAGACCCTATAAGCGCCCAGTTGCGGGGCTTATGGTTTTGTGAAGAAACGAAGGGATCAGGGGCATTTTAAAGGAAAGAGCCAAATCGCATCGGAGTTTTCGAATGCAAAAGGAAAAAAGGAAGACAAAACGCCCTGATTGCGATTGCATGATGGCAGTTTAACAGTGAGTCACAGCTCTGGTTCTATGTGAAAAAAGGAGCTGGGGCTAAGGCCAAAGGGGCTGAAGTCCTTAGTATAAAAAATGAGTTTTTTAGGCCAAAATGAGAGGTTTTCAATGCTTTTTTGGCTTTCAGTAGAAGGGGAACAAGGGGATTTTAAACCTTCCAAAGGAATTTTCAAAGGTTTAAAAGGAATTTTGTGAAAATGAGGGGTAAATTAAATGTTTTATGAATTAAATGAAGAAGGAAAAAGGAGAAGGGAAATAAGAGAAAATGGAAAATTTTAGCATTCGTTTCCTTTGGTAAATAGTAGATTTCTTTGAGGAAAAATGAGGGAAACAACAGTGGAAGTTTATCTCAAGGATAAGTTGTCTTCATAAGACTTCAAGAACTAATCAGTTTGGTAATGAAATTGTTTCTTGAAGGCTTGAAAAATGATTTAGCCACCATTTGATATAACACATTTTATAGGTGGCTAACACTTGGGACAATCTCCCATGCACTATTTCTGACAATCAACTCATACTCTTCCACCATGGCATATACCCATGCGGGATCCTGCACAGCTTCCTCGAAAGAGGACGGCTTTGTCACGATACACTTGCTCATCAGATCCACGTATCCTATAAATCAGTCAGATGACTGTCTCTATTGGTGCTGTGATGTAGGAACTCCTACATTCTGCACTGCATCAAGATTTAGTCACTCAGCTTCTATAGTGTGCTTCCCCCATCTGATGTTTGGTGCTGCATGAGTGGTTTCTTCCACTCCATGAACCTCCTCTTGTGGCTGATCCACATGTTGAGGCTAATCTTTAGGAACAAGTAGCTCCTCTTATGCTTGCAAGTGTAGCTCCCTCTCAAGTGACAACTTCATGGCTTTCTCCTCATGAAATTTGATATCCCGTCGCACAACAGTCATCCAACTATCTGGAAAATACACACGATAATTGTGTGATGTTTCTGTGTACCCCAAAAATATCCCAACCTCTGCGGTCGGCTCTAGCTTCTTCCTGGCGTCCTTCGTCACATGAATGTAACCAGGTAAGCCAAAAATATTCAAATGAGAAATATCAAGCTTCTTACCAGAAAATGCCTCTTTGGGTGTACTCATGCCAATTACTGTATGAGGACAACAGTTTTGCACATAAACTGCAATGTTGCATGCCTCAGCCCACAAGTGTATGGGAAGGCCCTGATCATGCAACATCACCCGTGTAGCACCCACGATTGTTCTGTTCTTTCTCTCTGCGACCCCATTCTGATGTGGGTTATGAGGCACTATGAGTTCTCCACGAATTCCTTCTTTGCTACATAAGTCTTTGAATTTTCCAGAGATGTATTCACCACCATTATCGCTCCTTAGAGCTTTCACCTTCTTCCCCGAATCTTTCTCAACCAGCGCCTTAAACTCATAAAAATTTGAGTATGTATCGCTCTTCTTTTACATGAAGAAGATCCAGCACTTAAGATAAAAATTTGAGTATGTATCGCTCTTCTTTTACATCGGATTGAGAATGATTTTTCTTCCCCTTCCCTTTCCTTTCTTTGGCAGCCAAAGAACTATTTTCTTCATCTTCATTCTTTGATGAAGATCCATCCCTGGTACCCCACCTTATCTCCTCCTACACAAGATCCGACCAAAGTCACTCCCATCCTGGCAGTTTCTTCCATCCATTGACAGAGTCTTTGTAGCTACGCCAACTCTTCAAAAGCCCAAGGAGAGCCAAGCTCACCAAGTATTCTTCCTCAACAGTAACCCCCACACTTCCTAGCTCATCCTTGCAGTGGAAAAACTTCGTGAGGTATTTTGGTATACTGTCACCTTTCTCCATTTTTAATTTTATGAGCTTGTCTTTAAGTGCCAACTTCCTCTGTTCACTTTTGCTTCAGAACCAATCTATCAAAGCCTTCCAAATTAAGAATGGAGTGGCTTTCCCTTGAAGGCTAGACATAATGTGGTCATTCAGACCTTCCAACAGCATCCTTCGACACTTTTCTACCTTCTTTTGCCATGCGTCAAGTGCGGCTGCATCGCTAGTACCCGGCTTAGAAACATCGCTATCGATGAACTTCCTCAACCCATTATCATCCAGCACCGCCTCCATCCTATCCTTCCATGCAATATAATTCGAGCTGCCATCAAGGGCATACTCCAATCGCAATCCATTGAAAGACATTTCAATGAATGCTCAACTTCAACACCAAGAAAACACTGCAAAAGATTCGAATTCCACCAGCACAAAACTCAAATTCTTCAATAATTGCAATCTCCTCTGATTAATACTGCTCTGGAACAATGTAGAAATTATATAACCTATGTGTTATATGTCCCAGATTCTCCTAATCTCACACTATTTCAACTTCATGCAAAATACATAATCTATTCCACCATTGATCATTTGTAGAAATTAAATCAAGATTTCAATGCACACATGAAACAATAAAAATTCACACACATTAACAAAGTTGTTTAACAGGAAAGACTTAAGCTGAAAACCCCAACTATCCGTATATAATATATGTCTTACAGATCATGTAACAATCCTCATACAAAGATGATCATATCAAACTCTCAGTACAATACAATCTCTACACACTAATCAGGCCCGATCTTGCAAATCCATACACCGATCTTTCCCACCTGCTAGCTTGCCCCTACTATGCAATCCTTGTTGAAGAATGGCTCTGAATGAGTTTTAATTACTCCAGCCTTGCTCACAAAATCCTCATTGGCATCTCCACTGAGTGTTGGATGCAATCAATGCATCACTATAGTCACAACTGATAGTCACACTTGCTCTTTCACCTATCTCTCAACTAGTCTCCACTAAAACTGCCATGCACTGTAGTTAACTGATGTATTCTTCAGTTGATCAATGAGTTATTATTTATGAATTAATTAAATAATTAATTCACTCCACTCTCACTAGTGTATCAATTAGTTAGATTAGATACAACTAGCTCAACTGAGTCTAACTAAGTTAAACTAAATACAACTCCACCAACTATTTCTCCAAGTCCTACCAAACTCTGGCACTTGAGCTCTAACTAAGTCCTCCATGCAATAGCTCCAGTAAACCCTTAGGAATAGTGTAATTCCTTCTTTCAGCTGTTGTGCCACATCTGTGCACTGAACTAAAGTGCTCCAAGAGAATAAGATAATGTTTAGAGTCCAAATATTATTAAGAGCTAATAATATTCGACATATCTATATTTAGACCGGCAGTCTAAAAATAGACTCCGCCCAATATGTCTAAAAATAGAAGTCCATCTATTTTTACAACTTGACCAAGCATCCAGAAATAGCATCCTGCAACTCATAGAATATGATCGACATGTCTAAAAATAGACATAGACTAAAAATAGACTTTGCATCAAAAATAACCAGTGGGCCCACTTAGTGAAGGCGACTCTTTTCACTAAGCTCATCATCTTGTTGAATCTCAACATTTTTCCTAAAATTTTCAGCCAGAGATTTGTATGAGAGATACCTGGAGCAAGAGAGCATGACAACATTGTGGAGGAACGAAATACGTTCAAACAAAAGTATCCAGACAATCAGAAACCAAACCTCTGCTGATTCAAACCCTGTATCATAGAATTTGAAACCATCTTGTGATTAAATTTGATTATTTTTTTACTTTTTCTGCAATGTTTTTACTATTTTTGCAGTTTTATCCATTTTTACCCTAAACCCTTCATTATTTTTTTTTTCTGCCTTTTACCCTCTCTATTTCAGTGATTTCAGAATTAAGGCTTTTTATTTTAGATTGACATCCAACCCATGAGATGAATTACATAGTCGAATCCCAATACATTCGGCCCTTGCGTGAATTTTTTGGAAAAAATAGATTTTTTTTTAACGGTGCGCCATGCGTAACCTATCGCACCGGTGCACTGTATTATACAGTGCACTGTGCAAGTACCGTGTAATAAAAAAATTGAAAACATTTTTTTTAAATCAGTGCACCATATTTAAAACAGGGCATCGGTGCTCTATGTTACGAGGATAACACCGTGCGGTTTATTACACTATTTATGCAGTGCATTTATAACAACCTCACGCATCATCCGGTCTATTATACTATTTTTTGTGGTGTGCTTCTAATACCCACGCACCGATGTTGTTGCCTACATAATGAAAGGTGCATCGGTTTCTTGAGATTTACTTTTTACCTGAAAAGTTGACAATTTATTTATAAATTTTTTAATGAATGATATGGTACAAGTTTCAAATTAATAAAGAAATGACTAACAAGAGATCAAGTAAAAAAAATACTGATAACACATTAGGAAAAGCAAAAAGGAAAGTTATTTGTAAATTAATTATAAAAAATACTGTTTTTGAACTATGTGTAAGTTTAACTAATATATATTGTTTACTGTGTATCATGCAGAGCCACAAAATGATGAAGCTCGATAAGATTATTTATGATCTAGTACCATAAGAGTGTAAAAGCTTTATGGAAAATTGCAAAAGGATGAATTAGGTGAATGAAAAATACTATCGATCCAATATGAGTTTCTTTTTTTAATTTTCATTAATAATATGCTTAAAATTGTTAGATAACATGTGTCAAACAGTCTATTAATTCACATCTATTTAATGTTCTACAGGGACCAACAATTCAGAAAATGAATGTTGTTCGAAGAAAAGAAAAAAAAATAGAACATGCAAATGAAAATTAATTTCACCTTAGCTCATCTAGAGTGGTGTTGAAGGTTAATGAAAGGATGAAAAATTTTTACAAAAGTTTGAGGGATCTAGTGGAAAAAATGTATAGACATTCTTTCCACTTAAAATAAAAAAACCAATCCAATGATTCCAAGAACAAAATTTTATCTAAACTATAGGAAGAGTTTCCAGAGAATTGGTCAATGAGACATGTGATACTTTTAATAGAAAAAATGTACAACAACAAAATAGAAGGAATGAAAAAGTAATATTCCTTTAAATGTTTGTCTAGAATTATTTATAAGTATCACTTTTGTTATATTTACTTTTCATATATCAATATAGAAATCAAATAGTTTATTTTCATGTTAAATTTTTAGGAAGATTATGAAAATCTTAAAATATGAACGAGCTGATATCAGAAATATGCCAGTAGGAATGTCCATAAAGCTGTACAAGGAGATGGTCAAAGAAATGGACAAAATTGCATCGCAGGAGGACTCGCCATCTCAAAAATAACGTGCTTCAAATGTAATATGTAGTCATTAATTTTTTGATCATTAGGTAAAATAAATAAACAATTTAGCATTAAATATTAATTTTCAAGAATTTTCTTGCAGAAAAGAAAATAAAATGGAACCCATTCAGCACATAAAAAATGATGACAAGGAAGAAAAGGGTTGACACCTAAGTTTGTGAGTAATTTTTACTTCCTTATAACAACTTAACTAGATTTAATTTTTTTATTTTTTAAGTTGTTTTACAAAAAATCATCATTGAATGTCTTCAAACAGGTGCTAACATAAAAAGAATAATCATGAGACAAATTGATTGAAATTGGTTTAAATATGGGTTGTGAGTATATATTGGCATATTAGAAATTAATTGTGGAATTTGTAAGCATCCATCGATCTTGTTTTACTTAGCTCCGTCTATAATTAATAGAAAGAAAAAAAATATTTTATATTAAATATATGATTTGTTATGGGGTGTAAAAGTTGTAGGAAACATAGTATGGAACTGTGCCAACAGATGAAATTTTGAAAGATGGCATGGTACATTGTTTTGAAAGAATGTTTGTAGTTTATGAGTCAACTGTTGCTATGCTACGCCATTTTTCTTTTCAATTTAAATTGATGTATATTATCTAATATTGCAATTTTCATTATTCTCACCAATGTATATAAACTCATTTCATTTTATTTTTATTTTTGTAGATGGAATGTGAATAAGAAGAAAAGAATAAACACCGTGAACAAAACATTCCTAAAAATAACCCAATTCATGGATGTAGCTCTAGCAGTGACAGCAGTTCAAGTGAAGAATGATGATCACTATTTTTGGATATCAAAGCAAGGCATTATATTTTTTGAAATATGTTTGTGAAATCAGACATTTTGTTTAATGTAATGGACATAGTGTCCCAATTGAAAGACAAAGGGATACCAGTAATTGTCCCATTTTGTATGACAAAGACTGTCATATATATATATAATAAAATATTTTTTATTTTATTCTATTGGGTTCTCCATTGTCATTCTCAAATGCACTGATAAAAATTTAATTCATATGAATATTGTTATAAGACCCGAGAGGTATGGAGGAGCGAATTTGACCTGAGACGGGAAGTGTACAATGAGGTGCTATTGGATAGGGAGGTACGTTCGTGGAGAATGCGCAATAGGGGGAGTAGGATAATGAGAGCACACAGGCTAGTGAAACTAGCAAGGCAGGTGGGGCCGAGGTGATGCATGTATTCAAGGGGGTGGGCAGCCCGGGGGATTCTGGGCATCACAGCACTAGGGGGAGGCTACTTGGCAGACTGGGCACGCAGGAGGGCTAGAACTGAAACAAAAAAACTAGAAGGAGAAGACTGTGTGTAGCTTTGTGATGTAGGTCCTCCCCGTTTGTAGGCCTATGACGCATGCGAAGATGCTAAGCATTATTATGCCTCGCTCGCAGCTGCATGTTGAAACTGTTTTAATGAGCAAGCATGTGCATAGAGTTATGGTCGAATGTCATATCTGTCTAGGAGATCATACAAAATATTGTAGCAGAGAGGTGCCCTGGAGGGGATGTTGTTCTCTTTGCACGTCTTTGTGATTCCTAGTCTCTTTCATCTCATGCGAATTATTGTAGGATTGTGGATCCACTTCAAGTGAAGGCCTACGTTGTAGATCTTCATCATCTCGAGCATAGGAGAGACTTTTTTCATGCATGTTTCTACTATCACCCACATCCGGGGATAGAAATTCCTTTTCGAAAAGAGTTTGGCATTCTCTTCTTAAATAATCATCCTCAATCTGGGTGAGATTCGAGTAATGCATCTCTCTATGACTTTCTGTGCCCTTGTTTGATAGGACGTCCACAACAGTGTTAGCTTTCCTACACACATGGTGAAATTTTATTGCCCTGTGGTTTTGTATGAGTTGTTATAGGAATTTGAACCTGTTAGCAAGCCTCCAGCTAGTGGATACCTTTGTGGAGGCAGAGCCATGAATAATTCTTGTGGCTACCAAAGTGATAATTTGTGAATCTCTCTCCATTTACAGTGGAAAGTAGTTGAACTCAATGGCTCTAGAGATTCCCTCAATGATTCCCTCTAGCTCCACGGAGTTGTTGTTGTCCCATTCCTTATTTCCATAGTAGATCAAAATGGTCTCACCCTGGGAGTTCTTGAAGAGACCTCTGAATCCTTCATTTCCAGGGTTTCCTTTGGAGGAACCATTGAAGTTACATTCGAAGAAACCATTTGGGGGTGGTTTCCATTTTTCAGGAGCAGTGGTTATTCCTGCATTCCCTGGGGGGTTTTCTGGGGGGTTTATTTAGGCTCATATGCCAGTTGATCCATATGTTATGCTCCGCAGCAGAGGTGGGAATATCTTCCTTACTCTAGGGAGTTATGGCCAGGGTTTCGATGAGGTTGCTGTGTATACGTGCACACTTTTTCTCTTGATTGGATGTCTTGTCTTCAAAGATCCTACTGTTCCTTTCTTTCCATATGTTCCTGACCAGGAGGCCGAGAAATAACTGCTAGAGTCTATTCAAAATGTTGCTGGAGAATGCATTTTCCATCCCTTGATGATGGTGTTGATGATGTTGCCCATTTCTCTGTTGGTCCATGTGCATAGGATTGTGATCCTTTCCCATAGGGCATTGGATGTAGGGAATAGGTCCAAAAAGTGGTCGATGGTTTAAAAATCCTCCTGGCATAGAGGGAATCTTGAGGGTCCCACAAACCCTCGCTTCAATAGACTCTCCCATGTGAGAATGTGTCGTTTATTGAGTAGCCATATAAAGGTGGCTAATTTGGGCTAGAGCTTGGAAAACCATGCCTTCTTCCAGATGAGATTGGATGGATCTGGGTTCTGCGGATGTAAGAGGTTGTAGGCTTCCTTGGTGGAGTAATTTCCACTTGGCGTGTGACCCTCTCAAAGGATATCACGTCCTATTTGGGCTCTGATTTTTATATTAGTGACTAGTTCCTCCCAAATATCTTTGTGATTTTCATTGTTCCAGTCTTCTTACCATCTCTCAATGTGAATCCATTTCCTGTATCCCTGAGTCGTATCATTGGTCCATAAATCCTGTACACATTTTCATTGCCTTTCTTGTAATTTTGTGCTCCATAGGGGTTTGGGAAAGACTGACGAGAGACTAGGCAGTTCCTTCCAGGAATCCTCCAAAAATGTGGCTTGTGAACCACTGCGTAGCTCCCAGAAGATGTGGGTTTCTATCAACTATTTTTTGTTGCTGGCCACTTTCCATATTTGGTATCCTCCTAGTTCTATGTTGAATCTGATAAGGTCCTCCTTGGGCTATTTTCTCTCATATTTTTCTGCCCACAGGTTAGCCTAAGGTGTGTGAGTGTTGGAGAACCATTTCCACTAGAGACGGGATCCTATGATACTGTTGTGATGCTCTGGGTCTCATAGCCCTAGCCCCCCGTGACCTCTTGGTGTGCATACTCCTTTCCAATTGACTAATTCCCATTTATTTTTCTCTTTGGTTCATCCCCACAAGAAATTATTTTGAAGTTTTTGCATAGCTTTGAGGACCCATTTTGGGGCTACGAGTATAGAGAAGAGGCATATGGAGAGAGATTGAAGAACTTCTTTGATGAGATCCATGTGGCCCACTATATTGAGAGAGAGATGGATCTAGTTGGATAACCTGGTTTCCATTCTATCCAGCAAATTTCATCGTGAGGAGTGATTAATGGATGTAGTTGTGAGACGGGCGCCAAGGTATTTGGAGGGAAAGGAGGATATGGAGAAGCCTAATATGTGGGTGATATTTTATTCGGTGATAGGGGGATTATGGAAGAATAATATTGGAGATTTTTTCAGGGTTGACCTCTGTGCCAGAAGCTTCATAGAAACAGTCTAGCAGAGATTTGAGGGAACGAGATTCCTGGACCAAAGGGTGTCCCATGATCATATTATAATCCAAAAATTGTTGATGATATGTGGGGGGAATATTGTGAAGAAGTATGCATTATAGGGTGTTTAAATGGATAGAGATTTTAATAAAACCACCCAACCCTTCACCCATGATAATGAAAATGAAGGGCGAAAGGTGATCTCCTTGTCTGATACCTCTTGAGGGATTGAAGGTTATTGAATGTATAGCATTGACAAAGACGGAAAGAAAAGGTGAGGTTATAAGGCTCATTATCCATGTTAGCCACGTTGGCTAAAGCCAAAGGCTAGAAGGACTTGTTTTATGTAGTCCCATCTGTGTTTATCAAAAGCCTTGGACAAATTGATTTTGAGGAGCATCCCAAGTTTTTTGGTGGTTTTGGAAAAAATTATTACCTCGTGGGTTCAAATGATTCCATAAGGGATTTTCCATCCTTCTACATAGCCCATTTTCTTCAGGGAAATGATTAGGGGAACAAGTTGCTTCAATATCTTAGCAATAGCTTTGGAAATTATCTTATAAATGACATTGCAGAGTGCTATGGGTCTGTACTTACTTAGCATTGAAACATTGTCTTCCTTTGGTATGAGAGTGAGGAAGGCGGCGTTGAGATCTGGAAGGTGCCAGGTAGTGGTGCACGATTCCTTAATGACACTTCAAACCTCTTCTTTGATGGTTTCCCAAAATAAGTGGAAGAAGTTGGTGGTGAATCCATCAGATCTAGGAGCTTTTCGTTCCTTCAGTTGGAAGACTACTTCTTCCACCTCAGCAAGAGTGTGTTGGAAATACTAAGAGGGGGGGTGAATCGGTTTTCCTTTCAATTAGAGCATTAGTTAATCTTCAATTATTATCAGTGTTTGTACAATGATAACAACAAACAAAACGAACAAAAATGCACACAATTTTTAAGGTGGAAACCCACTCTGGGACAAAAACCACCTAATTATTTTCTGATAATTCTTTATTATTCAACTCCAATTGAAAATAAAGCTCTAACTTCCTAGAATCTCGAAAATCATTCTTCTCCAGCTCCCACTAGATGGACGCTCCAATGTCTGAGATTCTTCAGTAGTCAACTGAATGGATGCCCCAACACCCAATGAGCTACAACTCACCCTAGCACCACCCTACCACCCTATAGAAGAATAAAAGAAGAATGGACTCCCGTACTAGGGAAAATGGTCCACTTTACAATGATATATAATGATGTAGAAGAAGAAGATACACTAGACCATAACCCCAACTTTGACACAACCACCTAATGATGATTCTAGACCACCCGACACTGCCTCTTCAACTCTTGGCAGATAGACACTAGTACAATTTGTACAATAATTATTTACAATGACTTAGGAAAATGATACCTTTACAATGGTTGTATGCAGTGCCGCCCACTTGAATATTTCATGTGATAAACTTCTTGCTGTTTTTATGCACCTTGGTTTCTAATCTTGTCATGCTACCCTCTGCTACACCTTTCTTTGCTTTTCTTCCCTAGAAATTATGGTTCTTTGCAGCCCTTGACAACACATGATTTAGCTTTTTCTTTTCCTTCTAGGAGCTCAATATTGAATTTGGTGTATCTCTATTATTTCAGATCTACAAAATTTGATTTTCAGTACTATAGTAGTACTTTGAGTCATCTTTCCAATGCCATAGTTCTGACCCAATTTGGATTATTCAAGAGAGATTTATACCCAATCTCTCACAATGCCCTAATTTTGGACTATTTTGGAAGAGAGAACTTTTACGGCATGCCACGTGTCACGGTTTCTTTATTTAGCTTTGAAATTGACAGAGTGAAAACTAAAGACTGTGCACTATCTTCCACATTTTATAGGATTCCAATATCATACTCAGAGAGAGAGTTATGACGATTTTCCCAAGGTCACTTCGTCGCTATGAATTTCAGGAGCCTGCAAAAACACTGACTTCCACAGATCATATCTCCGAAAATATTGCATACCTTCATCTAAATTTTCACAGTAGCTTCCTCAGGATTTCGGCTTCACCTCATAAACATTTCAGCTTCTGAACCTTTTTATAAAAAATGTTAGAGTGAAAATACCACGATTACCTATTTTTGTCTGATACGGTGCACCAGTGCATTTCTATAATTATATGTACCAGTGCATTGAGACGACCTATGGGCACTGCACAAATCCCAAGACCAATTGGTACGGCCCCGTGCATTGTATCACCAACACTGCGCTCGGTGCTATTTTATACCTTGACAACCTAGTGCAGGAACCTTCGACTGTCTTGAGGCCACCATCTAGATGACATGCACCGGTGTGTTTAAACCATAGTAGCACACTGATGAAAAAAACATCTGTAATAACCTCCAGCCACCCAATTTTTTTAGTTTTGTATAATTTCCGTTAAAATCTCTGCCAAAACCTACATAACCATAAATGTATGTTGTAGCAAATGTTTTTTTGACAATTTTGGCCAATTTTATAGCACTGAAAACCTCCTTTATAACCTCTGCTAGAGGGTCTTTTCCTTGTAGTGGTTACAAGGTGAAAAATTATAAACCATTTATATGTACCAAGAATATATCATGTCTTGAAATGAAGCTCCTTCCAGAAGATATGACTATCACACCTTGGAGATCAATGCAAGGAGTGAAGGATGAAAATATTGTCAAAACAATATTATCTCGTGTAAAGTTAGGATAATTATCGATGGAGGGAATGTCCAAGGAATTTATAAAGTAAGTCTGTTACTTTTTTTTGGATTATAAATTTCTATTAAATATAATATATTACTCTTGGTATTATTTTTTATGCATAACAATATACTAACATTGTTTACTTTATTTATTCTTTCACAAGGTTTATATGAGAATACAAGAACAAATGGTTAAATTGTTGAATGAAGATAGTGGGGATGATGTTGTACGCAACTACCCAAATTCAAGTTCTAATTAGTGCTAAAATATTTTTATCTTGCATTTAAAAGGGTATGTTCATTCGTACATTCATTTATATTCATACATATAACATTTTTAATTTATTACTTATACATTTCTTTCGTTTATTTTATTAAAGATGAAGAAGTATGAAAATGGAGAATTGCATAGTTTCAGAAGCTTTATTGAAAAAATAAAAATGGAAAGGATAAGAAAGCAATGTCTTAGTGATGTTGAACTTGATCCTAGTCTTAATAATTTCATTTGAAATGGGCTCCACAATATCCAATGTCAAATAATATCAAGTGATTTCGAAGAAATTACAAAACTAATTCCTAAAAGGGATTATTCCCTAGTTATTGCAAATATTCCTCATGGTTTCAATATCCCAAACATTAAATATGATAGTGACCCTTATACTCGTCAAAAATTTAGTAAAGTGGTTGTGGGATTTCTAGAAGTCACAACATCACCATTTTGGATATTTGTGACATCTCATTCAGACACACAGTTGGGGTTGTTATTATCAAGCTTCAAGGGAAAAGAAAAGTCAAGGATGTAGCTTATATGGTAGGAAGTTGAAATTGTATGTTTGATTAATGTTAAAAAAACATTTATGTACAAGTTAATTGAAATTTTACTCTTTCATGTTACAGAAAAAAGAGAAAACTTATTTGTGGCGGAAATCGACCAATTATAAGTCACTGTGAGTTCATTCATGTTGAAAGTTGGACAAAGGGTGATAGGTACAAAACTATTATTTTCAATCAAGTAGATGGAAAGAATCATAGACAACTATTGGTCCATGATGTTGTTGTAAAAAAAATAACATATGAATGTAACAACTCGACTTACAACAATTATTTTTCTATTTATAGGATATCTATTAAAATTGTTGTCCACAACTTTCAATTAGTTTTTCACTCTTCGATGAAAGTTTGTCATTATATTTTCTAGTGTTATTCCTTCATTCATAGTTCGTTACTATTTGAAGAAACTTTGTAATTATATTTTTTGTTGTTATTCTTTCATTTATCATTGAAGAACTCAGGTATAGCATTTTTCTGCTATTTATTGTACTTTTCTTACTTGAAGAATTCATCACTAATTTTCCTTGACAAATACCTTTGACGATACTTCGTCATTATCTTGTTCCACTATAATTGTTGCTATAATGTTTCTATTAGTTCTAGGATAGCATATCCATGTTATAAATTAACTTCTAAGTTAATCTTTTTATGGTCTTCTTGACATTTCTATTTTAAATTCTAATTTATACATTATATATTATACTATGTCCATCTTTAATATTTCTAGTATATACCATACACCTTCCTTAGTTGGTACATATATTTTAGCTCGAGGGGTCCCGAATCAAGTTCAGAGGTTAAGGTTTTCCAACAAACCCATATACTACTGGCCCTTTCGATAGTGACCTGCTTGCACAGGTCAAAGTCTCACCCGATGCAGTATGGGAGGGTGCAGGAACTAGGTTTCTGCACCCTGAGAGAGAGTCAGTAAGTCAAGCAGATCTACGTTCCCAACTTATCAAGCTTTGCATTTAACAAATCTAGTTATATGCTTATATAACATATCTCAGATATAATAATTACCTTCACATCCACGTGTGTAATACCAATCTATCAACACAACAACTATAATCGCAACAATTAACATATCATAGATTCATGTAACAGAAACAAAGATACTTTCGCAACTATAAAATAGATACTTTCGCAGCTTAATCATATAACCCAAGTTCACATAAATCATAAAAAAATATATTGAGATAGCATTAGACATCAAAAATACTTCACATATATATTAATACCAAAATCTTCTTACAATCCCAAAATAATGCCTGCACACATAGCCAGCAAGGTCCCCACATAGCAATACTGAGGAGCTCCACGCACACAGCCAACAGGAGACCTTCCCACAAAAACCCAACAACAGATCTAAAAATTTGTGCCTAACATCAATCTCAATTCCTTTCTGCCTATGACTAAAAAAGTTTCATCTATTTATACCGATTTAGCCTATGCATCCAATGGTCTGCAAACTGTGGTTTGCAGACTCTTGGTCTATCCTTGACCTGTTACAATTCATTTAGGGATTTTTCCCGCCCCAAAACCCCTGCGTTAGACTAAATATTACAAAAATTATACAAAAATATAAAAAATTTGTAGCTTTAGAGACCCTGTTCCAACAGTCCCCTAACACAATCTTTTGACTTGTCCCAAGTCACTATGATGGTGGGGTCTCCACCTATGTCTGAAACAATATAATCACCTCGGCTAATGGGGGCATCATGCCTTCATTCTGAGCAGCATCATTCTACGCAATGTCCACCAAATTTTGCGAAATTGGACCTTCCGTCAAGGAGGTGACACTTTCCAGAGTCTGGTTTAGGTACTCAAATGGGACATCAACATCTTGTGAAAGCTTCAAGGCCTTAGCAGCCCAAGGCATCAGGCGGTCATTGAAGACATTCTTCCTCTGCCGAAGCTCATCAATATTAGCTTGGAGGGTGTGACTGGTCTGTAGCCATGTCAAATGCTAAGCAGGAACTAAAGTGGTAAGGGTGGCCTCTAACATCTCGAACTCTTATTCTCTATGCTACAGGCCCTCGTTGATTCCTCACAGGATCGAGTCGCGTTGGACCTTGGTCCATAGCTGCATGGTTATTTCTAGTAATTGTGCACCCTACGCGATTTACCCTATAATGACATTCATAGCCAGTTCACTGGGCCCGTACCTCCGGAGGTGTTTTGCGCTGCAACTTAGCCTGCAGATTAGTGATCTGCTCCTCAATCCATGTCTTTGATATCTGAAATTCTGCCTTGGAGGCCTTCAGTGATGCGACAAAACTTTCAACTTTAGCCTTAGGGGTGGCTATGGCCTAGATTTCTACGGTAACATCTGTGCAAAGTTGTTGAATCATGTTTCCGAGCTCCGTTTTCTTCGCAGTGGCTAGGCACACTTCAGCATTCTTTGCATCAATTATTTGTTCAACCACTCTGAAATGTTGGTGCACTTGTTGGTCCTAATAGTGAATTTCCTGAAATAATGAGGTGTGGAGACCCTACAAGGCCTCATGAAGTAGCCTAGATAAATTTAGTCGGACTTTTGTACTAGCCTGGACTTGCATTCCCAGGTTGGGTGGACTGATCACAAGGGCTGCGCTAGGTAGAGTATAGAGGCAGCTTTCGTTTGTAACTAGTGTTGCACTGCTAGCGGCTGAGGGCATGCATACCTGGGTCACATTGGTCTGCAATGTGTCTATCTTTTGTTGTAGCACACGGAGCTCAGCCTGGATTATGTCGACCACAGCTTTATGTTGTTCCTCTAAGGCTACCCATTTGTCCTTTGTGGCCAAAGTGATTGCAGCAATGATTTTTTTGAGGTCCCTATCAGTGAGCATGACTGTCTCATCTTGTTCTGCCCGCTGGGAGCGTTGCTTCTTCTGGGGTCCTTTGACAAACTCATGTCTTCGCTCCTCAAGGGGAGGTAGGTCCTCCTGCATTCAAGCCTTGTGTAGCCAGGTCTGGCAGTGAATCGAGTTGAGTCTCTTCTTTGACGTCCTTCTTAGTGGTCCATTTCTACTACGCATCCTTTTGTGCTTCGATGCCCGTGTCCTTCCCAGTGCTCTTGCTCATGTCTCTAGTATCCTTGATGATGATAGTGGAGATTAATTTTGATGTGCTAGTACCTTTGATGCCCTCCGTGCTATTCTTGAATCCGATCTTCAAGTTAGGAGACCATAGCTCAATGATGTTGTCAATTTCTTCATCCACCACTCTATAAGGAAGTGAAGTCTAGGCTTTATCCTTGTGTGCTCTAATCTGGACGTTATGCATAGTGATCTGGAATGCTGCAATGACCTTGTATCTATAATACACTACAGGGGACAACCATGGCAAGGAGTTAATGGTAGCGACCAAGCTAGTCTGAAAGAGGACCCAGAAAACTTGGTTGTCCTCGAGACGTTGTGGATCCTCAGAATCCCATAAGTGCGCATAATGAGCCCCTTCACACATGTACAGGGTAAGCTGATAGAGGACTGACTCCGCAAGGGCTTCCTAGGAAACGAACAGTATGAGGAATAGTAACTAGGAATAACAAAATGTGTGGCCCTACTCCTGGGACTCATGGACATTAGCCAGAAACTCATCACACAAATATTGGGCCCAGTTAAAACATACCCCTTTCCTACATTGGCCTGCTAACTGAATTACGTATGTTGGGACAAAGGTGACCTGACATTTTCTCATCATCTTGCATGCCAACAACATGGTGCCCAACTGTGTGCCTTGGATGTTGATGAACTTGATTATAAAACCCTGAGTATTTCGCTCCACATGGCAGGTTTTGCGCACATACTCGACAGTTTCTGCCTTATACTTTTTTCCCACGTGCTCTAGAGGATTCGATATGTTCATGGGAAGGCCAGTATTTCTATGAACCAGCATAGCATCGATGGGAGTCCTTTCCTAGATCCATAGGTAGCCATCATGAATTAGGGCGAGAAACTGTTAGGCTAGCCAGTCCATAGTGACTGAAGTGTGGAATCCATAGGAAGTTCAGGAGCCTAGACCCGAACAATCCACGCACCCAGCGCTGGGGAAAAATTTTGATCCCATCATCTGCCTGCATCGTTTCAAGGTATAATTCAGGTGCCAACTCAGAGAAGGCCTCCAAATTGGCCAAGTCATGATCATCAAATTTTATCTCTTAAAGCTTTCCAACAAGTTCACCAATGACAGGGACCTCTCCCGGGGTCAGCGACATCTGCAAATAAGTGATCAGGCCATCGAGGTTCTTTGTCATGCGCATTGAGGTCCTGTGCGACTGGATGAAGGGAGGTAACCAGTTGTTTGGGCCGGCAGGTTGGGCCTCCTGCTAAGCAGCACGCGCCTAGGGCATCGAAATTTGGGATTTTACATTTCGCGGTGAAGTATAGGGCTTCCCTCCAGCCCATTTCACAGGTTTTGTGGGTTTCCCTGAGCCTTCCACCTTTTCCTTTCCCTTCTTTATGACCGGCATGGAGAGAACTTCTTTAGCCTCAGACTCAATCTCCACCACTTCCTTAGTTCCTTGTTCCACCGAGGTCATTGGTTCCGAAGGTTCAGCAAGATTTGTAGCCATCATCCTGTTGTGAAAGACAAACTCGGGATTGCTACTGTCAGAGGGAGTAGGTTTCTCAAACATGAAAGAGATGTTGTAGTCATAGAATTTCTTACAGCACAAATTTTTCAAGGACAAATATGCCAATTACAATCTATTCAAGTGATACGGAACCCTTTTCTGATCTAGCCTACCAATTTTATAGCTTTGGCGATTGCCCAACAGTAGGGTAAAATTCACTTGGAACTTACCATTAAGTAAACGGTAAAAAATCACCTAAAATCGCCTCATTAAATGTTGTCCGCTCGCTCCTTCCAATGGTAATTTTTGCTTTTTACCCAATTTGGTTATTCCCACAGCGTACCCCTGCGCTCCCAGCACACCCCTGTGCTTTGAGTATACCTCCTGCACTCCCATCACACTTGCTACATTTTGGGTTTATTCCTTCTAAATTTATCTCCACGTCTCTGTCGCACTCCCCTGGGCTACCAATCCTGCGGCCTCCTCCTGCACGTAGCATGGTACCTGTTACGCTTACCTTCCTTGGTGGGATTATCCCACTTCATACAACTACTCTAGTCATATAGTCATTTGATCCGATATGGTTTGAGTCTAGTGCCATTGATATAGCTAGGTAGCATATCGTCCCGTAGGGTAGCTAATTGCGTAGCTCCACCATCCGTGATTTCCTTAACTATATAGGGTCCAAGCTAGTGCTGCCATAACTTCCCTAGGTGTTTTGAAAATTGACTATCATATAGAAGGACTAATTCATCATTTGAAAATGTTTTTTGATGAATATGTCGATCATGCTAGGCCTTATCGTGTGCCTTGTGTACTTGTTGATGATAATTGGCAATGAAACGGTCTTCGTCCAAAGCCACAAGCTGTGCTAACCACTCCTTTATAATATCAGACTCTGCCATATTTATCAGGGTTCCAACGCGCAGAATAGGAATAATATATTCCATGGGAATAAAAACATCCTTACCATAAACCATCCTAAACGGTGCCTTCCTTGTCAATTTCTTACAGGTGGTTCGGTAAGCCCATAGAACAGACAGAATGCACACATCTCAGTCACTGTGATCGGTGTTACATACCTTTGTCAGTGCATTCTCCAAGACCTTATTAAAAGCTTTTACTGTGCCTTTTTCCTGAGGATGATGTAGAGTGATTTTCTCATGATTGTTCCAAAATTCTTCCGTCAAGGCCTGTATGATTTCATTGACAAAGTGCGTACCTCTATCGATCATCAAGATTTTTGGACATCCAAATCTGGTCAGAATCTGCTCAAAGATGAAGTGCGCAGTGGTATCTACAGGGCAGTCCTTTACTACTAATGCCTCAGCCCACCTAGTTACATAATCAGTAGTAGTTATAATGTAACACGCACCTATCTTCTTTCCGAGTGGGTTGATAGGTCCTACGAGATCGATGACCCACTTCTCAAATTCTTGCAGGGAAATTTACAGTTGGAGGGTAATTTCATCCCTACGGGATAGCCTTCCGGTGCGTTGGAATTTATTGCAAGCCTTACAATAGTCGTGGGAGTCATTATGTAGGGTAGGCCACCATAATCTAGCTCTGAAGACCTTCCGCGTTGTGGCACTCCCTTAATAGTGACCTCCTTCCACCCCATCATGGGCTTCTGCCAAGATAGCATGCTTCTCATGTTCCAAAACATACCTTCAAGCACTTCATCTACTCCCATCTTATAGAGGTGACCTGTGATGATGGTAAAATCCTCAGCGCGGGTTACCAATTCTTTCTTCTACTACACCGAATACCCCGTGGGTGCCATGCCTGTAGTCAGGAACTGAATAATGTTGGAGAAGTGCACATCAACCACCTTAATAGCGAACAACTGCACATTAGGAAATTCTTCCTCCAAGTTAGTTGGTTCCTTGCCAGTCTCAATTTGGAACAAGCGGTCCATCCCAGAATTCAACTTCCCTGGTTTGACAATGATTTCAAAGTCATACTCCTGGAACAACAGAACCCATCGACATATTTCACCCCCAACACAGGCTTATTCACCAGGTAATTCAAAGTCGAATGATCCATAAACATTTTGAGGTGTCCCCCTAACAGGTAATGCGAATACTTCTGTAATGCGTAGACCATTGCCAATGCCTCCTGCTCTGTGGTGGCATAGTTGTGCTTCGCACCCGAGAGTTTTCGACTAGTGAGTGCAATTAGGTGATCAATGTCTCCTTCTCCCGACTATGTAAGGGCTTCTCCTAGTGCGATTCTGAAAGAATTGATTTGGACATGAGATACCTTCCCCCAATGAGGGAAAATAAGGATAGGCACAGAGACCATCTTTTCCTTGAGTAGCTCAAAGCTCTTCTGACACTCGTCATCCAAAAATAATGAAACATCCTTCTTGAGTATTTTTTCCAGAGGGGCTGTGATTAACGTGTATCCCTGAATGAACTTTCTGTAATAGCCCATGTGTCTGAGGAATGAACACAACTACTTCTCAGTCATAGGGACTGCCAGATTGATGATCACTGCAACTTTTGCAAGGTCCACCATTAGCCCTTGTCGGAAAACTATATGTCCAAGAAAGATTCCTAAGGGCATGCAAAAGATACACTTCTTGATATTCAGGGAAATTTGGTGTTTCCAAAAAGCATCCAACATCATGAGTAGGTTCGAAATGTGCGTCTTTACTA
The DNA here is from genome assembly GCA_034641835.2 of Pinus albicaulis. Taxonomy (NCBI): domain Eukaryota; kingdom Viridiplantae; phylum Streptophyta; class Pinopsida; order Pinales; family Pinaceae; genus Pinus; species Pinus albicaulis. Next base: position 264,982,364 of record CM076579.1, read on the forward strand.
AGCCAAATACAACCCAATCTTCAAAGTATACCTCTAGAAATTTATGAAAGAACTCTTTGAATACTGCAACTACTACCCATGTAAAGATGGCATGAGCATTCTTAAGCCCAAACGACATGAATGTATACTGAAAGGATCCCCATTCAGTGGAAATTGTAGTTTTGCTATGATATTCAGGTGTGATTATGATCTGATGGTACCTTGAGAACCCATTATTGAATGAATACATCTCCTAGCCTCCTACACTATCCAAGATCTCATCAGAAAATAGTGTTGGAAAAGGATCATGTACGCATGAATCATTCAACTTGTGCAATTCCACGCAGATGTAGATTTCCCCTTTAATATTCTTTTCCTAAACCACCATAGGACTCAGCCAATCCGACTATTCTATCGGTTCGATGATACCCGCAGTGAGAATTTTATCGATTTTTCCCCTAATCTTTGGCTTATACTTAGGGTTTAGCCGATAAAGGCACTGCTTTATAGGGCACGCTTCTAGTTTCAGTGTCATGCGCATAATCCCTAAGTCCCCCATGATCCCCTTAAACTTCAAAAACTTTGTCGGAAATAAGTCTTGATACTCCGTGAGCAGTTATGAAATATTGCCTACTATCTCATCATCCCAGTAATCCCCAATTTTAACCAACTTGGGTTGCTCCTATGTACCAATGTTAACTTCTCGCAAATTCAGAGGTTTCATAACATCCATAGTGTGTAACGGAGGTCCTAGAACTGTGTGTTCCCCCTATGATTCTGGGATTGAGACATTTCACGGATCTTCATCACACTCTTTTATGGTGATATTACGGAAGTTGAAAATAGCCCGCATATGTGTCTCCCATGTTGGTATTTCCCATGCTGCGTAGGGGCTGGATTCACCAAATAAAAGGTATTGATATCTTGCAGAGCTTCTTCAAGCTCCTCTGATCCTCCTTATAACCCGAATGTCCCCAAAAATTCGTCCTTTAAGGTTTGCCAATCACGGGTGTGTTGATGTAGCTCCGCATCTAAGTAACATGTGGTGGGAATTGGTCCTAAGGCATGAATAAACAGGTGAACCCATTCTTCTGGAGTGTGATCCCACCATTTCCCCATATGGTTAAACAAATGTTCGCGTAGATCCTCTGGGCCAAGAAATATCTTGACACGCACATCGGTTAGAGGCCCAAATCGTAGGATCATCATATCTCGAAATTCCTCCCAATCTTGGAATTCCCCCTTATGTGTGTCCCACCACCTTGTCGGTGTTGAATGGAGAGCTAGGTTAAGGGCCCATAGCATCCATTCTCTTGTAACCTCAGCTTCAAATGTCTATAAAAATTCTTTTATACTACCGGAACCATAAAAGTAGGGTAGTTATATTACCTCTAAGGATATGCAGTGGAAGCTCGTTGTGATTTGCAGGCAGTGCAGCGCAGAGACATCATGTAGCCGACTTTGCCAATTTTCCATTTCTTCATCAGAGTCAGAAAAGCATTCACTATCCCTTTCTGAGCAAAGCACACCATCAGCCATAGAATTGATCTAGTCTTCGTCCCTTGTAGTTAACTTATAGATGTGATCCACTTCTTCTTCCTCACACACTAGCTCTGTATACCTTTCTCCTTCTCTGGGATCTAGCGGTATTACCACCTGTGTTCCTTCACATTCAAGCATCATGCTTCTCTTTTTCAAATTAATAATACCACCCATATCTATGGCCTAGTCCAATCCTAGGATTGTAGGATAGGGGTATGCATCTTATACAATTTGAATGACCTCGAAGTCAACTCGAACCTTAACCCCTACGATATCTACTATGATCTTTGATAATCTCCCCAATGGTATGATATTCTATTCATTATCCATGTGCAGCTAGATAGTGGACCACTCTAACATAGGTTCTCCCATTCGCTGCCAAGTTTTCTTAGGTAGTATGTTCACATCTGAGCCTACGTCTAGAATAACCTGATCCATCTCATAGTCACCAATCTCCGCGGTTAACCGCATCTCCCTACCAATGCGTCTCTTATGCTTATATAGTTTGTGTATGTCCTTAATTTCCATAGTTGGGGTTGTTTTTTCTACACAACTATATATCAAAGCTTGGAGGTTCTCTATGGCCCTTTGGTTGCGCAACAGCTTCATACATGCTGTAGGAATAGTTTGACCTCATCATATGCTTTGAGGTTTGTGGGTGCTTCAGGAGTAGATGCCGCATCCTTATCAAAGTTTTGGAAAGCTACGACAAAAGCTTATTTTTCCTTTTGTAAGTCCAAACCTTCTTGTTTAATGGCTGATTTCTAGATAAGTAGCTCCATATCATCTTTCTCCACAGCTCCTCCGCTGGTCATGTCGCTGTGTGTTATAACATTAAAACTTGGTCCTTCATCTCGAGGTTCCGCATTGACCCTTTCTACATTCCACTTAGGTGTCTACTACTTCCCCTGCATCTTGGCTACCAGAATTGGACAATATTCAATGACATGATCTAGCTGTATATAGTATTTGCAGGATTTTCTTGTAGGGTTCATGTTATCCCTTCCAAAGTGCCCGATTTCCCAACAGTTATACCAAATGAGTTTTCCTCTCCCATACCTCTAGTTCCACCTCGGCTGCCTCCCCTACCCCTACCTAGGGAGCCACCCAAACCAGAGGGGGATCTTCGTGAAGAAGGGTATGGTTGTACCCTATATATGTTTCCCTTGTCTATCATCAGATGATAAGTCCGATAGTTTTTCTCGAAATGGCCCACAAATGTGTAGAATGTACACCACTGTTGCTTTATTTCTGGGACATATGTAGCAAGGCAGGGGCAGTGGTTGGTAACGTGTATCCTAGTAACACAACAATCATCGTACCATAGCACCGGCCCACTTGGCGCTGCAGCTTCCCTATGACGCAAAGGGCTAGGTCCCCCGATCTCCACATAGTCTCCTAACATATGACAGTTATCTTTGGTGTGGCCATTCACCCTCCATCGTATGCACCATATTTCAGGTTGGCCTCTATTCCTCGCTCCTTTCATAGATTCTGGATCTCCATGTGCATTGCTTCTAGCTGGCCTTGTATTTGTTGTACTCCTAACTGGGTATCATCCCTTGGTGCAGCCTCCAGGTTCATAGCAATCTCCAAGGCCTTCTCCTACGACTCAATGGCTTGATGACCCATTAGTAAGAGGAGGTGGGGCAACACCATAGAAATGAACCATTTTGTGTGTTGTATATCATCATACATAAATCCTCCTTATCTAATTACCTTATTTAACCATTGGTCAGCCTCCCATGCAAACTTGGTCGGTCCTTGCTTGAAATATTTCAGATCATTCACTATCTAAGAGTAGGACTTAGGCTTCTTGAACTACTTCTTCAAGGAATTCTTAATCTCCTCGATGGTCACATTCACATGCTGGTCCATGTATCCTATATACCAGTCCAAGGCCCTTTCTTTGAAAGGCAAGGGATAGCTGCGCCCTTTTCACAGCATCGTTGGCTACGTTCTGTGTAGTCCATACCAATCTTGCGATGAACCAAAACCGATCCATATCTTCATCCCCTATGCCCTAGAAGGTCGGTAGATTCATGTGCAAGGCCATATCATCTTCTGCTGGTGCTGGAGGTGAGTTCTTACCCCTATGAGGGTTCGATGGTGGCTTAGATGGAGAGTTATGCAAAAAACAATTTCTTACTAGACTGTAGATAGATCAATCTCCTTCTTGATTCATTTTGTAGTATTTACCACTGCGCGTTGTTACCTCACTTTGATCGTATCTCATTCACTCTGTATGACTACAAAAAATTATCTTTTCGCATAATAATATCTTAGTCAGTAATGGTCGAGTTTTTAGAAACTTACCCCAGAAACCCTTGAAGAATATTTGTTCCCCCTCAGAGTAGGACACAAATTCGTCAATTGCAAATTCTGTCACAAACCCTCCTATCACACTATCCACCCTGTGATATACCATGCGAGTTATGGTGTTATCAGTCTTTTCTAACTATTGAATCAGCTCTCGAGTCTATTGCATGACCCATTCGTCCTTCCAACACTTCTGGAAATCTACGAGCCTCTTGAGCCACTACTCAAGCTCAATCGCAAATGTCACAAAGAAAATTTTGTAGATACATTTGAAAATTTACTTATTCTTCCACTTCTCTGTTGTCACCTTTGCACTGTGATTCTCTCTTACTACGAATTCTTGAATTTTATTTTCGAACCACTTGTCGATCGCTTTCTTCTTAGGTCCCCAATGTGTTATTGGCATCACCCGATCTCTCTCTCAAAATGCTCCCAGTCCCAGCAACAAAACAATTTTTTGGTTCGAGGGGTCCTGACCCTGGTTCGGAGGTTAACGTTTGCCAAAAAACCCCTATACTACTAGCCCTTTTGATAGTGACCTTCTTGCATAGGCCAAAGTATCACCCCAAGCAGTATGGGAGGTGCAGGAACCAAGTTTTTGCACCCTGAGAGAGAGTAGGTAAGTCAAGAAGATCTATGTTCCCAGATTATCAAGCTTCACATTTAGCAGATCTAGTTATAGGCTTATATAATAGAGCTCAAATCTAATAATTACCTTTTCATCCACGTGTGTGATAGAAATCTATCAGGACAACAACTATAATCACAACAATTAGCATATCATAGATTCATCTAACAGAAACAAATATACTTTCGCAACTATCAAACAGATACTTTTGTAGCTTAATCATAGAACCCAAGTTCACATAAATCATAAAAAAACAGATCCAGATAGCATCAAACATCAATAGTACTTCGCATATATATTAATACCAAAATCTTCATACAATCCCAAAATAACGCCTGCGCACATAGCGAGCAGGGTCCCCACACATCAAGACTGAGGAGCTCCGTGCACACAGCCAGCAGGAGTCCTTCCCCCAAAAACCCAACAACAGATCTAAAAATTCATGCTTAAAATCAATCTCAATTCCTTCCTGCCTATGACCCAAAAAGGTTCACCTATTTATACCGATTTAGCCTTCGTATCCAATGGTCTGAAAACGATGGTTTGTAAACTCTTGGTCTACCCTTGACCCGTTACAATGCAGTTAGGGATTTTTCCCACCCCAAAACCACTGCGTTAGACTAAATATTACAAAAATTATACAAAAATGGACAAAATTCACAGTTTTAGGAGACCCTGTTCAACCAATATACCCTCTTTTATAAAGTCAAACTCTATAGATATAGTCCCTCCCCAATAGTTTGGATAATTTATATAAGGAATTATATAACGTTAATGCCAAGTTCATTAAAGAACTAAAATGTTGGCACGATTAATCAACCCCTCCTAAATATGAATTGACTTAATAAAACATATCATCATATATACGTTCTATAAACTTTTCCTTTTCATCACTAATAATATATGGTAGTTATTATTTATATATTCGTTTCAAAATAAATTGCTATTCTTACGGTTATGCATTAGCACTAACATTATATTTATCTTATGGTGGTTTCCTACAACAGAGCATGTATACTAATCATTTATACCACGTATAACTATACTATACCCATCCTTCTTAATTGTGATATCAATTTGTTGATTCGGAATAAAATTTGTAGATTTTTCAGATCAGAGGTTTAAATATGATTTCCGTTTTCGAGATATTTGTACTGTGGTGATTAATGGAGATCACATGGCCTCAATGACTTTTCCATCTACTTTTCTCTTAGATCAAATCCATATGAATGGTCTAAATGATGTCGTATCTCTGATGTGGGACTGTTACGACGCCTAACCCTGTCTGAATTTTTCATTTTTTTTTGTTTGGCTACCTTTGTTGTCGACTTTGGTTCTTCAACCTACGGTTGATTTACCATGCAACCATGACTTTTTTAGAACGTTTGTCTCTATGTTCAGCTAGTGCAACTTCTTACAACGATTTCTAAGTTATATTTTAACATATCTGTGTAACCTTACGAGGCCCTCAGCTCCTCATATAAGCATTCAATAATGATTCGTTAGCTTTATCATGCTTTTAAAATTTATTTTTTCGATTTTATTTTTCTTGTCATAGTTATAAGTTTTGCAATTTCTAATGCTAATTTTTGGGATTACATGTTTTGTATTCATCTCTGAGACTTTTAGGATACTTAGTCTCAGTGTTTACATAATTAGAGGTACATTTCCTTTGCAACAAAGAGGTATGACATTTTGTTCCTCATGCCAGTCTGCTAGCTGAAGCAACTTCATATTCTTACGAATACCATGCTTCAATTTCTGCATTCCTGTACTATGGTTTATCCAATTTAACCATATGATAACATTAAGGTATCTATGAAATTTTGGGTTTCATTCATAATACGTTACAACTAGGTTCATGTAATTGTGCAACCGTAATTTATTTATAGTCTATTGGTCTCTGCAATTCATCTTTGTGACATCGTCCTCTATAGTATTCAATGTCTCTCTTGATCGAGAAATTTTCTGGGATTTTAGCCCTTATATTTATAATTTAATTTTTCATTCACTCTTTTGGTTTGGTTGTACTTTTTCTTGGAATTGATATGAAGGTTTTTCCCTTTCATTGTTTCCCTAATTCATTATGAGAACCAATGTTGAACACATAATAAATTTGATTATAGCTTTCTTGTATTTTTATGAATGACTTTCATTAGTTTCAACTAGAAATAAATTTTCATTCAGGCTCCTTCAAGAGATTACTTTCGAAAATTATTGTCTTAATATTTTCATAACATAAATTAGAATAATTCAGTATATGTTCTATATCTCTGTTTTATTAATTTCTACTTGAAACTTTATTGAATTTTATGAATTTTCATTCATACAGTCACCATAGTTTTCATCAAATTCTTATATAAATAATTTGTTTTATGTATATGATATATGATTATTTTATGCCTAATAAAACATGATATTGTTTAAGAATTTATTCTTTCTGTTGAGGAATTTTATTTTCTTGTTTTACAGATTTCCTTTTTGTAGTAAATTCTCACACTATACTTATAGATCATATTAAAATAATGTGGATTTAATTTTAGAATTTTATTAATTCCCTCAATTAATAAAATTCTACTTTGTACAGGAATAATTTTATCTATTCCCAGACTCTCACAGTTTCTCATTTACACTTTTTCAACAATATGAAAGGTCCTCTTATTTCTATTTCATCAGTTTAATTTCCTCTTCCACTTCTATTTTTTTCCAATCCATTCACTAATGATTTTCCACATTTTTATATGCAGGTTTCCTAACTCTGTCTAATTGAGAACAATAAGGTAATAATTTATATTTTACTCGAGTTAAGTATTTTTGTCTTTATTTAATTTTGAAGACAATTATACTCATTTTAACTCAGCTATATTTTTGTATGTACAGGAACTCCATATGATTCCATGGACATGCTTACAGTTTAATTGATCCTCTATAATTTCATGAGTACTTATGTCACTCATTCATTGACCATAGATTATGATTTCTTCTATATAGGTTGGTCTATATAACTTTGAAGAATAAAACCTATAGATTTTTTAACTATATTAAATTTTATAATCCTATTGCACTGTTTAGTTGGTACCATAAATTTTGTCTATAATTTATGACAGAATTAAATTGTAATCTATTTAAAGTACAATATCTTGATTTAAATTATTTTAGTATCATAATGAATACTCATTCTTAGAAATTAGATTTTATTTACTTTCATGTATGTGTTTTAATCAATTTGGTCCTTTATGAAATTTTTGAGATAATGCAATAATTTTTATTTGTATACCACTTATTTTACAGTAACAAATATTATTTGGAATTTACATAATCATGTTATTATTACCTCACTGATAAACACACTAAGCTCCACTTATTTCTAATGTAGTTACCTATGTTTTAAGTATTTACAAAAATAAGATTTACAACCTAACCTCAGATTTAAGCATATTACTAGGGTTTAGACATTATAAGAGTTGGTATATAAATTGTAATTGTCTATGTAACCATACAAATCAACTACAATTTCTATAGTATTTATCTGTTAAATACATCATACTATCTAATACATTTTATACAAGATTTACTCATGCATAAATTTGAATTTCTTACACATTTACACCTACTATAAAAACATCATAATTTCATACCAATATGAAATACTAAAATTTATAATACATAATTGAATTACTTGTACATAGCACTTTTGGTCAGACTAATTTCCACCCAACCTTGAGATTTCTCTCCACTACTCCCCCCAAGCAGAGACCAAATCCTCCAAGGTTTCGAGAACCTCTTGTATACCTAAGAATGGATTATTTAAGCTTTATTTCCCTTCATCATATTTCCATAATCGCATCCAGTTAATTCGGATGTTGATTTCCTTTTTTCCTATGATTTCCTCTCTCTTTTTTCCACAAAAGTACTTTAAAACTAGATTTTTCCCCTTTCTAGTTTTATTTCACCTCTTATTAGTAGCTTTCCACTTTACTGAGGTGTCCTTTTAGATTTTTATCTCCAATATAATATTGAATTTTAGTTTATTTTCTCCAAGGATTTTTGGATAATCTCAGAAAGTCTTTGGAATCTTCTCCATCCTCATGGTCTTGATTCCTGGTCTCCATTTATAATCTAGTCTTTGGACAATAATTAAAAGTCTAGATTTATTGAATTTAAAAGAATAAAATATGTCCACAATAATTGTTTTCCTTTAGGTCCACTTAACCTTTAGGATTGTTCAACTGTCTAATAAAAACAGTAAAAATATGGACATTGCATATTCCCTCTCTAAAACAAAACGTTGTCCTCGGTGTTGCAAAATTTTAATTAACTTTGCAAACGGTGATGGATATTTCTCCTTCATTTCTTATTCTCGCTTCCAAGTAGCTTCTTCAGGTGAAAAGTTCTTCCACTGCACTTTCACCCTCACTACTGTCCTATTCTGGAGATCGATTTCTTCCCGTGCCAGTATATGAAGGGGATTTGCAAGAAATTCCCCTTCTATTTCCACCTGTATCACATTCCAATCAATTACATGAGTAGGATTATTTATATACTTTTTCAGTAAGGAAACACGAAAAAAATTGTGAACGTTAATGTGACTAGGTAGAGCCAACTTGTAAGTTGTTGGCCCCACTCTTTCTAAAACTTCAAATGGTCCACAGTAGCGTGGTGCTAATTTAGCACAACTACCCATATATAAAGTACTCTTTTTGTGTTTAATCCTAAAGTAAACATGGTATCCCACTTTGAATTATCTATGCATTCTCTTTTTGTTTGCATCGCTCTTTCGTGTATCTTGAGTTGTCTTAATGTTTTGCTGAATTCTCTTCACAGTTATTTCCATCTCTTGTAATGCATCCGGTCTAAGAATTAACTTATCCTCTCATTGACTCCAACTAAGCGGTGTGTGGCACTTTCTTCCATAAAATTCTTCAAAAGGACTCATCTTTATTGAGGCTTGACAACTAATATTATATGAAAATTATTCCAGATGCAAAAAATATTTCCATCTTGTAGGTCTCTCCATAACATACATTCATAACATGTTTTATATAATTTTGTTTTTTATTTCAATTTTTCCATCTTATTGGAGATGGTAGGTGGTACTAAAGTTCAATTTTGGTACCCATTCCTCCAAACAGAGTCTTCCAAAAAGCTGAAGTAAACTTTGCATCTCTGTTGTTAGATGATCCAAAATAAATTTTATCATAGGTTATAGTGTTTGAATAAATAATTATTAATTTAAGACATTAAATTAATAATTATTATTTTAGAGTATTTAATAAATCTTTGAGATATTTAGAAATAGAAATTTTTTATTAAAAATTAGGACTCTAGAAAAAAGTCGTTTCCTAGGCTCTAAGTTAGGAGTAAAGTTAGTAGTTTGGTTAGAAGCTCATTTGTTGTAAATGGACACTTGTTTATTTTCCAAGTGATCCATAACTAGATTAATTTAAAACATAAATATTATAAATAGGTTAGTTTCCTATTTTCATTGTAGTCTGTAATGAGAGAATGTGAGAGTGTGAATTTACGTGTGGAAACTCCTGTAATTTTCTATGTAATCTTTTTGTTTGATCAATAAAGTTGTGTGTCTGAGGACACTTCTGCACTTTCATGTGGTATCAGAGCCACGGTGTGTTGCAGTGCATATGTGAGGAGGAGATTCCAGCTCTACCAAGTCGTGGAAAACTCAACTCCGTTGAATCAATCAACAAAATATTGGTATGAAATTTGTCAAAAATTTTATTGATTTTAGATCTGTAAATTCTAATATCATTTTTTTAAAGAGCAGATGCGTTTCTGTTTCAAATTGTTTGAGTGAAGTAAAAAAGAAGAAGGGGAAAGCGCTGTATAATTATGCATTTATAAGAAAAATATCGAGAAGAAAGAGTCTTGTAAATAATGTTTAAATGAACATCGATTCTGCACATCGATTCTGAAAACATCGATTCTGAAAACATCGGTTCTGCACTTTCATGTGGTATGTAAGTGGATTCTGCATTACATATAAATCGATTGAAGTGGATTTTGCATTCTGGCATAAATTTATATGTGGTTTGTAAGTGGATTGTAAAAGTGTTACATATAAATCGATTGAAGTGGATTCTGCATTGTATATAAATCGATTGAAGTGGATTCTGCATTGTAAAAACATTTACCATATTCAGAACGAGCATTTAAGACCCAGCACTTTTTCGCATCGATTCAAGAACCAGCATTTTGTGGCATCGATCCGCTCATTCTGCCTGTAGGTCTTCTCTCACTCACAACTTTCTTAGTGTTTCAATAACACAGCAAAGCCATCTATAATTTGTCTGTGCGTTAGAGCCATTGCAAGAGTATATTAAGCCGCGGAGTGGTAGTTTTTTATTTTTTAAACGGAAGGAAGCAGTTCAGTTATGCTTCCACCTCAGTTTCATTTTTTTGATGGCCAGCCTTTTAATGAATTAAAGAAGCATTGAAAACAATTTTTTGGCCCAGCGTTTAAAAATTGTGTTTAAATGAATTCATCTAATTGGCCAGTGTTCGATTTGTGTTTTACATATGTCGATGCCAGCACAGCTAGCCAACATTCGATTGCATTAAAACAACATGTGCTATTGTATCTTGGTATTGACATCGAATCACGGCATCTTGGGATAGAACATTGCAATTTACTTAAATAACATTGCAATTTTTTTGTAATTGGAGTAATAAGGGTATTGTAATTTTTTTTTGGAGTAACAAGGATATTTTTTCTTTGCAATTTGTTTATGGAGTGATAGTGTGATCAAATTAATTTTACTTTAAGGGGGGGTAACATTTGTTTTACCATATTGTGCAAAAGCACTATTGTAAAAGTCAAATTTTGAAAGTTGCCTTGTAAATATTTGAGAAATTGACTAGAGCCAAGTGCAAAGCTCAGTCAATTTTCTCCTGTTTCGACGACTATCAAGCCCCGATAGTTAGTTTTTTGCATCGTGTGTTGTTGTTGTGTTGTGCATCTTGATATTTTTTGGAGCTTGATTTGTGGTGTGATGTCTTAACACTACAATTTCTAAGTTGATTAATTTCTTTTCTGATTCTGACAAACTTGAAGGCTCAAAATAAAACAAAACATGGCAACACCTCATCGAAAGCACTCTTGTTTATAATGAACTATGGCATAATATTTGTGATGGAGATGTAAAGCCAAATAAACCTACAGATGCAGCTGCGCTAGAAAAATGGGAAGTTAAAAACGCCAAAGCATTAGCTCTCATTAAATCCTCTTTCAATGATGAAATGTATGTCCATATCGAAAATTCTAAAGATGCTTGGTCTTCTTTGAGAAATTTTAAAGAGTTGTTTGATACTCAGCCTCAATAAAAAAGAGTTGACCTACAATTAGAATTGTTGCATCAAAAATTGACTGAAGAAGGAGATATTCTTGAATACATCTCCAGACTTAAGAATATTAAGCAGGAAATTGTTAATGCTGGTTTTCAAGTAGTTGATGATAGTTTTATGGTCACAATTTTAATTGCTGGCCTTCCTTCGTCTTACACACATTTTTTAGAAACTCTACAGCTAACTGGAAAGTTAGAAAAGGTAAAATTTGATGAGCTCTACGAAATGTTGACTCAACATGATAAAACTTTTGGGAAGAAAAAGAAAGTTGGTGAAGATGTTTTTCTCACAGAAGCCAGTACTACCAACTCCTCAACTGAAAATTCCAAAAACAAAGGCAAAGGTAATTTTAATCAAAATCAAGCAGCGCAAGGTCGTGGTCGCAGTCAACAGAGAGGAAACAACTCCAACAGAGCCCCCAATTCAGGTAGAAACAGTTCTCAAGGCAGAGGAAACAATCAAAACAGAGGATCTCAGCAAGGCACATGAAAAAATCAAGGAAGAGGGAAATCTCAAAACATAGGACAAAGAAGAGGTCGAGGACAGTCTCAAGGCAGAGGACAGTCTCAAGGAAGAGGCACCGATTTGAGTCAAATTGTTTGCAGGCGATGTAACGGAGTTGGTCACTATGCTTCATATTGTCGCACATCTATCAATAAAATTTCTAAGTTTCAACAGCCTTCAGCGCAATTTTCAAATAATCAAGATCAAGATGAAAATGACTCAGAATATGTCTTCACTTCTTCACCAGAAATCCAAATTTCCTCTTATATTAAGATTGATTATGAAGATGCTTGGATTTTGGATTCAAGAGTGACTCAGCACATGACCTGTAGACAAGATTTATTTTGGAATTTTCAAGAGTGCCATCTTAATTCCATCATTCTAGAAGGTGATACAAAACATACGCCTTATGGAAAAGGTGCAGTCAAATTTTTTCTCCCTCACATTGGAGAAAAATTGATTTCTAATGTGTGGTATGTACCCAACTTTAAGAAACATTTGTTGTCTTTAGTCACGATTCGACAAGCTGGACATCAAATAATTATGGAAGATGCCTTAGTTAAGATTAATTCAGTCAAACATAACTTCCAAACAGTGATGACAGGATATGAAGACGGAAAACTATTAAGGATGAAAGGGACAGTTATTCCAAGGCATTCTGATTTTGTAGGGGCAGTTACTACAATAATTTCACCTATAAGATTACGGCATGTAATATATAGACATTTGAATTTCGATAGTATTTCTCAATTGTAGAAACAAGGGATGGTTAAAGGACTTCCAACTTTCAATAAGGAAAATGCAAAATTTGAAGCCTGCATTTATGGAAAAAAGAGTCAATAAAGTTTTCCAACAAGTACATGGCATGCAAACAGACTATTGCAACTAGTTCACAGTGATGTGTGTGGTCCACTACAAAATTCATTAGGTGGTTGCAAATATTTCTTGATATTTGTAGATGATTTCAGTAGAATGATCTGGGTTTAATTTTTGAAAAATAAGTCAAAAGCATTTGAGAAATTTAAAATTTTTCGACAACTTGTTGAAAATGAAGCCAAAGAAAAGATAGGTACTCTCAGGACAGATAATGGGGGAGAATTCAATTCAAATGAATTCAAAACTTATTGCAGTGAAAATGACATCAGAAGGAATCTTACAAATTCTTACACTCATCAGCAAAATGGACTCATAGAAAGGATGAATCGCACATTGTTAGGCATGGCGAGATCCATTTTAACTTTCAAGGGGTTAAGTCCAACATATTGGGTAGAAGCAATCCATACTGATGTCTATCTAAGAAACAGATTTCCAACTGCTTCATTCGATGGAATTACCCCTTATGAAGCTTGGTTTGGTTTCAAACCTAAAGTTAAACATCTTTGAGTATTTAGATCCATCTGTTATGCCTTAGTTCCCAAAGAAAAGAGAACTAAGCTTGATTCAAGAAGTTTGAAATGCACCATCATTGGCTATTCATATGAAAATAAAGGCTATCGTCTTTTGACCAATGGAAAATTTATTGTGAGTAGGGATGTCATTTTTGATGAAACAGAAAGTAAGAGTGCTGAAGAAATCGAAAGTCTTCTTCACAAGTTAGAAACTAAGGGCAGTAAAAGGAACAAAAATATGCAAAGTCAATCAACTTCACCAAATTGGTATGAACTTGATTTTCCTTCCTCTCAAGATGAGTCATCCAGTCCATTTACTTCAACAAAATCATCTGGGTTTTCTAGTAGTTCATCAGCATCTCCAAGCAGCAGCAGTTCTTCTGACAGTGATTCTCCAGATTCACCACCTGAACGACGAACATCAGTTTACATTAATCCCTTTTACAATGATGGGGACTTCTCAAAACCTCAAACAAGTGATCAACAACTTCCAAAATGGGCAGTTCAACTATTGAAATATGTAAGGCCTAATGAAGAAAACAAAACAGGAACAAGGGGATCAAAACGAAATGAAGGCAATTTTTCTTTGATAGAAAATGATTTTACTGAACCTTCTTCTTTTCAAGAGGCAGTAAAACATAAAGCATGGCAACAAGCAATGGTTGATGAATATCAGGCAGTTCAAGACAACAACACTTGGCAACTTGTTGATTGTCCTCAACATGTTAAACCTATTGGATGCAAATGGGTTTATCGAATTAAGTACAAGAAAAATGGTGATATTGACAAGTATAAAGCACGCCTTGTTGCTAAAGGTTTTGCGCAGCAGGAAGGGATCGATTATGAGGAGACCTTTGCTCCCATAGCCAAATGGAACACCATCCGCCTTACACTTGCCTTAGCAGCTCAGAAAGGGTGGAAAGTTCATCAAATGGATGTCAAAAGCACTTTTCTCAACGGGGACTTACAGGAAGATGTATACATGACACAACCACCAGGGTTTGAAGTTAAAGGGAAAGAACATAAAGTCTGTAAATTAATCAAGGCTTTATATGGATTAAAACAAGCTCCCCGTGCTTGGTATGCAAAAATGGATGAATACCTTCGCAAAGTTGGTTTTCATCGCAGTGAATCTGAAGATACTTTATATGTGTTCCAATAGGGAAAATATCTGGTCATTCTCATTATGTATGTTGATGATTTGATCATTACAGGAAACAATGATGATCACATTGAACAGGTGAAAAAGGAGTTGCATGCAGGTTTTAAGATGACAGATTTGGGACTACTTCACTACTATCTTGGAGTTGAAGTATTCCAACGTCCACATCAGATCTTCATTTCTCAGAGTAAGTATGCAGCAAAAATTCTTCAGCGATTTGGAATGCAGGATTGCAAGCCTGTCCTTACCCCTATGGAACAAAACTTGAAACTTTCAAAATTTGAAGGGGGGGAAAAGGTGGACAACACTACTTACAGACAGTTGATTGGCAGCTTGATTTATTTAACAACCACTCGTCCTGATCTATCTTATGCAGTCAGTATTCTTTCATGTTTTATGCAGGAACCACTAGACAGCCACTGGAATGCAGCCAAAAGAGTTCTTCGATATATCCAAGGAACAAAATATTTTGGTCTTCTTTACAAAAAGACTAAAAATTTTGTACTTGGTGGATTTTCAGATGCCGACTTTGCTGGCAGTATTGATGACAGGGCATCAACCTCAGGTTACTTAATGAACATGGGGTCAGCTGCAGTTTCCTGGAGTTGCAAGAAGAAAAGTACAGTGGCCACTTCTTCAGCAGAAGCAAAGTACATTTCAACATGGGAAGCAGCATGTGAGATTGTTTGGTTACGTCGAGTTTTACAGGACTTGGGGATTCCTCCAGCAAAAGCTACTTCATTATTCATTGACAATCAATCAGCAATAAAGCTTGCCAAGAATCCAGTTTTCCATTCAAAGACAAAGCATGTGGACACCAAGTATCATCATATCAGATCTCTCATTTCAAAGGACGTCATCAAGCCAGTGTTTTTCCCTTTAGAAGATCAGACCTCCGACATTTTCACAAAACCTCTTGGTAGAATAAAGTTTACTAAGTTTAGGGATGAACTTGGTATCTGTTGTAATGTATCTTTGGATCATAGGGGGGAATGTTAGATTATCCAAAATAAATTTTATCATAGGTTATAGTGTTTGAATAAATAATTATTAATTTAAGATATTAAATTAATAATTATTATTCTAGAATATTTAATAAATCTTTGAGATATTTAGAAATATAAATTTGTTATTAAAAATTAGGACTCTAGAAAAGAGTCATTTCCTAGGCTCTAAGTTAGGAGTAAAGTTAGTAGTTTGGCTAGAAGTTCATTTATTGTAAATGGACACTTGTTTATTTTCCAAGTGATCCATAACTAGATTAAGTTAAAGCATAGAGCTTATAAGTAGGTTAGTTTCCTATTTTCATTGTAGTCTATACTGAGAGAATGTGAGAGTGTGAGTTTACGTGTGGAAACTCCTATAATTTGCTATGTAATCTTTTTGCTTGATCAATAAATTTGTGTGTCTGAGGACACTTTGCACTTTCATCTGTCTGATATAATCATTTTAGGAATACCATGTAACTTTACGATCTCTTTCATAAATACATTAGCTAACTTGAGTTGTACCGAAAGTAGATTGTACTATAAAAAGTGTGCATCTTGAGTCAATGTGTCTACAACCACCATTATAGAATCATGTTGATATTTAGTTCTAGGAAAACCAGATATTAAATCTATGGAAACTATTTCCAACTTCCATTTTGGAATAAGTAAATGATTCAACAGTCATGCTGCATGTTGATGTTCTAGTTTTACCTATTGACATTCCAAATATCTAGCTAAATAATCATCCACATGTTTCTTCATACCTAGAAAAAACATATTCTTTCTCAATGCTGAAATCAATTTTTGATAACCATGGTGTCTTGCATAGAGTAATTTATGATAATCATCTAAAATTTCTTGTTTTAGTGAGCTCACATTTTGAATATACAATCTATTTTTATAATAAATCAACCCTTTCTAGTTTTTATTATATCCCAACATCTCAGTATTCTACAATTTTTCTTTAAGTTTCCATAGTTTGAATCTTGACTCACTAGTTCTTGCATTAACCCTTCAATGTCAAAATTCCCACTACTACCAACATTATTGAATATTTGATGAGAATTCCTACTCAAATAATATGCAATATTATTTTATTTTCTTTAATATGTTTGAATTCTATGTCAAAATCACTAAGGAAAGACAATCATCTAGCTTTTCTAGAATTTAAATGAGGTTGTGTGAAAAAGTATTTCAATATTATCTGATCTGTCATCAGTACAAACTTATTTCCTAACTCATAATGTCTCCACATTTTTAAAGAATGTATTACAGTAGCTAAGTCTAAGTCATATACAGTATAGTTTTGTTCATGTTTCTTTAACTTTATTGACTTATAGGCTATGACTGAGTTTTCTTGTAGTAATACCCCTCCTAATCCTTCTACACAAGAATCTATACACACTACAAATTCGTTGTTTGGATCAACAATCTTTAAAATCAGAGCAATTGTTAGTTTAAGTTTTAACTCTTCAAAACTATGTTGACATTTTGATGTCAACTCAAACTTCACTCCCTTCTTCTATACAAAGGTAATAGGATAAGCTAAGGCTAAAAATCCCTCTACAAATCTATTGTAGTATCCCACGATACCCATGAATGATCTTATGGTTGGAACATCAGTAGGCACATGCCAATCCATGATAGCTTGTATCTTCTCTAGGTCTACTGCCTATCCTTCTTCTGAAATTACATGACCCAAATACTGAATTTTATCCTTGTAAAATTCACATTTTATAACTTTGACATATAACTTATGTTCTCTAAGTGTTTGTAAGACAATTCTGAGATGTTCTTTATGTTCTACTTCATTCTTGGAATATGCTAGAATGTCATCAATAAACACGAATTTTTTTTCTAGATAGTTATGTAATACGTTATTCATTAGACACATGAATGTAGCAGGTGCATTATTCACCCCAAAAGGTAGAACTACAAACTCATAGTGCTCGTATCGAGTTCTGAATCTATTTTTGTTTATGTCTTCATCCTTAATTCCTAGTTGATGATAGCGTTTTCTTAAATCAATATTTGAAAAGATAGTAG
The DNA here is from genome assembly GCA_034641835.2 of Pinus albicaulis. Lineage (NCBI taxonomy): Eukaryota > Viridiplantae > Streptophyta > Pinopsida > Pinales > Pinaceae > Pinus > Pinus albicaulis. The sequence goes on from CM076579.1 coordinate 265,000,283, forward strand.
CTCCTCTCACTTGACCAAATAAGTCATCTATTCTTGGTGGAGGATATCTATTATTTATATTCCGTTTATTCAGTTGGTAGTCTACACACATCCTAAGTGTGTCATCTTTGTTTTTAACAAATAGTAAAGGTTCTCCCCATGGAGACACACTTGGCCAGATATAGCCTCGGTCCAACGACTCTAGTAGTTTAAGCTTTAATTATAATAACTTAGGAGTACTCATTCTGTAGGGTTCTCTAGAGACAGGTGTAGCTCCGGGTACCAATTCAATTGAAAAGTCAATTTCTCTTTTAGGGGGTAAATGAGGAATTTCATCTAGAAACACATCTTTGAATTCTCTAATTACGGGTAAAATTTCTATAGCTTATTTTTCAGTTTGTTGTCCTAATTCCTCCACTTGCACAACATACACTTGATAGCCTTTCCTTGTTGTCCTTTTTAATTGTGACACTAAAATTTATCTTATTGATATTGGTCTGGATTTTCCTCTTACTATCACTAGTTATCCCTCACCATATATACGATGAACTATTTTATCTAAATAATTAACTATTTCTTTCTATTTTTTAACTAGTCCATTCCCACTAACACATCATAAGAACATAGAGGTAAAATATTTAAATTCAGTTATGTTTCATACCCATTTAAATTTATAGAAACCTTTGGTAATTTATTAGTCACTTTTATTTTTGTTCCAATGGCTAACTGAATTAAGCATGCTTGCTGAAATTTTTCTGATTTTAATTTTTAGTTTTCTACCATCTGTGGACTTATATAGCTTAAATTTTCTCCTGGATATATCAAAACATAAACAGGTTGTTCAACAATCATACCTTCGATTTTGATCATGGTTGATTGGTATTCAGCTTGGCAATCCTCTAGTGCAGCACTAATTCTTGGATTGTTTCTAGCAACATCATTTACAGTAGTTGCCTCTCTCAATACTTGAATATTTTGAACGTTTCGATGAGGACAATCACGTAACATATGAGGTTCTCCACAACCCCAACACTTTAATGGTTTCTTCATTTTTACAGTGCCTTATTTATTATTCTTTGCATCCATCTATTTAGATCCAATTTATGATTGGGGTGGTTGATTTTCTCCAGTTTTTCTAAATTTCTTCCTTTGATGATTTTTCCCAAAGTCTTTCAAGTATGTTGGTTTTACTCTTTTCCCACTAGAGTCATCTTTCCCTTTTTCTTTGTTTTTCCAATCTTTCAGCTCATGATTTCTGCCTTTGAACTGTTGATAACACAATCTCGCTTTGCGCATCACTTCATCCATTTTCTTAGGATTGTCAATTTCTATTCTCTCTTTGTAAATAGTAGGTAGGAAAATTAAAAATCGTTGTACCTTGGCCTTCTCTTCTCTAATATAAGGTACATAGCGAAGCATATTAGTGAATTTGGTAACAAAATCATATATAGTGAGTTGTCCCAATCTCAACTCATGAAACTCTTTGGCTTTTTCATCATAGTATCTTTCATTCAAATATCTGGATTTAAATTTAGTTTGGAAGTCTTCCTAGGTCACAGTTTTCTTATCTAGTACATGCAACATTTTTGTTTCTTCCCACCACAAAGTAGCCTTATCCTATAGTTGGTAAATAGAAAATATGGCTTTCAGGTTAATTCCATATTCATAGACTTAGAAGTAATTTACCATATTTAGAAGCCAAAATTCTACATCTTCCTCCTTTTCACCATCATATTTGGGAGGTTTAATTTTTCAAAATTCTCCTTGAAATTCCATTTTCTTTCTTGACTATTGTCTAGCTGCTTCACCATCTGCAAACCCTTCTAATAGATTTCAACCTCTTTTATCTTTCTTCTAGGGTCTTTACATTCATGACTAGACCTTGAGGTTAATTCCTTAATCAACGTCTCTTTCTCTTCGCTAGCTTGCAACAATCGTTCATTATTGGTTCTTAGATGAACTAATTCTTGTTGCATTTCCTAGAACTTATCTAGCAACTGAACATTTTGATCAGGTGGCTTTTCCTCACCACCCAAATCTACAAATACACCTCCTCAATCGTTCATAGTGACAATTATACTTTCTGCACTAAATCATTGTACACAAAAATTATTTAGTGCTAAAATTTTTTAATTTAAATAAATTTATTGCGGTAAAATTTTGGATTTTTAATTTCTTGTGTGAGGACACATATATTCCCAGTGTTTCAACATAAGCTCTAATATCATCTGTAAAAACTCCACTTACCACAATATGTTTTTCTATTTATAGCTTAACTATTAAAATTTTTGTCCACGACTTTTAATTAGTTCATCACTATTTGATGAAACTCTGTCATTATATTTTCTGTTGTTATTCATTCATTCATAATTCGTCACTATTCGACGAAACTCTGTAATTATATTTTATGTTGTTATTATTTCATTTATCATTGGAGAACTCAGGTATAGCTTTTTTCTAATATTTATTGTACTTATATTACTTGTAGAATTCATCATTAATTTTCCTTGACAATTACCTTTAACGATATTTTGTCATTATCTTGTTCCACTATAATTGTTGTTATAATGTTTCTATTAATTCTAGGATAGCATAACCATGTTATAATTTAACTTCTAATTTAATCGTTTTATGGTCTTCTTGACCCTTTTATTTTAAATTCTAACTTATATAGTATATATTATACTATGTCCATCTTTAATATTTCTATGATATACCATACACCTTCCTTAGGTGATATGTATACCCTCTTTTATAATGTCAAACTCTATATATATACCTCCCGAACAGTTTGGATAATTTATATAGGGCATTATATAACCTTAATGCCAAGTTCATTACAGAACTAAGATGTCGGCACGATTAATCAATCCATCATAAATATGAATTGACTCTATAAAACGAATCATAATATATATGTTCTATAACCTTATCCTTTTCATCCTTAATAATAGATGGTACTTATGATTTATATATTCATTTGAAAATACATTTCTATTCTTACAGTTATACCTTATTAGCACTAACATTATATTCCTCTTATGGTGGTTTCTTAAAGCAAAGTACGTATACTAGCTATTTATACCACGTATAGCTATAATATACTCATCCTTCTTAATTGTGATACTGATTTGCTGATTCAGAATAAAATCCATAGATTTTTCAGATGAGATGTTTAAATAGGATTTCCTTTTTTGAGATATTTGTACTATGGTGATTAATGGAGATCACATGGCCTCGATGAATTTTTCAGCTACTGTTGTCTTAGATCAAAGCCACGTGGATGGTCTGGAAGATGTCATATCTCTACTATGGGATTGTTACGAGACCTAACCCTCTCTGAATTTTTCATTTTTTTCGTTTGGCTACCTCTGCTCTTAGCTCTGGTTCTTCAACCTCTGGTTGATTTTCCACGCAACCATGGTTTTTTGGGAACGTTTTTCTCTACATTCAGCCAGTGAAACTTCTTACCACTATTTCTAAGTTATATTTTAATTCATCTGCATAACCTTGTGAGCCCTCAACTCCTCAGGTAAACATTCAATGATGATTTGTTAGATTTATCTTGCATTTGAACATTTTTTTTTTGATTTTTTTTTCTTGTCATAGTTATAAGTTCTGCAATTTTTAATGCTTGTTTTGGGGATTTTAGGTTTTTTATTCATATCTAAGACTTTGATGATACTTGGCTTCAATGTTTACGGAAATGGAGGTAAATTTCCTCTGTAAAATAGACGTATGAAATTTTTTTCTTCATGCCAGTGTGCTAGTTGAAGAAACTTTGTATTCTTACAAGTACCATGCTTAAATTTATGTATTCATGTACTATGGTTTCATCCTATTTAACCATACGATAACATTAAGGTATATATGAAAATTTTGGTTTCATTCATAATACGTTATAGCTGGGCTCATGTAATTGTATATTCATAATTTATATACGGTCTATTGGTCTCTTTAATTCATATTTGTGAAAATTTTCCCTGTAGTATTCAATTTCTCCCTTGAATGAGATTTTTTCTGAGTTTTTGACCCCTAAATTTAGAATTTAATTTTTTGTTCGCTCTTTTGGTATGGGTATATGTTTACTTGGAATTGATTTCAGGGTTTTCTCTTTCCACGAGAATTCCATTTCAACATTTCCATAACTCATTATGAGAACCAATGTTGAACACATAATAAATTTGATTACGACTTTCTTGTATTTTGATGAATGTATTTCATTAATTTCAACTAGAAATCAATTTGCATTCAGACTCCTCCAAGAGATTACATTCACAAATTACCACGTTAATATTTTTGTAACATAAATTAAAATAATTTAGTATATGTTATATATCTTTGTTTTATTAATTTCTACATGAATCTTTACTGAAGTTTATGAATTTCAATTCATAGAGTCACCAAAGTTTTAATCAAACTATTATATAAATAAATTTCTTTCAGTATCTGATATACAATTATTTTATGCTTAATAATATACCTAACATGCTATTGTTCAAGAATTTATCCTTTCTATTGAGGTATTTTACTTTCTTATTTTACATATTTCCTTTCTATAGTAAATTCTCTTACTATACTTATAGATCAAATTAAAAATATGTGGATTTAATTTTAGAATTTTATTAATTCTCTCAATCAATAAAATTATCCTTTATATAGGAATAATTTCATATATTCCCAAACTCTCAGAGTTTCTCATTTACACTATGTCAATGATATGGAAGGTACCCTTCTTTTTATTTCTTCAGTTTAATTTCCTCTTCCACTTCTATTTTCATCCAATCCATTTACTAATGATTTTCCATATTTTTATGTGCATGTTTCCTAGCTCTGTCTAATAAAGCATAGTAAGGTAATAATTTATATTTTACTTGAGTTAAGTATTTTTGTATTTAACTAATTTTAAAGACAATTATACTCATTTTAACTCATTTATATTTTTGTATGTATAGGTACTCCATATGATTCCATGTACATGATTACAGTTTAATTGATCCTTTGTAATTTCATGGGTACTTTCATCACTCATTCATTGACAATAGATTATGATTTATTCTATACATGTTGGCCTATATACCTTTCAAGAATAGAACCTATGGAGCTCTGAACTGTATTAAATTTTATAATCCTATTCTACTGTTTAGTTGGGACCATAAATTTTGTCAATAATTTATGACAGAATTAAATTGAAATCTATTTAAAGTACAATATCTTGACTTAAATTATTGCAGTATCATAATGAGTACTCATTCTCAAAAATTAAATTGTATTTACTTTCGTGTATGTGTTTTATTCAGTTTGGTCCTCTATGACATTTCTGATATAATGCAATAAATTGTATTTGTATCAAACTTATTTTACAGTAACCAATATTTTTTGGAATTTACATATTCATGTTATTATTGCCTCATTGATAAACACACTAAGCTCCACTTCTTTCTAATGTAGTTATCTATGTTTTAAGTATTTAAATAAATAAGATTTACAACGTAACTTCAGATTTAAGCCTATTACTGGGATTTAGAAATTCTGAGATTTGTTCTATAAATTCTAATTTTCTATGTAACCATACATATCAACTATAATTTCTATAGTAGTTATATGTTAAATACATCACACTGTCAAATACATTTTTATACAAGATTTACTCATGCACAGATTTAATTTCTTACACATTTCCACCTACTATAAAAACATCATAATTTCATACCAATATGAAATACTAAAATTTATAATACATAATTGAATTACTTGTGCATACCACTTTTGGTCAAACTAATTTCCACCCAACCTTGAGCTTTCTCTCCACAACTCCCTCCGTCCAGAGAAGAATTCCTCCAAGGTGTAGACAACCTCTTGTCTACCCAAGAATGAATTATTTAATCTTGCTCTCCCTTTAGAATGTTTCCATAACTACGTCCATTTAAGCAGGATGTTGTTTTCCTTTTTTCCTATGCTTTCCTTTTGTTTTTTCCACAAAGGTACTTTAAAACTAACTTTTTCCTCTTTCTAGTTTTATTTCACCTCTTCTCAGTAACTTTCCACTTTAATGAGGTATCTTTTTAGTTTTTTATCTCCAATATAATATTCAATTTTAATTTACTTTCTCCAAGGACTTTTGGAGAATATTGGAAAGTCTTTGTAATCTTATCCATCCTCATGGACTTGAATCTTGGTCTCCATTTATACTCCAGTCCTTGCAAAATAATTAAAATTCCACATTTATTAAATTTAAAATAATAAAATATGTCCACAATAATTTGTTTCCTTTAGGTCCACTTAACCTTTAGAACTTTTCAACTGTCTAATAAAAGCAGTAAAAATATGGATATTACAATGAAGATAAAGAAGCAAAAGGAGAGACAGTTAATATATATCAAAAACCACAGTCATTGATTAACTATATTTTAGATTTATGTACAAATGAAGGAGATTGATTTTTTGATTTATTTTTAGGCTCACGTAATTTTTATTTTAGAAGAATGAATTTCACTATTTTCTTTTTTAAATTTTTTTGTTTATACTAATTTACTAATTTTTTTCTTTTGTACTTGATGACTAGGTACAACACTAGAATGTTGCATATAAAAAGGAAAAAAATGCATTTCCATTGAAAAAGACTCAGTACAATACAAATTTATTCAGCAAAGAATCAATGCTCTTCAATTTCTTCCAGATGAAATGCAAGAAGTTGGTTTGAGAAAATGGGATTTTCATGAATCTCGTGTTGAAATAAAAGCAAAAGAACCTCAACCACCATTATATGAAATGATTGGAAAGACATACTTTGGGATGTTGGCAGACATCAAAGATCCATCAGAAGAGGAAATTGATGAAAGTAAAGTCAATGATGAAAATATTGTGGAAGAGGACAATAATGGTACTCTTGAAGATGAAGTGTTTGGGTTACATGATATTATTCATTAAATATTAAGTTAAGCTTCTAAGTGAAGCTAATTTTTTGTAACTATTCATATGTTATACTTGTAATTTTTTTACTCTGACATTTTATGAGAAGAAATAATATTTAACTGTTGTTATTATATGTTTAATATTTGTATAATGTGATAATCACTTCATTTTTATGTGAATCATGTAAGTTTTGAAAAAAACTGTAATTATTATTAACTTTTCACACAAAAATTCACAAAATTAGCTAATTTTTATACTCTTTTTGTTAATTTTTCCTATAAAAATTGTTTATTTGACATGTCAGTTTTAGCAAAAGCAGATGCGAAATGTGTATATTTTCAATTATTTCCATACTCAAAATGTGTTTTTTATGTAAATTTTTAAAAATTCTTTCTTTGTTAGTGGAAATTATTTCATGTGCAATGAAATGTTATTTAACAATATATAATTAGATATAAGATTGACACTTTAAAGTTCTAACCCTTTTTATTTTTTTGACAATGCAAAAAATCAAATATCTCACTTAAAAAATAAAAATAAAAGAAAAACAAAAAAACAAATACCTGAAAAATGGTTAAACAAAACATGTAAGTGAATAGGAAGAAGTAAAGTACCTCAAAAATTGTTAAATTTAGAAAATAATTATTAGCATTTAATAGATTAGAAAAATTTAAGTCAAAATAGTCCTTCTAACAAAGAGGATGATGTTAGCATCAACACTTTTCAAAATCAACATAAAAACACTAACATTTTCAAAATAATATCTCTACCTATTACATAAGAAAATTTAATGTGTAAAAAACATGCCCAAAAAATTAACAGTATTTTGAATCAGCACTTTTCAAAATCAGACAATTTTTTGCTACTTAAAAAAAGCAGGTACTCGTTTCCATTCTCGTTTCAAAGATTACATTGTTTTTCAAAATGTTGATAACATGTGTCCAATTCCAAATAACAAGTGTACTTCTCTTGCCATGGTGCATTTCAATAACTTGTCTGACCTTTTAACCATTTCATTATGTTCTAACTAATAAGCATACTTCTATTCTCTGGTCTCAAGAGTAGTAGAAAAAAATCTTAGGAAAGATTGCTCATAATAGTCTAGATGCATGAATAGAAGGGACTGCGAAATTTTGACAGAAAGATATGGCCGCGCCTATGGAAATTTCAAGCCTTGAAGTACAAAAGAGATTTTTGAGATCCACACATTCATAAATAAATTGGTAAGAAGAATTTTCTAATTGTTTAAATTTCAATGATATATTTGATAAATGGTTAAATCGATGTTATTATTAGTTTAATTGAAAATTTTGGATTTGATTGCTCTATTGGATCATTGATATATGTGCTTAGTATAAATCTGTAGATAAGTAACAAAAATAAGGAAGCTTTTGTATTTAAATTGATTCATTGTTTCATGCAGCTGTAGAAACTATTTTTTTTTTTACATTGGGGTTGTAAGTTATTTTCTACGATCAATTTATTTTTATTTTTATACAATTTCACCCTCTCAAACTGTTTTTCTAATATAATGGAATATCAAAATTATAGAGATCAAATTTCCAATTTTCTAAAAAATAGTTTGCCACTCACTATTAATAAAATATCACAATTACAAAGATTAACTTTTCATTTTTCTGTGAGAGGTTTTTCACTCACTATTAATAATTCTCTATTTATGTTTATTTTGGTTTAGATATAATGCATAATTTTTTTAATGACAATGAATTACATATAATATTTACATCTTTCTAAATGTAACTATATTTTCTAGAGATCTGTTTTACAAAATTTATTTTCATTTTCTAACCACGATAGAAATTTATGAGGAGAAAATTGCTACAATGAAGCTGCAAAATAATATTCTCGTATGCCCATAAAGTGCCAACAACTTTACAAGGGGAACCATTGCAATTACCAAAATGGAAGATAGTTTCACCTATTTCATCTAACACCATTAAACCAATATCATCGTACTAATAGTAATTTATGAATAGTATAATCATCCATTATTTCAGGTCTCAATTATATAAGAGGACAATAATCACATATTATGGTTGATGAAAATGTTCTTAGATGATATATAAGACAGGCCATAACGTGCAGAAAGGAAGAAACTAAAAAGTGTGGAAACATAGGGAAATCTAGAGAACTCTTCCACTAGTCTGTTTTTAATAATCTTCCCAAAAGTAATTCTGCAAACATTTGGTATTAATTTACGATTTTTTATTAATTAATATTTGTATTCATTTGTGATTTTGTATTGATTTAGATTTGTATTAATTTATATTTGTGCTTCTTGTTGTATTGTTATTCAATCTATTTTTATAGAAGTGCTAGTGATATCTTTAAAAAGTAGCACCAAATAGCACCAAAATATAATTAGCTTCTAAGAAATAGAATAAACAAGGTTTTAAATGTTCATTTAATTCAATTTGTTTTTTTTTAATAATATAAGAATTCTAATATTTTTACATTCTTATCACATTTACACTAAATTTATGTGAATATTATTTTTTCTTTTTATTAAAATAAAAATACATTGAGATATATATTAAAAAAAACTACTACATTTCATCTTCATTGAATTTAAATACTCTAGAAAAATAATAATCTTTACATCTTTATTAACTTTAAAATGCAGTTATGTTAATAATATTCCATCCTGGAAGAGATCAAAAAATATTTCCTATGTGAGAAGATGGAGACGGCTTTATGTTAGTTATTTATATTTATATTTGGAAGAATGAATTGAGATATTAATAATATGCATAGGTAGGTTTAATTTGTTTTTAAAATTTTAATTCCAAAATTAACTACATTGAATAGTTGAACAATATACTACATAAATATTTTGATCTATTATAGGAACCCACAATGATAATTGTAAAACCAAAATGGATACAAAATATATTTTTTCGAATGATCCTTTTCAAATTAATTCAGTTACGACATTTTAGTTTGTTTGGTTGTTTTTTATAACAACAAATCTTAAAGGAACATTTTAAAATTGGTTCACAAATAATTCTTATATACCTATTTAGCTAATGGTATACTAGTCAAGTGATATTTCCCCTCTCAACATTGGTGCTTTGCACAATGTGGTAATTAAACTATTGGTGTACTGCTACTTACATAAGCATAATAAAGCATTGTTATATATATTTTAAATAATTGAATTTAGATATTTTTTAAAGAGTTGTTTTTATAATTTTAAGTATTTTTTACAAATAATGTTGTATAAGGAAGACATCTTTAAAGTATTGAAGAAACAATTTATTTTTTTTAATTTATTGTTGAGTAATTTTTTCTATGATAACTTTGTGTTTTATCTATAAAATTATCATATAAAAATATTCAACCTTCCAATAATTTCTATTATTCAAATAACTACAATTTACCATAATAATGTGTTGCATTTAAAAAATGTAAAGTTCACTAGCACCTAAATGTTTTATCCAGTACTAGACAACGATAAGTGATCAATGATGCAAGATTTAGGTGATATTTGAGTTAGTAAGAAATGTTATATAACTAACTGTACTTATATTTAGATTTAAGTTTTCAAATATTCAAGTTAGATTTAGAAATATTAAGCTCAATATTTAGATTTGATATTAACTTTATAGTGTTAGGTTTAATAATAATATCAAGGTATTATTATTGCAATCCGAGAAAATTATCACAAAATTATAGTGGAAGGAGACTCAGCCCTGGTCACTGGAATTCTTTGCAAATTGCAGCAAGGAACACCCTGGGAGAAAATTTCGCAAAGTTGGATGACAGCAACTCTTATTCAAGAAATCAGCCATTTGATGAAGCGGATCCAATACCTGGTACCAAAACATATCAGGCGAAAAGGAAATGCAACTGCAGATTATCTTGCAAATTGGGGATGTAATCATAGAGAGTGATCAATAGATGCTCGCCCCACAGATGCAATCTGGGAGGTGGAGCTACACTCTCTCCAACTGCTAGTAAACAAGGATTTACAGCCCCCCGATCGGGGTGAGCACTTGGCACCTCATGGCTCATTAATGTAATGCGATGGCGGTGATTTACCTCTCCATGCAAGAAAAAACCATAATGATACATAGGGACCATAGCTCATGGCACGATACGAGCGAGCGAGTTTTAATGATCAAGTGTGATGAACAGCCTGTGCTGTAAGAAGGAAGACAGTAAGGTTCATGCATGGTAAGTTCTCTTTCACCCTCCCTTCAAGAGGTAATGCTCTAATTTTTGCATGCAATCGATTCGAAGTGGCCAAGGAGGAAGACTGGAAACGCTACTCGTTTCAGCAATTCAGCTAGACGCTGGTATGTATACAACATTCTCCTTTCCCTGCATATGGAAGAAAATGCTCTGGATTGGAACTGTAAGTTTTATAAAATGGTAGAGTATTGTGTTAATAACATTTGTAATTATGAACTGCCCATCAATCAGCAGGTAACGCCCTGCTTTCGTGACCCTTGCCACCCTCTGTATGTTTCCTCAACCAGTCGTAGAGTTTCTTCAATTTACCCTGATAACAGTGTCACCTTGATTCAATTTGCTACCTGCTGTGTGAAGGGGAAAGGTAGGGTTAATGTGGGCAATGGTACCCACAGGTCTCTGTCTAGGGTAGCTTTCCTTTTGCGACATACTCAGTCTGGTTTACGCACTGAATTAGAATTGAATCCTTCACCCCACTGGAACATGCATAGTCAAGTAAGTTTGCACCGTCAAGTGTGTTGTTTGGAAGAAATTTGTAATATCATTCCTTTATTTGTTTTTCCGGTGACCCTTGCCATGTATCTCCGTGCTCTGTTAACTATGTTGCGGACCCTTTGCTTATGTTTTGATTTGAGGTTGATAGATAGGCTCCTGACCTGTATTGAGACGAATAGGGTGTATAGTTTTGGTATTCTACCCAGCCCCAGCAGTGAAAGGCTAAAAAATTAGATCAATTTTCTTTGTTTAAATTACTACTGCGATCGTAGTTCCACCCGTTATGGCCATGAGAGAAAGAAAATCTGGCCTTATGATGGAAATCAAACCCTTACTAAACCCTGCTATATATCTCTGTCACAGTATCAGATTCTGCTGAGTATGGGGAAATGGCGCTCAACTCCTCAGACTTTGAAAGGGAAGCAGCCTATTCAGCCAGAGCCACTGCCAAAGAAAAAAGGTAGGAAATCCAAACAAGAGCTCGTAGAAAACTTAGCAGATAGTTATGTTACAGGGAACTCCTCCAAGACTCGTGAGGAAATCCGAGGATGGGAGAGAGAGATCCAAACTGAACCAGAAGACAATGTAACTGAAGCATAAATTCTTGAATTCATCACTGATCCTGGAAACACCTGTGGTCACCTCACCCTATTTCATCAGACTATACATACCTATTGGACAGTTAAATGCCTGCTGGCAAAAGCCATGCAGAGTTTTCCCCCTGGACAGCAAAACATTGATGCATCAAAGTTGGAAGGTCACATCATGGAAAAGCTACAGGATATGCAGGACCAGCTTTATCATATCAATATTACCCAATACCAGGCAGCGGATCGAATGGGCAGGCTGGATGACAGAGTAGGACGAATCGAAAAACTGCTACAACAGCTCCAACAAGTGGACATGCTAGGGTCCAATGTTAAAGACCCCGCTCCTGTTTCTTCCTCAGATGGATAGTAGTTTACTTACTGTTATTGCTGAATGAAAGCTACAATTTTGTATGAACTCTTTTTCTTTTATCAGTATGTAGATAGATATGCCATAGAACAGCTAGCCCATGTGGACTATAGACGAATGAAACTTTATCAATTTTGGTACGCTTTTCATGCACTCAGATGGCCAACAGACCTGGTTTCCTTCGGGCAGGTTGAGGCCATAGTTGAAGTTTATAATTTTGTAACCTGCTTTGCAAATATAAATAGCAAATAGAAAGGTCCTACTATATTTACAAAAAAAAAAAAAAATTATTATTATTTTGGATTTATAATAATATTAGGTTTGTATAATAATGGTTAATAACATTATTAATTATTATTAATAATTATATTTTAACATTCATTTTAACTAATATTAAAATTAGCAACAATTATATAATATTAATATTAATGGTTACTAATTTTTCCCTTAAAAATTAACACTCCAAATAATAATAATATTAATAATATTAATAATATCATTATTACTAATTATAATTAATTAATATTACATTATATTAATATTATCAATTAATAATAATATTAATTAATGGTAGCAATTCTATATTTGATAGTATTAATATTGAAAGTGAATTTACTCATGGTTGAATACTTTACTTATTCTTACTTATATTATGTAGCACAACTTGTTTGTGTGGCAACTTTCTATTTTAGGTTTATTGTGTGAAATCATATATATGATACTATTTTAGATTTATAACTTGTTTATATATTTTAATCAACTAAAATATATTAACACATTCAAATTTTATTAAATATATATTATTAATTTTTTATTTCTTTGTGTGTAGGTGGCAACTTTGATGTAAAATTATGGTGATATTTGAGTTAGTAATTATTGTTGTATAATTGACTCTACTTATACTTAGTATTTATGAGATATGTGATAATCATTTATAATTATGTTTAATATTAAATTTAGGTTTTTAAATATTAAGTTTATATTTTTAAATATTAAATTTAATATTGTTTTGTTTTAATCTTAGGTTTATGTTTTATAATATTAGATTTAGTTTTAATAATAATATAATATTATTATTTTAGATTTATAATAATAATAGGTTTGTATAATAATAATTAATAACATTATTAATGATTTTTATTCATAATATTTTAACATAAAATTTCTTTAATATTAACATTTTAATAATTATACCATATAAATATCAATTATTAATAATAGTTTCTTCATAAAGACATTCATAAGAGTAATAGTAATTCATATTATTACGTTTAGGTTTAAATTAATAGTATTAAGTTATTATAGTAATGGTTAATAACATTATTATTGGATATTGTAAATACTATTTCAATATTAATTCTCACTAAATGAATATCAACACTTCTATAATATTAATAAAAATTATAAAATACTAATATTAATATCAATTATAAAATATTAATATTTAAATATTAATATTAATATTAATTAATATGAAGGTCAATATTAATATTATTGTTAATATTTAGAAACATTAATAATTATTGCTATTAATAACGTTAAATAACTTTGAGTTTTAGGTTTATTGTGTTATAAAATATGTTTAATACAATTTGAAGTTTATAAATTGTTTATATACTTTAATAAATTAAAATATATTTTAATGGCCCTATATTATAATTTATTAGAACATTCAATTTTTATTAAACATAAATTATAATTTTTTTATTTGTATGTGTCTAGGTGATCAATGTTATGCAAAATTATGGTGATATTTGAGTTAGTAATTAATGTTGTATAATTAACTCTACTTATATTTTAAAATTTTTGAGATAGTTTATAATCATTTATAATTATGTTTAATATTAAATTTATTAATATTATAGTTGGGGCTTTAAATATTAGGTTTTTTGTTTTAAATATTAAATTTAATACCATTTAGGTTTAATATTGTCAAAAAGGCCAATAACAAAGATAAAGGTGAAGGATAAGTGTGAGATGTCTTTTTATTAATCATAGATTTACATTTATACTATATTAGGTGTTACTCTTGTATTGCACATTCCAAGGTCACTTGGACTCCTCTTTGATTGTTTTCCTTCCACACCAACCCATAGAGGATTAGGTGTCTAACTTTCCCTCCCTTAATCCGAAGGGGTATGTGTGAGTCTAAGAAGAGAGCTGTAATACAAAATGGAAAAGTATGCATGGAAACACTTAGGCTGAATGAGCTCTCTGAAATGTTGGCATAAAGAGGTGGTATAAGGATGACCACGAACTCTACAATTCTTAGTGAAGTTCATAGAACTCTTCTAAATATGGAAAGAAGCTGAGGTGTTCTGTTAGAGGAAGTGCTCCTCATATTTTGAAGAAGGAGACCTTGAATATAGAAGAAAGGAAGTATACAACCTGCAATGTTTTAAGTATGACCACCAACTCTATAATGCTTGATGGATTTTCTAGAACTCTTCCAAAACTGGCAAGAAGTTGAAGTCTTTTGCTAGAGGAAGTGTCTTGAATTCTTTGAAGAGGAAGAATATGAACCTCACATAGATGGTTTAAGGCCAAACACCAACAAAAGGCATGCTCATGGGCATATGTGATCCAAAATGGAAGCAGAATTCGAAAAAACCCCAATAAAAAATCCAGTTACGTGACAAAGGTTCCACGCCCCCGAAACACTTTCCACTGTAGCGAGACCGCTTCTACAATCCAACAGTTGTGATTTAATCGCACAATCACAATCGCAATATTCCTTCGTTGGGCTCCTTGTCCTTCAATGCGATGATCCAATCAGTCTTCTGGAACCATTAAAACATAGACTCGCACTTATATACTTTCAACTCCCAATTTTGATTCCGCTTTCGGCAATGCGATATGGATCAGAAATGTGATATGAATTGGCGATGCGATATGGATCGACGATGCAAGGCTTTCGCGATGCGATATGGATCGGCGATGTTCCCTTTGAAATGGCTTTACACGATTCAACAATGAAGATATGCAAGGCTTTCAATGACGCGATATGGTTCTGTGGACTCGATAACGATAAAACTCCACTCTATAATTGCTTGAAGTCCCGATCTGTGTTAAAACAATGAACTAACCCAATGCTCAATGTATTTTGGGTGTTTTTTTCTATGGAACCAAAATGATACAATACCCCACCTATTTGTCTTTTAATGCAACAATTCCTTTAAGAAGAAATGAAATATACATGCTAGCATAAAAGCATTCAGCCAAAACAAACATTCGAGACCTCCATGGGCCGGTTAAGGAATGATACGCACACAATATGTTTCAATTTAATTAAACAATACAGAGTCTCGGCCTTAGACCAGATTACATAGGAAAATACCCTGTCTCTAAACACATACAATTCCAAAAACACTCTCCAAGCAATCACTCTACTCCTGCCTCTCCAATTCCCATTTTCATTACATTCTTCCTATTTTTTTTTTTTATTCACTCGAATATCTCTCTAACAATAAACAACAAATCCTCTATTTCTTAGCTCTCCCTCACACCTATGCAAAAAACTCTATCTCTAAATGTAAATAAAGATAATCTCTAACTTATTACATAAATGAATTATAAAAAATCGTTGAGAGATCCAACCCTTTCAGTAATACCGGTTTTGACCCATCAGTCAATGAATTTCAACCTATATAACCACAACATGTGAACAAATTTTCACATTGCTGGCTAAGTCTCGATGCTCCTACATCAGACTCCCGGGGAAGAAATGTCTTGTCCTTCAAACTTTCAAGACTTACTCCATACTTTTGTAGTTTTGCTGCTATTAACCAACTGGAATCTTCCACTGGCTGCTGATTCCATTTGACTAAGTATTGGAAATATGTTTTCCCTCTGGTTTTCTTGGATACTCTTTTATCCAAGATAGCTTCAACTTCTTTCCTGATTGATTTTGGTACCTGTTCCTCCCAATTCACGGATTGAACTTCATCACCTATATCTTCTTTCTACAACTCTGTCTCTGCCTCTCTAAATGAATATAAGTTTGCAACATTAAAAATGGGGGATATTCCAATCCCTTCTGGCAACTCAATCTCATATGCATTAGCTGAAAATTTCCTTATAATTTTACAAGGTCCAATTTTTTTCATTTTTAATTTATTGTAAGTTTTTGTAGGAAATCTCTCTTTCCTCAAATGCACCATCACTAAATCTCCCACTTGGAACTCTTTCTCTGTCCTTTCCAGGTCTGATCTCTATTTCTATAGACTGTTGTTCTCCTATAATTTACCTTTGACTTCTTCCTGTAATCTTTGCATCTGTTCGGCAAAATATTCAGCACTTGCACTCCCAACTTCCTGTTTTCCCAAATCTCTAAGCCCATACATTCCTATCGGATGCATTCCAAAGACTATCTGAAATGGACTCATTCAAGTGCTTCGTTTTGGTGTATCATTGTAAGCGAACTCAGCTTGAGCTAATGCCAAATTCCACTGTTTGGGATTCTGATATACTAAACTCCTTAATATATTCCCGAAACTCATGTTTACAACTTCAGTTTGTCCATCTGTTTGAGGATGGTATGCTGAACTAAAACTGAGATTAGTTCCCAGTTTCTTCCAAAGTGTCCTCCAAAAATTGCCTACGAACTTAGTATCATGATTAGATACAATGCTTACAGGTAAACCATGTAATCTTACAATTTCTAAAAAGAATAAATTAGCTTTGTGTGTTGCATCACTAGTTTTCCTACATGCAATGAAATGTTCCATTTTGGAAAATCTATCTACTACAACATAAATGGAATCATTCCCTCTCTGGGTTTTTGGTAACCCCAAAACAAAATCCATGCTAACTAGATCCCATGGTTGCTCTGGTATTGGTAATGGATGATACAATCTTGTATTCTGACTCCTTCCTTTGGCACGCTGACATATCCTACATTTCTCAAAAAAAAAAAATTAACATCAGTTTGTATTTTGGGCCAGAAATAAAATGCATTCACCTGAGCGAAGGTTTTATCTTGTCCAAAATGACCAGATAACCCTTCACTATGCTTTTCCTTGATTATTTTCTCCCTCATGGAACATTTGGGAATACATAGTTTGCTACTTTTGAATAATAAACCTCCTTGAAAGAGGTACTCCATCCATTGACTTCTGTTATGGCTCACTAGATTCTGAACTGTTGTGTAGATATCTCTAAAATCTTCATCATCCTTGTACATTTCTATCATTTCCTCAAAACCTACAACACCCACTTTGAACTCTTGCATAATATAACCTACCCTGCTCAATGCATATGCTACTTTATTAGACTTACCACTCTTATGCTTTATTACAAAAGTAAAACTTTGCAGAAATTCTACCCATTTAGCATGCTTCTGATTCAGCTTAGGCTGGTTATTGATAAACTGTAAGGCATGGTTGTCTCAACACAGAATGAATTCTTTCGGCAACAGGTAATTCCTCGATTTTTTTAATCCCTGCACAATAGCATAAAACTCCTTGTCATAAGAAGAATATTTCTTCTTCGCATCATTCAGTTTCTTGCTGAAAATTGATATTGGCCTTTTCTCCTGACTTAGAACTACACCAAGTGCTACCCCACTTGCATTTGTTTCTACTTGAAAAACTTTCTCAAAATTAGGCAATGCTAAAATTGGCTCCTCTGTTATTTTCTTCTTCAGCAATTTAAAGTTTCTGTTGGTTGCTTCTGTCCATCGAAATGGTGGATTTATCTCTTTGATAGTCTCAAGGATTGGTGCACAAACTTGACTAAAACCTCTTATAAAATTTCTGTAAAAACTTGCAAGTCCATGGAAGCTTCTTACCTCAAATGTAGTTATGGGAGTAGGAAAATTCTAGATTACTTGTACCTTCTCCAGTTCCATCTTCAAACCTTCTTTGGAAACTACAAATCCTAAGTACACCAGCTCCTCCCTCATAAAAATACACTTCTTCAAATTGATTAGTAGTTTCTCCTTCTGTAAAGTTCTCAGGACCAACTTAAAATGTTCTAAATGTTCCTCTTTAATTTTGCTAAAAATCAGAATATCATCAAGGTAAACTATGAAAAATTTACCTGCATGCTCCTTCAAGACTTTGTTCATTGGCCTCATGAACATGCTGGGTGCATTAGTGAGCCCAAAAGGCATCACTAACCACTCATACAGTCCACTATTTGTTTTGAAGGCAGTCTTCCATTCATCGCCTTCCTGAATCCTTATCTGATGATACCCGCTCTTCAAATATATATTAGTAAAGTATCTAGATCCACTTAAATATTCCATTAAATCATCCATTCTAGGAAAAGGAAATATGTACTTGATTTTTATCTTGTTGATAGCTCTAGAATCTGTGCACATGGGCCATTCTCCTCCCTTCTTCAGACTGAGCACTGTCTGTACTGTTATCACCAAAATAGGTCGTGATAGGCTGTTGGTCAGGCTACCTCAGTGTAACTATTTCAAACCAAAATTTTAGTTGAGGCTTAGCCTCCTCAACCTGAGAGGGCTCTCTCACTAGGTTTAAGATTTTGAATTAAAGATTAGTTGGCTAACTCTAGGAATAAGTTGGATAAAAGTGTATGACTGGTTGAGATAATGATCAAAAAACATCTATTGGGAAATGGAGTCTAGGTATTTTCCCACAAAACATCAACATCATCTTATCATGGAAGTCAGGGCATTTCAGAGTTCTTAAGTGTATCAGTGAAACAAAAATAGAGTGAACAAAACACAATTTACAAACATATGCAGGAAGTTAGAGCATTTTCCAATGAATTATAAGTAACATATGTTTATACCACTGAAAATAGATAGATAAGGAAAACCATAGTAAGATCACGCATTAAAAACTCTTTCTAAATCCTGAGTAGTAAGCCAATATTTGTATTATGATAAAAACACACAGTCTGCTATAGTAACATAGTCTGCTTTTTCATGAAAATTGCCAACCTTGAGGAATTCGACCTCATCTCTCTTATAGAGTCATTAAAAAATTGGATTCTATGATCCATATTTAGAGGAATTCAAATTATATCTTAGATTGACACTTATTTACTCTTAAAATGACTATTCATTACATGTGATAGTTAACTGTCTGTTCTACAGTCCTAATACAATTAGTAGTAAAATTCCTTCTTATGACTAAAACAACCTTATCTAGAAATTAAATATTATGTTTGAGAGTTACTCCTCCTAATATTCAACCTTGATGGTGTCCATAACCTTGTTGTCATATTCTATTATCTTATCTCTTATCTATCCTGACAACTAGGAACATGTTTCCTGCAATATAGCTGTAACCTTCATCTATGCTCCTTGAATCCTTTCACTGACAAAAACGAAACTTTTAGAAAAGTGATAAGTGTTATCATTTCTATGGAATCATGTCCTTCCACCTATGCGAAATTAAGCCCTTGCAAGAGTGTAAAGAAATCTGATGTGTCTGCACTATGAAAATATCAGTTGTTTTCGTAGCGGAGTAACTATGCCTTTGTAAACATCTCTTAACATCCAATTCCTATTCATTTAACCCTGTAACTTCATTTTTGAGCCATTTCCATCTTCTAGCAGCATCCATACTTCAAAAACTAGGTTCTTTATCTCTTGAAATCTTGACAAAATATTTAAAACTGCACCTACAATAGTTTCATAGCGTGCTACGAAACTGTTGTGTATGTCACCTACATCAGTTTTGTAGCGCACTACGAAACTGCTGTGTATCTCCATATTACTTATTTTCTTCATCACCTTTAAATCTTAAAAATATTTATAGTCCTTTAATGGTGACTTTGATGCTAATAGACCTGGAAATCAGTATAAGCCAATTTTTCCATGTTTTCAAAAAGTGGTGTCTTTCCCAAAACAAAATTATACTAGGGATTTGTCACTTACTGTCCTACTTCTGTTGTGGCTGACCTTCTTTAGAGTTTTCCAATTGGATTTCAATATCTTCAATGTGCCTCTTCAACCTTGGGTTAGTGGCCCTTAAATTTACATTTATCCTCCTCACAAATTTAGCCTCTTTGATTGCAGGCAGAGTCCACGTAAAAAACTAAGCTTCACTGCTGACTGTTTCAAGTTTTGAGACTCTTTCAAGTTCCCACAGAGCTTTAATTCTGTCAAATTTTATCTTCTCCACCACATGTTTTCTTGTTTTCTTCTCAAGCTTAGCAATTTGAAGATTAGCTAGTCTTAGTTTTTCTTTCATTCCTTCATAACTGCTTTTTTCTCTTTGAGTATGGAAAACTCTGTTTCTATCATCTTCAAGCATAGGTGATGAAATGTCTATGGGTTCCTCATAAACATTTGAAAATTCTCCATCTTTATCTAACTCCACATCCAGTCCTTGCAACTTTTTTAAATTCCTAGTTAGAGGCCTTCTGGGCTTGAACACAAACTCTGAAATTTCATCATTAAAATCCAGCTTTTTGGAGGATTTGATCTTCTTAGATTTCCCTTCATCCAAATTTATAATATCTTCTTGCACTAAAGTAGATTCCTCAATATCAATAGCTTGTAAAATATCATTCAAACTACCCTTTAAACATGGATCTTCTTCTGAAACCAATGTTTTGCGTTTTTCCCTTGCTATTTGTCTTCCAATCAATCTTCTCTGGGCTGATTTGCTGGTTGACTGTTCCTATACTTCTTCTTTACCTTTGGTTATCATCTTTTGTGCAAGTTGAGCAGTTTCTTGAATCATTACAGGTGTTTTAGTCTCTGGCTCTTTCACTTGTTTCTAGGCTTTAACTTAACAAATCTCTTTGATCTTGTTCCTACAGGGTCTATGGTTTTTTATGGTGATTTTTCTTTGGCCCTAGGGCTAACACCTGTTTCATATGTTTCCACCCCGAATCCACTCAAAAACAAAAATGCAGACCATTCTCTATTCACCCTCTAAAGTTCATGCAAAACTATTAATTTAACAAGACCATGATGGAATAATGAAGTTTCACATGCCTGGGCTTTCATCTACACCTTATCTGCCATCTTGGCCAACCTCCAAAACAGAAAGAAAGGTAAATCTAGAGAAATTATTCCAATGAAATGCAATAAGAGCTTGAAATGGTAAGAATACACCTTATGGTATCTTGCTTCATAGGTGAAATATCATTGAATGTTAGAAAGAAAGTTAGCATATGTGTCCTTGACAGAACCTCTTGGCACTACTTTGGTTAAATCTATCGCCACAAATTTTGGCTTCAAAAATATTTTACAAGGTTCCATTTCAAACCTGAAATTCTTGAACCACCTTTCTTCTCCCCTTGGAATCTCTGTCACTAAAGATATAATTTTAGGTGAAATTGGTAAGTTTAAACATCTAACATTTGTATTTGAACCTGTGAAATTAATGGAAAATTCTTTTATAACTTGATTATGACCTCCCTGTAGCTTTTCACAGAATCTCTAGCATCGTACTTTATTGAAGGCTTCTTCAACTGATTTATCCTTTGTGAGAGCTTCTATGACTTCAGGTTCTGTTCTCAAAAAACGGCCTGATCTATGATTTCTTTTTTTCCTCTTTCATCTTTCTCTTAGAATCCCTGTGGCTTCCGAAAACCTATAGTAAACTAGCTCGCTTTATTTCAAAGAAACTGGCTCGCTTGATTAAGGGTTTAGCCTCGCTTCATAACTGGTTCAGCCTCACTTGAGAATTGACAGAAGCTCTGGTTTATGCTTACCATAAGCTTGTCATTCGAAGAAAAACAAGAAGCAAGTGTTTTTGCAGGAGACAATATAACCAAGGACAACCATCCCCTTTACAAATTTAAAATTATTGATGACAAATGACCCCTAACGAATCTCATGATGGTTATGAATGGTTGCATGTGTGAGAAAGGGTTCATGGACTGACACCTAATCATGAAAATTTAACGAATTTTGATGGATCTGACAGTTGGACAGGATTGGTTACGAATCCCCGATTCCGTAGTGCGTGTAATGTATTTTCAGGATTTTGCGCTATGAAAAAACCAGTGTTTCTGTAGCGCAAATTTTTTTTTAACATTTTTTGCGCTACGAAAACGTGGCTTCGTGGCTTATTTGAAAATTCTTGGAAAGTGACTAAACACATGATTCCTGAAACATGAAATGGGACCCTTAAAATGTGAAACAAAGTTGTTGGACCTTATTTGATGATGGAGATGAAATTCTATCCTTATGATTTAGATTCTAAAAACATAAAAATGACTTAACCCCTATTCTAAGACCATGAATTAGGAACAAATACAAATTGTCCAAGTTTGGAAAAATTTTATAGTGATAACAGGTACAACACACAGGCTAAGGCTTTCTCTTATCAGTCCTTTTTTCATCAAGTCTTGTATTTGCCTTGCAACCTCTGCGTTTTCTTGAGGAGTTAGTCTATACACAGCTTTATTTGGTAGATTTTCCCCTGGTATTAAGTCGATATGGTGACTAACACTTATAACCACTGGAAATACACTCAGCGATTCATCCAAAATGATATCCATAAAATTACCTAACACAACTTTAATTTCTTCAGGAAAATCATTTAAGTTTGTCGAAGTCGAGATTACCTTAGGCCTCCCTACGATAGCGAATTGCAATCCCTCACTTTTTTCAACCTCTTGTAGCAATTTTTGACCACTTATCAACATGATACTGTTTTCAGGCAATCCTTTATCTGCATCATTCTTCAATGGCAATAGAGTGTGCTTGTTTCCATCCTTCTCTATGGTATAGGTGTTTCTCCTTCCATCATGAACCGCTTTCCAATCAAACTGCCATGGTCTCCCCAATAATATATGACATACATCTATAGGCATAACGTCGCATAAAATCACATCTTTATACGTACCTATTTGTATTCCAAAATTGCACTATTCTATCACAATGATTTGATGGCCCTTCTGCAACCAAGACACTTTGTAGGGTGTAAGATGTACTGTCTTTGTTAACCCAAGCTTATCCACCATCTCTCTGGACACAAGATTGTTAGTGCTTCCACTGTCTATTATTACCTTATAGCACTTACCTTTTGATTTACAGGTGGTTCTGAACAAGTTCCTCCTCTGTGCAGGTTCTCTAGTCTCATTCTCTACTCCAGGAAAGGTTCTCCTCAACAACAGTAATTCACCTTCTTCAGGGGGTTCTTCTTTCTCCATATGTTGTGGTGGTTCTGGTTTTGCCTCAGCCACATTTGAATTCCTCTAACTTGTTGATTTATTATGAGGACAATCCAATGATATATGTCCCCACTCTCCACATGTATAACTCTGAACATCTCTTCCTCGCCCTCTTGCTCTGGGCATGAATCTTCCTCTACTAGATTTTCCTCTTTGTGGTGTGCTGCTACTTGAGCTCCCTGCTTCATGTTGATGCTGTGATCCTCTGGATCTGGTAGCTCCTCTACCTATGGCTGAGCCTTTTCCTCTGTTTCTCTGACTCCGCTTCCTCAAGATCTTCTCCTCTACCTTCAAACTCGCTTGATAGGAGTCCTCAATAGTTTTCACACTTACCAACCTAATTTCATCTTGTATCTCATACCTTAATTCATTAATATATCTAGCTACCTTTCCTAGATCGTCTTCAACATGACCAGATCTAATACTTAGTTTATAAAATTCTTCAGTATATTCCTTAATTGTCATCCCTTTTTGTTTTAAGTTCTACAATTGTCTAAACAGATTTAATTGGTAATCCTTCGGAAAAAACATACCTTTCAACTTACTTACCATTCTATCCTATTGCTTAATTTTGGACTTCCTTTTTCCCTCCCTCGATAGCTGCAATTCGTCCCACCATAAGGCTGCATGGCCTTTCAATCTCATGGCTACAAACTTTACTTTCTTCTTGTCATCAACTTCTTCATAGTTGAAGTACTTATCCAACGAACTTACCCATTCTGTTAGCGCCTCCACATTAAGGCTTCCGTCATAGAAGGGGACTTCTATCCTTGGTCGACTACTAGATTTGAATAACATCTTCGTAACTTTAGCTGCTTCATTTTCTTCCTCTACTTCTTCGTCTATGGACTCTTCCTCATCGGCACTAGAAATTCCACCCTCTGTCACTCTTCATTGCGTAGTTTCCATGGTAGCCATTCTTGTGCGCAAATGCTAGATCTCATCTAGAAAAACTGCATTTGCTATAGGTCTCCCTCGACCTACCCCAACTCCTCTTCTTGGCGACATTCTATCTACGATGCTCAAAAACAACGTAACAAGCTATGATACCAAAAATGACACAAAACAGAAGCATAATTCAAAAAAACCCCAATAAAAACTCCAGTTACATGACAAAGGTTACATGTGCTCGAAACACTTTGCACTGTAGCGAGACCACTTCTATGATCCAATGGTTGCGATTTAATCGCATAATCACAATCGCAATATCCCTTTGTCAAGCTCCTTGTCCTTCAATGCCATGATCCGATCAGTCTTCCAGACACGTTAAAACATAGACTCACACCTATAGACGTTCAATTCCTGATTCTGATTCCACTTTCGGCGATGCGATATGGATTGGCAATGCGATATGGATCGGCGATGCAGGGCTTTCACGATGCGATATGGATCAGCGATGTTCCCTTTGAAATGGCTTTCGGCGATGCGATAATGGAGATATGCAAGGTTTTCAGCGACGCGATATGGTTCTACGGACCCGATAATGATAAAACTCCACTCTATTATTGTTTGAAGTCCCGATCTCTGTTAAAACAATGAATTAACCCAATACTCAATGTATTTTGGGTGTTTCTGCCTATGGAACCAAAATGATACAATACGCCACCAATTTTTCTTTTAATGCAACAATTCCTTTAAGCAGAAATGAATTATACAAGCCAACATCAAAACATTCAGAGAAAACAAATGTTGAAGACCTCCACGAGCCGGTTAAGGAATGATACACACACAATCTGTTTCAATTTAATTAAACAATACCGAGTCTCGGCCTTAGACCAGATCTCGCGGGAAAAGACCTCTCTCTCTAAACACATACAATTCCAAAAAAACTCTCTAAGAAATCACTCTAATACTGCCTCTCTAATTCCCTTTTTCATTATGTTCTTCCTATTTTTTTTTCATTCACTCAAATATCTCTCTAACAATAAACAACAAATCCTCTATTTCTTAGCTCTCCCTCACACCTATGCAAACAACTCTATCTCTAAATCTAAATAAAGATAATCTCTAACTTATTACATAAATGATTATAAAAAATCGTTGGGAGATCCAACCCTCTCAGTAAAACTGGTTTTGACCCATCAGTCAATGAATTTCAACCTATATAACCACAACATGTGAAAAACATTTCACGTTGTTGGCTACGTCCCGATGCTCCTGCATCAATATGTGTCTTTGGCTACAACTCTGAATATTGAATGACGGGTTGTGCCTCAAGCTCGCTTGAACTGTTATGTCTCTAGCTACAACTCTGAATTGGGAATGATAGGTTGTGGCTCAGGCTTGCTTGAACTGTTGTGTCTCTAGCTACAACTTTGAATCTAGAGAGACAGGTTGTGGCAGAGGCTCGCTTGAAGTGGCTTTGGAGCTTGTAGATGACCACCATTTCCCCCCCCCCCCCCCCGCAGATACAAGGTGATATTATGGTGATAACTCAACTTCAAGATTGTTCAATATTCTATAACAAATTATCACATATGACTTAAACATGTTCTTGGTTGTTGATGCCCATTGACAAGAAGCGATCCATCCAAGATGAATATTTGTTCTTGAAAGAGGCTTATTTATGAAGCATCGGTGTGAAGAATGAGCTTTCTAACCATAGTTCTTGGATGGGTGAAGATCGAAACAATGATCTTTCATATGGCCAACTCGATCACACAGTTGGAATTTCACAATTTTTTGTTGTTGTTGTGTGAGAGGAGTAGAATATATAACGGTTGTAGGTGAGCTACCATGAAGAAATCCGACACTCTAAAATTTGATGGCCTTGGAGTAGTTTGGAATGTAAAAGGACACATCCTTGTCATATCCAAGACTAGTTTTCTGCTTGTTATGGACAAGCTCTTCCCAAGATCTGATGCTGGGCATGGGAGGTGAAGTGTGAGCTTCTACATCTGCATACAAATCTCCTCTTCTATTGGGATCAATGATCTTACCAATATCTTTTTGTTTATCTAATTTTTTCTCAGTTTTATGTACAAAAAGAAGTCAAAATTAACACTTTTTTTTTGTAACTCCTCTTGTTGTAGCTGAGATTCAAGCTGCAAAAAATCAATCTTCTATATGCATTTTGCAAGCAATTATGAATGTCGGAAATATTTTCCTTTCAGATTTTTACCATCTCATCACCAATGGAGAGTATCAAAGTATTCACTGACTCTAATACTTAATCAAATTTGGCTCATCACGAATGGAGAGTATCAAAGTATTCACTAACTCTAATACTTAATCAAATTTGGCCATTTTGTCAGCAAAAAATAAAAGCTCAAGATCAACAAATGAGGAGTGTTGTATTTTCAAGAAATGTGTGCAGGGAGTCCAAAAAATACTTGAAACATACATGGAAAACAGTTTAACTATTCCTTCAATACTATAATTCTTTCTTGCCCAAAATTTGCAAAGAGCCACCAAACTAGACAATATAAATTCGTTATTGGTGGAGACTTTTATATCTCAGTATTAGCTACAAGGATACATAAATGAATTTCAAAGTCCAATATTGGTTCCCCATGGAATAACGTTTTGTTTTCTAACTAGACTCTTCGAATGTCATAAATTTGTGCCCATATAATCATATCATACCTAAACTGACAACATATATGTTCACAATATTCATATATAACTAATTTAGTGCTTCACGTGTGACCAATTCAACAAAACTATGTTTAACTTCTCAACATAGAAGAAGATATTTTCTAGATGGTGTAATGGCCTCAGCAAAATTTGTTAATTGCAGTAGTTCAAAATATATTCCAGCTGCTTCGCTATCTAGAATACTATCATGTATAATGATAAAAAAACCCATGGAAATGAAGCACAACGCCAATTCATCTTCATTTTTCAAGGTCGATTCACCTTCATTTTGCAAAGTCGATTCATTTTGCTCTCGTGGAGCATTACAATGTGGAGAGAAGTAATCGAGAGGTGCTCAGTAGTTCAAAATATATTCCAGCTGCTTCGCTATCTAGAATACTATCATGTATAATGATAAAAAAAACCCATGGAAATGAAGCACAACGCCAATTCATCTTCATTTTTCAAGGTCGATTCACCTTCAGTTTGCAAAGTCGATTCATTTTGCTCTCGTGGAGCATTACAATGTGGAGAGAAGTAATCGCGAGGTGCTATGCCTAATAATGCCTAATACCAAAATCCGTTTTTTTGTTTTCTTTGTTGTAGAGGTGTGCCACAGACGTTGTTTTTTTTTTTTTAACAAGAGTTTGAATTCCATTTATGAAAATAACCCAAAAATCATGATAACAATAAATTCATTAACACCCAATCACACATTCAAGGTTACAAGGCATAAATTTAGATTGGAACCTGGAAATTACTTCAGTGAGGCAATATTCGGTGTAACCATGAACTCGAGGATGAATATCGACTATCCAATGGCAAATAGACTCAGAAATCAATTGCTATAGTTGGCAACTCGTACCATCATAGTAGAAAGTTCAACATTCATGTTCAACAAACAGATACTGCACAAATTTATGGATCTAGCATTGATTCCAACACTAATAACTATTCCACTCATCCAACAAAATAGCCTGAACTTGTCCCATTGTTAGCTAATCTCGTCCCGCTAGGTACTGGAAGAGTTTCAAACCATTTTTACAATAAAATAATTCCTGGATTGATTAGTCTAGAGATAGGAGGAAGGACTACGAACTCTATTTGATTAATAGGCATTCGATTCACTTTAGTCATGGAGCTTAGCCTTTTCTTTAAGGAAATCATTTTTTCAGAAGGTAATTTTTGACCCTGGCAGAAGCTTACAATCTGAAAATGAATACCATGATTTCTTAAGACAGCTCAGCCTTCTCTATAAATCTGCTACTAAAGAGACAAATAATGTTGTTTTCTGAGCCTGCTACTGAGGGACTACACCACAAAATTGCATTCTACTGCCTTTTATTTTTTTAAAGGAAACACACCCTCTAGATGACCACTTATGAACTTGAGACAGTGAGCTACAACCCAATAAAATACTCAGCCTCCCTGAGAAACAAGTACCGGAAATTATTATGAGCTGGGGACATAAGAAATTATTTCTTTTCCCAATAGACATAAATGGGAATGGAAGTTTTAATCTTCCTTAGAGATGAAGAAACCGATTCCAACAAATTTTCGCCCTTAGGATATTAAATCTGGAACTAATTTCGAATATATGGCTCCTCGAGATTTTGGAATCATAAATTATGGATATCAAACAATTTTTTTCAGCCTTATAAATTATTGACAATAATCCATGATTAGGATTAATAAATCCATTGCCAATGCATATGAATCTGACCTTTATATGAATTTTTCTGTGTCTGATGATTCTTAAAGAATTCGTGGTAGAATGGCTTGGAAAGCCTTTGTTTCATGAGAAAGAGAAACAAATTTCCCCATATGGACAATGGGTCATTACATAGGCTAATCGATTTGACACCAATGGCTACAAAGAGTAGTCTCGGCCTCCCTCTATTTATGTGACTCCTCAATAGAGATCTCGGTCTCTCCAAACAATAAACCCTCGCCCCTCAAACAATTAATTCAAACGCGTAGCTTTCATGGTCTCCCCTTATTTTGTTAACTTATGACCAAAGAAACAAAATAACGTATATAAATAGGATATTATACCAGCAGTTTAACATAGAGGATGACAAGACCATTGTATACTAGGAATTTAAGGCAGGAGTCTCCACATCGAGACTTCAACCGATTGAAACTTTTCAACTAAGAGATTGCAATGCAATGCCTCAACACAACAACAAAACTACCAGAATTAATGTCTCTTCAATGCTTGACGTAGAATACATTAATAGGATGCTACTCCCTCCACCGCATACAATCCAGAGCGTAGAAATATGGCAGACAATGGTACAGAATGCAAGATGCAGAGCAAAGGAATATGGCAGAGAGGGAAGCCAAAAATAGAGCTAGCAGAATCAAAAAATGTGAGGCCTCGCCTAGGCGTTAAAACCATGTTAAATACACCAATAATAAAGAAATAGGTGAAGGATAAGTGTTACATGTCTTTCTATTAACCATAGATGTACATTTATACTATATTAGGTGCGATTCTTGAATTTCACATTCCAAGGTCACTTGGACTGTTTCCACAAATATTAAGTTTAGGGTTTATAAAATTAGGTTTGATTTTAATAATAATATAATATTATTATTTTATATTTATAATAATAATAGGCTTGTATAATAATCATTAATAACATTATTAATGATTGTTACTATTAATATTTTAATATCAAATATTAATAATATTAACATTTAAATAATTATACAACATTAATATAAATTACTAATAATTTTTTCTTCATAAAAACATTCATAAGATTAAAAGTAATTAATCTTATTAGATTTAAGTTTAAAGCTAATAATATTAGGTTATTATAGAAATCGTTAATAACGATATTATTGAGTATTCTTAACACTATTTTTAACATTAGTTCTCACTAAATTAATATTAACACTTATATAATATTAATATCAATTATAGAATAGTAATACTAATATCAATTAAAAAATGTTAATATTAATATTAATATTTTTAATAATATTATTAATTAATGAATTTTAGTACTAATATCACTAACATTATTAACATTAAATATGAATAAAATTTTAATATTATTTAATATTAATTGACATGAGTGAAAATATTACTATTATTGTTAATGTTTATAAACATTAATTTTAACATTAATTATTAATAGTAATAACATTAAATAATATTATCATGTTCATGGTCCAATGTCACATTATGACAACCATGGTCATCCATCGTCAAACATCGCATTGTGACAAAGATTGTCTCAATTTGGAAATCAACCTTGTTCCAACGTCTCATTATGACAAATATTGACTCAATTTCAAAATCAAGCATGGTAAACCATGGTACAACAACGCATTGTGACAAAGATTATGTCGATATGAAAATCAACCATTGTTAATGATGGTCAACCATGTTTGTTTTAGGGTTTATAATATTTATAACATCGCATTGTGACCAAGATTGCCTCAATATGAAAATAAATCATGGTCAACTATTGTCAATTATGGTCAACCATGGTTAATCACGGTCAACCATGGTACACCGTCACATTGTGACAAATATTGTCTTAATATGAAAATCAACCATGGTCAACCATTATCGACCATGGTTAATAATGGTCAATGATGGTGTGATGTCGCATTCTGACAAAGATTTTCTTAATATGAAAATAAACCATAGTCAATCATGGTCACCAATTGTTAACCATGGTCAATAATCATGGTCACATTTTGACAAAGATAGTCTCAATATGAAAATCAACAATGCTCAACCATGGTGCAACGTTGCATTATGACAAATACTGTCTCAATATAAAAATAAATCATGTTTAACCATGATCGAACGTTTCGTTGTGAAAAAAATTGTGTTAATATAAAAGGAAACCATGGTAAACAGTGATCAAAATTATTTATTTTAGGGTTTATAGTATTTATCTTAAGGTTTATATAAATTGATTTTATAATGTTAAACCCCTAGGTTTAATATTATTTCCATTGGCTTTTAGTGTTAATCCCTTTCTTTTATTAGTCCCTTGGGTTTATATTCATGGTGAGCCATGGTCCAATGTCACGTTGTGACAAATATTGTTTGGATATGAAAATCAACCATCGTCAACCATTTCCATTCATTTTCAACCATGGTCCAACATCACATTATAACAAAGATTGTCTCAATATGAAAAATAATCATGGTCAACCATCTTCGATCATAGTCAACCATGGTCAAATTTCGCATTGTGACAAAGATTTTCTCAAAATGAAAATCAATCATGGTAAATCATGGTAAATATGAAAACAAACCATGGTTACTCATGGTCAACCATGGTCTAACATCCCATTGTGAAAAATATTGTCTTAATATCATAATCACCCATTGTCAACCATCGTTAACTATTATCAACCATGGTCCAACGTTTAATTGTGACAAAGCTTGTATCAATATGAAGATCAACCATGCTCATCCATTGTTAATGATCATCAAAAACCATGGTTACATTGGGAGAAAATTTTTCCCATGGTACAACGTCACATTCTCACAACCATGGTCATCCATGGCCAACAATGGTCTAACATCGCATGTGACAAAGATTGTTAATATGAAAATCAACTGTGGTCACGCATTGTTAACCATGGTCCAATGTCACATTGTCACAAAGATTATCTTAATATGAAATCAATCATGGTTAGCCATGGTCCAAAATCGCATTGTGAGAAATATTGTATCCATATGAAAATCAACCATGGTCAACCATACTTTTTTTAGGGTTTATAATATTTATCTTAGGGTTTATATATAATGGATTTACAATATTAATCCTTTGGGTTTTTTAGGTTTTTAGTATTAATCCTTTTTTATTAGTGCCTTAGGTTTATAATATCAATCCCTTGGGTTTATTAATCTAATGGTTCATATTCCTAGGGTGTAATATTATTGATAGACTTTAGAACATTAATCATAGGGTTTAATATAGATCCCTTGAGTTTATAATTCATTAGGTTTATAATATAAATTCCTTGGGTTTATAATATTAATCATAGGGTTTATATTCCTAGCATTTAATATTAAGCATAGTTTTTACAGTATTAATCTCTTACGTTTATTAATTTTATAGTTTATATTAATAGGGTTTTACGTTATTCGCTTGGGTTTATAATCCCTTGGATTTTTAATATTAATCCTTTGGGTTTATAATATTAATCGTAAGGCTCATGATATGAATATTAGGGTATACTATTTATTTTATTGTTTATAACATTTATCTTAGGGTTTATAACCCTTCGGTTTATAGTACTAATCTCTTGGATTTAATAATATTCCTCGAGGTTTATAATCCCCTTCATTTTTAGCATTAATCCGTCGTTCTTATTAGTGCCTTAGGTTTATAATATCAATTCCTTCATTTTATTAATCTAATAATTCATATTCCTAGAGTATAATATTACTGATAGAATTTAGGGTTTATAATATTAATCCTAGGGTTTAATATAAGTCCCTTGGGTTTATAATCCATTAAGTTTAAAATCTAAATTAATTGGGTTTATAATATTAATGAAATGGTTTATATTCTGAGGGTTTAATATTAAGCCTATTTTTTACAATATTAATCTGTTAGGTTTACCAATTTTAGGGTCTATATTCCTAGGGTTTAATGTTATTCCCTTTGATTTATAGCCCTTTTTTTTCTAATATTAATCTTATGGGTTTCTTAATCCCTTGGGTTTATAATATTAATAGTAAGGTTCATGATATGAATCTTATGGTATAATGTTTATTTTAGGGTTTATAATATTTATCTTAGGGTCTATATCCCTTGGGTTTAATATTATTCCTCTAGGTTTAAAATCCCTTGCATTTTTAGTATTAGTTTCTTGGGCTTATTAGTCCCTTGGTATTATAATATCAACTGTTTAATATTGTAACATTGGAATGGTACAAAAATGTATCCAACGTCACAATGTGACAAACATGATGAAAATATGTCTCACAATCATTATCACAATGTTACATTACTTTGTAATTTATTCAATGTGACATTGTTACATTACAAAAGTCGAGTTTAATAGAAGGTTTATAATATTAGCGTATTTTAATATTTAGTTTATAATCTTAAAATTTAATATTGAGTTTTTTATTTGTAATATTGGGATTTATAATATTAATCTTAGGGTTTAATATCTATTCCTTGGATTTTTAATATTCATTGTTTGGGTTTATTAATCCCTTAGGTTTATAATATTAATCATTTGGCTTTAGCATTATTCCCCTTGGTTTATAGTCCATTGAGTTTATAATATTAATCCCTTAGGCTTATTAATTCCTTGGATTTATAATATTAACTTCTTGCATTTATAGTACTAATCCTAAGTCTTATCATATTAATATTAGTGTTTATATTCATATGGTTTAATATTGATCCTAGGGTTTAATGTTATTCCCTTGGGTTTATAATGCCTAGGGTTTTTAATATTAATCCAATGGGTTTTGTAATCTTTTGATTTTATAAATGTTCTCAAGTTTTCTAATATTAATTATAGGGTTTATATTCTAAGGGTTCAGTATTACGCCTATGGTTTATAATATTAATCTTATGGTTTAATATTAATCCTTTTAGTTTATAATCTCTTCGGTTTATAATATTAATCCCTTAGGTTTATTAATCTTAGGGCTTATGTTCCTAGGATTTAATATTATCGTGACCTTTAATGTTATTCCCTTTGGTTTAAAATCCCTTGTGTTTTTATATAAATCACTTAAGTTTATTAATCAGATAGGTTTATAATTTTGATCCTAAGGTTTATAATATTAATCTTATGGTTTAATGTTTATTTTAGGGTTTATAATATTTACCTTAAGGTTTCTATCCGCTAGGTTTATAATATTAATTCCTTTTGTTTAATATTATTCTCATGTGTTTATAAGTCGTTTTGTTGATTAATCCCTTGCATTTATGATATGAATCCCTTGGATTTATTAATCTTAGGGTTCATATTCCTACAATACATTATTATTGATAAGGCTTATAATATTAATCCTAGGGTTTAATTTAAATATCTTGGCTTTATAATCCATTGGGTTTTTAATAAAAAATCCTTGATTTTATTAATCCATTGGTTTATAATATTAATATCTTCGGTTTAATATTAATATTAATTTCTTGGATTTATAATTTAATATTAATATTAATCTCTTGGATTTATTTTCAATTTAATATTAATCTCTTCGATTTATAATTTGTAATATTAGGATTTATAATACTAAAATGTTATATTTATCGATCCCTTGGGTTTATAATATTAATGTGTTGGGGTTATTAATCTCTTCGATTTATAATACTAATAATTAGTTGGGTTCATTAATTCCTAGGGTTTGTAATATCTTTGGTTTAGAACATTAATAATTAGTTGGATTCATTAATCCTTTTGGTTTATAATGTTAATCCCTTGGGTTTTAGTCCTTCGATTTTATAATATTAGTCGCTTAGGTTTATTCATCCCTTGTTCTTTTAATATTAATCTTATGAGTTTTTAGTATGACTAATCCTTTGGGTTTATTAATCCATTGGGTTTATAATATTCATCCATTATGTTTATAGTATCAATCCATTTGTTTTACAATATTAATCCCTTAGGTTGATTTCCCCTCGTGTTTAATGTTTATAGTATTGGGGTTTAAAATATTGGGTTTGTAGTTTTATGCTTTATAATATTAATATTAATCCCCTAGGTTTATTAATATTAAGGGTTTATAATATTTTTCCCTTGGTTTTTTAATCTTTATAATCTGTTGGGTTTATAATATTAACTCATTTGGTCTATTATTCCCAAGGGTTTATAAAATTAATCACTTCGGTTTATATCATTAATACTGTCGGTTTATTATTAGAATTTATAATACTAATCTTTTGGTTTATAATATTAATCTTTGGGTTTATAATATTGGGTTTTATGATGTTAGGGTTTGTAATATATGATGTAATTTTAAAGTTTAAGATCCTGATGTATCACATTTTTCTTATTAATAATGTAATATTTTAATCCTAGGGTTTAGCGTTTTTCCATTTAGTTTATTTTCCCTTGGTTTTATAATATTAATCTCCTAGCTTTGCGATAATGTAGTTTTTATTGTTTGACTTATAATATTTCATTTAGTATGAGGATGTGAAATGTTTGGTTTTTTTATTCGGTATATAATATTGGGTTTAATATTGATTTTTTAATATTAGAGTTTATAATATTAATCCTATGGTTTGAAATATTTAGTTTGAGGTTTATAATATCAACCTTAGGTTTTATAATGTTGGATTTTATAATATAAGGACTTATAATAATTCATTTAATATCTTTATCTAGGAATTGTTAATAAATTTATCATTATGTATAAAAGATGTTGATAGTTATATTAATATGTTAATAAATTTATATTAATCATTAAGATAATGATGATGGATAAATAAGTATTATTAGCAATAACCCTATATTATTATTATATTATGTTAATTTTTTTTATTATTAAATAAATAAATATGTGTTATTTATATAGTGATTAATAAGTACAAATAGTGAATATTTAATGGCCATATTAACACTATATCTATAATAATTATTACTATGATTGATAAATGCTTATGGGCCTATATCAATCACATTTACTAATGTTGTTAAATAGGTACTCTATATATGCTTATTTGCGTATATCAATCACATTGATAAATATAGTTGTGTGCCTATATTGCCATTATATACATGTATTTGAATATTGATTTTTTTGAAATATGCCCATAATTTCCCCAATTCCCCAATGAATGCACTGATAGGTATGGCAGATTACTAATTATATACACATAGAATTTAGGTGAAGCCCTTGAGATGTACATTAGAATTTCGGATACATCATGCTTCAAAAGCTGAGGTGACGCCGTTGTGATGTACATAAGCTCTAAGACATCTTGTATTACTCTTAGATCTTTCTCTATTTGCACTTATTCGCTGTAATTTGTCACCATCCTGGGTAAAAAATTCTCAGGATTTCGACAGTAAGTAGCCCATGTGTAGCGCTTGTTAATTTTCTCACCATGAGCTCTGTTGCACCAATAATTGTTGCGATATTTGCGAGATTTTTGCACAGGCCAGGTACTTTAAAAGTGAGAATACCCTCCGCAGACTTGTGCACAGGCCAACTAGCTTAAAAATGACAATACCGTCTCGGACAAGGTGAGGCTGCATGTGGATTTTCAGAAGTTCGTTTGGAGATACCTGACTTCCTAACAAACATTAATACTAGACACGCATTGTCGACATCTCCGATCTCTGGTGTTTCTTTTTACTGTTATAGGACATCTTATAGTTGTGCCAACGAGAATGGCAACGGTTACGGACCGTTCAAAATCAATTAACTCGTACTGTATGAAAGGCCAGGCCACTACAATGCTAAGATAAGGTTTGATGCCAATATATGGTGTGGACACGGTGGAAGATAACATTTGATGGGATTTTTCTGCTTCATTTTGGTCCTTGGTTAGATGTGGGGTAATCCTGGGATAATGTCACTAATATAGTTGGTGTGTATAACATATATTGCGGCATGAAATATTAGATTTTGTAAACATTTAATCTTTATATACAGCACTTAAAGCAGTTTACATTAAATCTCTGTACACAACATGTGTTGCAGAATGCATCATCAGATCGTTGTATACAAAAATAAAAATCTGTATAGTCTTTAGCTTGCTGGATAATGTTTTCCCATCTTACTCCTCGCTGAATGTTCACATTGTTTGTTTGTATTTTATTCATTTCAATTCTCCGAACTCAAAATCATGCACGGTTTCCGCATGAGCCATTCGATTCTTGCATACAGAAACAAAAATCTCATTAGTTTAGGACTTGCGTATAATGTTTACCCATGTTCACGTTTCGCCAGAAGTCAGTCTTTCGATCGGTACTGAAAAGTGTTGGAATTATTGAGGAATTCCAAGCAAAGAGTGGAGAGAACAAACTCTCCTCTACAACACAGAGATGTTTAAAAACAAAAAATTTACTTGCAGATAGAGATGGCATGAAAATGCTTTCTATTTCAATAACAGAACTTAAAAACAAAAACTGTTACAAATTTCTTCTTCAATAGTGAGGGATTCACAAAATATGAATAGGGACTGCTACAGACGCAGTGCTCCACAAAATAAAACTTCTCTCTCTCTCTCTCTCTCAAGAACGCACAAGCAGTGCTTTGTTCTTCTTAGTGTGTTTTCTTGCCTGCGGGCTCTTCACACAGCGATACAACAACATTACAATACATTCATTTCAATGCTCTCGGGCCTTTTTCACTTTATATAGCACGGCGGGAGCAAAACCCAAAATAAAAGAAATGAAACAAATACAAAGGAAAAACCTTTGCGCAACATAAAACTTTAACATTGGCGCGACGTACGAGTGGGGACCACATCATAGTCGGCCATCGCAATTAACAGTATTGCGATATGCGATATGGCGGAACGGCAAAAGTGCGATTTGCGATATTTGCGATGTGCGATAGGATCGCATCGCAAATATCTGCGATAACACATGGCGAAAACGAACAATGAAAATGCGATATTTCGACATTGCGACGGTGCGACGGGCGCACATCGCAACTTTCAATATTTGCGATCAACATATATATATGTGGCGGAACAACTTTGTAATATGCGATTGTGCGATCTTGCGATGGCGCGACGATCGCACATCGCAAAAAACTATCTTGCGATGGCGGAGAGCGATGACAACATTGAAATATGCGATATGTGATTTTGCGATCTTGCGATGGCGCGACGATCGCACATCGCAATTTCAGCAAAACTCTGGCAATGGGCGGAGGGTGATTGCGGTAAAATGCGATATTGCGATGTTGCGATGTTGCGATGGTGCAACCATCGCACATCGCGGATTTCCACATCAACAAGACACTTGCGGTCTCAAACTTCAAAATTGCGATCTGCGATTTCCGCTTTGGCGCTTAAGTGGTAGGGACCACTTGTCCAACCTCTTCATAACTTTTAAGTCTTCCGCCTGTTTAATTCAATTTCATTCAATTTGGTTGTTGAGGGCTTTTAAGCCCGACTTGACTATTTTAAATAAAACTGCTCCTCCGTAGACAAAAATCTTCATTTCTCTGTCAAAATTGACTTCACCCATACTTCAAAATTAATTCCTCTGCACTGCTGCTGCTGCTGCTGTACTTTGTTCTTTGTTCTTCCTACCCAAGGCACGACAGGTGACTTTAATATTTCAACACTCCCCCTTAAAGTCAGCTGCTGGGTTATCCATCATACTCAAAAATTTTCTTAAAAATTCAAATGTTTTATGTCCCAATGGCTTTGTCAAAATATCTGCATATTGCTCCTCTATTTTATAATGCTGTAAAACAATTTCTCCATTGTTCAGCAATTCTCTGATATAGTGAACCTTTGTGTCTATGTGCTTCGTTCTCTTATGAAACACAGAATTCTTTGATAATGCAATAGCTGAGATATTGTCACAATAAATCACAGTGCCCTTTACCTGTTCTTGACATAGACTTCTCAACATTCTTCTCATCCAAATTTCTTGACACGCTGCTGCTGTAGCTGCCACATATTCTGCCTCTGCTGTAGATAATGCTACAATAGGCTGTTTTTTAGAAGCCCATGAAATGGCTCCTGAACCCATATGAAAAACATAACCGGAAGTGCTCTTCCGATCATCTACACTTCCAGCCCAATCATTGTCAGTGTATCCAACTAATTCTGAATTTTCTGAAGCTGTATACAAAATACCAAATCCTTTTGTTCCTTTCACATACCTCAAAATTCACTTTGCTTCTTGCCAATGTGCTTCTTTTGGCTTCTCCATAAATCTGGAAATTAAACTAACAGCATGTATAATATCCGGCCTAGTTGCAGTCAAATGTATGAGGCTGCCAACTATGCTTTTATACAAACTTGGATCAAAATCCTTGCTGCTGTCATCTTTTCTCAACTTCAATCCCATTACTCTGGGAGTAATTGAAGCTTTTCACTCCTGCATATTAAATCTTTCTAAAACTTGATTCACATACTTTTCTTGAGAAATAAAAATTCCTTTCTCACCTTGCTCTACTTCTATTCCCAAGAAGTATCTCAACAAACCCATGTCAGTCATTTCAAACTCATCTTTCATGACTGTTTTAAAATTTTCAAGAAGGTAATCATCATTACCTGTAAAAATCAAATCATCAACATATAAAACAACAATGAGCATCTTACCATACTTTTCTTTGATGTAGAGGGTGGGTTCTCCCTCACACTTTTCAAATCCATTTTCCAGTAGATAGGAGTCTATCCTACTGTACCATGCTCTTGGAGCTTGCTTCAGCCCATAAAGAGCTTTCTTCAATTTGCAGACCTTATGCTCTTGGCCTTTCTTCTCATATCCGAGAGGTTGTTCCACATATACCTCTTCCATTAAAACTCCATTTAAAAATGCAGATTTTACATCCATCTAATATACTTTCCATTTTTTTTGTGCTGTTATGGACAACACTGCTCTTACTGTTTCCATTCTTGCAACTGGTGAAAAAGTTTCTTCATAATCAATTCCTTGCTTCTGCTTATATCCTTTGACAACAAGTCTGGCCTTGTGTCTCTCTATCTTTCCTTCAGCATTGCTTTTGGTCTTATAGACCCATTTTACACCAATGACTTCTTTACCTTCTAGGAGATCAACCAGCTCCCATGTTTTGTTCTTCTTTATGGCTTTAATTTCATCATCCATAGCTTCTATCCATTTTCGATCTTTAATAGCATCTTCAAAATGAATAGGATCATCAACTTGACAGTACAAAGCAAATAAGGAATTCGTACCTTCGTTTGCTTCTCCTTGCTCATAAATTTCTCTAATACTTCTAAACCTTGTTCCGATTTCACTTGGTGTAGTTGTGCTTGATGAAGCACTCATTTCTGCTCCATGTGGTGTGCTTGCAGATGCACTCCCGCTTCTTCTAAAGGGTGTTCTCGCTGCTGCTTGAGGTGTCCCTTGCTGTCCTTGTGTTGGTGGAGGTTGTGCTATAGATGGGTTATTAATTTCAACCACATCCCCCTCATCTTCATCATGAGACAAACAACTTTTAACATTGACTGTTTTCTCTATGCTTCCATCCCATGCTTCCTCTTCAATGAATTGCACATCTCTGATTATCACAAAATTCTTTGTGGATGGGTTATACAGTATGTATCCTTTGAAATCCTCAAAACATCCAAGGAAAATGCACTTCTCCCCGTTACTATCCAACTTCTTTCTCAACTTGTCTGGAATGTGTACATATGCCACACATCCAAAAACTCTCATGTGGGTGACTCCCTGTTTTCTGCCACTCCACGCTTCTTTTGGAACCTTGTTCATCACAGCTTTTGTAGGGCATCTATTCAAAATATACGCAGCACAGTTTGCTGCTTCTGCCCAATACTCATTCGGAAAATGTTTTGCCTTTAGCATACTTCTCACCATTTCCATTATGGTTCAATTCTTTCTTTCAGCAAATCCATTCTGTTGCGGTGTGTACCTTGTGGTAAACTTCTTGTGTATGTCGTTCTCTCTGCAAAAACACAGAAATTCCTTTGATATGTATTCTCCTCCTTTATCAGTTCTGAGGACTTTAATGTACTGCCCACTTTGTTTCTCTACAAGAGCTTTAAAGTGGCAAAATTTCTGAAAAACTTCACTCTTATATTTCAGAAAATAAACCCACACTTTTCTTGTGAAATCATCTATGAAGGTGAGCATATAGTTGATGCCTGAAACCGATGTTGTTTGCATCGGCCCACATAAATATGAATGAA
This sequence comes from Pinus albicaulis, assembly GCA_034641835.2. Taxonomy (NCBI): domain Eukaryota; kingdom Viridiplantae; phylum Streptophyta; class Pinopsida; order Pinales; family Pinaceae; genus Pinus; species Pinus albicaulis. Next base: position 265,041,349 of record CM076579.1, read on the forward strand.
TGATTTCTAAGGGTGCTTTCGCCCTTATGCTTTTCCCTGAAGGAAAATTTTCTCTGTGTTTCTTTCCCAAGATGCAGCCTTCACATAGGCTGTCAGGTTTTTCAATCAATGGTAAACCTCTTACCATTCCTTTTCTGTGAAGCAAATTTAATCCTCCGAAATTGAGATGTCCAAATCTCAAGTGCCATAACCAATTTACATCTTTTTCTTCCTTCTGGAAGGCTTCTTGTGTTACAGCTGCTACATTCTTTCCTTTTCCTTTCAAGTCAATGTTGAGCTTGAGCGGAAACATTCTATTGCTGGTCATTTGGATTTCAGCAATGATTTTCTTGCTTGGAGGAATATCTTTTATTGTGCACACATCATCTTTAAAAATTACATTGTAACCTTTGTTTATGAGCTGCCCAATGCTCAAAATATTACATTTCAGACCTGGAACATAATACACATCAGGAACAAATTTCTGCTCCCCATTCCTTGCTCGAATACTAACTCTGCCTTTTCCTTTGACAGAGATCTTAGTATCAGTTCCTGTGGTCACTTCAGATTTTACTTCTTCATCTAAATTGGCAAACACTGCTTTGTTGCCAGTCATATGATTACTACATCCTGAATCTAAGAACCAAACATCATCTTCCCTATCCTGTGCTACATTGCAAGCTAACAACACATTACTTGGGTTCTTTTCTTCTTTTGCTACATTAGCATTCTGCTTATTTTTCATGTCATTTTGCTTCTTTCTACATTCATTGGCATAGTGCCCATATTTCTTGCAATAATGACATTGGACATTGGATTTTTCATACCTCTGTCCATGAGCATGTTGGTGTTGATGTCCACCTTGCTGGATGTTGCATTGGTCGGGGCTCTGACTTTGACTATTGCTCCTTCCATGTGAATGTGAAGGGCTGTTCCTTCCACCTCTGCTCTGGTTTCTACCTCTTCCTCTTCCTTTGCCTTGACCTCTTCCTCTTCCTGAAGGCATCTGGGTCTTGAAGGCGTGCTCAAGAGATGAGTGTTCATCTCTTCTCAATCTCTGTTCATGAGTTATCAACGAGGCATGAAGTTCATCATCTGTGAACTGTGAGAGATCTTTGGTCTCTTCTATAGTGGTAACAATAACATCAAACTTTGAGGGTAAGCATCTCAAAAGTTTCTCCACTATCATTTTTTCTTCAAGAGTTTCTCCATGGGATCTTATTTGATTTACAATCCCAATCACATGTGTAAAAAATGTGTCTACATTATCTGAGTCTTTCATGCAAAGAGTTTCAAAGTCTCTTCTCAGCAACTGAAGTGTTGCTGTCTTAAATTTCTCCATACCTTCATAGGCTACTTTTAGAGTTTCCCATGCCTCCTTGGATCTCTTAGCTGCTGCTATCCTTGGAAACACACTCTCGTTTACTGCTTGATACAAATAGAAGAGGGCCTTAGCATCCTTCTTTCTATTGTTCTTCAATAAATCCTTCTCTGCTTGAGTTAAGGCATTAAAAGCCTGCTAATCAGCTGGTTCAACAAAACCATCTTCTACAAACTCCCATAAGTCTTGTGAAACAAACAGGGCTCTCATGGTAATGGCCCAATAATCATAGTCCTTTCCATTAAATTGTGGAAGCTGAACAATTCCAATGCTCATTCCAGTGCTTGGTCCAGCCATTGCTCTTAAACTGAACTCTTCACCTAAACAAACTGTCTTTCCTTTATGAAAGAATAGACTCTTTTAAACAGAAAACAACAACTCAGTTTTCTTTGAGAAATACCTGACTGTGACTTCTGTCGAGCTTTTCATGCTGCTGGAGAAAACGCTGCAACAAGTCTTCTTCTTCTTTAGCTTCTTTGAGACATTCAAAGAGCCTGAACTAGCTCTGATACCATGTTGGAATTATTGAGGAATTCCAAGCAAACAGTGGAGAGAAAAAACTCTCCTCTACAACACATAGATGTTTAAAAATAGAAATTTTACTCGCAGACAGAGATGGCATGAAAATTCTTTCTATTTCAATAACAGAACTTAAAAACAAAAACTATTACAAATTTCTTCCTCAACAGTGAGGGATTCACAAAATATGAATAGGGACTGCTACAGACGCAGTGCTCCACAAAATAAAACTTCTCTCTCTGTCTCTCAAGAACGCACAAACAGTGCTTTGTTCTTCTTACTGTGTTTTCTTGCCTGCGGGCTCTTCACAAAGCGATACAACAACATTACAATACATTCATTTCAATGCTCTCGGGCCTTTTTCAATTTATATAGCGCGGTGGGAGAAAAACCCAAAATAAAAGAAATGAAACAAATACAAAGGAAAAACCTTTGCGCAACATAAAACTTTAACATTGGCACGACGTACGAGTGGGGACCACATCATAGTCGGCCATCGCAATTAACAGTATTGCGATATGCGATATGGCGGAACGGAAAAAGTGCGATTTGCAATATTTGCGATGTGCGATGGGATCGCATCGCAAATATCTGCGATAACACATGGCGGAAACGAACAATGAAAATGCGATATTGCGACATTGCGTCGGTGCGACGGGCGCACATCGCAACTTTCAACATTTGCGATCAACATATATATATGTGGCAGAACAACTTTGCGATATGCGATTGTGCGATCTTGCGATGGCGCGACGATCGCACATCGCAACAAACTATCTTGCGATGGCGGAGAGCGATGACAACATTGAAATATGCGATATGTGATTTTGCGATCTTGCGATGGCGCGATGATCGCACATCGCAATTTCAACAAAACTATGGCAATGGGCGGAGGGTGATTGCGGTAAAATGCGATATTGCGATGGCGCAACCATCGCACATCGCGGATTTCCACATCAACATGACACTTGCGGTCTCAAACTTCAGAACTGCGATCTGTGATTTGCGCTTTGGAGCTTAAGTGGTAGGGACCACTTGTCCGGCCTCTTCATAACTTTTAAGTCTTCCACCTGTTTAATTCAATTTCATTCAATTTGGTTGTTGAGGGCTTTTAAGCCCGACTTGACTGTTTTAAATAAAACTGCTCCTCCGTAGACAAAAATATTCATTTCTCTGTCAAAATTGACTTCGCACATACTTCAAAATTAATTCCTCTGCGTTGCTGCTGTACTTTTTTCTTTGTTCTTCCTGCCCAAGGCATGGCAGGTGACTTTAATATTTCAACAAAAAGCTAGTGCAGGGTGAATAAAGTCAAGTCGTTCACTTTAGTCATGGCAGTCAAATATGCATAAGTTCAAATAGCTCATTTATGTCACTCATTGCTAGGTCATGGTGTATAAAGTCAAATAGTTCATTTCATTTCTATCACAAATTGCTGAAATGAAATAGTTTACCTCATTCATATTACTCATTGATAGTGTATAAAGTCAAACAGTTCGCTTCACTCATCTTATACACTCAACAGTGATAGCTTTCATTTTATTCACTCAAAACTCATAGCTTTCTTTGTGAAATAAAAAAAATGCACTAATATAAAATAAAACAACCTATTTCAGATAAAATGAAGCTTTCTCCACCATATTTCAGAAATATTTTGGAATCAGCAATCCACATCATGGGCAATGTGCATAAAGTCAAATAGTTCATTTCATTTTAATAATTCCTTTCTAAAGCGAAATAGTTTAGCTCCTTCATACTACTCATTGCTAACGCCTAGGGTATAACATCAAACAATTAGCTTAACTCATTTTATTCACTCAAAAGTCATAGCTTTCTGTCTGTACTAAGAAGAATGCACTAACTCCTCCGATATAAAATCAAATAATCCATTTTTCCACCGTATTACAGAAATATTAGCATGCACTAACTTTTCAGATATAAAATCAAATAATCCATTTCTCCACTATATTTTAGAAATATTTTGGCATCAACCATCCATATAAAAGTTGCCGTTCTTAATATCGGTGTAATTGGATAGCATATTTTTTAATAAAGTTCCCACAAAAGTCGCAGCGTTTCCCTATGTATTAGAGTGCAGTTAGTAGTGCATGGTGTATAAAGTCAAACATTTCAATTCATTTATATCTATCAAATTTTAGAAATATATTGAAATTTGGGAATATTCCTTATATGGGTGTAATTGAATAACAAATTTTTGAATATTTGAGTGCAAATGAATAGCAGATTTTTTAATATTTGATAAATTTTAGACATTGGTGAAAATAGATGAATTCATATGTGTCCATCACTTTTCCTCAATATTTTGAAATCTGCAATATACATGAGGATTTCAAAAAAAAAAACTTCACTTATGTTTGAGAATATTATGAATCTATATATTGGAGGAGTCGCAACAATAATACTTAGGAATCAAACAAAAGGAAATTATTCAACAATTCAATATCCAAAATCAATACCAAAATGAATCAAGTTTAGACAGATTGATCATCATTGGTTCCAACCAAAAAGCAGGATTATAAGGAAATTATATTTCTTACCTTCATATTATGTAAAATCACTAATTGCAATTCTTTGATGACAATGTTTTTTAAAAAGTGTATTGTGTTATGACTCCACGACTATATATCAGGATAAATGTAGGGTCATATATGGGGCTAATTATATAAGTAATGTGGTAAATTTATAGATAATAATGGTTCATCTAATAAAGGATTCATATGTGCAATGTGTGAATAGGTAAATATAGAGTTCATGTACTCATTATTAAAGGGACATGTGATTTGAATACACAAATGTGTTGGGGTGTTTGGAAAAGCTTCTCCTATTCTTTAAGGATTTACTATCTAATTAATATATTTATCTATATTGTACTTGTGCTATATGCTCAAATTTAATTTACATGTTGCGTGATGTAGTTTATTGTGATATTGTAAGTATTTGATCATAACAACACTTAATTCTTGTCTCAAAGAGTAAAAGGCCTTATATAATCACATACAAAATAGAAGAGCAAAATAATATTTACTCCAAACAATAAATAAATATTTTCATAAAAATATCGAAACAGATAAATCCAAATCTTTACTCTAATGCAACATTTTGGCAAAACAATTATAGTTCATCTTATTCACTGATAAATCTTTTAATGCAACATTTTGACAAAACAATCATAATTCAGCTTATTTGCTAATAGGTATTGTAATGATTCTAGAATAATAAATATAACTACAAATAATAATATTCACATTAACCATATTATTTAATACAAATTAATAATATATAAATTATAAATAAAACCAAAAGCACATTATATAATAATCCTTACTTAAAAGAGAAAACTGGAAAAAAAATATTATTATGTTTTTAAAAAATTAATTGAAAAAAATATGAAAAAAATAATAATTTATTACATTAATAGTATTAGATTAACTTTGTCTCGAGATAGCTTAATTGGTAGATTCAAATAACCTAGATTCAAATCCCCTGTTTTGAGAGTAAATGCATAGAGTTTTTCAGAGATTTGTCCTCCCTATAACTCTATATATATATAAATATATATATATATAATAAAATTTCATTGTAACTTGCTTTTCATAATACTTATCAATTTAATCATTATCTACTTCTTCTAACACTAGAACGGCATAAAAGAAGTAACATAAAAATTAGTATTTACTAACAATTTTTATCACATAGACAAATACATATAATATAGTTACCATGGATCCGTGTATACTACAAAGAAAACATAACTTACAAAGGAAACATAATAAGAGGAGGCAATGTGAAAATGCATGAAACTTAAAATCAAGAGTAGAGTTATTGTTTTGTGAAAACTCGTTATTATCTACAATGTCAACAACAAAACCATCATGTGACAGTTTCCAATGATGCAAGGTGTAGTGTATAGGTGCTAATTATAAGTTCAAATCCATTCAAATCATGTCATGGCAACTTACAATGGAATCAAGGGAACAATAAGAAGTTGTGGTGTGTAGATGTTAAGGATGGGTTGAAATCTATGCCACGGCAACCTAGAATTGAATGGAACAATAAATATGCACAATGGGGTGCCCATCCCAATATCCGAGATCCGTTTCTCCATAGAAAGGTGACGTAGAACATGCATCTAGGGATTCACAAAACAAGGAGGTATGGACCCCTAACCATGTTTTCCCATTACTACAACGTCGTCGGGATAATTTAACATAATTTTAACATCAAGTAAACAAATATCACCTACGATTATTCGATGGGACTACGACTTAACCGTAAGGAAAGGGTGAGGTCCAGCACAATAAAGTGCTCGTTGAAATCCCATACTAAAGAATAACATGCCAGCTCAGCAATCAATACAGGTGATTTTTAGGAGACCGACGAACCCTTTACCAACTCGTGATCTCCCAAGGAATTTTAGTAAAGAATTTGTAATATTAGATGATACATGCTAAGTACATGTATTTGAGTATTGATTTGTTTGAAATATGCCCGTACTTTCCCGAATCAGTGTACTTATGGGTATGGAAGATTACTAAATATATACACACAGAATTTCGGATACATCATGGTTCAAAAGTTGAGGTGAAGTCCTTGGGATGTACATGAGCTCTAAGCGATCTTGTATTACTCTTCGATCTTGCTTTAGTTTCACTTGTTCACCGTAATTTGTCGCCATCCTACGTAAAAAATTCTCTGTGTTTCAACTGTAAGTCGCCCATGTGCTTGTTAATGTTCTAACCATGCGCTTTGTTGCACAAGAATTGTCGCGATATTTTGAGAGATTTGTGCACAGGCCAGCTCGTTTAAAAATGACAATACCCTCTCCAATAGGACGAGGTCAGGTTGCATGTGTATTTTCCGAAGTTCGTTTGGAGATACCTGACTTCCCAACAAACATTAATATTAGACAGGCATTGTCGACATCCCCGATCTCTGGTGCTGCTTTTTGTTGTTATCGCATCTCTTAAAGCTGTGTCAATGAGAAAGGCAAGGCTTACGGACCGTTCAAAATCAATTAACTCGTACTGTATGAAAGGCCAGGGCACTACAACGCTAAGATAAGGTTTGATGCCAATATACGGTGTGGACCCGGTGGAAGATTACATATTTCTAGTGATTGATGGGATTTGTCTGCTTGATTTTGCTCCTTGGTTAGATGGGTAATCCAGGGAGAATGTCACTAATATAGTTGGTGTTGTTGAAATCTTACTTTCAACGGTGGTTGTGCAGAGCCGCTTTTTATTTTCTTCTCCAGGTTTATGTACTCCAAGGCGCTTTCTAATTTCGCTGAACAGTCCGTTCAGATTTTGTTTTGATCAACACAGTCTTTTATTTTGAAAAATAGACTTTTGATTTGTTCGGGATAGTCTATGTTTTTGGAAAAACAGAGTACATTTTTTATACACAGTCAAACAGATATTTTCTGTGTATGCGGGCGTTTAGTTTTAAACCCCGTGGTCCCAGGAGGAACAGTGTCTTGTTGATGTGGTGAAGTTCTGCAAGCGGAACGTTCATATATACCACGACCTTTTTTTGTTTTGAGCTGATGCGATGCACACATCGCAATCATATTACACAGTCAAATGTTATGTAAGAATCGCCCTCCACCCAATGCCGAGGCCTGTGGGTCCCCAGACTATGCGGCATTGTTTGATACAATCGCAATGTTCCCAATGGTTGATCGCAATCGGGAGCGCATTGTATTATGGCCCGATTGCAACAATTATATGGCGGACCCGATCCCTCCTATACAGCAAAGTTTATTTATTTGATCGCTTTCGTTTCCCAATCGGAATCGAAAGTCCAACAGTCATTTTAAAACCACGGACCCGATCCAGGTTATCCAGCGGATTTAAACTGTGGTCATCGCATCCGACTTGCAATCACAAATCGAAACTTTTTGTATGAACCATTTGTTTTGTTAAAGTCGCAGACCCGATGGGATTTATAGATTAGAATTAAGTCGCACGTTCAAAGCGCTATGGTAGTGGGTCCCCGACAGTCTTTTAAAATAGATTTGTTTTTAAAAGGTTTTATATAGTTTTGTAATGTTATGTAATGTGTGCGGCACATATAAATAGTTGTAAAAGGCCCGAGAGCCCGTTTAACGAATGTAATTGTTTTGTTTTGAAAACAGCACAACAGTGCGTAAAGAAATAAACAGCAGTGTTTATTTCCACAGTGACAGAGTGTGTTTCTACAATGAGACACTGAAGGTTTTAGCACTGTGTTTTGAAGCAGTCTAAATTTTGTGAATCCCTCTGTGTGAGGAAGTTTGTAATAGTTTTTTTTATATGAATGAAATAGAAATTTTCAAAGTGTTGAACTCTATCCTGTGAGTGAAATAATTTTAATTTCTCTGTGTTAAAGAGGAGAGTTTTATTCTCTCTATTCTTATTCTGGAATTTTCAATATTCCAACATGGTATCAGAGCTAGTCCAGGTGCTTTGAAGATCAAAGAAGCTGAAGGAAAGGAGTTCTTTGTTGCAGCAGCTTCTCCAACAGAGTGAAGACTCAACCAAAAATATTTCAAGGTATTTCTCTATACAGTTGTTGTGTTAAATTTGCAGAACAGTCAAGTTATTTTGAATACACAGTCAAGTGTTTTTGAATCATAGTTAAGAGTGCAGAATGGCTGGAACTAGCACTGGTATGGGTATGGGAAATATCCATCTCCCAATGTTTAATGGGAAAAATTATGACTACTGGTCAATAACTATGAGAGCTTTATTTGTCTCCCAAGACTTATGGGAATTTGTTGAGGATGGCTTTGAAGAGCCAGCAAATGAAGAAGAGTTTGAAGATTTAACTCAGGTAGAAAGAGAGTTGCTGAAGAGCAATAAGAAGAAAGACTCAAAGGCTTTCTTCTTATTGTACCAAGCAGTGCATGAGAGTGTGTTTCCAAGGATAGCAGCAGCCAAGAGATCTAGAGAAGCATGGGAAACTCTCAAGACAGCCTATCAAGGCATGGAAAAAGTGAAGATAGCAAAACTTCAGCTGCTGAGGAAAGACTTTGAGACTCTCTATATGAAAGAGTCAGATACCATTGACTCATTCTTCACTCATGTGATTGGAATGGTCGCACAAATAAGATCTCATGGAGAGACTCTTGAAGACAAAAGGATTGTGGAAAAAATCTTGAGGAGTCTACCCTCAAGATTCGATGTGATTTTCACCACCATAGAGGATACTAAGGATCTCACAAAGTTCACAGTGGATGAGCTACATGCATCACTGATGACTCATGAGCAGAGATTGGGTAGGAGTGAAAACTCATCTCTGGAGCATGCCTTTAAGACCCAAATGTATTTCGGAAGAGGAAGAGGGCAAAGCAGAGGAAACAAAAGAGGAAGAGGCAGAAGCCAAAACAGAGGTGGAAGAAACAGTCCCGCAAATGCTCAAGGAAGGGGCAGCAATCCAAATCAACATCAAAACCAAGGCAATAGCCAGCAAAGTGGTCAGCAGAATGCTCAAGGACAGAGGTATGATAAGTCCAATGTCCAATGTCACTATTGTAAAAAATATGGTCATTATGCTAATGAATGTAGAAAGAAGCAGCATGATATGGGAAGTAGAACTAGTGAAAATTTCACTAGAGAAAATATCAGCCAAAATAATTTGTTTTTAGCTTGTAATATGGTTGAAGAAAAAAGTGAGGATTTATGGTTTCTAGACTCCGGTTGCAATAACCATATGATAGGAAACTTAGCAATGTTTTCTATGTTAGATGAGAGTGTGAAGTCACAAGTCACACTAGGAACTGATAGCAAAGTTTCTGTTATGGGAAAAGGAAATGTAAATGTTTTAACAAAGAAAGGTGCAAAGAAATCCATAGCAGATGTCTATTATGTTCTAGAAATGAAGTGTAACTTCTTAAGTATTGGACAACTTGTTCAAAAGTGGTATAATGTATTTTTTGAGGATGATGTTTGTACCATCATGGACAAACCTCCCAGCAAACAATGTATCGTTGAAGTGAGGATGACAAGGAACAGGATGTTCCCTCTCAGAATGAGAGCAGACTTGAAGAATGAAGAAGAGAAAGAAGCAGTGGCACAAGAGGCTATCCAAAGCGAACCAAAAGATGAAAATTGGTTGTCGCACTTGAGATTTGGACATCTCAACTTTGGAGGTCTTAATTTGTTGAACAAAAAAGAAATGGTAAGAGGTTTACCATTGATAGAGAAGCCGGACAGCCTTTGTGAAGGTTGTATCTTGGGGAAACAACATAGAGAGTTTTCCTTCCGGAAAAATCATAAGGGCAAAGGCACCCTTAGAGATCGTCCACTCAGATTTGTGTGGACGGATGCAAACTCCATCACTTGCTAGCAGCCACTACATGTTAACATTCATAGATGATTTTACAAGAAAAAATTGGGTTTACTTTTTGAAAAACAAAAATGAAGTGTTTGAAAGGTTCTGCAATTTCAAATGACTTGTTGAGAAGAAAGTGGGCTGCACATCAAAGTCCTAAGGACTGATAGAGAAGGTGAGTATATCTCTAAATATTTTCTACACTTTTGTAGAGAAAATGGTATTCATAAGTAGTTCACAACAAGATATACTCCGCAGCAAAATGAAGTAGCCGAAAGGAAGAATAGAACCATAGTGGACATGGTGAGGAGTATGTTAAAGGCAAAGCACTTGCCTAATGATTACTGGGCTGAAGCTGTACATTGTGCAGCATACATTTTGAATAGATGCCCTACAAAAGCAGTGATGAACAAAGTGCCGGAAGAGGCATGGAGTGGCACAAAGCAAAGTGTCACACACATGAAGGTTTTTGGATGTGTGGCTTATGAAGTTTTTTGGTTTTTTGGATGTGTGGCTTATGCACACATACTGGATGAGCTAAGGAAGAAGTTGGAAAGTAAGGGGAAGAAATGTATTTTCATTGGATACAGTGAGGAATCCAAGGCTTACAGGTTATATAACCCATGCACCAAGAAGTTTATTGTGAGCATAGATGTTCAGTTCATTGAGGAGGAAGCTTGGGATGGAAGCATAGAGAGAACAGTGAATGTTAAACACTGTTTATCTCATGATGAAAATGATGATGAATTGGCTGAAATACATCCCCAAACAGTACCACCAACACAAGAGCAGCAAAGCACACCCTTGAGGAGAAATGAAAGTGCTTCTCCAAGCACACCACAAGGAGGAAATTCAAGTGCTTCCTCAGGCATTTGTACACCAAATGAAAGAGGTAAGAAGTTCAGAAATTTGAATGACATTTATGCACAAGAAGAAGCAAATAAAGGCATCAATTCTTTGTTTGCTTTATATTGTCATTTTGATGATCCTGTTCATTTCGAAGAAGCTATTAAGGATAAGAAATGGATAGAAGCTATGGATGAGGAGATTAATGCCATAGAAAGAAACAAGACTTGGGATTTGGTTGAACTCCCAAAAGGTAAAGATGTCATTGGAGTTAAATGGGTCTACAAGACCAAGAGTAATGCAGAAGGCAAAATAGAGAGACACAAGGCAAGACTTGTCGTCAAAGGGTATAAGCAAAAGCATGGGATAGATTATGAGGAAACTTTCGCACCGGTTGCTAGAATGGAAAACGTGAGCGTAGTGCTGTTCATAGCATCACAAAACAAGTGGAAAGTTTACCAAATGGACGTGAAGTCAGCATTCCTAAATGGAGTGTTAATGGAAGAGGTTTACATTGAACAACCTCTCGGCTATGAAAAGAAAGGCCAAGAGCATAAAGTGTGCAAGTTGAAGAAAGCTCTTTATGGGTTGAAGCAAGCGCCAAGAGCGTGGTATAGTAGAATAGACTCCTATCTACTGGAAAATGGATTTGAAAAGTGTGAGGGAGAACCCACCCTCTACATCAAAGAAAAATATGGTAAAATGTTGATTGTAGTTTTATATGGTGATGATGTTATTTTCACAGGTAATGATGATTACCTTATTGAAAATTTTAAAACAGTCATGAAAGAAGAATTTGAAATGACTGACATGGGTTTGTTGAGATACTTCTTAGGAATAGAAGTAGAACAAGATGAAAATGGGATTTTTATCTCACAGGAAAAGTATGTTAATGAAGTGCTTGAGAGATTTAATATGTAGGAGAGCAAAGCAACAATCACTCCCACAGTGATGGGATTAAAACTTAGCAGAGAGGATAGCAGCAAGGATTTTGATCCTAGCTTATACAATAGCATAGTTGGCAGCCTCATGTATTTGACTGCAACTAGGCCGGACATAATGCATGCTGTTAGTTTGATTTCCAGATTCATGGAGAAGCCAAAGGATGCACATTGGCAGGCAGCGAAGAGAATTCTAAGGTATGTTAAAGGTACTAAAAGGTTTGGTATTTTATATACTGCTTCAGAATGTTAAGATTTAGTTGGATACATTGATATTGATTGGGCTGGAAGTGTAGATGATCGAAAGAGCACTTCCGGTTATATTTTTCACATGTGTTCAGGAGCCATTTCATGGGCTTCTAAAAAGAAGCCTATTGTAGCGTTGTCTACAACGGAGGCAGAATATGTGGCAGCTACAGCAGCAGCGTGTCAAGAAATTTGGATGAGGAGGATGTTAAGGAGTTTGTGCCAAGAGCAGACAAAAGGGACAATGATTTTTTGTGACAATAGCTCAGCTATTGCATTATCTAAGAATTATGTGTTTCACAAGAGGACGAAACACATTGACACAAAATTTCTTACATCAGAGAATTAGTAAGAAATGATGAAATTATTTTGGAACACTGGAGAACTCAGGAGCAGTTTGCAGAAATTCTGACCAAGCCATTGGGACAGAAAAGTTTTGAATTTTTGAGAAAATGCTTCGGTATGACTGATAACCCAGCAGTTGAAAGTAAGGGGGAGTGTTGAAATGTTACTTTCAACAGTGGCTATGTAAAGCTGCTTTCTATTTTCTTCTCCAAGTTTATGTACTCCCAGTCGCTTTCTAATTTTGCTGAACAGTCCGTTCAGATTTTGTTTTGCTCAACACAGTGTTTTATTTTGAAAAATAGACTTTTGATTTGTTCGGGACAGTCTCTGTTTTTGGAGTTTTTTGGAAAAACAGAGTACATTTTTTATACACAGTCAAACAGATATTTTCTGTGTACGCGGGCGTTTAGTTTTAAACCCCGTGGTCCCAGGAGGAACAGTGTCTTGTTGATGTGGCGACGTTCCGCAAGCGGAACGTTCATATATACAACGACCTTTTTTTGTTTTGGGCCAATGCGATGCACACATCGCAATCATATTACACAGTCAAATGTTATGTAAGAATCACCCTCCACCCAATGCTGAGGCCCGTCGGTCCACAGACTACGCGGCATTGTTTGATACAATCGCAATGTTCCCAATCAGTGATCGCAATCAGGAGCACATTGTATTATGGCCCGATTGCAACAATTATATGGCGGACCCGATCCCTCCTATACAACACAGTTTATTTATTTGATCGCTTCCGTTTCCCAATCGGAATCGGAAGTCCAGCAGTCATTTTAAAACCACGGACCCGATCCAGTTTATGCAGCGGATTTAAATTGTGGTCAACGCGTCCGACTTGCAATCGCAAATCGGAACTTTTTGTATAAACCATTTGTTTTGTTAAAGTCGCGGACCCGATGGGATTTACAGATTAGAATTAAGTCGCGCGTTCAAAGCGTTATGGTAGTGGGCCCCTGACAGTCTTCTAAAATAGATTTGTTTTTAAAAGGTTTTATATAGTTTTGTAATGTTATGTAATGTGTCCGGCACATATAAATAGTTGTAAAAGGCCCGAGAGCCCGTTTAACGAATGTAATTGTTTTATTTTGAAAACAGCACAGCAGTGCGTAAAGAAATACACAGCAGTGTTTATTTCCACAGTGACAGAGTGTGTTTCTACAGTGAGACAGTGAAGGTTTTGGCACTGCGTTTTGAAGCAGTCTAAATTTTGTGAATCCCTCTGTGTGAGGAAGTTTCTAATAGTTTTTTTTGTGTGAATGAAATATAAATTTTCAAAGTGTTGAACTCTGTCCTGTGAATGAAATAATTTTAATTTCTTTGTGTTAAAGAGGAGTGTTTTATTCTCTCCATTCTTATTCTGGAATTGTCAATATTCCAACAGGTGTGTATAGCATATATTGCTGCATGAAACATTAGATTTGTGTACACATTGCATCTTTATATACAGAACTTACAATAGCTTCCATTAAATCTCTGTACACAACATGTGTTGCAGCATGCATCATCGGATCGTTGTATACAAAAATAAAAGTCTGAATTGTCTATAGCTTGCTGCATAATGTTTCCCATCATACTCCTCACTCAATGGTCACATCGTTCGTTTGTTTTTTAGTCATTTCAATTCTCTGAACTAAAAATCACGCACGGTTGCAGCATGAATCTCGTTACTTTAGGGCTTGGCGTATAATGTTTACCCATGTTCACCTTTCGTGATAATTCAGAGTCTTTCGTTCTATACTGTAAAGCTAGTGCATCGTGAATAAAGTCAGATAGTTCACTTTAATCATGCCAATGAAATACGCATAAGGTCAAATAGTTCATTCATGTCACTCATTTCTAGTGCAGGGTGCATAAAGTCAAATAGTTCATTTCATTTCTATCTCAAATTGCTGAAATGAAATAGTTTACCTCATTTATATTACTCATTGAGAGTGTATAAAGTCAAACAATTCGCTTGATTCATTTTATTCAGTAAACAGTCGGAGCTTTCATTTTATTCACTCAAAATTCATAGCTTTATTTCTTTACTAAAAAGCATAGACTAATATAAAATAAAATAAAACAATCTATTTCTCCACCATATTTTAAAAATATTTTGGAATCAACAATCCACATAATGTGCAATGCATATGAAGTCAAATAGTTTATTTCATTTAATATAAACTAAAACAATCTATTTGTCCACCATATTTCAGAGATATTTTGAAATCAGCAATCCAATCCACAATCCAATCCACAACCGTAATGGGCAATGTGCATAAAATCAAATAGTTCATTTAATTTGTATCCTTCATTGCTAAAGTGAAATAGTTTAGCTCATTCATACTACTGATTGGTGGTGTCTAGTGTATAAAATCAAACAATTATCTTCACTCATTTTATTCACTGAAAATTCATAGCTGTCTGTGTGTACTAAAAAGCAATTTCAGAAATATTTTGGATTCAGCAATCCATATAAAGGTTTCCCTTCTTAATATTGGTGTAATTGGATAGCAGATTTTTTAATGGAGTTCCGCCAAAAGTCACAGCCTTTCCCTATATATTGAAGTGCAGTTAGCATGGTGTACAAAGTCAAACTGTTCAATTGACTTATATTTATCAAATTTTAGAAATACTTTGGAATTTTCTATTATTCCTTTTTATAGGAGTGTAACTGAATAACAAATTTTTGAATATTTGAGTGTAAATGAATACAAGATTTTTGAATATTTGATAAATATGACCGACATTGCTAAAATCAGATAGATGACTTAATATGTGTATATCACATTTCCTGAATATTTTGAAAACGGCAATGTAAATGAGGATTGAAAAATAGTTAACTTAACTTATGCCTATACATTCTTAGAATATTATGAACTTACAAATTGGAGGATTAGCAACAATAATACTTGGGATCCAACAAAAAGAAATTATTTAGCAACCAGATATCTAAGATCAATACCAAAATGAATCAAGTTTGGATGGATTGATCATCATTGGTGCCAACAAGAACCGAGGATTATAAGGAAATTATATTACTTACCTTTATATTATGTAGATTTGATGACAATGTTTTTTAAGAGAGTATTGTGTTATGATCTCACTACTTGCATATATGAGTTTAAATGTAGGGTCATATATATCGGGCTAATTATATAGGTAATGTGGTAAATTTATATATAATAATGGTTCACCTAATAAAGGATTCATATGTGCAATGTGTGAATAAGTATATATAGAAGTCATGTACTCATTATTAAAGGAATATATGATTTGAATACACAAATGTGTTGGGGTATTTGGAAGAGGTTTTCCTATTCTTTAAATACTTGTTAGGTAATTAATTAATTTAGATGTTGTATTGTGTATTTTATTATGATATCTTATGTATTTTTTCATAACAACACTTGATTCTTGTCTCAAAGTGTGAAGGCCTTATATAATCACATACAAAGTAGAAGAAGAAAATAATATTTCCCTCAAGTAATAAATAAATATTTTCATAAAAATATACAAAAAGATAAATCCAAATCTCTACTGTAATGCAACATTTTGACAAAAAAATCATAATTCATCTTATTCACTAATAGATATTTTAATGCAACATTTTGACAAAACAATCATAATTCATCTTATTCACCAATAGGTGTTTTAATGCAATATTTTGACAAAACAACCGTAATTCAGCATATTCACTAATATGTATTGTAATGCTTCTAGCACAATAAGTATAACTAGAAATAAGAATATACACATTAACCATATTATTTAATACAAATTAATAATATATAAATTATAAATAAAACCAAAATCACATTATATAATAATCCTCTTTTATATAATCCTCGTGTAAATGAGAAAATTGAAAGAATATATTATCATATTTTTGAAAATATAATTGAAAAAAGATTAAAAAAATTATAATTTACTACATTAATAATATTAGATTAACTTTTTCATGGGGGGAGCTGAATTGGTTAATTCGAGAAATGTGAAATCGTTGTAGCTAGAAATACCCAAGTTCAAATCCCCATTGTTGTGACCCGTGTTGCACGGAGTTTGCTAATAGTTGCATGCCAGGATGAAAAACTTTCATTATAACTGGGCTAATAGTTAGATCTCAATTGGTTAATCCAAGAAATGTGAAATCAGTGTAACTAGAAAGACCTAGGTTCAAATCCTCCTTATTGTGACTTGTGATTTTGGGAGTTTTCTAATAGTTCGTTGTAACTAGAAAGACCTAGGTTTAAATCCCCCCTGTTCTGACCTAGGATGTTGAGAGTTTGCTAATAGTTACGTGCGAGGCTGACTTTCATTGTAACTTGGCTAATAGTTACCTGTTAGGTGAGCTCTTGGGTTCCTCTCGGTAACAAAAAAAAAAATTATATATTAAATTAACTTTCATTGTAACTTGAATTTCATAGTACTTGTCAATTTAATCTTTATCTACTTCATCTACCACTAGAAATGTATAAAATAGATAACATAAAAATTGCAAAGAGTATGTACTAACAATTTTTATTAAATGGACAGATACATATAATGTTTAAATGTAGTTACCATGCATCCATGAATACTTACAAAGGAAGCATAATCTGAATAGGAAATATGAAAATTCATCAATCTTAAAATCAAGAGTAGAGTTATTGTTTTTCGAGAACTCGTTTTTATCTACAATGTGAACAACAATGTGAACTCGTTATCATGTAACGATGTCCAATGATACAAGGTGTAGTGCATATGTGCTAATTATGAGTTAAAAATTATTGATCTCACATGCAACTGAGGATTTACTAATATTAGTTGCATGCATGTCAGATCCCGTGGAGACCCAGTTGAGTTCTAGGTGAAAGGGAAGTTAACTATCAGTTGTGACACTATCTTCTTTCACACATGAAAGTAAACACACATTGGATGTGCCCATGAAAATTTTGCATTCAAGGTAGGCATGATTGCATCAATTTAGGGATTGCATTCTCAATGATTGCAAAGTGAAGGCAGGCTATCTGGAGGTAGTAAATTGGGTAAGGGATTTGCCAATTTTTGTATGATAGTTTGAGATAATTAGCTAATGTATTGAGAGCTCTTGTGAGAAGAGTTTTATATTTAATTGTTTCATGATCCATGATATAATATACAATATAATATATTGGGGTTTTTACCTCTAAGCTTTCCTTGGGAAATTGTCTGTGTTGTGTGTGATTGATATTTATTCATGCTTATGTAACTGTTGATTGTGTTTTTTAATTGTGCAAATATTTGTAGAAGAAATTTAGTATTTAGCTTTAGAAAATTTTTAGATCGAGTGAATCCAATATATACATGCATATTTTATAATTTCTACATGGTATCACAGCACATGAAATTGCAGAAGTGAAGCAGGAGGTGAGTTTGTGACTGGAAAAAATTCGAATTTGCGAAAAGACTTTCTTGGTGCTACAACTGATTCAAGATAAAAATGGATTTCAATGGCTTGATATTAGACTATGCACTAGAGGGAAGCTCAAACTACATTTCTTTGAAGAACAAGATGGAGGCGGTACTCGAAGATAAAGGCTTGAAGGAATTTATTGAAAACGATGTTCCTAAGTTAGATGCTACAAATGCTGCCAATATTGACGCATGGGAAAGGAAAGTGGCAAAGGCGAGCAGGATCCTATTGGAGGGAGTATGAGACCACATTGTCTCAAGCCTCCATGGAAAATCCACACCATATGTTATGTTTAAGGTTTTTACGGATCTATTCCAAAGCAGTAGCAACCATAGGAAATTAACACTCAAAGGTAGACTCAAGAAGATCAATATGGAAAAGGGCGACACCATTCCATAGTATCTCACAAAGTTTTTTCAATGTCAGGATGAACTAGGGAGTGTGGGAGTAATATTAGCTGATGATGATTGGTGAGTTTGGCTCTCCTAGCACTTCCTAAGAGTTGGCACAATTATAAAGACTCTGTCAACGGACGGGAAAAATTGTCAGATTGGGAACAATTGTGGTCAGATCTAGTGTAGGAGGAGTTCAGGCAGAACACCAGAGATGGCTCTTCATCAAAGAATGATGATGAAGAGGATTGTGGTTTGGCTGCCAAAGAGAATAAGCATAAGGGGAATAAATTCCATTCTAAATCCAAGTCTAAGGGCAAGATGCAAGACATCTGCAAGGTGAAGTGTTTTCACTGTCACGAACATGGACATTTTGCTACTAACTGTCCAAAAAATAAGAAGAACAATAAGGTTGATGGCACTACAGCTGGTGAGGCCCTTGCCTCGCAATTTGAGCTTGAATTCTCCTTTATTGCATGCGTGGTTTAGAGTGAATTTGGATCGGTGTGGTATTTGGATAGTGGCACTTACTTTCACATGGCAGGAGACAATGAAATTTTCAGTGACTTGGAGGAGAAATATCTCCAGATGACTATTGAGATGGGCTATGATGAACGGTAAAGTGATACTGGGATTGGTACGATTACCTTTCATAGGGATTCAAGTAAACCATTTCAATTAAAATATGTAATGCATGTACCATGTCTGAAGAAAAATTTGGTCTCAGTTGTAATGTTGGAGGACATAGTCTATGACGTTGTTTTTAGAAATGGAAAATATTTCTTGTGAGATAAAACAACAGGTCAAGCCAAGAGGATAGGGATTCAAGTTAACAATATCTATAAGCTCGACGTAGATGGTTGTGCTGCCATGGCGGGAAGGGTGGAGAAAGTGGTGAGCCGGGATGAGGGCGAATTATGGCACAAGTGATTGTGCCATATTCATCATGGAGCCTTGAAATTCATGCTGCAAATATCTATGAGATTTTTCAATGGGAACACTTGCTTAGTTATATTACTGCTAGGGTTACACCGTGGGGAAGTATGTAAAGTCCACCTTTCATGAGAAGGAGAACTGAGCTTCAGGGATCCTTGAGAGAGTTCACACAGACGTGTGTGGGCCATTCTCAGTTGCTTCAACAGCAGAACATAAGTACCATGTAATCTTTGTTTATTAATTTTCTCGCAAATGCTAGATCTTCTTCATGCAGAAGAAATATCAAACATTATCTAAGTTTTGTGAGTTTAAGACATTGGTGGAGAAAGAGTCGAGGAAGCAAGTGAAGGCTCTTAGGAGCGATAATGGTGGAAAATACATGTCTTACTAACTCAATAACTTCTACAGAAAAGAAGGATTTCGAAGAGAACTCATAACACCTCATAACCCACATTGGAATGGGGTCGCTGAGAGGAATAAAAAAAATGATTGTGAGTGCAGCACGAGCAATGTTGCATGATCAAGGCCTACTAATGCATTTTTGGGCAGAAGCATGCAACACTGTGGTTTATGCGCAAAATCATTGTCCTCATAGAGTACTTGGAATGAGTACACCTGAAGAAGCTTTCATTGGTATGAAACTGGATGTTTCACACTTTAAGATTTTTGGCTCATCTATTTATGTGTAGTGATCAAGGACACCAGGAAGAAGCTGAAGCCGACTACTAAAATTGGGATTTTTGTGGGGTACATAAAAACACCCCATAATTATCGTGTGTTTTGCAAAACAACAGAATGACTATCGTACGACAGGATATAAAATTTGATGAGGGGAAATCCATGCGGTTGTCCCTTAATAGGGAGCTGGACTTGCATTCAGAGGAGGAACTGTTGGTTCCCAAAGATGAGTCTCAAGATGTGGATCAACCAAATGAGGAGGTTCATGGAGTGGGGGAAATCATTCATGCAGAGCCATCCATCAAAAATGGTAGAAAGTGCACCACGGAGGTTGATAGGCTGATACTTGATGTTGTAGAGAATGTGGGAGACCCTACTTCACAGCACAGACAGAGAAGAAATCCTGACCAATTTAATGGATACATGGATCGTATGAGAAAATGTATTATCACTGAACCATCTTCCTTTCAGGAAGCAGTACAGTGCAACCTACTTGGGTTGATGTAATGATTGAGGGGTATGAATCCATTGTCAAAAACAGTGCATGGGAAATTGTCCCAAGACTAGTTCACAAATCAGTGCTAGATTCGAGATGGATATACAAGGTAAAGCAAGTGTTTGATGGGAGTGTGGGTAAATACAAGTCTATATTTCTGGCCCGGGGCTTCTCATAGATCGAGGGGATAGATTATGATGAGACTTTTGCACATGTCGCAAGGTACTCTTTGATAAGGACGTTTCTTGCACCCTCAACGGAGATGGGCTAGCGCATTCATCATATGGATGTGAAAACTATGTTTCTCAATGGGATCATTGAAGAAGAGGTGTACATAGGGCAACCTTAAGGTTTCGATATTTTTAATAGCAAGCCGCATGTGTGCAGACTCAAAAGAGCATTGTATGGGCTGAAGCAAGCACCCCGTACTTGGTACACTCGGATAGACAACTATTTCACCGGGATGGCCTTCACCAAAAGTGAAGCAAATGCAAAACTATACCAGATTTTGGTTGAGGGTAAGCTATTGATCATTATTCTTTATGTTGATGATTTAATTTTGACTAGTGATGAGAAGTTCATACACTCATGCAAGGAGGATCTTGTAAGGGAGTTTGAAATGAAGGATATGGGCCTCCTTCATTATTTCCTTGGATTGGAAATATGGCAGTGGGATGGTGAATTTTTGTGTCTCAAGGAAATTATGCAAAGGAGATACTGAGTAAGTTTAACATGGAGAGCTACAAACCCATGGATACTCCTCTTCTAAGAAACTGGAGGAAAGAGGATGCTACTTCTAGAGAGGCAGTCGATGCTATTTTCTATCGACACTTAGTGTGTTTGCTAATGTATCTAGTGAACATGAGACCAGACATTTTCTATGTGGTTAACCAGTTGATTCAAGCTATGGTTAATCATCCCAAGCTATTTTGGAAGGCAAGGAAGCATGTCCTAAAATACCTGAGGGCACATCAAGGTATGGTCTATGGTACAAAATAACAGATGGAGTCAAGTTTATTGGCTTCATGGATGTAGATTGGGCTAGCAGTCCATAGGAAATAAAGAGGACATCACGGGGGATCTTTAGCATTGGATCTATAGCTGTTTCCTGGTACAGTAGGAAGTAGAGATCCGTGGGAGTTACTTCAGCAGAAGCAGAATACATGGTAGAAAGTCAAGCTACATGTGAGATTGTCTACATGAGAAATATCTTGGTTGGTTTGTTTGGTTCTCAAATGGATTCAACAGTGATTCATTGTGATAATCAGAGTTGCATTAAACTCTCGATTAATCATGTGTTTCATGATAGGTCTAAGCACGTAGATATCTGATACCATCATCTTAGAGATTGTGTGCAGAGGATAATCATGTTGCTTCAGTACATTCCCACGAAAGACAAGGATGCAAATATTCTGACGAAGGCACTCAGCATGAGAAAATTTGAATACCATAGAGAGAGAATCGGGGTGAAGGATAATCCCTCTCTTGTTGAGAGGGAATTTTGAGATTTAACAAGAAATTTTTTCGCACCGATGATCCTAGTGAAAATTAAGAACCTACATTAGGGTGGGGCCCACAGGCTATTTTTAGGTGCATGTCTAGTTTTATTATGCCTTAATTTACATGGACATCAGACTGTAATCTATTCTCAATGTGGACTTGAAAATAGTTAACTAAAGTGGAAGATCAGTTAGCAAAGTGAAATTCGAGTTAGAGGTTGGTTGGTGGGACATGTAGAATAATTTTAGTTGTAACTGAGGGATTCTATTTCTAACAGAGTTGGAAGTGTAGTGGTGCATGGGTTTGTGCAAGTTGTAAATAGTTTAACACATTTCAGTGAGTTAAACTCAGTTTGGCTAGTTGTACCTGGAGACACACTAGTGAGAGATCAAGTGAATTAAATATTAATTAATTCACAATGAGTGATATCACATGCAACTGAGGATTTATTAATATTAGCTGCATGCATGTCAGATGCAGTGGAGACCCAGCTGAGTTCTAGGTGAAAGGGAAGCTGACTATCAGTTGTGACAATGTCTGCTCGAACACATGCAAGTAAACACACATTGGATGTGCCCATTGTTGGGCCCGAATTGAGGTATGTTTTCACCCTATAATTAATTCAAATTATGTCACAATTTTGGGAATTCTTCCTCATCTTAACAATTAATAATTAAAATATTTATGAAAACTAGAGCAATAGGGTTAACAACAAAAGGAATGTTTCTATAATAGAAAATTGACTTATTGTATCTCCGTATGTAGGAAGGAAGAGTAGCTGAACCAATGGTAAACGAAAAGACAACTGGTAGACGCAAACGTATGGGATTTCAGTAACTCCCAGAAGCTGGCAGAAGGCAAACAAATGGAGTCAAGCTCAAGAACTCAAATGATATCCATGCACAGTGGGTTGTCATTTGGAAAATACTTCCTCATTACGTGAAATTGCCTTTAAAAGGACCAGGGACAAACTAGATAGGGAGTGGAAGTAAAATTGGACTTTTCCTTCTGTAATCAGTGCATCAAGACAGAGCTGTCATATTGTATTCTTGTATTATATTTTGAGTTTTGATGTTTTGAACAATTTCCTTTTGCGGTTTTCATCACGTTAGAACTTCTAGTGGTCTGGGCCCAACCTCTAGGAGTTTCTGCGCTAATTCTGTGCTGTGCATTAGTTACAGAATCCATGTTTAGTTATCTGATGCGGTTGTAACATACTTTTCTAATCAACAAAGTTACAGTTGTTCTTCCTTTATAATAGTTTAACATTTGTATTTCTTGATTCAAAATTATCGAATTTCGTATTTTCTGGTTTATAACAATATTTCATCACATGTTGATGTTTCCAGTTCTTTTGCAAACGATTTACAAATTGTAAGATAGTTATTGCTTGATGTTACTTATCTTTATGGATTACATTGTTCTTTCAACATGGTAAAGTGTCCAATTATTGATTAATGTCAATGAGTTAGTTTACAAAGATAATTCCATTGAAAATTTATATAAGTGAGTGTTGTACAATTCACTTAGATTGCTTCGCTTAAGATTGTTGTTTAATTCATTTATATTGTTGTTCAATTAACTTAGACTAAAGTTAGATTCATTCTGATTGTTGTAAATTCAATTAGATCAATTCATTTAGATTGTTGTTCAATTCATTAAGTTGTTGTTCAAATCATCATCTCATTGTTCTATCATAGGATTACTAGCCATAACCTACTAAATAATTCCTCGTTAAGTTGATTTAATTTAGAAGGCTAGATAATCCTTTCTCATAAACAACATAGAGTATCTATCAGTCGATCTCACTTGCACATACTGTGCCGACACTCTTGAAATAAGAAGACTTACCTTGGGTTGATATTTAAATGAAAAAGCACTAGGGTTGCCTAAAATAAGCCACCTTTTTTATACCAACATTTTTGGCGCCATTTCTGGGGAGTGTGTTAAGAGTGATATCCTTTATTTACCTTTCTCTATTGCTGTGAGGAATTGGGTATTGAAAATGAGAGGTAAGAACCTGCGTACCGGGAAGCAAAATGCTTGCTCTCTAGCATGCTTCTGAGAAAAATTGTTCAAAGACCAGTAGAATAGGTGTTCTTGTCTTATGACTAGGAAGAAAAAGATAGAAACAATCAGAGATCACTCACAAAAATCCTCACAATCCCAAGAACAGGTGATCCTTGGAAGGGCAACATATATAGACGAAATCATTAAGAAAGTTGAATCTCAGGCATCCATAGGACCTAGAATTATTTCCATTCAAAACCCTATCACGCTCCCTCATGTTGTAGCCTCACCATCTATAGCCCACGCTGAGGTTCACGGTGAAACAGAAGGAGTTGAGCGAAGCCCTCAAACTACAAATCATATAGGCACTAACCCTTCGAGAGAGGGAGGTTATTGCAATTTACAAGAAGGGGAAGGAGAAACTAGTTGCATAATTCAAATAGAAGCTCTGGAACCTAAATCACATGAAAGAGTAGTTGAGACAGAGTTACTTAGGATCCTAGAAAAGGGAAGCACTGCAAAGCCTCCACCACATTCGCCTCCTAAGACCCCCCGGATCACTCCTCTAGAACAAGAAATCCCTGAATATTTCTGGCACATTTTCGACCAAATGGAAAATAATCAAAATCAAAATCATAGGTAGACATCAAAATTGGAATACCCCATTGTTGATCATGTTGCAAACACCCCTATGAAATCCATTCCCTTGCACAGAATGCCCAGCTTCCATGGTTTGACTACGGAAGATCTTGATGCATTCCTATTTGAATGTGATGTCTTATGTAGGGGGTATGACTACACCACTTATCCTTAGAAGCTGAAACTATTTCCCTCTACCTTAAAAGGAACAGCACTACGCTAGTTCATGGGACTAGGTGGGGAAACCATCAATAATTGGGACGAAATGAAGAACATTTTTCTTAACAAATATCAAGACAATTTCCGAACCCAAGACCTAAAAGATGAAATCTTTAATATGTCTTCAAAAGATAATGAAACATTAGAAGAGTGCGTAGAAATATTTCAATACAATTTACAAAGGTCCCCAAATACCACACTATCCAAGGACATTTTAAAAGCCATGATGCTTAAAGGAATGAAGGAAGAATGGGTTGAAATTCTTAACATAATGGGGAAAGGAGACATTTACTAGGAAGAATATCATGATATTATTTCCCTGTGTATTAGATGCTCGTAGAATAGTACACGCAATAGGCCAATTGGGCGTGATTCTATGAAAAAGATCTTAAGAAGACCAATGGAAATGTAACCAGAGAAGAATTTGGAAATTTGTTAGAAAATTTCAAAATTGACATCCTGGATGCCTTGACATCACAACTTGATGTTTTACAGGCCAAGAAGAAACAAGCTATGGTAGAACAAAACCTGGCCATATTTTTCCCATGATGTCAGAAGAAGCACAACCAGAGGGAATGTCCTTTAGACATGGTTCAGACTTGTGCCATCTACACTAAGGATCATACCACAGACCAATGTCCTTCACTTCTTGGGCTGAAAGCATTTTACAAGGAAGCAGAGGAATATATTGAACCAGTCTATTTAATGAGTCAGCACCACCTATGGAAAGCATGACCAGGTATGGCGCAAGACCTGCCTCAATTATTTTCTTCGCCGCAGTTCAACCAGAAAAACCCTGCAACAACTTGACAGACTCAAAACCCTTTCTCTACTTCGCCAAACCAGTCGTTTCCTATGGCACCCTGGCCTACACAACCTTCATTAGGGAATAATTGGCCGAGCTTTCCTTGTTCTCCCCCTTATTGGAAAAATGGTCCATATCAAGCCCAATGGCCAAACCCTCCTCAAAACACTAATTGGAATTGGCAGTGACCCCCGTGGATGACCAACCTACCAATGGGGGTGGGAACTCAAAATCAACCTACGCTGCCAGCTCCCTACCCAGTTCAGCATAACCCGCAGCCTGTCATACACCCCCAATTACCAGCCCAACCCAATCCTAATCCCAACAACAGATCGGTTCAATTAATCCAGATCATAGAAAATCCAATTTTGGCACTGAACAGAAAAAATGCAACGAACTAAAGCTGAGATCAAGACATAGTATCTTACCTATAGAAGCCACAACTCCACCTCAGTCCCAAATTGAGACTTCAACTGAACCTAACCAGGCAAATATAACATAGAAAGAGGTTGACCAATAGGGACCTGAAGAACTTAGGATGTCTTCGCCCCCATTCCCTGAGAGGCTAACTCTGCCCAGACCGATAACCTCTCCATAATTTGAGATCTTGGGGGAATTGAGAAACCTCTGTATTAAAATTCCTCTCCTCTAGGCCATCCAAGAAATTCCTATCTATGCAGGGATGATTAAAGAACTATGTGTGAAAAAGAAAATGAACAAAACAAAGGTTGCACCCACCGTTCATTTGGTAGGGCGCTATGTGATTGGTTACCGGGTAAGGAGCCAGTTGTGAAATATGAAGACCCAAGAAATCCCATTGTGATTATACAAATCTCTAACCACTCATTTCCAAACACATTGGTCAACCTAGGAGAAACCATTAACATCCTATCTATAGGGGCCTGCGAGAAACTGGGCATATCATCTTTGGAACCTACGACTACACTACTAAAACTAGCTGACAGTTCTGTTATCAGACCAGAAGGAATAGTGCAGGACATCCTGGTCTCTATGGACTCATGGGAATATCCAACTAATTTTTTAGTTATTAATCCAAGGAACAGGATAGACATGCATCCATTGATCCTCGAGCGGCCTTGGCTGGCCACAACACATGCTTACATAGGTTGCCAAACAAGCAGCATGACTATCACTACAAGGGATTCTATAAAATATATCACCATTTACCCACGTACCAAACCAAGATTACCCATGGTAAAAATTCACAAACACCCATGTACATACTGGGAACAAAAAAATCATCCACCCCTGACACTAGTAGAAGCTCTTGAATTTAAGGATCAAAATGAGGACGACATAATCAATAATTTTATGAGTCAGCCACCCACATCTGGAAATTTAAAATTTAAAATGTTGAAAACGGTCCTTGAAAACAAAGATCAAGAGGATCCTATAACAAACCTCAAGGATTAGCATATTCCCACAATCACTGTATGTAACATCATACCTATTGAGGTTGAGCCAGTAAAGGTTCTGAATATTAATGGAAATTTTGATGATGACCAAAAGAACAAGCTCATAAAAGTCCTTTAGAAGTATTAAGGGGGATTTTCTTGGGATTACCTAGACATGAAGGGTTTAGACCCTCAGATATTCACCCACCACATCTATACTGATAAGGAAGCACGTCCTACTAGACAACCTCAGCGACGGCTAAACTCGCACTTAAAAGAGGTTGTAAAAGAAGAACTGCAAAAGCTATTAGATGTGAATTTCATTTACCCTATTTCAGATAGAAAATGCGTCTCCCCTCTGGTAGTCATCCATAAAAAGAATGGGAAATGGAGAATCTATGTAGATTACAAATAATTGAATAAGGCAACGCAGAAAGACCATTTCCACCTTCCCTTCATTAACCAGGTCCTGGATACATTGGCAGGGAAACGGTTCTTTTCCTTCCTTGATGGGTTCAGTGGTTACAATAAAATCCAAATATCTCCCGAAGATCAGGATAAGACAACATTTACCTGCCCATGGGGTAATTTTGCTTACAGAGTTCTACAATTTGGTTTATGCAATGCCCCGGCCACATTTTAGACGGCCATAATTAGCATTTTCTCTGACTTAAGAAATGAGGGGCTGGAAATCTATATGGATGATTTCACACCATATGGAGAAGAATTTGATCAAGATCTAGAAACGCTAGAAAATGTGTTATAATGATGTATTACTACTAGGTTATGTCTAAGAAATGAAAAATGCCACATGATGATGACTGAGGGGGTGATCCTAGGTCACTACATTTCTGCAATTGGAATACATGTAGATCTGGCTAAGATAGAGATAATCCTTCTATTAGCCACACCATGTACACAGATAGAGGTACGTAGTTTTATGGGATATGCAGGATACTATTACAGATTTATAAATAATTTCTCACAAATAGCCGCACCTTTGTATGCATTAACTGGAAATGTCGAATTCCATTGGACTGACGAGTGTGACACTACTTTCGCAGATTTCAAGAAACTGGTCTCCACTGCACCGATTCTGCAAGGACCTAACTGAAAACTGCCTTTTCACATCTCTTTAGATGCATCTTATGCAAAAATAAGAGCAGTTCTTGCCCAAGAATAAGACAAAAAACCTTATGCCATTTATTATATCAGCCAAGACCTCACTCCCGCAGAATTAAATTATACCGTCACCGAAAAAGTGTTCCTAGCTATCATTTATGCTATTAATAAATTTAGGCACTATATAACTGGTTATCAAGTGTTCCTGTATACTAATCACTCTTCCATTAGATATTTAGCTAATAAACCAATCACGAATGGGAGAGTAACTCGTTGGTTGGTGTTGTTACAGGAATTTAATATAACAATCAAAGATCATCCAGGAAAAGAAAACATAATCGCAAACTTCCTGTGCAAGGTTCCAACGTCGGATGAAAGCCTAGCATTTGATGATCAGTTCCCTGATGAACATCTGTTTGCTGTAGTGGTAAAAACACCAAGGTATGTAGACGTGGCAAATTATCTGGCAGTAGGGAAGCTACCTGGACACTTAACATCAAGAGAATGGAAATTGATTGTACAACGCAACACAAGATTCTCTTGGATTGGTGGATACCTCTTCCATACAAGAGCCTACATGCACATACACAGATGCATCAGAGAAGACAAAATCTATGACATCTTACGAGCCTATCACGATGAACCTTGTGGTGGCCATTTCGCATAACGCAAAACTAGGCATAAAGTACTACAATTAGGCTATTATTGGCCTACGATTTTAAAAGATGCAAAAAAATATTTCCAGGCCTGTGATAGCTGCCAGAGTATGGGCTGTCCGGGCCAAGCTGATGAAATTCCACTACAACCACAATTGGTGGTAGATCCTTTCGAATAGTGGGCGCTGAATTTTGTTGGACCATTCAAATCGCCATCAAACCAGAAAGTATACATGTTGGTTTCCACAGATTATGTAACCAAATGGGTAGAAACAGTGGCCTTGTCAAGAGCCATAGAAGAATCGGTGATTAATTTTCTTTTCGAGCTATTCGTGCGATACGGTTTGCCAGGAGAAGTGACAACCGATGGACGAGCACAATTCATAGGTAATAAAATTATAGCCACCCTAAGAAGTCACCATATCATCCACAGAGTTACGTCTCCTTACCACCCGCCGGCAAATGGGCAAGTTGAAAGCACCAACAAAGTCCTGGAGGCAATCCTTACCAAAACGGTACTAGCACATCGTTGGGACTGGGTCACTAGTCTACCAGAAGACTTATGGGCTTATTGTACAACCTGGCGAAACACCACTAGATATTCACCATATCAATCAGTATTTGGGAGAGAACCTATATTCCCTTTTGAATTCGAAATCAAAACTCCAAGAATAGCCCAGGAAGTGGTGTTGGACTTAACAGAAGCTCAAGCTAGAAGACTCCAACAAATAAGCGAGCTAGATGAAATATGATTACCAGCCCTAAAACGCACAATGATCATCCAACAACAAGGAGCTAAGTGGCACGACAACCTTATAAAGAAGAAGGTATTTCAAAAAGGAGATTGGGCACTCCTCTATGACTCCAAATTCCAAATTTTCTAGGAAAACTACAAACAAGGTTGCTCGGTCCATATGAGATTCAGGAAGTACACAGCAATGGCACACTCACCTTGACCACCATAGATGGGTCTGGCTCAACATTTCGAGTTAATGGACACAGAGTGAACCTCTATCACAAACCTCTCACGAAATGATCCCAGCATCCAAGTTGTGGCACAAGGGGGTGACAACCCCACAAACTCAATTACACGAGAGGTTTTCTAGCATCATTTGTAAATAATGTATATAAATGTCTTATTTTTTTGTATATTCTTCATACTTGCAATTTTTTTCCTCATCCTCTTGTGAATTGCATTCTGATTTTTCTTGTTGTTCAAACGTTGAATGACTGCTATTAAATTCTTGATCGGTTGTTGCTCCATTGGATTGAACAACCATGTTTAGGTGTTTTTATTTTTCTTGTTGTTCAAACCTTAAATGAATGTTGTTCAATTCTGGAATGGTTGTTGTTCCATCGGACTCAACAACCATCTTTTTCTTGTTTTTCAAACCTTAAACAACTGTTGTTCAATTCTTGAACAGATGTTGTTCCACCGGATTGAACATCCATGTTTTGGTGTTTTTATTTTTCTTTTTGTTCAAACCTTGAACGGTTATTGTTCAATTCTTGAACGACTACTGTTCCATTGGATTGAACAACCATGTTTTTCTTGTTGTTCAAACCTTGAACGGCTGCTGCTCAATTCTTAAACAACTGTTGTTCCATCGGAATGAACAACCATGTTTTGGTGTTTTTTTTTCCTCCTATTCAAACCTTGAACAGCTGTTGTTCCATCGGATTGAACAACCATGTTTTTCTTGTTGTTCAAACCTTGAATGTCTATTGTTCAATTCTTGAACGACTATTATTCCATTGGATTGAACATCCATGTTTTTCTTGATGTTCAAACCTTGAGCAACTTTTGTTCAATTCTTGAACGGTTGTTGTTCCATCGGATTGAAGAGCCATGTTTTGGTGTTTTTATTTTTCTTGTTGTTCAAAACTTGAACGACTATTGTTCAATTCTTGAAGAACTGTTGTTCAATTGGATTGAATAGCCATGATTTTGAGTTCTTATTTTTCTTGTTATTCAAACCTTGAACGGTTGCTGGCCAATATCTGAACTTCTACTATTCGATCGAATTGAACAACCATGATTTTGAGTTCTTATTTTTATTACTATTCAAACCTTGAACAGCTGTTGTCCAATATCTAAACGGTTTTTACTCAATCGGATTGAACAACCATGATTTTGAGTTTTTATTTTTCTCGTTTTTCAATACCTAAACAACTACTATTCCATCGGATTGAACAACCAATTTTTTCGTCTTATTAATCCATGCTGTTCAAATTGAATAACCTTGTTTTTTTCATCCCATTATCTCTTTTGTCTAGCTGAAGGCATCTCTGAGCAGGAAATGTCAGTTGAAGAAGAAAGGGAAATGGTAAAATTACCGATATGATTACTCCTTGGCACTATAATCCTTAAACATGAAGCTGAAAATGTGCATACATGAACTGAAAGGCTAAGTCATCCCGATTTCAAATATGTCATCATACAATATATGTCCTTATCATGGTATATCTTTCTACACTATTCGAGTAATATTTCCCTCCAATATGAAGGAATGGGAATAAAGGGTATTAATTGTATTTGCATTATTTCACTTCTTTCACCATCCCTAACTCTTAAGGAGTTAATGAGCCTCCCTTCATGTATAAAGAGAAACTATTATGTGTTCATGCAAATATTTAAGAGGATAGGGGGTCTCATCAGGAGCCAGCCTACCATGATTATAAGGATTCAACAAGTGACATGCTCATAATGGCTACCACACCAGGGTAATGACCTTCTCGTTTTCTTGAAGGACAGGAGGTCTCATCACGAGCCGGCATGATCACTCTGTTACAATCCTAGTGAATGGCATTGTGACTATCTGGTTACCACACTAACATAGTGACCTCCTTATAAATCAATATGCTATCGTTCAAAAATAAATACTGTGCTCACATGAAAATTTTCAAGAGAGGATAGGATGTCTCATCATGAGCCAACCTACCATGTTCATAAGAGCTTAGCAAGTGACATGCCCAAAATGGCCACCACACCAGGGTAATGACCTTCTTAACTGCTTGAAGGATAGGAGGCCTCATCAGGAGCTGGCCTGATCACTTTGCTACAACTATGGCGAGTGGCACTATGGTTATCTGGCTACCATACCAGCATGATGATCTCTCCACAAAATGGGCAGAATAATTATTTTTACATAAGGATCTCGTCTCATTCTTTCAGGTTAAAATAGAAACCCTGTCGAGGCTATGAACGCCTACTGGCAGCAACGACTCTACTTGTGGTTTGAAAGTATGCTTCATAAATAGCCAATTACTTTTATATACAACTTATCTTCCATTCTTCTTCCATAATCTATTACTCGAATTAGTGAAAATTATAATCTACCACAAGAATAACTAACAGAGATATGCTTACATATTAGAACCCCGAGATGTTATTCCTGTGGTATTTTCCAATAACTAACATAGATATGCTTACATATGTACACTGATTATTGGGATTTGATACGGAAATTACAATTGAGTTTCTGCAAAAATATGCAAGAAGGTTAAACCAGAATCAAGGGTCAAATTATACTAGTCACAGAGGAAATTATTTTTGAAGCCTCCGAAATTCTAGCAGAAGGAGAAAGATGGAGAGAGAAACATCTCCTCCTATGAGAGGTAGTAGCAGTATATCAGGACTCAGAGGAACCGTTGGAGCAAAAAGGGAGAGGAATTAACCCTACCTCTCTACATTAGCCATGGCAGGAACTGGCGGCATTCATCCAAATTTTCATTACATGTGACGGGCATCGGGCCATGGTAAAACCTCGTCTGCTCAAAATTTTAGCTGTACTTAAACAAAAAATTTCAGTTAATCTGCCTGCTTTCTTAAATTCCATATTGCATGATACTGTTGTTCGATTAAGAAAAACCAAAAATCCTCAAGCAGTAGTCAGTCACCACGGGTTAATTAAACTATTCATCATTCATGATCTGGATAAGCAATAGATATCCTCGGACAATTTTGTCAACACTGACGCATAGGAACTAGAAATAAATCTCGAAGAAACCAAAATTGAGCCCCCTAGGGTAAATACACCAAGAAGAAAAAGGAGCCAAGTTGTAACCTCAGAACCAAGCAGGCAAAAATGGTCCAAAATGCTGCAAGGAACCTTTGACCTCATAGAAGAGGCAAGGCCATCCTAGCCTCAAAATGCACCCTTAAAAGAACTCAAAGAAGAAATGGCTCGAGTCCTAGAGCAATTTAGGAAAGACTACGAATCCAGAAAGCCATCGGGATCAGAAGAACAAGAGGAACCCATAGATGAGTCTGCCACCGCTAGTAGTTCTAGTCACACTGAAGTCCTACCCGACCAAGAGGAACTACAGGACGACGGGACTCTGTCCCCTCTTAGGAATTATGAGGTATACAATGAAGGACATGCAGAGGAAATAATGGAATCAGAAAATTAGTCAGGTGTCACTATCCCTATAGAACAATGCATAGGAACAATCCCTTTGACACTAGGAGGTAGCACTGCTCCACCCAGCCAGGACCCCCATACGGAAGTAAAATTTGAATATCAAATAAGAAAAACCATCACAGGAAACCCTAAGGTTGGAAATACCATTCCTGAAAATGGGAATACCACTCCTCCACCACCTGCTGAAATCAGGACAGGTGAAAATTTAGATGAAAATAAAATTAGGAAAATAAGCAGGGCTTGTGGAAGATTAAAGAAAATGGTGAAATATCTGAGGAAACAACTTAAGGAGGAAAGAAGGGCCAAAAAGCTAAATAAATAAAACACCACTGTAGGAACTCAAACAAAGCTTGTCACCAGCTTGATAAACAACGTTGAAGCCGAGATGCAGACTGACTTGGCTGACATTGTTGAGGCTGAGGCACAAACCGATTTGGTAGCCACTATAGAGGCTGAGGTACAGATAAATTTAATTGATACATATGAAACTGGGATACAGACTGACCAAGCAGGTACTTATGAGGCCGAAATTCAGACAAAACTAGCAAATACCATGGAAGCTTCTACACAAACTGAGCAGAAAACTACACAAGAGAAGGAGACCCAAACAAAGGAAGCCCCTGCCTATACCCCCCTGGAAGAGAAAGATTTTTATTAGAAATTACACAATGAACTGGTGCAAGCACAACATAAGGTAGCACAATGTACGAATGATGTGGTGCCAGCACAAGAATACCAAGCATTACTAAAGAAATTCATAGACCTCTCATCTACAGAAGATGAAACATTCGCCTAGCTCAAAGAAGAGCATGGAAAGATAAAAATCACACATGAAAATATGGAGCAAACCAAGAAAAAAATCACCATGATTTGTTCTTTGTACAACGATGCATTATCTTGCAATGAATCGACCACTAACTATGCCCTATTCTTAACAGAGCAATATTTACTATTGAAAGTCAAGGCCATCAGGGCAGGTAAATCTACAACTTTTAGGAATATCGAAGAATTTTTCCACTACTGTAATGAGTAAGATGAGAAAATCCAATGCCTATGTGAAATTTACATGCACAACTTCTTTTTAGAAGAAGAAACAGACAATAATCCTAGTCCTTTTATAGGAGATGTCCAACTCCAAGCCTTCCTCTCATTCACCAAGAACCAGATTAAGTGGGCCAAGGCCTATAATACCTTCCAAAAGAGAGAACATGGCCTAGACTTGTGGGTTAGAGGGGAACCCACAAAACCCATACAATTATTTATCCAGCACAAGAAATTTATGCAGAGGCAAGGTGTAAGGACTCGGCTGGGGCCCATCCATAAGAAAATCATAGAAAATGGACAAGAGTACTTTGAAGAAATTTAATAAGAAGCCTTGGGCGCAACTAAATAAAGGTGGATGGCCTCCACGACTAATGTAAAGAATAGGGAACCATTTGGCTACAAGAATTTCAAGGTTGTTGCCTCTAGATTCCGTTCATTAGTAATCTAGTCTTTAGCATGGGGCCTGCATGGTTGGGATGTAGGTATATAAGCCCTATCCTCTAGTATCCTCTTGAGGACTATATTCATAATTATGAGTTACCAGAGGGGCACACAAGTGCTGCCTTCGCAATAATAAGACAAAAACAAGGTTTCAGAGTGTACAAGGAAAAGGCCTACCCTTCCTACTCCTTAACACAGTTGCATCTCAACCATCTGTTTGCATGAGGACATGCAATGAGGTAAGCGGGGGAGTATGTTGGGCCTGAATTGAGGTATGTTTTCACCCTATAATTACTTCAAATTATGTGACAATTTTGGGAATTCTTCCTCATCTTATCAATAAGGAATTAAAATATTTATGAAAACTAGAGCAATAGGGATAACGACAAAAGGAATGTTTTTATAACAGAAAATTGACTTATTGTATCTCCATATGCAGGAAGGCAGAGTAGCTGAACCAATGGTAAATGGAAAGACAACTGGCAGATGCAAACGTATGGGATCTCAGTAACTCCCAGAAGCCGGCAGAAGGCATACAGACGGAGTCAATCTCAAGAACTCAAACGACAGCCACGCGCAGCGGGGTGTCATTTGGAAAATACTTCCTCATTGCATGAAATTTCCTTTAAAAGGACCAAGGATGAACTAGATAGGGAGTGGAAGTAAAATGGGAATTTTACCTATGTAATCAATGCGTCAAGATAGAGCTGTCATATTTTATTCCTGCATGTTTTAAACAATTACCTTTTGAGGTTTTCATCGTGTTAGAACTTCTAGTGGTCTGGGCCCAACCTTTGGGAGTTTCTGCGCTAACTCTGTGTTGCGTGTTAGTTACGGAATCCATGTTTAGTTACCTGATGTGGTTGTAACACACTTTTCTACTCAATAAAGTTACAATTGTTCTTCCTTCAGAAAAGTTTAGCATTTGTATTTCTTGATTCAGAATCATTGCATTTCGTATTTTCTATTTTATAACAATATTTCATCACCCATAGATGTTTTGAGTTCTTTTGCAACTGATTTACAAATCATAAGATATTTATTGCTTGATGTTACATATCATTATGGGTTGCATTGCTCTGTTAGCATAGTAAAGCGTCCAATTATTGATTAATGCCAATGAGTTAGTTTACAAAGAGAATTCCATTGCAAAATTATATAAGTGAGTGCTGTACAATTCACTTAGATTGCTTTGTTTAAGATTGTTGTTCAATTCATTTAAGATTGCTATTCAATTCATTTAGACTGTTGTTCAATTCACTTAGACTGCAGTTCGATTCATTCAGGTTGTTGTTAACTTCATTTAGATCAATTCATTTAGATTGTTGTTAACTTCATTATGTTTTTGTTCAAATCATCATCCCGCTATTCAATCGTAGGATAACCAGCCATAACCTACCAAATCATTCCTCGTTAAGTTGATTGAATTTAGAAGGCTAGATAATTCTTTCTCATAAACAACATAGAGTATCTATTAGTCAATCTCACTTGCACATATTGTGCCGACACTCTTGAAATAAGAAGATTTACCTCGAGTTGATAATTAAATGAAAAAGCACTAGGGTTGCCTATAACGAGCCACCTTTGTGATACCAACACTCATGATACTTGCGTAGTCAAGGCAGGCAGGATTGCAACAATTCAGGGATTGCATTCAGTAGAGATTGCTCAGTGAAGCCAGGTTGTCTAGAGGTAGTAAATTGGCTAAGGGATTTGCCAATTTTTATATGACAGTGTGAGACAATTAGCTGATGTACCGAGAGCTCTTGTGAAAAGAGTTTAGTATGTAATTGTTTCATGATACATGATATAATATACAATAGAATATAGTGGGGTTTTTAGCTGTAATCTTTCCCCGAGAAATTATCTGTGTTGTGTGTGATTGATCTTTCTTCATGCTTATGTAATTGGCGATTTTGTTTTTTAATTCCACAAATATTAGTAGAAGCGATTCAATATTTAACTTTAGAAAATTTTTAGATCAGGTGAATCCAAGATATACATGCATATTGTATAATTTCTACACTAACTTGAGAGCTATGGAGAGCCTTGTGCAAGATATTAGCATCTTCTTCTTATTTCTACAAAGATCCCCGAGAGATGGTGAAAATTTGTTTGTATGACTGCAGCAACATGATGGATCTCTCTCAATTGGAGTGGATGCCAAATTTTAAGTTACTTGAGAGCCGTGGAGAGCCTTGTGCAATATATTGGCATGTTATTCAGATTTCTAGACAAAGAGCTGCCAGAGATGGTGAATATTTGGTTGTATGGTTGCAACAACGTGAAATAGCTCTCTCAATTGGAGTGGATGTCAAATTTTAAGCTTCTAATGTTGTATAAATGCAAGAATTTGAGAGAGCTGGGGATAGAGAGCCCTGCCAGGGTTCTGAGTGGATATTCAAGGTTACCGAAGTTGGTTCTCAAATATTTGAGAATGTTAGAGAATCTAGTTGGGCCATCAAACAGTGAAGTGTGGGATGAGAGGACACTACCAGAGCTCTGTGTGTTGAAGATAAGGAAGTGCTCATCTTTGAGAAGATTTCCTAATAGAATGGAAAAGCTGTGAAATTTATCCGCAATATTGGGGTATCTAGTCAGTTAGTGGAAAATAATTATATGGGAAACTGATAACCTGAAAATGAAGTTGGAAACAATATTCAAAGAATATTTACAAACAAAATCAGGATAAGTAAAAGTAATTTTTTATGAATTAAATTTCTGAAGAAATTTTTTTTTTTTTTTTTTTTTTTCGTTAATTATATATCTATATATATATATATATGTATGTATGTATGTATGTATGTATGTATGTATGTATGTATGTATGTATGTATGTAACATTATATAAATAATATTTTTATTAATTATTTTCAAGTTTATTTTATCTATTTACACTTTAAAATAAGGAATATAGTTTTCAGAATGCACATGATAATGAAATCATACCATTAACTTGTTTTTTCTAACTTTTTGTTATCCAATGTTTTGTCGATAATGGTTTGTCAATAACCACTATAGAGCAAGACCGTAGAATTTGAGACATTAAGCATAGCCAAAAAAAGTGGTATTTTTAAATTTGCATTTAATTTAATATTTAGTTCTTAAATTTAGTATATCTGATAGTTAAAATTTTGTTATTTACATTATATAATTCCATATTATTAATTAATTAGTTATATATAATTATATTACTTAAAATATTAAAATAAATTAATTCAATGTGATTGTAGTGTATTTTGAGTATTAAATAATATTAGTTTATTTAAAGTAAATTTTAAACACTTAAATAAATAAAAATATAATTTTAGATTTTTTCTTAAAAGTTATTTAACATAAATTAAATTCATATTATTTTAATTTTAATTTGTAAATTATAAATAAGATATTTTTTTTGAAATAAAAAGCATGCAAAACTTATAATAAGAGTACATCATATTTTACATCAAAATATTTATATAGTTCTATAGTTTGAGTGAGTTTAATGGTTAAGAGCATGTGTTTCTTTCCAAAAAATTACAAGATTAAATCAAGAGGGCTAACGTATATATAAATACTTAGATTATACTACTCAAATTGCTTAGTGGAGGCAAGTATTACTTAATGAATGTACAATTTTTTTATATTTTTTTCAATTCTAAGTGTAAAAAATCTTCATTTAAGATAGTACAGGATGGAAATTTGTTTGAATTTGTTGAGTTTCAGATTGAATGAGTTTACTTAGTAAGTCATTCACACTCACTAACTTTGTTAAATAATGGGAATGGGTCAAAGTTTTAAAAAGGAGGACAATAAGAGGAAGCTTGGAGCACTCTGAAAATACTAAACCGATGAGTAAGCTTGAAATGAAATATATTTTATCATTTAAATTCACTAAAATCTGGCAATACAACTTAAAATTTGTTTTGTTTAAAATACATGATCTTTTATATGTCATGATTATTCTGAAATTTATGCCTTACAGTTTTTCCTTTGCAACATCTATTACAATTACTAATTTTAAAATAAATTAAACAAATATCACCTACAAAATTTCAATGAGACTACCACTTAAACCTAAGGAAAGGGTTAGCTCCAGCACAATAAAGTTCCCGTTCAGACCTCAAACTAAAGGAATAACATGCCAGCTCAGCAATCAATACAGGTGATTTTTAGGAGAGCGACGAACCCTTTACCAATTCTTCATCTCGCAAGGAATTTTAGTAAAGAATCTGTAATCTTAGATGATAATGCAATTATGCTATGTACATGTATTTGAATATTGATTTGTTTGAAATATTCCCATACTTTCCCCCATCAATGGAGTTATGGGTATGGCAGATTACTAAATATATAGACATAGAATTTTGGGTACATCATGCCATGATAAACAACTTAATCATATAGAAAAGTTTGTTCCTCAAAATTTTTAATATGAATCCGATAATATACTTCCCCATCCTGAAGGGGGATTCCTATATTAGATCAGTTTGTGGAGTTTCCTTCTCTCAATGATGAGAAATTGGTTGATGATGATAATGTTGTTGTTCCTGATGAGGAAATAGTTGACGCAAGTGTTTCTATAGAAACAATGACAAAAATGGAAAGAACTGAGCGAAATGAAGAAGATGAGCAACTTCCTGAACAACCTCCTACCAACCTTTGCAAATTTCAACTCGTATTCGAACATTTCCAAAGAAATATGATGAGTTTAAGGCTGGAAGTTCCTCAGGTAAATATTCTCATTGTGAATTTAAATTTTTCTGTGGATTGTGAACCTTCTTGATTTGAAGAAGCTACTAGTTATGAACAGTGGAAAGATGCAATGCATAAGGAATATGATGCTCTCATAAAAAATAACACATGGAGGTTGGTGGATCATCCTGCTGGCATCAAACCTATTGGTTGCAAATGGATTTATAAAACTAAGTATGAAGCTGATGGTTCAATAAACAAACACAAAGCAAGACTTGTAGTAAAGGGATATGTATAGAAAGATGGTATCGACTATATAGAGACTTTTTCTCCTACAGCTAAATGGGGCACTATTAGACCTTTGTTTTCTATTGCAACTCAAAAGGAATGGAAAATTCATCATATGGATGTCAAAATTATCTTTTTAATGGAGATTTGAAAGAAGATGTTTACATGTTTCAGCCAGAAGGTTTTTCCATTAAAGGGAAAGAACAAAAGGTTTGCAAACTAATGAAGTCTTTATACGGCTTGAAACAAGCGCCACGAGCATGGTATGACAAGCTAACTAAACATCTTCTTAAATTAAACTATAAAAATTTTGACCTAGATGGTGCAAATATTTTTGTTAAGAAAGTTGGAAGATCAATTGTATATCTTGTTATATATGTTGATGATTTGATGATCACAGGAAACAATGATGAATATATATCATATATAAAGAAGGAATTGAAAAAGGTTTTTTCTATGATAGATTTAGGTTTACTTCATTATTATCTTGGTATTGAAGTTGATCAAAAACCACGACATATTTTCATCTATGAGAAGAAATATGTTGATAAGTTATTGAAAAGATATAGTA
This sequence comes from Pinus albicaulis, assembly GCA_034641835.2. Lineage (NCBI taxonomy): Eukaryota > Viridiplantae > Streptophyta > Pinopsida > Pinales > Pinaceae > Pinus > Pinus albicaulis. Next base: position 265,081,672 of record CM076579.1, read on the forward strand.
TGACAGAATGTAAGCCTGTTGCTACTCCAATGGAGCAGAACTTGAAACTAACTTCCGAAGAAGGAAAGTCATTTGAAGATCCAACAAAGTACATGCAACTTGTTGGAAGTTTGATTTATTTGTCTATTACTCTTCCTGATATAACCTTTGTTTCCGGAATGCTTTCCAGGTTTATCCATCATCCTTGTGAGGAGCATTGGGTAGCATAAAAAATATTTTTGATATATTTAAAAGGAACTCAAAC